>CM039306.1:62624365-63824365 GCA_022316695.1 Camellia oleifera
TGGATAAATGGTATATACACTTAATAGAAGGGAAAAAGTGAAAAACAACAGTTTCATACCTCTTTTTCCCCTATGCATCCGTTCTTCATGATTTGATTCAAAACCCATTGTCAATAGTTGCCAAGTCTTTCATATGCACCCATTCTTCTTGGTTCTAAAAAAGATCCGCAAAAAAACCAGTTGTCAACCATTGCTGAATCAATGATGCATTTGATCAATGTGGGCGAAATGGCAGGAGGTCTCGTCTCTTCCTCCCATGAGATCAGCTCTCTCTCTCTCTCTCTGTGTTTCATAATGTACTGCAATCTCTTTAGATATTTAATGGTACCTAGTGAGCTTCGTGTTTATGTCCCTTCATTCTGTTATATTGATTGTATGTTGGGTTTTAAACAAAATTCATTGTTTTGGGAATTGGCTTTTTTAGTGGATTTTTGATTTTTTACAAAAAGAGATGCAAAAAAGTAGAGAGAAGAGTTGGCTTTTTTGTAGTGGCTTTTTGGCTAAAACTTGATGTTCCCAAAACAACCAGTGAAGTCTTTCAAAAACTGATTGTTGAAACATTTCCTTTAGCTGTAGGTTTGTTTTGGTACAAATGCGCAGTCCTTCTGATCAGTACTTCATATGCATATTTGTTCATTATGAAATCTTACTTACCAAAACAGGGGGGAATACCCCCTGAAAACAAGTTTGTTTTTACTTTGGCCTATCTATATTGGAATTATTGAAATGAATTTACTAAAAGGTCACAGTAACATGGTTCCCATAAACCAAAAACTAATAAACAACAACTATCAGTCAAAGAATTATATTCATAATATAAGATACTGCATCCAAATACTGCAAGCATGTATCTTAGGAGGCAAATATTAGTTTGTGCAACTCATACAAAATTCTAACTAAACTAACTAGAACAAAGCAACTTAACCATAGCTTTGAAATGTTGGATGACATGTTGTTCATTGTCACATAGGAGTGTCAATGAAGAGATGATAAAATAGAATTGAATGAGAGATAAACTGCTGTGTTGATGCGAGAGAGCAAATACATAACTTTTAACCATAAACTATAAAAGTAAGATATGGTACAGAATGCAACTCCCCACCTTTTGGAAAACTCTTCAAAGCATTATTTTTTAGAAGAAAGTTAAAAAATTTAATGTATAGAGAAATAACTGAAAATATACGGACCTAGAAAGCTAACTTATACAATCAGTTATCTCAGTGGCTTGTGAATGGCAAAGATCTCTATCTCATATAAATAACATTGAGTGTGGGTTGGCTAGCATTAATCATCTCCATCACACCATGATGAGTGGTCTATGAAGTTAGATTAAATCATGTACTGAAATGAAGCTGTGTGTGGATGTCTTGATGCCAGTCTCACCATTCCATATGGTGTTCTTCTACCCTATGTAATGTTTGTGCAGTGGTAAGTAATTAGATTGGGGAATAGAGTCAAGGTTCATAATTTTTTTTTTAATTTTTGGTTGTTGAAATGGCGGAGATTCTATTAACTTTGGAAGCTATGCATTTCTCATGCTTCTATTAGTGTATTGCTTTGTCATATGTTCACTCACAGCAGCATACAAATGTGTATTGTTCAATCTTTTACGTGTCTCGTTGTAAGTGGATAATGATGTAAATCTGTTAAGTGGTTATACTGAGACCTGTTTCTGACTCAGTCCCACAGTTACTTTGTCATGGGTTCAGAGGAAGCAGAGTATGCTGCATTTGAGGAGAAGGTTAGGAGGAATGTTTACATTGACAACCTCTCACCTCAGGTCACTGAAGCTGTGCTAAGAACAGCACTCAATCAATTTGGGAATGTTGAGAAAGTTCAGTTCATTCCAAATTACACAGAGCCGAGGAACATACCACGCTGTGCTTTGGTGGAGATGGAAAATTCAAAGCAGGCCAAACAAATTGTGTCAGAGATGGGTAATTTCCCATTCATGATGTCTGGGATGCCAAGGCCTGTCCAGGCTCGTGCTGCTGAAATGGAGATGTTTGATGACCACCCAAGAAAGCCCGGGAAGAAGATAAAATTCCATTGGTTGGACCCACAAGACCCTGATTTTAAAGTGGCGAAGGAACTTAAGCTTCTGACCAGGAAACATGCAGCGGAATCTTCATTTGCACTCAAGGTGAATTCTAGCATATCTTTAATTTCCACTGTGTATCTTATTTTCTGTGGAAACCTTTCTGTTATTTATTTATTTATTTTTCCTTTTTGTTTGGTTGTCTGTGGGTTGTGCCTCCCTGCCACTTTCACAATACAATTTGCTATGTTGCTGTCTAAAAAGAAAAGGATAAATTACACTTTTCACCACCTATAATTTGACTAAAATTTCACTTTGGTTTTTATTGTTTGAATTTGAACAATTTGGTCCCTACACTTTAAGGGTAGTTTCAATTTGATCATTCTGTCCAAATGACTGTCAATTTCTTCTACATGTACATCTTAGGAGAGTGACATGTGTAACAAAATTGCCAATTTCAAAGTCCAATTTAAATGAAAGGACCAAATTGAAACTAGGCTAAAAGTATAGTGACCAAATTGTTCAAACAATATCAAGTAAAATCAAATTTAGTTCAAAAGTGTAATTTACCTAACCTCAGGGGGTTGACCCCGTGGTCAATGCTTGGGGCTGGGGGTGTGCTTCCTCCAAGATCTCAGGTTTGAAACCTCCTAGGTGCAAATAAATTTTTTGGGGTCGGTCCATACAGGACAAAGCCCTTGGTTTAATTGAGACCCCCACAAGTGGACGGTGGGATTGGTCTTTTAGATTAGTTGGTTCAATGGGCCGGATACCGAGTTATCAAAAAGAAAAGAAGTGTAATTTACCCCAAAAAAAGTAACCTGTGATTTTTATTTCTTGTATTCAATTATTTAGTATTTTTTGTCTCAGGTTCAACTAGCACAGGAAGAGAAGCTTGCAAACAAACAGGCGGAGACTCTGAAGGCGAATTATGAGAAGTACAAGCTGATAGAGGGTGTTCTAAATGATGGAAGTGCAAATCGCATGGCACGCCATTATAACATGAAATCATTGTGAGTTCTTGACAGGTTTCCTGTTTAAGTTTTTATCAGTTTGTTATTGTTTGGACTAAGAAACAGTAAACTTGTGTTGTTTAGTCCGTTCTGACATGGTTAGTGGTTTAGTTAATTACCTAGTTTGCTTTTGTTCTTTGTCTAGTTCTTGATTAGAGTTAGTTTTCTGTAGTTAAGACAGTTGGGTTGTTTTGAAAGATGAGTGTACAGCAATGGTGGTGGAAGGTTGTTGAAACTCTTTTCTAGAAGACTTGAATGGAAGCTATTTTCGATCATTACACATTGATTTTTTTCTCCAGCATGAACAGAAAAAAGCATGTTAACAACTTCAGTTATTTTACAATTCATTCATAAAGAAACAGAGTGACTTCTTAACAACAATACTTTCCATTGGAACTATTGTCCCTGCATTGTGATGGTGTCCTTAATTAGGTGTAAATCATTGTATTGCTTTTGAGACCTGCTGATTATAAGTTGTTCATAGTTTTATTGTGAGGTGATTGTTTTGCATTTGAATGAGTATTTTGCATATTCGGTAATTGATTTTTCATTTCAAAAAAGTATATTTGGAATTTTGCTGCCTTAAACTAGGTACTTAGTATTTGTATTCTCTTGATTTTGCAAGTTTTACCCCTCCATTGAAAAGTTCACTTTCTTTAAAATAAAAATAGTGAAATTTCACTGTCTAATAGTCAAAATTCACTCTAACGGAGCCAAATGAAACTAAGTTTCATGTTTGGTTTGCACGATGGACTCCCCTAAAAGAACTCTGGCACGCATGTAAATGAGGTGCCCTACCCAATTCATTGTGTTTCCCATTTTATCATGCAGAGAATTTCTTATCAAGATGACTATTACATGATCTAACATTAAAGCTGCTTGATTGGTATTATGTAACCACATATTCTAATCTTTTGAGCTCTAAGCCCCACCCTATCTTCACTGAATCTATTTCGGGGAGTACTCTAAAAAAATGAACATTTTCTCTCTCAAGCCATTTCGGGTTAACAAGATGTGAAAGCATTTCGAGATGTGTAGTGAGAGAGAAAGAATGTCATGATTGTGATTTTAATTCAATAATAATAGGAAAGCTACATTCATTTGGGTTTTTCGATTCCAATAAAATGCAATCAAGTATGAGTTGGTGATCTAAACATATATGGATAAAACTTATAAAGAGGTTTCGGAAGACAAGTAATTTTTGTTGGGCCTTTATCATTTTTGTAGGTTTATTGGGATTTTTATTGGTTGGAACTTCTACGATCTTATGGAGCCTGCTCATGTATGACATAATTGTCAATTTTTTTGGGAAAATTGACCCCTCCGGCCCCCCCTCCAAAAAAAAAAAAAATCTAAAGTTTGACTCTTATAACAAAATAAATTCTTAGTCTTTTATTTTGTAAGTTTAAATCTTAATTTTTATTTTTTATTTTTATTTTCAATCTAAACTACTACCCTATTTCCATTAAGTAAAATTGATATAAAAAAAAAGAAGAAAAAAAAACAAAGTGTATTTAGTTATTAAACTCAATGTAAGTGTACATAAAATGTTCAAAATACCATTTTCTATTAAATTTAACGTCTAAAATGCTCTTTTCCAATTGGTTTTACGTAATGAAAATACGAAAATGGTATAAATTGAAAATAAATTAAAAGTTTAGGATTTAAATTGATAAAATTAAAAACTCAAGATTTATTTTGTTAAAAGGGTTATACTTTGAGATTTTTGTTTTTTTTATAATTTCCCTCAATTTTTTTATAGGGAAAATTGCAAAAAAAAATCCCAAGATTTAACCTTTTATGAAATTAAAACGTGTTTCTAATTTTTATAATTTAAACTTTGATTTTCAACAACCTTGCCATCTATCTATATCTGCTAACAATTAATATTGACTAACCCGAGGGAATTGGATAGGGTTGGGTTGGGTTGGGTTGCGTTGGGGTGGGAAAGGGAAGAGAAAGGGGAAGGGGTTAACAATTTATATTGACTAGCCTAGGGAAATTGGATTCGGTTGGGTTGGGTTGGGTTGGGTTGGGGTAGAGTGAGACAAAAGGAATGTGAAGGGGCTTTAATTGATTGGGTGTGTCTACAAAGTGTTGGCCAAAGGATTAAGGGTCATTGCTGTGCTTTTAGCACAGCTGTGACTGTTGTGCCTTAATTTGAGGTATATTTTGGGTTTATTTTTATGGCCCCACACATATATGGAGGGTTATGATCACTTTGGGAGTGTGAGGGTTATCCCCCAAAAAGGGTCCTAAACATTTTCTAAAGAAAAAGAACAATGATTAAGACCTCCACTCCTACAAGACCTTCATAAGACCCTCACAAATTTGACACATACATGAGTGGGCCTGTCACGACCCAAACCTGCTCCTAAAAGTTTGGACATGACCGGCCTAACTCGAGGCCTTGACTTAGTTATTTAATGTTACACAATCTCGGGGCCTGAACGGGAGCAAAATAATAGAAGAATAGCATTCATTGAGCTGTGTCTAAATGCCAGGATTATGTTTTATTACTATACATACATAACAATCCAGGTACCATTTATATTACTAAACGTAAAAAGGGATCAACTCGGAAGTTAAGTATTAACAATAACTATATACATATCTGTTGTTCCCAAAATTATAATAAAACATGTCATCATGGGGATTTTCCAACATTACAACAAAAGAGTCATTTCGGGTGACTCATCAAAACGGGCTCAGCTACAGGCTTCTGTGCTGACCTAGGGTTGACCCGCAAGCTGGTTACCTACAAAACATTCAAGAAAGTAGAGTGAGCAAGGCTCAGTGAATGATAGTAGTACAAACAAATCAAAAGTACGAACATGGTTAACAGTGCATATTCACAAATCATAATCTCCCTCGTTTTTCCTCTCCTAAACGGCCTCGGGCCCATATAAGATAGAACGGCCTTAGGCCCAACAGATAATACAGAACGGCCTTAGGCCCATCATAATACAGAACGGCCTCAGGCCCATCATAATACAGAACGGCCTCAGGTCCATATCTCATATATCAAGGTTCAAACATATATCAGACATATCGTATATAACATCAGGTACTCACAAAAGTGAATAAGATCTCGGATAGCATATATAAGCACAAAATGTGAATAGAGCATAACATTATGCTACGATCACTCACAGTGATGCAGGTGAACGCTGGTCCTCTCCTGCGGTTGCCCTACACATAGCACATAAATTGTAAGCACATCACTAATCTTAGTTTTCTTTCAATTCTTAGTCATTCAATTTGTTACGTTTCATGTAATTAAATACATTATAGGAACATCGAATGGACATAACAACACATTCAGGGGGTTAAGAAGAGCGAAAGAAAGTTGCAAAATTTTCCAACTTGGGCCGCATGTACGGGAGTCCTCGTCGCATGTGCGGGCCACATGTGCCTTTTTAGCAGTATAGCTCCATCTTTCTCCCCTGTTTTCCACACGTGCGGTTGTGCCTTCCCGCACGTGCGGCTATAGGCCCTCACACGTGTGGTCGTTTACCCTGTTTGGCAGTCCGAAACTCCAGAAAACTCCAGCCCTTTTTCAAGGCATTTTCAAGGTTTGTTTCAATAATTTCACTATAATAGCATGACAAATAATCAAAATAGCATAAACCCCAAAATCAAGTAAGTTATAATCACCTTAATTCTCATATTCTTATATTACTTCATCTTTCCATGGTCTATCAAGAAGATACCACATGTGGGGTTCAAAACATGCTAAACTTGAGGATTATAAGGCAAATCCTCTTAAGCTACTCAAAAAGGTTTTCAATTTCATGGAATAAGTTAAACTATGAAAATGATTCTTAAACCCCAACTTTTATGGGTATAGAACTTCATTCCAAAGCTTGATTACACAAAAAGGGTGGAGGATTAAGAATAGTTTAGTTAATTCCCACTTACTTTAGGCTAAGCTTTACTTCCACCCAATAATTGCTTCAATCTTCAAGTTCTTCCTCTTTCTTCCTCTCTTTTCTCTTCTTCCTCTCTCTTTTCTCTTTTAGGTGCTCTCCAGAATTTCTACTCAATACATCTAAGGAGATGAGTTCAAAAAGGGACTTATAGAACATATAAATAAGTCTTTAGTTTTTAGACTTGCCAAACGAGCCTTAGCGAATCAAACAAAATAAATTTTCAATCAAACCTCCCAAGTAGCTTTAAAAATTCCCACTAGCATGTTTACATAATCAATTTCAGTTTATTGCGCTTCTATAACTTTAAATTTCCAAGTTAACATTTTAATTTTAATAGATGTGTTCTAATAATCAACAGATAAAAAAAAAAATGATCTAACAATGCACACATATAAATATAACTTTGCATAGAATTGCACATTAAACATGTAATTTTTCATAGAACTAGGAATGTAAAGCATACAAGAGGGTCGGGTTATTGCACTGTCCCCCCCTTAAATAAGTTTGGTCCCCAAACTTGTTTTACCTTAGGTCGTAAATAACTCTGGGTACTGTTGTCTCATTTCCTCCTCTCGTTCCCAAGTGGTTTCTTTTCCATAATGCTCATGCCATTATACTTTTACCATAGGAATCACTTTACTTCGTAATTGTTTCATTTGCCGGTCCAGAATCTGAATTGGTTTCTCCTCATAAATCAATTTATCATCCGAGGTAATTTGCTGATAATCTATAACATGGGTTGGATCTTGTAAATAACTTCGTAACATTGAGACATGGAATACGTTATGCACTTGCTCTATATTCGGTGGAAGAGCAACACGATAGGCTACTGGACCTACCTTTTCTAGGATTTGAAATGAACCTACGTATCGTGGTGCTAACTTACCATTTTTACCAAATCTTGAGTGCCCTTTGATTGGTGTGACTTTTACAAAAACATGATTACCCACTTCGAACTCTAAGTCTCTTCGCCGGTGATCTGCATAGCTCTTTTGTCTACTCTGTGCTGTTTTTAACCTTTCTTGGATAGTTTTAATTTTCTCTGTTGTCAATTGCACAATCTCTGGCCCAATCAACGATTTGTCACCGACTTCAATCCAGCACACGGAAGAGCGACATTTTCTTCCATATAGAGCTTCATAGGGTGCCATTTCTATACTCGAGTGGTAACCATTGTTGTATGCGAACTCCGCTAATGGTAGATGAGTTTCCCAGTTTCCTTTGAAGTCCAAAGCACACATTCGGAGCATGTCTTCCAGTGTTTGTATGGTCCTCTCAAATTGACCATCTGTCTGAAGGTGGAAGGCCGTATTGAATTTCAATTATGTTCTGAAGGCATCCTGTAGACTTTGCCAAAATCTTGATACAAACTTTGGATCTCTATTGGACACAACTGAAACTGGTATGCCATGTAGTCACACAATTTCATCTATATATATAGTAGGCAGCTTGTCTGCATTGTATTGAGTCTTTACAGGTAGAAAGTGAGCTGACTTAGTTAGTCTATCAACAATGACCCATATGGAGTTCATACCCCGAGGAGTTCGCGGTAAACCTATAATAAAATCCATAGTTAAATGTTCCCATTTCCATTCTAGAATTAGAAGGGGTTGAAATAGACCTGCCGGTCTTTGGTGCTCCACTTTCACTTGCTGACACTGCAAACACTTTGAGACATATTCTGCAATTTCCCTTTTCATACCTTGCCACCAAAAAGTTTGCTTCAAGTCGTGGTACATTTTTGTGCTACTAGGATGCATCGCAAATTTGGAGCTATGTGCTTCCTCCATGATTCTCTTCTTGATTTCTGGCACGTTGGGAACACACCACCTACCCTGGAATTTCAATATCGAATTTTCGGTTACGAACCCGGGCCTTGGTTTCATTTCCAGTTCATCACAAATTTTCCGTAGAGTCCCATCTTCCAGTTGTCGTTGCTTGATTTCCTCCAGAAGTATCGGTTGAGCTGACATCATTGCTAGTACCGCATCTTGGCCATGAAACACAATTTCCATATTCATTCTTTCCAAATCACGTAATAGCCCTTTCTGCTTCGTGAGTAAACTCACTAAATTCCCTGTACCTTTTCGACTAAGGGCATCGGCAACCGTGTTAGCTTTACTGGGTGATAATGGATTTGTAGGTCATAGTCCTTCATAAGCTCTAACCACCGTCATTGACACATATTCAACTCTTTTTGAGTGAAGAAATACTTAAGACTCTTATGATCGGTATAAACTTTGCACTTGGTTCCATACAAATAATGATGCCATATTTTGAAAGCAAAGACCACTGTAGCCAACTCAAGTTCGTGTGTGAGATAGTTCTTTTCATGGGGTTTAAGTTGACGAGAGGCATATGCAATAACCCTTCCATTTTGCATAAGTACACAGCCCAAACCTTTGTGAGAAGCGTCACTATAAATCTCAAATCCTTCGTTACCAGATGGTAAGGCCAGAACAGGTGCTGTAGTTAATCTTATCTTCAATTCCTGAAAAGTAGATTCCCGTTGCTCCGACTATTCAAACAAAACACCTTTCTAGGTTAACTGAGTAAGTGGTACCACAATTTTGGAAAAGTCTTTAACAAACCGTTGGTAGTATCCGGCCAAACCCAAGAAACTACGGACTTCTGACACATTAGTAGGCGTCGGCCAATTCACAATAGCTTCAATTTTGTGTGGA
Organism: Camellia oleifera; assembly: GCA_022316695.1. Taxonomy (NCBI): domain Eukaryota; kingdom Viridiplantae; phylum Streptophyta; class Magnoliopsida; order Ericales; family Theaceae; genus Camellia; species Camellia oleifera. Next base: position 62,634,033 of record CM039306.1, read on the forward strand.
TCAACAGCAACACCCTCTTTCGTCACCACATGTCCCAAAAATCCTACTTCATGTAACCAAAATTCACATTTCTTTAATTTTGCATACAGTTTCTTATCCTGAAGAGTCTGAAGAATTAACCGTAGATGGTTCTCATGAGCTGCCATACTTGTTGAGTAAATAAGGATATCATCAATAAATACAACCACAAAGTCATCCAGGTAGGGCTTGAAAACTCGGTTCATCAAATCCATGAAGGCCGCTGGTGCATTAGTGACCCCAAATGGCATAACTAGAAATTCATAATGTCCGTAACGGGGTCCAGAAGGCAGTTTTCTCGATATCCTTAGCTTCAACCTTTAGTTGGTGATACCCAGACCGCAAATCTATTTTAGAGAAGACTTGTGCACCCTGTAATTGATTAACAAATCATCGATCCGGAATAAAGGATATTTATTCTTTATAGTTACTTTATTGAGCTCTCTATAATCTATATACAACTGAAGGGTCCCATCTTTCTTCTTTACAAAAAAGATTGGTGCCCTCCAAGAAGAAGTACTTGGGCAAATGAATCCTTTGTCAAGGAGGTCTTGCAGTTGGACCTTCAACTCTTTTATTTCAGCGGGAGACATTCTATAAGGGGTCTTAGAAATAGGTTGAGTTCCTGGCACAATATCAATTGTAAACTCAATTTCACGATCCACTAGCTTTTCTGGTAACTCTTCTGGAAAAACATTCAAAAAATCCTGCACAATTAGAATTGTATCAATGCCGTTATTTCCGGTTGTTTATCCAAAATACTACACAAATATCTTGGACAACGTTTTTTTAGTAACTTACACGCCTTTATTGCAAAAATCAAATAGGGTGGGGGAAACTACCCTCTAGCCCTTAAAAATAAACTCATATTGTCCTGGAGGTTGGAAAGTAACTTGTTTTGAGACACAATTTATAGTCGCATGATACTTGCTTAACCAATCCATCCCCAAAATTATGTCAAAATAAGCCATATCAAGAGGCAACAAATTGGCATCTACCCAAACATCCCCGATTAGGATTTCACATGCAAAATAAATAAACGCACATACCATGGACTCCCCCGATGGTGAGTACACACACAAGGCATAAGGTAGTGGTTCCATTGGCCTATTTAAATGACTAGCAAATGCTTTTGATACAAAGGAATGGGTAGAGCCCGAGTCAAATAACACATGTGTGGAATGACCATTAACAGAAAATGTACCTGATACCATAGCCTCGGTATTTTGTACGTCGCTCGGAACCAGTGCAAACACCCTTCCTTGTTTGGGGGTATCTTTAGCGTTGGTGGGTTTCGTAGCTGCCTTTGTAGTTGGGGTAGAGGTTGAGCCAGCTGAACTCATGGTGGTTCTATTTCCATTCTTTCGATTCTTTTGTGGACATTCTCTGGCCAAATGACCTGTCTTTCCACACTTAAGCATGCCCCTGTTACCCAGTAACAAATCCCACGATGTCTCTTTCCACAATCCGGACAAATTGGTGCAGAGTCATGGGTAGAGGCGGATGTACTAGAAGTTCCTGAATTCAACTTCTTACTTGGCAGTGTCATTGAGCCCCTTGAGGTTTGAATATTTTGTCTTTTCCCTCTCCACTCTGAGACCTGGCTTTGAGTGGCAACATTACATTCAGCAATCACTGTCTTTTCCAACACATCGACATACGTAGGTAGTTTCAACACATTAATTTGGTCAAGAATAGCAGTCCGTAACCTACCTTCAAACTTTCTTGCGTTCTTGTAGTCCGTATCTACCATATGTGGTGCGAAACGGGCCAATTCAGCAAATTGAGCCTCATACTCTGCAACAGTCCTGTTCTCCTGTCTCAAGGTCTCAAACTCGGTCACTTTCTTATCTCGCATACTTTGAGGAAAATATTTGTCATAGAATAGCTCCAAAAACCTATCCCATGTTAACCCTTTATGTACAGTTCTTGTGAGCATCCACCACCTCCGTGCCTCATCTTCAAGAGTGAAGGCAACAAGTTGCACTTTTTGGGCCTCAGTACAAGGAAAAACCTCAAATAACTTTTCGATACCCAACACCCACATTTCTGCTTTCATTGGTTCAATTCCTCCTTTGAATGAATGCGGCTTCATCTTTTTGAATTCCTTTGTGAGTGTAATTGTCCGATCTTCGGCTTGGTACTCTCGTGCCTTTGGCGGTGGTACAGGTATTGGTGGTGGTGGTTGTTGCTGCTGCTGCTATTGTTGCCTCAAAGTTTCTGCCATCTCCATAATCATCATTTCCATTCTATCCAACCGTACATCGGTAACATCTTCCGGATCATCCGTTCTTGTCCTCACCATGATCTACATAATGGTTAATTATAATACATACAGAATGCAAAAGTAAGCATAAGGATGGGTATCGATAATTATTGCACGGGCAACCTAACTGCTACACACCATTTTGTATACACTGAACATCACATGCATGCAACGTAAGTCTTTTCTAGACGCTCTAAAGCTCAATGAACTCGTGTGTGAGTAATAACTCGTGTTCTGATACCAACTGTCACGACTCAAAAATGCCCCTAAAAGTTTGGACATGACCAGCCTAACTCGAGGCCTTAACTTAGTTATTTAATGTTACACAATCTCGGGGCCTGAACGGAAGCAAAATAATAGAAGAATAACATTCATTGAGCTGTGTCTAAATGCCAGGATTATGTTGTATTACTATACATACATAACATTCCAGGTACCATTTATATTATTGAACGCAAAAAGGGATCAACTTGGAAGTTAAGTGTTAACAATACCTATATACATATCTGTTGTTCCCAAAATTATAATAAAACATGTCATCATAGGGATTTTCCAACATTACAACAAAAGAGTCACTTCGGGTGACTCATCAAAACGAGTTCAGCTACAGGCTTCTGGGCTGACCTAGGGTTGACCCGCAAGCTGGTTACCTATAAAACATTCAGGAAAGTAGAGTAAGCAAGGCTCAGTGAATGATAGTAGTACAACAAATCAAAAGTACGAACATAGTTAATTGTGCATATTCACAAATCATAATCTCTCTCGTTTTTCCTCTCCTTAATGGCCTCGGGCCCATATAAGACAGAACGGCCTTAGGCTCAACAAATAATACAGAACGGCCTTAGGCCCATCATAATACAGAATGGCGTCAGGCCCATCATAATACAGAACGGCCTCAGGCCCATATCTCATATGTCAAGGTTCAAACATGTATCAAACATACCGTATATAACATAAGGTACTCACAAAAGTGAATAAGATCTCGGATAGCATATATAAGCACAAAACGTGAATAGAGCATAACATTACGCTACTATCACTCACAGTGATGCTGGTGAACGCTGGTCCTCTCTTGCAGTTGCCCTACACATAGCACATAAATTGTAAGCACATCACTAATCTTAGTTTTCTTTCAATTCTTAGTCATTCAATTTGTTACGTTTCATGCAATTAAATACATTATAGGAACATTAAACGGACATAAGAACACAATCAGGGGTCGAGAAGAGCGAAAGAAAGTTTCAGAATTTTCTAACTTGGGCCACACATGCGGGAGTCCTCGCCGCACGTGCGAGGTAGGTGGGTCACACGTGTCTTTTTAGCAGTATAGCTCCATCTTTCTCCCCTGTTTTCCACACGTGCAGCTATGAGCCCCGCACGTGCAGTTGTGCCTCCCCGCACGTGCGGTCGTTTACCCTGTTTGGCAGTCCGAAACTCCAGAAAACTCCAGCCCTTTTTCAAGGCATTTTCAAGGTTTGATTCAACAATTTCACTACAATAGCATGACAAATAATCATAATAGCATAAACCCCAAAATCAAGTAAGTTATAATCACCTTAATTCTCATATTCTTGTATTACTTCATCTTTCCATGGTCTATTAAGAAGATACCACATGTGGGGTTCAAAACATGCTAAACTTGAGGATTATAAGGCAAATCCTCTTAAACTACTCAAAATAACCCCTAATCAAAGAGCCAACCCTCTAGGTATTCAATTTCATGGAATAAGTTAAACTACGAAAATGATTCTTAAACCCCAACTTTTATGGATATAGAACTTCATTCCAAAGCTTGATTTCACAAAAAGGGTGGAGGATTAAGAATAGTTTAGTTAATTCCCACTTACTTTAGGCTAAGCTTTACTTCCACCCAATAATTGCTTCAATCTTCAAGTTCTTCGTCTTTCTTCCTCTCTTTTCTCTTCTTCCTCTCTCTTTTCTCTTTTAGGTGCTCTCCAGAATTTCCACTCAATACATCTAAGGAGATGAGTTCAAAAAGGGACTTATAGAACATATAAATAAGTCTTTAGTTTCTAGACTTGCCAAACGAGCCTTAGCGAATCAGACAAAATAAATTTTCAATCAAACCTCCCAAGTAGCTTTAAAAATTCCCACTAGCATGTTTACATACTCAATTTCAGTTTATCGCGCCTCTACAGCTTTAAATTTCCAAGTTAACATTTTAATTTTAATAGATGTGTTCTAATAATCAATAGATAGAAAAAAAATGATCTAACAATGCACACATATAAACACAACTTTGCATGGAATTGCACATTAAACATGTAATTTCTCATAGAACTAGGAATGTAAAGCATAGAAGAGGGTCGGGTTATTACAGGGCCACATACATACATGGAGGGTCAGGATCACTTTATAGTAGATGGAGTTTTATTGGTTAGCCAAATAGCTCTCGATGTAATGGTTAAAATTTTTGATTAGAACCTTACATTATTGGTGTAACTTGGATGAATTCTACTTGAGAATTCAACTCGAATTTTTTTATGACTTGAATAAAATATTTTTGAATTCGGTGCAAATTTAAACAAAAGTCAAAAGCTTGAATTAAATTAGAGTAAATTTGGACAATGACACTATGGGCTGGTTTGGCATCATCAAAAAAATTCAAAAAGTCACTAAAAAAGCAAAAAAATTCATTCTATTTACCTCTTTTTTGGTAGAAAATCTGTCAATTGAAAAAGAAAAGAAAAGAAAAGGCAAAATAGCGTTGCACAAAACTGTGCAGCCACACATCTCAAGTCAATTGAAAACGTGACACACTTGTAGCCACACATGCCATAAAAATAAAAATTAAAAAATTAAAAAGAGACAGAAAGTGCACTGTGTAGTACTGCTGCTTGTGTCAGCGAGGGTAATTTTGTAATTTTACAATTTTATATAATATTTTAATGCACATTTTTTCGTAAAAAGTCAAAAAGTTAACCAAAACATCCATATTTTTATCCTCTATTTTTTAGTCCAAAAAGACAAAAAGTGCACTTATTTAGGAAACTCCAAACAATCCTTAAATAATTTGAGCAACCCAAAATCCAAATAATATATATATATTTAATGTAAACATAAATTATTAGTCTATGAATGATATTAAAGTAAATCGTTAGATTATATTGAATATATATTATAAACAAAGGATAAATTACATTGACATCCTCTGAGGTTTATGTTTATTGCAGTTCTCCCCTCACTTTTTGGAAATCACATCTACTTCCTTGAAGTTTAAAGTTTCATTACAGATTGCTCCCTCCAGCAATTTAATTTTTTTAAATACCAATTTTGCCCTCACTGGGTAAATTACATTAACACCCCTCACATTTTAGAAATTATAATCCCCTCCCAAAGGTTTAAAGTAACATTCCTAATTACCTCCTCGGTTAGTATTAGTTGAAAAAAAAATTCATTCAAAAAAAAAATTTAATTGGAAAAAAAATTAATTTGAAAAAAAAATTTGTTAGCTAAATTTTTAAATTTCTATTTGAAAACTAACGTAAACTCATTTTTTGAATTTACGTTTTTTCCTCAAATTTACAAATTGAGACCATTTATAAACCAAAAAAATTATCAAACAAGTTTTTATGATAATTTTTAAAATTTTTGTAAATATAAATTGAAAACTGAAAACGAAATGGTTACCAAATAGGCCTCAAATGTAAAAATGTCGTAAAATTAACAAATAATTAAATAAGTTACCAACCTAAGAAATGACTTATCAAAAGATTCTTAGGCTATATATGGTTTGATTTTTAGAATTTTTTTTTTCAGATTAAAAATTAATTTGGTTAAGAAATAAAAAATAAAAAATAATTATCATTTTTATATAATTTTTATCTTTCGAGTGTAATAAACATAAACCTGAAGGGGTGTCAGTGTAATTTTTATCTTATACTGGTTTTTAAACAGTAATTTAAAATTTTGACTAATAGAATTTTTTTTCAATCAATTTTTTTTCAATTATTTTTTTTTTCAAATAATATTTTTTCCAATTATTTTTTTTTTCAATGAATTTTGTTTTCAACTAAAAGTAACCGAAGGTGCAATTGGTAATGCTACTTTAAACCTTGGGGAAGGAATTGTAATTTCTAAAATGTGAGTGGTGTTAATGTAATTTACCCAATGAGGAAAAAATTGGTATTAAAAAAAATTAAATTGCTGGAGGGAGTAATCTGTAATAAAACTTTAAACCTCAAGGAGGGAGATGTAGTTTCCAAAAGGTGAGGGGGAAACTATAATAAACATAAACCTCAGGGGGTATCAATGTAATTTACCCATAAACAAATAAAACAACAAAAAATCTTTAATTTTTATTTTTTCACTTAGAAATTGTAAAAACCATCGTAACGGTACATAGGTTCTTCAGTTTTTATCTCTCACATTACATAAATTATTTGCTTTTTATAAAAGAAAAATGTAAATAGAGTTTAATTTTAATAAATTAATTAACTTAGTTGTTCAAACAAACAAACAAACAAACAAAAATCCTCAAATTTATGTGCAATTCGGACAATTCAATCAATTCGAGTCTAACTCGAGTTAGGCTTGGATAGATAACCTTGTATTATAATTCAAGCTTAAACAAGTCTAGATAGTTCTCAGCACAATTTAAATTGAACTTGAACAACCTTTTTAATTCGTCTGAACTTGTCCGAGGTACACCTCTATCTTCAGCAATGCTATATCTACCGAATTTGATCAAGATTTTGATATGATATGATGCATGCCGAAGGTTTTAAAAAGCGGTCGTAACCGTTACATAACGCCCTTACGCAATGGTTGTGGTCGTTACCGCTACTCGTTATGATCGTTTTTGCAGTATGATTGAGATTCACAGGTGTGTCGGTCGTAGCGGCTACCATAGCTATTGTAACAGTGCCGTAACGGCCTATTATGCACCGTTACGTAATGGTTCCTACTGCTTCTTTAAAAAAAAAACACAAAAAAAAAAAAAAAAACTGAAAATGGAGAAAGAGGGACAGAGAGAAGAGGAAAGATAAAGAGAGAAAATGGAGGAGCAAGAGATAGAGAGAGAGAAGAGGGAAGATGAACATGTGTAGACACCCCATTTTTGACCGTCCTCAAGACTTGGACGTCACCGCTTGAGCACTCGGTGATTATCCATGTTTGTGTTCGTTTGGAGTTCCCGGAGTTCTCGGCTACGCGCCGTGCCTCAGGATCTCTGAACTCGACTGTTTTGTGTCTGGTTTTGCACCAAACACTTGTGTTTTGCCTTAGAAGAGCAGAGAATGCCTTGTGAGGCATCCCCACACACCATCGGCAGTAGCTAGAGGCCACCGGCTGGTTTTTCTTGCCACCGGCAATGTACACTGCCGGTCGGCACTCTTTGTTGCCGGCCGACAGTCATTTTTGCCCAACCGACTACTGTTCAGCTGCTTTTGGAGATATTTTCAGACAGCTGTATGGCTTTGACTTCCCCTCCATACACGTGTATGGATGGATGCACTTCTTGTCTTGCTTAAAGCCTAAGCTTACAAGATTGCCTCCTCTAGAAGAGGAGGCCTTCCCCCTTGGCTTTAGGGTTGGCTTTTTAGTGAGAAAACAACTCAAAGCAAGCTCTGGTTTTAGGGTTTGAGTGCCATTCATATCCTATCTCTATATCTCCTTTGTGTGTGTTCTAGGTGCTTTGTGTCTTACTATTGCACACAAACACCTAGTCTTTCACTTTTTCTTGGTTTCTTCAAGGACCAGAGCTTGTTCTTGAGGTTTTTGACTGGATTTGAGCCCAAGGAAGCAACAAGATCAACATTTGTGGAGAAGTTCTTCAAGGGTAAGAAACTAATCCTTTTTACCCCATTTTTGCTTTGTATTTTTTCCTATCTTAGAATTGTTTTTAAGCTTAGTGTTTAATACAAAAAAGTTATGTTTTTAAGCCCTCTTAATTGTTTGTTAAGGGTGTTTTGTGGTTTGGGTGTGTTTGACCACCCTTAGGCCTTGAAAGGCCTCATTTTGTGCAAGTTTCGAGACTTTGGTGTTTGGGCCTCTTCACCACTGAAATCTTGAGGGATTTCAGTGGTGGAGATGGTGCCTTGAAGTCTCCAAAAGGGGAGGGCCACCCCCTCTCCTTGTTGTCCTTGAAAGGGACCATTTTTGGTCTCTTAAGGAAGCCTTTGTTCAAGTGTGTGTTGATCATGTCTAGGCTGCATCTCATGCTTATTATGCCATAATATAATCATGTTGTGTGTTGGTTTTGGTGCTCCATACATGTTTAGTATAGTTGCCATGTAATGCCTTGTAATTCCCTTAACATGTCTTAGGTTGTTAGCCTTTGTTCGAGCATGATTTAGGCTTAGACTTATGAATGTTTTGTGCTTATTTTGCCGTGCTTTAGGTCTGTCCATAATCGTTTGGATCGATTTTGGCATGTTTAGTATAGTTCCTTTGCATTTGTGGCTTGCCGGGCTTGTGTGCCCCAAGTGTGTGAATGTATGGCATGTGTTGATTGCATCATTTTGGTGGTTTGGAACCATCCAACATGTAATTTCAGTCCCTTTGGCATGCCCATGTGCTTGCCTTAGTTGCTTTTTTGTTGCTTTGAAAGCATGTGTTGTATGCCCTATGTTTTGACCATTGTGCATACCTTTGAATTTGAGCCACTTAGATGCCATCTAAGTAGTCCCTTGGCCTTGCTTTAACATGCTAAAAATCTGTTTTTAGTTGTTTAGTGCATGCCATGTTTGTTGTGTTAAGTGTGCTTCATGACTTGCCTCAAGTACTTGGACTATGCTTGCATGCTTATGTTTGCTTCATTTGGCTTGGTTTGGCACCACATTCTAGCATGAATTTCAGAGCTTATATTGCATGCTAGTTATCCATGATATCCCCTTTCAAGTGTGCTTGGAAGTTGCTTGTTTAGTGCCTAAGTGTTGGTCCAACTTACTTGCATGTGTGCATGTGTGTTTAGCCCTCATTTTTGGGCATTTTGGCTACTGATTTTGGGCCTATTTGGAGTTGCCTAAGTCATGTTTAAGTCCACCCCTTTGCTTGGCTTACATGCTTGCCTTGCATGCTTGCTTGTATATTTGTATAAATGCCTTGCATTGTCCATATTGCATGCATGCCAACATGTCTAGGATAGCATTGCATTGTGCATGCTTGGCCTCTTGAAGTGAGTGTGATAGAGGTTAGGACCCTTTGGTTCGATTGTCTAGTTTGCATTTCATTTGACATGAAAATTGCACACTTGATTCTTTGGGCCATCATGCATGAAAATGCGTGATTGGTGGCCCGAGAATCGAGACACATTTTCCTTTGAGTCATAAACATGATAAGGAGTGTGTTTGGTGCATACATTGCTTGGATAACATTGCCATGCAAGATTTTGTCCTCTGCTGCTGTGAGTTGCAAGTTCTGCAGGAATTCATTGCCGGCCGGCAACGTTTAGTGCCGACTGGCAATCAATTATCAGCCGATGGATGAATTCTGTGCCGACGGCCACATATAGCAGCCGGTGGCTATTCTGTTTAGCCGGTGGTGATCCCCAGTATCTAAGGAAGTAGTTCTGAGACTTTGGCAGTTCTCAGAAGGGTAGGGCAGGGAAAACAGAGGCAGTCTAGGCATGGCAGTGCAATTCCGAGCAAGACCCGAGCACGTGCTGCATTTGGCCCTCCTCCCGAGGCGGTTTACTGTTTTTCTTAGTTTAGTTAGTTTGTCAACTAATTAGGCAATTTGTAATATTTAATTAGCTTGCGTAGTTAGTTATTTGTATTATTCTTTTGATCCCTCCGAGCGAGGGCAAATCTGTAATAAGTGTGGGTGAGTGGTTTGTATGTCTTCCAACCCCTATTTCTTTCTCCCTTTTATTTACCTGTTTTTTATGGTAGATTAGGACACGTTTATTTTAGCATACCTTATGCTATACATGCGTGCATCCATACATTTGTCTTGCATGCACCGGGCTCGGTACATCATACAAACCGTATTGTATCGTCAATTTCCAACTCGAATACGTGCACCGAATGATTGCATTTCACATGCCATTTTAGGGTTAGCCGAGCCTATCCTAATCACATCCTGTATGCGATGCATTAGTCATTCTAACATGAACTAGGGCATGCATTTTTGCTAACTAGTTTGTTGTCTTGGCACGGAGTACGATGTAAGTATTTATGCTTTAGCATATCGCGTGCAAGTGAATGTTGACCATGTGGCTAAGTGCTTATATGAGATAAACTGTTTGAATGCTTGTGGGTGGAGGTTGGATTGCTTGAGTTGGAAAACTCGTTGAAATTCGTGTTTTAGCCTACTCGTGAGTAGCAAATTCCGAAACGCTTTCAAAACGAACGGATATGCAATGTTTATTTTCAAATTAGGCAATCTAGTCTATAACTTGTTTGTTGCGCGCATAACATAGTAATTCTAGGCTAATAATTGGAATAAGAGCATGTAATGTTTTCAAAAACGGATATCACGGTTAGTAGAGGCCGGTCTTCGGACCGGGCGAAAGGGGGTGCTCATAGCTGACCTTCCCCGATCGTACCCAAGCTCCCGAGCCAAGACAACTTTGGTGATGACGGACATGTGGCCTTCGGCACCGAGTCAGGGTTTCCTAAATTTCCCATTTTAAAATATTTAGGTGGCGACTCTGTATCTGGCAAAGCAGTCCATGTTTGGCACTACTTTTCAAAAAATCTGTTTTCTAAAACGATTTGCTAGAGTTGGACTCTTTGGTTCAGATTACGAACCGCAACAAACAAAACAGGGGAGTCCGAATTGTAGAGTGAAGGCCCAAAGGGCGCGTCTACAGTTTCTGGCGACTCTGCTGGGGAAGTTTTAGAGAGTTTGACTCGAACTCGTGATATCCTGTTTTGGCTACACTTACGTATTTCTTTGCATTGCATGTGCATTGGTGCGTTTAGGACACCGTGTTAGCCATCTGCTATTCCTGAGCGGTTTGCCGGAGGCTTGTCTTGTTAAGGCATGACCATAAGGCTGACCGGTTGCGGGCTCTGCCAGTATGGGAACGCAAACCCCGGTTTTATCGGGGCACCCTTTTCGACCATTCGACCTAGTGCATATCGAAATCCATAGTGACCATTCCACACTAGGACAGGTTGCTTACCCGATATAGGTTGTTTGAAACCGCTGTGTACGTAGTGAAACCCTAGCTCCTGACAAAATAGGACAGGGAAACCCTACCCCAACATAGGGGTGTATTGGCTCTCTTTTACCTATTATGTGCTTTTAGAGTGTATCTCTGCAGGGAACGCATATATCAGTTTGTAAGTTTGGGTATCCAGCCTGAGGACACCAGTATCAGTGTTGTTGAGAATCAGTTGTGTCTGCGGGTGTCAGTTCAGTTTTGAATAATGATTCTGGGGAACAGTGTTCAGTAATAGAGTGCAGTTGTTCGACTACACCCGTGTTTGATCTGTTTGGGGCTGAAATACTGCTTGTTTTCCGTTTCAGTTCAGAGATTCAGAGGGTCAATCCAGAATAGCTAGTGTCTTCTCCTTGCTGAGGCAGGACTGAACATAATGCAGAACTCAGAAGAGATCGTGGTCATGACGGCCGCGTTGAGTCAAGAAATCACCCCACAAGATGAGACTACTGTTGACATGCCGCATCCACCCAGGTTGCCTACCGCACATCCAATTTGGACCCCTCAACTATATCAGGCTCGCGAGCCTACTACATTTGAACTAATGGGAATGATAGGTGATCTTCAAAGATCTGTGGCGGATCTCGCCTATGGGATGTCTGTTTCGCCACCAGCCGTACCATATGCCGGAGGCTTTATACCTCAAGACCCCCGCTACTGGGACGAATTGTAATTGAACTCAGCCAACCAGAGATGACCTCCAGCTATGGCAACGACGCATCAAACCAAGTTCTAAATCAGGCTGAGGCCAGAGACGAAGGCAAAATGAAGGCAGATGCCGACCCTATCGAACAACTGCTGTGGGCAGTAGAGGCTTTGAAAGCCGGGGGAATGAATAAGCAACAGATATCCGCAGTTATGTCAAAAGCTGTAGAGGATGCTTTCCCCACTCTGCCTGAGGGCAATTCCAGTCAATTAGAGAATCGGGATAGGCCCCGTCATGCCAAAACAGTTCTTCCCTCTCCCAACCTTGCATCCGGAAAGGACCAAAAATCCAAGGCCGCACCCGCCGATCCGTTCGCTAGTGCATCTAGCAAGAGTGCTCAGGCTCCAAAGTACCTGCCCCGAGGGCGCAGGGTCTTTCATGCTCTCTACATGTCATTGTCCAAGGCACTTCAAATCCTTGCTGAGAGGGGACACCTTAAACCCCTGGAGCCTCGGCCTCTCCCGAAGAATCTCCCTGATACTCATGACCCTGTTTAGTACTGTGCGTACCACCAGCAGACTGGCCATGCTACAGACAATTGTTTCCGCCTCCGGCACGAGGTGCAAGATTTGATTGACAACGAGTTTATCCTCCCCCCCCACCTCGGCAAAGTCCGTCACCACCCAGTTATTGGATTTTGAGGATACAGACACTGCGAGTATGTAAGCAGAAGGTGAACCGCCTGTGGGCAGTGCCTGGCACATTTTTGGATGTGGTGTTTGGCACGCATTTTTGGGTATCTGTTAATGTTAGTTTTGTAAAATCTGACTTGGGTGTCGAGTCAATCTTTTGTTTTGTTTCGAGTCTGTCTCTCTGTATTGAGTCAGTCTTTTTGCTTACAGGGTCTGTCTTGTTGTAATGAGTTAGTCCCTCTTGTATAGTATACCAGGTGATTTCGGGGTTGTTACCTCAAACACCGTTTCGTCTTATAATTAGTTTTTCTTGCTTTTTGAGTTTGTTTCTGCCGAGGAGCCAGTCATGCCAATAAATCTGAATGAAACAGCTGTGGCTATCACGTTCCGTACTTGTTGCTATTTGAGTCAGCCATGCCAGAGGATGTGAATGGAACGACAGTGCGTACCGCCTGCTCTCTTATGCCTTGAACATCGTTATAATGACCTAAGCTTTTCATAAAACCCCATTTCGAACACTGCGGTGATGAAAACGAAGAGGAAGTAATTTCTTGGGTTTTGTAAAATTTTGATCATTTTGAGAGAAAGAGAGGCCTGCTAAGCTTTTAATGAATGAAATCATGCTTGTCGGCGTGAGTACTGAGAAGGATCCTGGTCTGATCCAGACTGGTTCCACACTATCTTCAACACGAATGATTTGTCGCTTTCTTAAAAACTTTCAAAAACAAAATGTCTTGCGCAGTCTTGCGAAGACCTGTGTGGGACCGCTCTTGAGATTGTGCAGCCCAGGATCGCTCTCGGTCTCAAGATTCAATTCATCTGTTGCAAACTGGAATCCGTTCAAAACGTTCAACAGTGCCATGAATCGCCTGTGTGACCTATTTTAAGGCAGCCCTCGAGCAAGAGGCACTAAAGTCAGATTAAGAAGATCAGATCCCACCAGGCAAGGCTTATGAAGCAGCTGTGATGAACTTTTCTGCAAATCAATACAACGGTCATTCTCCTGGATACAGAAAGACCTCAACCTCAAAACCATTTGGCATGGGCTCGCTACACCTTTTTACCCCTTTGAGAGGCTCGCTGGGCCGAAAACCCGGAAGGGCGGCCCAGGCAAAAATTAGAGCAAAGAAAAAAGAAAAGAGAAAGAAAAGAAAATACAAAAAAGAAGCAAAAAAGAAAAGAAAAGAAAAAATATAGCAAAAGAAATAAAAATGAAAATGCAAAAGAAAAGAAAAGAAAAAGAAGGAAAAAGAAAAACATAGCTCGCAAGGTCGAAAACCCGCATTGGGCACCTTGGCAAAAGTTAGAGCCTAAACAGTGAAGGTTAAAATACCCGAGTGTACCTTGACCGAAACTACGTAAGGCTTGATTCCCATGTTTGGGATACGTAGGCAACTTCATCTTGAAGTCCAGCCCCCAACGCTTCCGCAGCGTCCCAATCCATGTCATGGTTTTGATCACTTGTATCCCCTCTTAATCCGATGTCTCGGTCACAACGGCTGGAACTACGTGATCAACTTCCTTTTGAAGCCCAACCACCAACACCTTCCAGGTGATTGTGTCCGTATATTGATTCAGACCGTCTTCGTCTCCTCCGCGTTTGAGGGTCCGATCGTCATCAACAAGGACTGGCTTACAGCATGCCGTAGCATCATCCAAACAAGGTGCAACTTTCCGTTGCCATACATTGCCACAAGTTGCCCCGAGTTGCCGTCTAAACCAGGGGCAACTTTTCGTCGCCTTATTCCCCTTTAAGCAAGGGGCAATTTTCCATTGCCTCCGATCCAAGGTTGCGCATCTCGAGGGTAAGTTCTATACTCGTCGAGCATCGACTGTTTGCAAAAATAATTTTTGAAAATTTTTACTAAAGTTGATTATTTTCTCGAAAACTATTTCATTCTTCAAAATTAGACCATGTTTGGACCCAAAAATGAGAATTTTCAGTGCTCACAGCCTGACTTGCATGATTTTCAAAATCAAAAATCAAATAAGTGTGTTAATCCAACTCTCATTTTTTATCAAAACTGTTTTAGAAAACAAAAAATGGTCAAAATGACGAACTAGGGGCACTATTGAGTTAGGTCTTCTGTCTTTCCCCCGCTAACATGCTTGCCAAGAGGGCACTCTATTCACCAGAAGAAATAACCGTGAGCTAACAGTGTTGGGCGTGAACCCACAACCTCTTGTTTACCTATCAACCACTCTAGGGAGGGATGAAAAATGAGAGAATAAAGAATAGAGAGGAGCAAGTTGAGCGAAAAGTGAGAAAAGGGTTTTGAGAGAAAAACCAAGCCTGAGGGCCGAGCGATGTGAGTATCACAAATCAGAAAGGGTGGGAAATAATACCCGGAGGAACTGGCTTCTCGAGATCTGAGGTTTTTTGTAAACACGTTCGTGTGTCGTGTCTTTTGATTTGTCGGTCTTGATTTTGGCTTTGAGTCTTTTCCGAACATGTCTCATTATGTTAGGTCGTGTGCCTTTTATTTCTGTGTTTGAGTCTGTCTTGTCGTGTTCTGTGGTAGGCTCGATACCCCGGTCGTGAAACCCTTTTCCAAAAATTAATCATTTGTGCTCAGAGTGCTATGCTATTCTCTACATCTATGCGAGGCAGGAGAAGAAAAGGAAAAATTTGGAACATCTAAGTGTGTTTCAATTGCAACCGTTTCAACTTTCGTGGTCCGTCTTGTCAGATTGGGATTGTTTGTTTAGGGTTTGCTGTGGGCAGAATGAACCGAGCGCTGTGTTATGGGTTGCATGCAGATCGATCCCCAGTAGAGTATGGGCTGTCTATTCAGTTTGAGCAGTGGTTTGTATGAGTTGTTTTGCTGATTAATTGGTTGGTTATCTGATTACTACAGTACAATTGCTCAATTTTCAGACAACAGATGATTATCATTTACATTTGAGGTGTAATGTGATGCAATGCAGTGCAAAGTATGAAATGCGCAGATATATACAGATATGTACAAATATAACATTTTTTCAGACAAAAAGTTTGTTTCATTTCATATCATCTTTTTCAAGTACATAGTTTTGGAAACAAAAATCTGCCTGCGGCAGTACAAGGTAACCTAACTACAAAAAAGAAAAGTACAAAGAAAACCAGTAGAAAAAAAAAAAAAAAAAGAAAGCAAAATCTGGAGCAGCATCGGTGGTCTCTCGCCTAGGGATCCGTCCTCGCCCTCTTCCTGGGCAGAAGCCCAGGAGCATCATCAGGAGCATCGCCGTCTGAGCCTGAGCTGTCCCTGGTCTCCGACGACGACGACCCCGCCTCCGCCTCTGTCTCCTCCTCAGACTCGTCGTCTGGAACTGGAGCCCGTGAGCTGCTCTCGACGTAAGTGCGCCCCCCTCTGGTACGGGGATATATCCTGCCATCCCGAGTAAAAATGGGAGGTCCAATCGGAGCGCCACCCACCGGAGCGCCACCCACCGGAGGAATCGGGAAGAGAGGCTGAAAAAGCATGAAAGGCAAATGCATCAGTATAAATGGGCAGTTTATCAGTGTAGAATGCAATGTATGAATACAGTGTATGAATGTCGTGAGCAGTTTATCAGTGTAGAATGCAATGTATGAATACAGTGTATGAATGTCGTGAGCAGTTTATCAGTGTAGAATGCAATGTATGAGTACAGTGTATGAATGCCGTGAGCAGTTTATCAGTGTAAAATGCAATGTATGAGTACAATGTATGGATGCCGTGAGCAGTTTATCAGTGCAGAATGTAGTGTATGAATATAGTGTATGGATGCCATGAACAGTTTATCAGTGTTAGTGTTATGCATCAGATTATGCCAAGTAGTTTGTGTATGGTTTGAGGCTATGGTCGAAAAGAACATACCGGAATGCCGTAAAGGGCCAAAAGGTCGAAGGTCTGCTGTAGCATCCCCGTCATAGAGGCATTCATCTCCAGTAACTGCCGGGTGTACCCAGAAGACGCCTGCAAGTATCAGATGCATCAATATGCTGTGGAATATCAAATAAACTGAAATGAAAAGACTGTGCAAAAATGCAGCAATACATACCGGAGGTAAGTCGGGGACATTGACAAACTCGTGACCGGCCGGCGGAGGAGCAAAAGGGATCTGGTAGATCGCCCCATCCTGCCCTCGGAAGGTCAGCAAAGTAGGCAAAGCGGGCCAATTGGCCTCCCGTCCTCGCTGGACTCCGCCCCTGCCGCGGACTCGAGCCCTCCTCAGCGTTCCTCCTCCAACCCCCGCTCCAGCCGCTGGCGCCGCTGGTCTCTCTCTCTCAGCTCGGCGACCACCGCTCAGAGGCCGCATCAGGAAGGTTCGGACGTACTCCGAGTAATCGCCCTCGCCTCTGAAGTCCTCTGCCTCCCAGCCGATGGTGTAGTCCGCCATCTGCTCGGCGGTGAAATGCTCGGTATCCCTCATTTGCTTAGGAGGGTGCACCAGGACTGTCTGCTCAGGTAAGCCCAGGGTCTGACGCAAGAAGCGCTCGCCCAGGTACCAAGCCCGACAGACCGGGCCCTCTAGCAGAATCCGGTAACGCGAGGTCTCAACGGCACCGGCAAACCGATCTCGCATCATCACTGGCAAAGGAACCCAAGGCTGCCAGGTGATCTGAAATTGAAATACAGTTTGTTACCTACTGATATTGCAAATACACAGTGGAAAAGTGAAACTTAAATAAACTGCAAGTAAAACATACCTCGGCGGGGGTGATGGTGTCGAAGTAGCGGCGAAAAGAGCTGAATGTCTCCCGCGGCCTCCGAGTGCATCACCCGTCAAAACGACGTGAAAAAGGGACAACCAATGGGGTCTCCGCCTCCGGTACGGGAGCGAGCCTAGGGAAGTAGGCATAAACCCACAACTGCAAGGTGAATATAAGAATGTTTATCAGATAAAGCAGAATACAGAATAAAGTAGAAATAACAGAGCCGTGCGTTGTGCAGTGTATTGAGCAGAGTGTACAGTGTGTACAGTATACAGCAAGTGTAAAGTAGAGTATGTGTGTGCCGTGTGTACAGTATACAGTAAGTGTAAAGCAAACTACAACGTGTGCAGTGTGCAGAGTACAGAAAGTACAGAACAGAAATGAAAAGCAGAGAAGGAAATGTACCTCCCAGACACGCCAGTAGCCCCCGAGCAACTGTCCGCTACCGCGGGAGGTTGAGCTCATGTATCCGTAGAGAGTGGCCAGAGCGGCGCCACCCCAGTCAAAATGCAAGATGTCCCGCACATCCACCAATGCGCTGAGTAGACATAGGGGCACTGTGTTCGCCCGGTCGGCGAAGATCGTCGTCCCAAACAGGAACATCAGAAAGCCGCGTGCATACCTCTCCGCGGCCTCCTGAGTCATCGGAGCTGCGTCAACAAGAAGGGGCTGGACCCAGAACTGCACCTTGAACCAGGAGTACCGGACGAAGCCAGGGCGCGCGAGAGGTGGTGCCGCGCCAAGTAAGTAGACCTGAGCTGCAGTCCACTCATCCATAGCAATATCAAAGGGGATCGGATCACCCCCTACCCCGATGTCGGTGAGCACCGAGAAATCGTAAGGGGTCATCGTCATGTCCCCGGTCGCAGATAAGTGGAATGAATCGGTGGTGTCCCACCACCTCTCCACCAGAGCGGCGAGGAGAGGCCTGCAGGTAGTAAGCCTGGAGAGTCCCCTGCAGAAGGCGCCGAAGCCAGCCTGGTCGACAATATGGCGAACTGCGTCGGGAAGCTCGGCGTACCACTCGCGAGCGACGGTGTTCCCATACCCGCGGATGGTATGGGAATCTCCCTGTTTTCAAACAAATAGTTGCAAAGCAGTATGAAATGTACAGTTTTGAATAAACGGTCAAAATCAGTGCAAATGTAGCATGCGTGCGAGTTTTTCAGATTCAAACAGATACCGGGTGTAGCACGTCCGCGGGGGACCTCGGCTACAGTTCAGACTCGATTTGTTACGGTTCTAAATCTCGAACCAAAGAGTCCAAATCCGGCAAATCGCTTGAGAAAACAGATTTTGAAAAGTAGTGCCAAACATGGACTGCTTTGCCAGATTACAGAGTCGCCACCTAAATATTTTTTAAATGGGAAATTTAGGAAACCCTGACTCGGTGCTGAAGGCCACATGTCCGTCATCACCAAAGTGGTCTTGGCTCGGGAGCTTGGGTACGATCGGGGAAGGTCAGCTATGAGCACCCCCTTTCGCCCGGTCCGAAGACCGGCCTCTACTAACCGTGATATCCGTTTTTGAAAACTTTATGCGTTCTTATTCCGATTATTAGCCTAGAATTTACTATGTGATGCGCACAACACAAAAGTATAGACTAGATTGCCTAATTTGGAAATAAACATTGCATATCCGTTCGTTTTGAAAACAGTTTGAAATTGCTACTCACAAGTAGGCTAAAATGCGGATTTCAACGAGTTATTCCAACTCAAGCAATCCAACCTCCACCCACAGGCATTCAAACAGTTTATCTCACATAAGCACTTAGCCGCATGGTAAGCATACTGTCATGACAACATTCACACGCATGTGGTATGCTAAAGCGTAAAATACTTACATCGTACTCCGTGCCAAAACAAGAAACTAGTTAGCAAACATGCATGACCTAGTTCAAATTAGAGTGGCTAATGCAGCACAGGCAAGGATGCAATCTAGAGTAGGCTCGGCTAACCCTAAACATGGCATATGGAATGCTACAAATAACACGTATTCAACTTAGAATTGAAATACAATGCAGTTTGTATGATGTACCGAGCCCGATGCATGTCAACAAATGCGTGGATGCACACATGCATTGCATGAGGTATGCTAATTTAAATGTGCCCTAATCTACCATTATAAGCAGGTAAATAAAAGGGAGAAAGAAATGGGGGTTGGAAGACATACATGCCACTCACCCACACTTATTACAATTGCGCCCTCACTCGGAGGGACCAAAATAATAATACAGTCCAACGAATAAATGAATAAATAAATTATTACAAATTCTAATTACTAAAATTAAAGCAAATTAATAAATAAATGCAATGGGGCCTCAGCCCTGCCTTGAGGCGCGCGAATGATGCATGCTCGATCCGATTTGCCCGGGAAATCCGTGTCATGGCATTGCTGCTTCTGTTTTTACTGTCCTGCCTCTCCAAAAATTCCTAAAGTTTCAGGGAACCTCCCAAATGTTCTGAAATACCCCACCGGCTGGGGGAAGAGCTCATCGGCTGCTGATATTGACCACCGGCTGCATGTGGAGTTTATCGGCATAAAAACAGTGCCGACCGGCACAATAAACTGCCGGCCGGCAGAAAGTCCCTGCAGCAGACAGATTGACAGCAGCAGCAAGACAGCAATGCATGGCATGGGTTTTGAGCATATGTAAGCATGGTCATGACCTCCTATCATGCTTTGAGACTCAAGGAGGTAAGACTCTTGGTTCTTGGGCCACCAATGGTGCATTTTGATGCATGATAGCCCTAAGAACTAAGATTGCATTTTGATGTAAATGCATGCAACACAAACAAATGAAATCCAAAGCCTTATCATGTGTTGGTCCAAGGCCTTGGTGACCAAGAATTGAGGTGAGTTGCACCACTTGGAGTGTGAACTTCCCTTAATTCTTAAGCTTAGTTTGACCACCCCAAGCCAAGCCATGAGATGCATGTATGCAACATGGTTCAATAGTGCAACAATGGTGCAAGGATGCAAGGCATAGCAGGTGTCATGCAACTAACACAATGGGCATGCAAAATGCTAGAGCATGCAAGGCACAAATGGCATGAGGACATGGACCAACCAAGCCTAGAACTAGCATGTACTCAAGGCTTCATTGATCAAACATGCAACAACCGAGATACAAACATGCAATAATGGACTTAAGCCATAGAGGGCAGCCCTTAAACTCCCCTAAAACAGTGGCAAATCATGCCTCAAAACAAGAGCAAGATGCCACACAAGCATACAAGCCATAAGGCACAAGGCTAAGGCACAAAGTGGGACATTGAACCACCACTTAACAAGACTAAACATGGCACATGTTAGGCAACCAAAACAGGTTTTTATCATGCAAAAAGGCACCCAAATCCTTCATGTGGCAGCCCCAAAACAACCCCAAAAGCATGAATGCAAACAATGCACATTTTAAAGCATAAAGGGCGCACCTTTAAAGCATGAAGAGAGATGACAAATCTAGACATGTGAGCATGGATTAAGGTCTGAAATGGCATGCCAAATGATCCCAAATCCTCTAAATAGGCTAACCAATGTATACACATGGGCTATATGCTTGAGGCCAACAAACCATCATGCAAAGTAACCATACTAACCATGCCAAATATGATCAAAACAGTGGCTCACAGCCCTAGAACATGGCAAATCAAGGCTAAATGCTCCACCATGCTAAGCCAAAACATGGAGATATATGGGGCTAAACATATGGCACAATTCTAAGCCAAATGGGGCATTACAAAGCAAGTGTAAGAAGCATGCTAAGGGCCATTAAACCCACATTAGACAGAGGTTAAACATGACTTAAAACACTCAAGAAAGCTCTGAAATGAGGCCAAATGCAAGCAAGCATACATACTAGAGCTTCATACAAACAAAGCCTACAAGCCAAAATGCAAGACAACCAAACCAAGCATGCCAAATGGGTCCAAGACAGTGGTTCACAACCCTTATACATGGCAAGATGATGCTATTATCCCCATGAAATCAAACTAAAACATGCAAGTATTAAGGCTTAGACATATGGCACACTTTTAAGCATAAAAGAGCATTTCAAAGCAAGTATGAGAGACATGCTAAGGACCATAAAGACGACCAAAAACAGAGGTATAACATGTCATATTGAGCACAAATATACTCTGAAATGAAGCCAAAACTCACCATACACACATGCTATTCTTTAAGCCCAAAACAAAGGCAAACAAAGAGCCAAGGGGAGAGGGGTGTCCCCCCCCTATATGTGACCTAAAATCATCTTCCCCACCACTGAAAACCCACTGGTTTTCAGTGGTGAGAAGGCCAAAAACACCAAGCAAACAAGATCTAAGATAAAGGTCACCAAAATAGCCAAATAAGGCCTAAAAGGGTGAGCCTTTGTTCAAACCACAAAATGACCTTAATGAAGGTTCAAGAACAAGTAAAAACAAGATCTTTTTATCTTAAGTACAAACCCAAAAACACAAAGCAAAGGGGGTAGAAAGAGGTTGCAAGAATGGGGAATATAAAGTAAAGTGTTTACCCTTGAAGATCCCTTGAAGAACAAAGGTTCCAGCCACTCTCTAGTGATCAAAACCAACTCAAAACCACAGCAATCAACCTCCTAAGCCTCTCAATCTCGAGCTAAGGTGTAAAGGTGTGTGTAAAGGAGCAAAAATGAGGTAAAACTACACTTTTTGGCCTAAAATCACACACACAAGAGGAGAGAGATGGAGATATAGATATATGGCAGAGATATATGTATATGAGCTCTGGTTTTTGTCTCCAAAAACCCTAACCCTGATCCAAGAGGAGAAGCCTTGCTTATATAAGCAAGCAAAGCTTACAAGCTAAGCCAACTAAAGGCTCATCCCTCCATACACATGTATGGAGGGGAGCAAAAGGTGATAAAGCTGTCTGAAAATATCTCAGAAAGCAGCTGTAAAGTGGTCGGCAGGGCAAAATGGTAATTTTGCCAAAAAGAGTGCCGACCGGCACAAAATTGTGCCGACCGGCACAATATAGTGCCGGTGGCAACACCAGCCAGCCGGTGGCCTCTAGCCACAGCCGGTGGTATGTGGGGATACCTCAGAAGGCATTCCCTGTCCCTCAAAGGCAAAGAACAAGTGTTTGGTGCAAAACCAGACACAAAACGGTCAAGTTCGGAGGTCCTGAGGCAAGGCGCATAGCCGAGAACTCCGGGAACTCCGAACAAACACAAATATGGATAATCACCGAGTGTTCCAACGGTGACGTCCGAGTCTTGAGGACGGTCAAAAATGGGGTGTCTACACGGGTGCCGGTGTGTTTACAGTGAACTACAACATATGATGCGTCAGTGGCTCAGTGCAAATGTAGCATGCGTGCAAGTTTTTCAGATTCAAACAGATACCGGGTGCCAGTGTGTTTACAGTGAACTACAACATATGATGCGTCAGTGGCTCAGTGCAAATGTAGCATGCGTGCGAGTTTTTCAAATTCAAACAGATACCGAGTGCCAGTGTGTTTACAGTGAACTACAACATATGATGCGTCAGTGGCTCAGTGCAAATCTAGCATGCGTGCAAGTTCTTCAGATTCAAACAGGTTTCGGGTATCGGTGTTTGCAGTGAAATACGGTGTGTGCCGTGGTTTGATTAGTTTACGGCTAGTGCAGTGTGCGCGCGTGTTGTTCTTAAACACATATCAGTTGCAAGTTTGTTTGTGATCAACTACAATACACAATGCATCAGAGTATCAGAGCTAAAGCAATTAAAGAATCTAATCGGCTGTGGCAGTTGACAGTTAAAAGGTTCTACAGTGCAGAAAAATAAAGCAGAGAAAGAAAGTTACCTCGGAAGCGCCGGAGGATAGGTGAGAGGTAGGCTCGCGAAGCAGCAGCTCGGGGTCCAACGCCATGTCGAAGCTCCTAAACTGGCGTAATCCGTCGGGTGGTAGAACGTGGATCGCTGGCCGGTAGGTCACCGGGTCGAAAGGGCGCTCGCTCAACGGGAGGAGCTCGACCTCGGGATCCATCTCGTGATCCGAGGGAGTCCCACCGCGTGGAAGGTCGTTCGCCATGTCAAGGGTGATGAGAAAATGGTCGAGGGATGAAAATCGGCTCGGAATACGAAGAGTCAACTCGAAAGTCAACCCCTGGGAGGGTGGAAAATGGCCGGAAAGGTCGGGATGGAAAAGGGTATGGAAATGAAGAGGAAATCGAGGGGAACAAGTCCCAAAAAGGCGGAAATGGCAAAGGGAGCGCCGAAATGAAATTTCAATTGGTTGAAAATGTCCGAAACACGATGAACTTCGCGAATCGGACGACGAAAATGGCGCGAGAACCCAAGGAAACGAAGAAATGAGGAGAGAAAAAGAGCTCTAGAGAGAGAGGGTGTGATTTTCGGCTAGAGGGAAAGTGAAAGAATAGGGTTTAAAACCCTATTTTAAAAGACCCGAGGTGAAAAGTCGAATCTGCCCCGACTCAGCAACTTTTTGCCGGTCGGCAACATTTTGTGCCGGCCGGCAGAATATTGTGCCGATGGAATTTATTTTCAGCCGGTGGCCTCTTAGCCCGGCCGGTGATGTTCCCACAGCCTTGTTTAGGCCATATGAGTGGTTTATGGTCTTCATAGCTCAAGAAAGTGCAAAAAAGTGTATCTCCGATGCTCAACCGGCCTCCGTTTTGACCTCGGACCATGTCTTCTGTGCGTGGCACTCAAATTCATGCAATGTTGTATCTTTTCGTATCCTTTTGTCTTTCATAAGATTCAAAAGTTGCCCCGTGTGCGTTGCATGCGTTCATCGCACTACTTCGGTGCATTACATCGCGCCATCATGCACCTCGCAATTGCATTGTTATGCACGTACTGCACGCGTTGTAACACGCACCCCTTGCATTGTCATGCACATCTCGTATGCATTGTCATTGCATTTTTATTATAAGCATTGTCATGCGTTTCAAATACATACGTCGCCTCATGCATCGTTTGCGTTGTTATACATTCCCTTACATGCATCGTCATGCATTCCGAAACACGTGCGTTGTTATGCATTTAAGTCCATTTGCATTGTCTTGCATCTTATGAGGCATGCGTGTCTCATTTGTTACATCTTACACTCCATGTGGCATGCGTGTCACATTGGCCTCATTCCCATTGGCACGTGTACCCCATTTGCATTGGCATGCGTGTCTCATTTGCATTAGCATGCATGTCTCACTTGCATCAACATGCGTGTCTCATTTGCAGTATCTTGCATTCCTTTTGTGACTCACGTGGTCTCGCTCGTCACGTCCTTTTGTCTTTCCTCTCTCGCGTGTACTACGCTGAGAGGCCTTTTGTCTTTCCTCTCTCACGTGTACTACGCTGAGAGGCCTTTTGTCTTCCCTCTCTCGCGTGTACTACGCTGAGAGGTTTCTTTTTTGCTTTGCTTTTTCCTCTCCTGCGTACGATACGCTGAGGGATGTTGTGTTTGAGACTCCGGGTGTTCTCGGTAGTCGCTTTTAGCCTTCTCCGTGTAAGGCGCCATGAGAATTGCTTAATTCTCTTAATCCTTCCTGCATGAGATGTAGTTTGGTTCATATTTGCTTGCTTGCACAGCATTCGCTTAAAATATTGCGTATGTCATGCATCATTAATGCAATTGCATATGTCATGCATTTCAAAAAAAAATCAAAAAAAACAAAACAAACAAACACATGCGTATATATTGCATCATTGTAAATATTGTGTATGTCATGCATCATTGTGAATATTGCATATGTAATGCATTTCAAAAAATCCAAAACCAAAAAAAACCATGCATATGTCATGCATTTCGTTGTAATATAGTGCATATGTCATGCATTTTCTGTAAACATCCATCTATATTGCATTTTAGTTGTATGCATCTACCGCATCATCTTCCATTTGTGGCTTGCACCTTTCCTTGTTGAGCTTGGTCTGGTATATGCCCTTACTTTTCACGTTGAAGCACAGTTCTGCATGTGTACGCGCCTATTCCTTGATGAACTTGGTTTGAGGGTGGCGGCACCTTTTCTGTGTTAGACATGGCTTGTACGTGTACATGCCTTTCCTAGGCAAAATACGGTTTTGGCTACACGCCATATCCATTTCTATTACATTGTAGTGTAATTATTGCATCCAGCATTAGGATCATTATTCTTTCCCTAGCGGGTTGTCACCCCACTTATGTCACTCCACCCAATACTTGTTCTTGTGTCCGTCTACATCACTCATAGTTCAGACATCGTTCTATGGTAGACGGACTCGTTACTTCCATCAATCTATTTGACATATGTGTAGTTTCGAACCGCTCATGATTGAATCATGATTCGATTGCTCTGCATCTAGTTTGCCTTGTGTCAATTGCATTGCATTATCATTTGCATTGTTTATACTTAGTTTTGTATATATTGCATATCATTTTGCATTTGTCATTGCATTGTCATGCATATTGTTAACAATATCATACCTGTTAAGTTTGCTTTCTTTGCAGGCACGATATTGTATGTACGGTTCATTTGAAGCCGGTGCAACCGGACGAGCCGCATAGGTATTGTATTCTCCGAGTGAGACGTATTGAGAATTGCATAATTCTCTTACATCCTTTCTGCATTGTAGTGTAGTCTGGTGTATGCTAGCTTATAACTGTTGCATGCGTGCTTCATTACAGCTTTCTTTGCATGATCATAAGTTATGCTCGGCTCCTAGCATTGTCTTGCATTTTGCCCCTACCTTCGGGCGCATACCTTGTTTGTCTTGCATGTTTGTCCAAGTCTTCGGCCTTGTCAAAAATGGGTCGTCTCTGGGCTTTGACATTCACTCCCGTCATTGTTATGACTTTCGAGTTCTGTCAAAGAGGGGCAACTGTAGACACCCCATTTTTGACCGTCCTCAAGACTTGGACGTCACCGCTTGAGCACTCGGTGATTATCCATGTTTGTGTTCGTTTGGAGTTCCCGGAGTTCTCGGCTACGCGCCTTGCCTCAGGATCTCCGAACTCGACTGTTTTGTGTCTGGTTTTGCACCAAACACTTGTGTTTTGCCTTGGAAGAGCAGAGAATGCCTTGTGAGGCATCCCCACACGCCACCGGCACTAGCTAGAGGCCACCGGCTGGTTTTTCTTGCCACCGGCAATGTACACTGCCGGTCGGCACTCTTTGTTGCCGGCCGGCAGTCATTTTTGTCAAAATGACATTTTTGCCCAGCCGACTATTGTTCAGCTGCTTTTGGAGATATTTTCAGACAGCTATATGGCTTTGACTCCCCCATGCACTTCTTGTCTTGCTTAATGCCTAAGCTTACAAGATTGCCTCCTCTATAAGAGGAGGCCTTCCCCCTTGGCTTTAGGGTTGGCTTTTTAGAGAGAAAACAACTCAGAGCAAGCTCTGGTTTTAGGGTTTGAGTGCCATTCATATCCTATCTCTATATCTCCTTTGTGTGTGTTCTAGGTGCTTTGTGTCTTACTATTGCACACAAACACCTAGTCTTTCACTTTTTCTTGGTTTCTTCAAGGACCAGAGCTTGTTCTTGAGGTTTTTGACTGGATTTGAGCCCAAGGAAGCAACAAGATCAACATTTGTGGAGAAGTTCTTCAAGGGTAAGAAACTAATCCTTTTTACCCCATTTTTGCTTTGTATTTTTGCCTATCTTAGAATTGTTTTTAAGCTTAGTGTTTAATACAAAAAGTTATGTTTTTAAGCCCTCTTAATTGTTTGTTAAGGGTGTTTTGTGGTTTGGGTGTGTTTGACCACCCTTAGGCCTTGAAAGGCCTCATTTTGTGCCATTTTGTGCAAGTTTCGAGACTTTGGTGTTTGGGCCTCTTCACCACTGAAATCTTGAGGGATTTCAGTGGTGGAGATGGTGCCTTGAAGTCTCCAAAAGGGGAGGGCCACCCCCTCTCCTTGTTGTCCTTGAAAGGGACCATTTTTGGTCTCTTAAGGAAGCCTTTGTTCAAGTGTGTGTTGATCATGTCTAGGCTGCATCTCATGCTTATTATGCCATAATATAATCATGTTGTGTGTTGGTTTTGGTGCTCCATACATGTTTAGTATAGTTGCCATGTAATGCCTTGTAATTCCCTTAACATGTCTTAGGTTGTTAGCCTTTGTTCGAGCATGATTTAGGCTTAGACTTATGAATGTTTTGTGCTTATTTTGCCGTGCTTTAGGTCTGTCCATAATCGTTTGGATCGATTTTGGCATGTTTAGTATAGTTCCTTTGCATTTGTGGCTTGCCGGGCTTGTGTGCCCCAAGTGTGTGAATGTATGGCATGTGTTGATTGCATTATTTTGGTGGTTTGGAACCATCCAACATGTAATTTCAGTCCCTTTGGCATGCCCATGTGCTTGCCTTAGTTGCTTCTTTGTTGCTTTGAAAGCATGTGTTGTATGCCCTATGTTTTGACCATTGTGCATACCTTTGAATTTGAGCCACTTAGATGCCATCTAAGTAGTCCCTTGGCCTTGCTTTAACATGCTAAAAATCTGTTTTTAGTTGTTTAGTGCATGCCATGTTTGTTGTGTTAAGTGTGCTTCATGACTTGCCTCAAGTACTTGGACTATGCTTGCATGCTTATGTTTGCTTCATTTGGCTTGGTTTGGCACCACATTCTAGCATGAATTTCAGAGCTTATATTGCATGCTAGTTGTCCATGATATCCCCTTTCAAGTGTGCTTGGAAGTTGCTTGTTTAGTGCCTAAGTGTTGGTCCAACTTACTTGCATGTGTGCATGTGTGTTTAGCCCTCATTTTTGGGCATTTTGGCTACTGATTTTGGGCCTATTTGGAGTTGCCTAAGTCATGTTTAAGTCCACCCCTTTACTTGGCTTACATGCTTGCCTTGCATGCTTGCTTGTATATTTGTATAAATGCCTTGCATTGTCCATATTGCATGCATGCCAACATGTCTAGGATAGCATTGCATTGTGCATGCTTGGCCTCTTGAAGTGAGTGTGATAGAGGTTAGGACCCTTTGGTTCGATTGTCTAGTTTGCATTTCATTTGACATGAAAATTGCACACTTGATTCTTTGGGCCATCATGCATGGAAATGCGTGATTGGTGACCCGAGAATCGAGGCACATCTTCCTTTGAGTCATAAACATGATAAGGAGTGTGTTTGGTGCATACATTGCTTGGATAACATTGCCATGCAAGATTTTGCCCTCTGCTGCTGTGAGTTGCAGGTTCTGCAGGAATTCATTGCCGGCCGGCAATGTTTAGTGCCGACCGGCAATCAATTATCAGCCGATGGATGAATTCTGTGCCGACGGCCACATATAGCAGCCGGTGGCTATTCTGTTTAGCCGGTGGTGATCCCCAGTATCCAAGGAAGTAGTTCTGAGACTTTGGCAGTTCTCAGAAGGGTAGGGCAGGGAAAACAGAGGCAGTCTAGGCATGGCAGTGCAATTCCGAGCAAGACCCGAGCACGTGCTGCATTTGGTCCTCCTCCCGAGGCGGTTTACTGTTTTTCTTAGTTTAGTTAGTTTGTCAACTAATTAGGCAATTTGTAATATTTAATTAGCTTGCGTAGTTAATTATTTGTATTATTCTTTTGGTCCCTCCGAGCTAGGGCAAATCTATAATAAGTGTGGGTGAGTGGTTTGTATGTCTTCCAACCCCATTTCTTTCTCCCTTTTATTTACCTGCTTTTGATGGTAGATTAGGACACGTTTATTTTAGCATACCTTATGCTATGCATGCGTGCATCCATACATTTGTCTTGCATGCATCGGGCTCGGTACATCATACAAACCGCATTGTATCGTCAATTTCCAACTCGAATACGTGCACCGAATGATTGCATTTCACATGCCATTTTAGGGTTAGCCGAGCCTATCCTAATCACATCCTGTATGCGATGCATTAGTCATTCTAACATGAACTAGGGCATGCATTTTTGCTAACTAGTTTGTTGTCTTGGCACGGAGTACGATGTAAGTATTTATGCTTTAGCATATCGCGTGCAAGTGAATGTTGACCATGTGGCTAAGTGCTTATATGAGATAAACTGTTTGAATGCTTGTGGGTGGAGGTTGGATTGCTTGAGTTGGAAAACTCGTTGAAATCCGTGTTTTAGCCTACTCGTGAGTAGCAAATTCCGAAACGCTTTTAAAACGAACGGATATGCAATGTTTATTTTCAAATTAGGCAATCTAGTTTATAACTTGTTTGCTGCGCGCATAACATAGTAATTCTAGGCTAATAATTGGAATAAGAGCATGTAATGTTTTCAAAAACGGGTATCACGGTTAGTAGAGGCCGGTCTTCGGACCGGGCGAAAGGGGGTGCTCATAGTTGACCTTCCCCGATCGTACCCAAGCTCCCGAGCCAAGACAACTTTGGTGATGACGGACATGTGGCCTTCGGCACCGAGTCAGGGTTTCCTAAATTTTCCATTTTAAAATATTTAGGTGGCGACTCTGTATCTGGCAAAGCAGTCCATGTTTGGCACTACTTTTCAAAAAATCTGTTTTCTCAAACGATTTTCCAGAGTTGGACTCTTTGGTTCTGATTACGAACCGCAACAAACAAAACAGGGGAGTCCGAACTGTAGAGTGAAGGCCCAAAGGGCGCGTCTACAACATGTTATTGATTTGTTAAAACTGTAAGAATTATATTATTCTATTTAGCTGCTATCACTCAACCTTTTGGTTTGTGTATGTCTATAATAATAATAATAATAATAATAAGGGTGGTCATTATCTATTTGGCTTGGTTAATATATATATTTAAGCTCTTATTTATTCTCTTATTTTTGTCATTGTTTATCTTATATATAATAGTTAGTGATTGATTGTTTGTATAATATAAAGTCATTAATTATTAAAATAAAATGTAAAAAACTCAGTTTATAGTGATTTAAAAATATGAAATCTATTGGATGATACTAAAAATTTATAAAAATTGATCAATATTTATTTTAAGCCCAATGAATATGATTATGGAAAAAAAATATGCGTATCGGTAAGTTTTTTTCAAATTGTGCAAAAAATAAAAAAATTCACAGTTTCAATTACCGCAATCGTTACGCCATGGTCTTTACACCCCGCAACTGTAACCGCGCTACTGCCACCGTTACGGCAACCGCAACCGCTTTTCAGAATCTTGTGTACGCCAATCGTTTTCATCTAGCGTATAGTAAATCTTGATCAAAATCCAGTTGTCCACCCGTCCACCAATGGCCAATTTCAAAATTTGATAAAAGGTTAAACGCTCCTTCATTTTGATGAAAAATCTGCTGCTTCCTTTAATTGATATCACTTTGATGACAGAATTGAGGCACTATTTTCACTAAATTTTCATCAAATTTAAATTTGATGAAAGATATGAGTAAATGTTAGAGATGGTCTTGAGTGGTTCCACTTTTCAATAGATATGATGCATGTTCTGGAGAAATTATTCATTGTCCCTAGGACAAATCTAGGTGGCGTCCCAATCAGAATATTATTGGTTAAAACGGTGACTCTCATTATTTGTTTTTGTCTCTTTTGAAGAGACAATTTAAACACTTGTTTAAACATGAATGGTATAAAATAATGCTCTTAAACTATCAAATTACTTTTCATGTTCGTGGGACGGTGTGGTGAATAGTCGATATCAACTAAGAGTTTGATTTACATTCTAAAAAAAAAAAAGCCCTCGTTTGGTATGAGATATCTTTAAGGTTGGGGGTTAATTTAGTCACAAAAAGATAAAATAGGCTAAAAAATCAATAAGATAAAATGTCACATACAAACTATAATCATTTCACTTTTTTTCTCACAAAAGTCAAAAAGTCCAACTCAAACGAATTTTTTAGGCCAGACGACCTCATTTGGAAATATGCTGTTTTAATAACTTTTTAATTTTTTAACTAAAATATGAGATATAAAAATTAATATGTTTGAGATTATTTTTTGACTTTTTATAAAAAAGATATGCAAAAAGTTAAGAAAAAAAGGAAATTTTAACTTTTTGGTATAGGTTAATGACTTTTTTATTTTTTAGTAATTTTTTAACTTTTAAACTAAAATATTGAGTTGCTAAACGAAAGTTAAAAAGCTAAAAAGTCAACACACATCCCAAACGAAGCCAAAAAAACAAGAGTTCAAATTTGATTCCGATATTTGATAATATGGATAATACAGAGGCTAATTTAGCATACTAAAAAAATAAAATAGCTTAAAAAGTTAATAATATAAAATATTACATCTAAATTATAATTATTTTATTTTATTCTCACAAAATTTTTTTTAAAAAAAATCAAAAATTCATTCAAAATAGAACTTTTTTAGCTAAGCTAAAATAACCAAAAATGCAAAGAGGTTTTTTTTTTTTGTTTTCCCTCCTTCAAATGAAGGCTAAATAGTATGGGTAAATTGCACTCACTTCCCCAAGGCTTGAAGTATTACAGTTAATTCCACATTTTTTTGCATAATTATGCTAACATCATTTTAATATAATTAAAGCGGTAAAAACTAATGCATATAATGGATAAATATTTAATTAAATAAAGATGAATATATATTTTAGTAATTAAAATCTTAAAAAATATATAATTATGTTAAAAATATCATTTTTCAAAAAAAATCTCGTGAAGGTGTAAAATTATATAGTTTATATAATTTCATCAATAAAAGTTTTTAAAGAAAAAGGAAAAATTGTAAATGAGTGAAGTTTTTTGAAAATATTTATAAATTCATAGAAAAAGTTACTATAAATAATCATTAAAATTGATGAACTTTTTAATCTATATAATTTTTTCCAGAAACTTGAATCGCCTCTGCGGAGAGAGAGAGAGAGAGAGAGAGAGACAGAGGAGGAGGAGAGCCGAAGCCCAAAGGATTCGTGAATTCCTTCTCAGGTAATGCCATTGCCACCATCTCTCTTCTCTCTTCTCTCTTCTCTCTTCTCTCTTCTTCTTCTTTTTCTTCTTCTTCTTCTTGGGCGAACACTCTTTTATTCGACTTCGTGATCAGAAAAAAACCACTCTGGTTTTGAACTATTTGGTTCAACAGAAAAAAAAAAACCCTACTTTTGCTCTATTGAGGAAGACACATATCTTTGTTCTTCAACTTCAAGAAACAACAACAATTGTCAAGCCCACATATCACATTATCAACAACTGTGCCTACAAAAACAAAAAACAAAACAAACAACTCCAAGGAGGTACGGGTTCAATTCCTCTTAGGGGGTTGAATTAAGGGAGTACAAGCACTTTGGTGTTTTGCCAAGGGTGGATAGATTTTCTGCCATAGGTGATAATTTAACAACTAACCACTAACATTTGCCGATAAAAAAAAAAACAAAAACAAAAAACAAAAAAAGAATAGAAATGCTATTTATCCCCTAATTAATTTGTTTTTATTTTTCATTTCCTACTGTTATTCATGTAATAAAAGTCAATGTTTATGTGTAGAATTCACTGTATTTGAAAAACAGTGAGACTCACCACCCAGATGAGAAACCAAATAGGTGGTGAAATCCCCCCCCCCCCCCCCCCCCCAAAAAAAAAAAATAAAGGAATTTAGTTTCATGAACACATTTTGTTAGATGATGATTTGATGGATTGTTATGACATTTTATGTGTTGATGATACTTTTTCTTTGGGGTTAAATAAATTATGTGTGCTTTTTCTTTTTCTTTTTTATGTCATTTTGATGGAATGTAATTCAATCTAATGCTGTTTCTAATACACTTTGTTTTGGTGTTTCCCTCATTTTGAAGATGTGTAGATTTTATTTCATGCCGAAGTGCTCATAGAATTTATTTACAACCATGCTACATCCCACCAATATAGCATCTCTAATCTACCCCTAAGGACATAAGAGAGAATAAAGAGATATAGAGTGGGGAGTGTGGGCCCACCCTTTCATATGGTCTATTCCATGTCATTATGGATGCCAAATTAGTTTTCCCAAACATTTTTCATTTATTGATGTGCGGTTTAGATAACCAAACCAAATCAAACCAAGCCTTAAGTCCCATCGAATGGGGGCTGGCTACATGAATTCTTCTTCTCCAAGTGGCCCTATCAAAGGCCATTTCATTCAAAGTAGGATTCATTGTCATAAGAGATCCGAGCTTCTGTTTTTACGTGTTGGCTGTGGGCTACCTAACACACAACCCTCCTCCTTATTCCGAGCTTGGGATTAGCAGAGTTGTTAACAACAGTTTCATACCTCTTTTTCCCCTATGCATCTGTTCTTCATGATTTGATTCAAAACCCATTGTCAATAGTTGCCAAGTCTTTCATATGCACCCATTCTTCTTGGTTCTAAAAAAGATTTGCAAAGAAACCAGTTGTCAACCATTGCTGAATCAATAGTTCAAAAAAAAAAAAAAACCATTGCTGAATCAACAATGCATTTGATCAATGTTGGCGAAATGGCCGGACGTCTCATCTCTTCCTCCCATGAGATCAGCTCTGTGTGTGTGTGTGTGTGTGTTTCGTAATGTACTGCAATCTCTTTAGATATTTAATGGTACCTAGTGAGCTTGGTGTTTAAGTCCCTTCATTCTGTTATATTGATCGTATGTTGGGTTTTGAACAAAATTCGTTGTTTTGGGAATTGGCCTTTTTAGTGGTTTTTTGATTTTTTACAAAAAGACATGCAAAAAGTAGAGAGAAGAGTTGGCTTTTTTGTAGTGGCTTTTTGGCTAAAACTTGATGTTCCCAAAACAACCAGTGAAGTCTTTCAAAAACTGATTGTTGAAACATTTCCTTTAGCTGTTAGGTTTGTTTTAGTACAAGTGCGTAGTCCCTCTGATCAGTACTTCATATGCATATTTGTTCATTATGAAATCTTTCTTACCAAAAAAGGGGGGAATAACCCCTGAAAACAAGTTTGCTTTTACTTTGGCCTATCTATATTGGAATTATTGAAATGAATTTACTAAAAGGTCACAGTAACATGGTTCCCATAAACCAAAAACTAATAAACAACGACTATCAATCAAATAATTATATTCATAATAAAAGATACTGCATCCAAATATTGCAAGCATGTATCTTAGGAGGCAAATATTAGTTTGCGGAGCTCAGACAAAATTCTAACTGAACTAACTAGAACAAAGCAACGAAACCCATAGCTTTGAAATGTTGGATGGCATGTTGTTCATTGTCACATAGGAGTGTCAATGAAGAGATGATAAAATAGAATTGAATGAGAGACAAACGGCTGTGTTGATGCTAGAGACCAAATACAGAACTTCTAACCATAAAATATACAAAGTAGGATATGGTACATAATGCAATTCCCCCCCTTTTTGGAAAACTCTTCAAAGCATTATTTTTTAGAAGAAAGTTAAAAAATTGAATGTATGGAGAAATAACTGAAAATATACGGGGTCTAGAAAGATAACTTATACAATCAGTTATCTCAGTGGCTTGTGAATGGCAAAGATCTCTATCTCATATAAATAACATCGAGTGTGGGTTGGCTAGCATTAATCATCTCCATCACACCATGATGAGTGGTCTATGAAGTTAGATTAAATCTTGTACTGAACTAAAGCCTTGTGTGGATGTCTTGACGCCAATCTCACCGTTCCATATGGTGTTCTTCCACCCTATGTAATGTCTGTGCAGTGGTAAGTAATTAGATTAGGGAATAGAGTCAAGGTTCATAATTTTTTTTTTTTTTTAAATTTTTGGTTGTTGAAATGACAGAGATTCTATTAACTTTGAATGCCATGCATTTCTCATGCTTCTATTAGTGTATTGCTTTGTCATATGTTCACTCACAGCAGCATACAAATGTGTGTTGTTCAATCTTTTACGTGTCTCGTTGTAAGTGGATAATGATGTAAGTCTGTTAAGTGGTTATACTGAGACCTGTTTCTGACTCAGTCCTACAGTTACTTCGTCATGGATTCAGAGGAAGCAGAGTATGCTGCATTCGAGGAGAAGGTTAGGAGGAATGTTTACATTGACAACCTCTCACCTCAGGTCACTGAAGCTGTGCTGAGAACAGCACTCAATCAATTTGGGAATGTTGAGAAAGTTCAGTTCATTCCAAATTACACAGAGCCGAGGAGCATACCACGCTGTGCTTTGGTGGAGATGGAAAATTCAAAGCAGGCCAAACAAATTGTGTCGGAGATGGGTAATTTCCCATTCATGATGTCTGGGATGCCAAGGCCTGTCCGGGCTCGTGCTGCTGAAATGGAGATGTTTGATGACCACCCAAGAAAGCCTGGGAGAAAGATAAAATTCCGTTGGTTGGACCCACAAGACCCTGATTTTAAAGTGGCGAAGGAACTTAAGCTTCTGACCAGGAAACATGCAGCAGAATCTTCATTTGTACTCAAGGTGAATTCTAGCATATCTTTAATATCCACTGTGTATCTTATTCTGTGGAAACCTTTCTGTCATTTTTTTTTTTGACCTTTTTGTTTGGTTGTCTATGGGTTGTGCTTCCCTGCCATTTTCACAATACAATTTGCTATGTTGCTGTCTAAAAAGAAAAGGATAAATTACACTTTTCACCACCTATAACTTGACTAAAACTTCACTTTGGTCCTTATTGTTTGAATTTGAATAATTTGGTCCCTACACTTTAAGGGCAGTTGCAATTTGATCATTCTATCCAAATGACTGTCAATTTCTTCTAAATGTACATCTTAGGAGAGTGACATGTGTAACAAAATTGCCAATTTCAACGTCCAATTTAAATGAAAGGACCAAATTGAAACTAGGCTGAAAGTATAGGGACCAAATTGTTCAAACAATATCGAGTAAAATCAAACTTAGATCAAAAGTGTAATTTACCTAACCTCGAGGGGTTGGCCCCGTGGTCAAGGCTTGGGGCCGGGAGTGTGCTTCCTCCAAGATCTCAGGTTCAAAACCTCCTAGGTGCAAATAAATTTATTGGGGTCGGTCCATACAGGGCAAAGCCCTTAGTTTAATCAAGACCCCTGCAAGTGGACAGTCGGATTGGTCCTTCAGATTTATCGGTTCAATGGGCCGGATACCGAGTTATCAAAAAAAAAAGTGTAATTTATCCCCAAAAAAAAAAGTAACCTGTGATTTTTATTTCTTGTATTTAATTATTTAGTATTTTTTGTCTCAGGTTCAACTAGCACAGGAAGAGAAGCTTGCAAACCAACAGGCGGAGATTCTGAAGGCGAATTATGAGAAGTACGAGCTGATAGAGGGTGTTCTAAATGATGGAAGTGCAAATCGCTTGGCACGCCATTATAACATGAAATCATTGTGAATTCTTGACAGGTTTCCTGATAAGTTTTTATCAGTTTTTTATTGTTTGAACTAAGGAACAGTAAACTAGTGTTGTTTAGTCCGTTCTGACATGGTTAATGGTTTGGTTAATTACCTAGTTTGCTTTTGTTCTTTGTCTTGTCCTTGATTAGAGTTAGTTTTCTGTAGTTGAGACAGTTGGATTGTTTTGAAAGGCGAGTGTACAGCAATGGTGGTGGAAGGTTGTTGAAACTCTTTTATCGAAGACTTGAATGGAAGCTATTTTCGATCATTTCACATTGATTTTTTTCTCCAGCTTGAAGAGAAGAAAGCATGTTAGCAACTTCAGTTATTTAACAATTCATGCATAAAGAAACAGAGTGACTTCTTAACAACAGTACTTTCCATTGGAACTATTGTCCCTGCATTGTGATGGCGTCCTTAATTAGGTGTAAATCATTGTATTGCTTTTGAGACCTGCTGATTATAAGTTGTTCATAGTTTTATTGTGAGGTGATTGTTTTGCATTTGAATGAGTATTTTGCATAGTCGGTATTTGATTTTTATGTTTTTTTCAAAAAGGTATATTTTGGATTTTTTTTTTCATGCCAAAATGAAAATAGAGAAAATTTTCAATTAGAACACATTTTTGGTTTTAGAATAGAGAAACCTTTAGAAGTTATTATTTTTGGGGCATGAATTGGAGGTTTTAGCCTTAAACCAGGTACTTAGTTTTTGTATTCTCTTGATTTTGCAAGTTCTTTTCCTCAAATGAAAATTTCACTTTCTTTAAAATAAAAATAGTAAAATTTCACTAACAGTCCAAATTCACTATAAAGGAGCCAAATTAAACTAAAGTTTCATGTTTGGTTTGCATGATGGACTCCCCTAAAAAACTTTGGCACGCATGTAAATGAGGTGCCCTACCCAATTGAGCCCCTTTGTGCTTGTGATCCCCATTTTATTATGTAGAGAATTTCTTGTCAAGATGACTATTACATGATCTAACATTAAAGTTGTTTGATTGATATTACGTGACAACATATCCCAATCTTTTGAGCTATAGGCTCCACACTGTCTCTACTGAATTTATTCTGGGGAGTACCCTAAAAAAATTGAACATTTTCTCTCTCAAGTCATTTCGAATTAAAAATATGTGAAAGTGTTCTGAGATGTGCAGTGAGAGAGAAGAAATGTCATGATTGAGGTTTTGATTCAATAATAATAGTAAAGCCACGTTCATTTGGGTTTTTCAATTCCAATAAAATGCAATCAAGTATGAGTTAGTGATCTAAACATGTATGGATAGAACTTATAAAGAGGTCTCGAAAAACAAGTAATTTTTTTTGGGCCTTTATCATTTTTTTTTTAAGGTTTATTGGGATTCTCAGTGGTTGGAACTTCTATGATCTTATATGACATGATTATCAATTTGTTGGAAAATTACCAAAAAAAACAAAAATCTAAAATCTGACTCTTGTAACAAAATAAACCCTTAGTTTTTTATTTTGTCAGTTTAAATCCTATTTTTTTTTTTTAAATTTATTTACAAGCTAAACCATTACCCTATGTCCATTAAGTAAAATCGATAAAAAAGATAGAGTATTTTAGTCATTAAACTCAATGTACGTAAAATGTCCAAAATACTATTTTTCATTAAATTTAATGTCTAAAATACTATTTTTCGGTCAGTTTTACTTAATGAAAATAAGAAAATGGTATAAATTGGAAACAAATTAAAAATTTAGGATTTAAATTGATAAAATTAAAAACTCAAGATTTATTTTGTTAAAATGGTCAAACTCTGAGGTATTTCATTTTTATAATTTCCCCTAATTTTTTTATAGGGAAAATTGCAAAAAATCCCAAGATTTAATCTTTATGAAATTAAATTGTGCTTCTAATTTTTATAATTTAAACTTTGATTTTCAACAACCTTGGCCATCTATCTATATCTGTTAACAATTTATATTGACTAACCTAAGGAAATTGGATAGGGTTGGATTGGATTGGATTGGGTTGGGTTGGGTTGGGTTGGGTTGGGGTAGGGTGGGAAAGGGAGGAGAAAGGGGAAGGGGTTAACAACTTATATTGACTAGCCTAGGCAAATTGGGTTGGGTTGGGTTGGGTTGGGTTGGGGTAGAGTGAGAAAAAGAGAATGTGAAGGGGCTTTAACTTTTGACCAGGTTAGTAGCCTCACAAAATCTAAACCACTCAGCTAGTTTTTTTTTTTTTTTTTACCTAGAACACCCCCAAGACAGGACCTTTAGAATCTACCCTTATAAGTCAAACTGGGAGAAGTTAGCCGATCCACCTAAACCGCCGGATTTCCACTTGAGTAATAGGGGATTCAAATCCTGATCAGTGAGGAGAAGAGCATACTCCCTTGCCAACTAGTTATTCTCCATTAACTTACCTAAAAGAAGAAAATTTTAAGCAGCATACATGTGACATTCTTTTATTATATTTTTCTCTGATGTTTAACGTTACAAGAACCTCCTTTAAGTTTTTAAAGTGGCATTTACCTCTCTTGCTTGGCGCATCAGATTAACATTGTTAATAAAACTTGACCTTTTACTAATTTACCATTAGTGTTAAAGTCGAGAGCAAATTAAATTAATCTCCGTTAATATTTAACAAAATTACAAGGACTTCTTCAAGGCTTTTGATAGTTGTCCTTTAAAAATATGTCATACCACACTATACCAATGTTACTATTGCCAAGGAACTTATCCTTAAGATGGAGAATCAAGTGGGACTTAGGATTATAGACCCATAAGTTTGATTGGGTGTGTCTACAAAGTGTTGGCCAAGTTACTTTCAATGCGTCTGAAGAAGGTTTTAACCTTAGTAATTGATGTGTCTCAATTTGCATTCTTGGGAGGGAGAAATATAACTGATGGAGTATTGATTGCGAGCGAAATAATTGATCGATGGAAGAAGGGACCGCTTATTAAGCTTGATTTTGCCGAAAAGTGTTGAAGAGAGCTTGATAAAATTCAAGCTCGATTTCTTCGGGGTGAGGATGATCTAAGGAAGAAGGTGCATTTAGTGAAATGGGATAATGTCACAAGAAGTAAAGATAATGGAAGTCTAGGAATTAGGAAAATTAGAGTGATGAATGAATGTTTGTTAATCAAATTGTGGCGGCGCTTTGGAACATAGAGGAATTTGCTTTGGAAAAATGTTTTATGCAACAAGACTATTGTTGGTTGCGGATCATGGTTACCTTATGGATCATCTTCCTATAATTCATCTTGAATTTGGAAAGATATCGTGAAAGTTAGAAGTCGATGTCCTGCTTTATGTGACTGACTTGTTGCCTAAAATTGGTGTTCTAGCGGATCCAAATCAAGGATTGTGTCACTTTTATGGGTGTGCCTCATTGTTATACGTCATGGAGAATCTTGGTTGATTATATTAATTGGTGGGGTGAGACATGGGTGCTGTCATGTTCTGTCACTTCTTTGCTTGATTGGTGGCAAGGTGTTCGAGTGAGGAAAAAGGAAAGAATGATTTGGGAAGCATTACCGTTTGCTATTATTTGGACAATTTAGTCTACGAGAAATGACTTAGTCTTTAATCATATTTAGCCTAAACTGATTATGTTGGCATTTTGGGTCAAGGCTAAATCTAATTTCAAAGAGTTCTTGATGTCAAATTTTGTGTTCCAGCTGCAGCAGATTAGGATTTCACTTTGAATGTTTCGCTGTTTCGGTACTAGAAGCATATTAGGATTTCTTTGTTTAAATCCGGGAAAGTTATGGGGCTGGTTTGGTAGGATGGGAGATGTGTTCTGTCTTGAGCAGTGTGGCATTCAGTCAGTTGGATTTGCTTCGTTTCTACCATCAGTCATCAAGCGGCAATGTTGTGATTCGGGTGGTCGTAATGTATTGGAGTGGGTTTTTGATTTTGTTTTTTAGTTTGTTTTTGATTGGGTGTGGGGTTGGTGTCTTGTCGATTGTTTGGTGTGTGCTTACATATGAATGAGCTTGCTCTCTGAGACTAACCTAGTTAGGATTGATGAGTGTAAATATGATGCTTGAAGCACTTGTCTTTTCTTTATTGATATTTTCTTTCCAATGTTATATATGTACATTGATTTTCATCAATAAAGTGATCTTTTATTGAAAAAAGAAAGAAAATGATATGTGAAAATTATTTTTATTCAAACTCATGTATGTAATATTGGCAAAAGAAAAAAATTGCATGCTATTAGAAGTCCACCTCTCTCTCGGTCCCTCTATTAATCAAACCCTCTTTTGTCCAATCCACTACATTAAACCACCACATCTTGCACCTCTTAGTTCACTTATGCTGTGTTTGGTTAAGGGATTTGGGAAGAGATTTGAAAAGGGAAAGGGAAAATGTATGTGAAATTAAGTGAAATGTAAGTATATTTTATTCACATTTTACCTAACTTTTCTTTTTCTCTTTCCAAATTCCTCCTCAAACCTCCCAACTAAACACAGCGTTAGTGACCTTAAACCATCAGTTTCTCCATTGTGCAACCTGCGCCACTAGTTGAAAACCACCCTACAACCCAATTCACTACTTGGAACTGCTACCTTTTCGTCCTTGAAAGTTGTAACCCAACCCCCCACCTTTTTACCGCCTTTTTTGCCCATGGTTTCATCCATTACTGAACCAACTCCCTACTATTATCAATCCAAAAATCATCACCACGTGGGAGTGTTTGGTGTGGTTTATTTTGGCCGACTTATAACTTTTAATTTTGAAAAAGTTATTTTAGATTGTTTGGTTAAATTTATTTTAAACAGTTTCTGATTCTAACAATTTATTTTAACTTAAAAAAACTAATTTTAAGAAGTTGCTCACTCTTTATTTCTAATTATCAGCTTTTGCTATGGACTTATTAATTTAATGTTATACTATTAGATTTTTTTTATTTTTTATTTTTTAAAAAATAAAAAAAGACCCAAATGGATTATGAATTATTAGTATTATTTTTTACGAGAAATATAGACAAATAATGAATAACAAAAAATAAAAGTTAATTCAAAAGCGACTTCACAGCTTTTTAACAAACACTACTCAGCAATTTAAATTTATAATCTAACAGTTACATCAAATAGATTAACAGCTTCTGATTAAAGTCATAATCTATAATCTGTTAAGTAATAATGTATAATCTATTTTAAAAGTTACATCAAACGAGGCCAAATGTAGTTTTTTTTTTTTTTTTTTTGACAAAAGAGAGGTTAGAAAGAATAGAGGCTACTTGGTAGACAGGATGGCAGTGCACAATGATGAAAATAGGGAGAATGAGAACTGGTTTTTGGTTTTTAAAAAAAAAAAATTTCAGAAAATTTTACTTTTTTATTTTTTGTATTTTTTCTATTTTCAAATGAATTTTTTAAATATTTTAAGCAATTTTTTTAATTTTTAAACACACTTAACATAAATACACTTAAAAAATATAATATTTGTGAAAAAAATTCACTAAATATAAAAAATACAAAAAAAAAAACCTAAAATTTAATATATTTTTCGTATTTTTGTATATTTATTAATTTTTTAAAATATTTTTTCCACAAATACTTTACTATTTAGATACATCCAAGTAAGATATATTTAAAAAAATAAAACAATTAATTAAAATTTTAAAAATATTTACTAAAAATAAAAAAAAAAACAAAAAATTTTAATTTTAATTTTAATTTTAATTTTAATTTTTAAAAAATTAAATTTAAAAAACTAAAACCAAACATACTAAATGAGGTTTTGTGACATGCCAAAGCGTCATGTGAAGGGATTTTTAAGTATGGGAAATGATTTGGAGCCCTAAAATCTTCACCCCTAATCCCCCTAATTTCCTTTTTAGGAAACTGTTTTCTTTTTTTTTTCTTTTTTCTTACTTGATATGGAAATTAGGGGAATTAGGGGAGATGTTTTTAGGGGATGTAGCAAGACCCTTTAAGTATTTGTATATTGGAAAATGTTAGGGTAAATTACACTAACACCCCCTCTGTTTTCTTGAAATATAACTGCCACCCCTTTTAATTTCTAAAATACCACTGCACTCCCACACATTTGAAAATAATGTAACAATTCAGTTCCTCTATTAGTCAAACGTTCGTTAATTCAATGGAAAATGATAAAAACTAACTTAAAATGACAATTTTAACCTTAGAGCATCTCCAACGCTTACTCAAATTTTTCACCAAATCTGAGTCAAAAAGTATCCATTTCATCAAATTTGATAACAGATGCTCCAACGATTCACCAAATTCTCAAACTTGTCCCAGGACAACCGGGTGGTCGACCGGCCGGTTGATCGGTTTGCCCAAATTTATTTTATTTTATTTTTTTTTGAATTTTTTGAACATTTTTTTTGAACTTTTTGAACTTTTTTCGGGACGACCGGGTGGTCGACCGGTTAGGCAAAAAAAAAATTTTTTTTTTTTTTTTTTTTGAATTTTTCGAATTTTTTGCTGAACTGTTTGAACCTTTTACGGGTTGACCGGTTGGTCAACAGGCCGGGCAACCGGTTGGTCAACCGGGTCCTCCTCTCCAACGGTCCGGAACAGTGTTTTGATGAATTCATTATTTCGTCCTCAACTGATGAAACATTTGCTGAAAACTCAATCTGATATCACGTTTGGTGAACCGTTGGAGCTGTAAACAGTAGCCTTTTCATCAAAATTTAAATTTGATATCAGTTTTGATGAACCATTGGAGATGGTCTTATAGTACTTATAAAGGGATAATTATATTTTCACACACTAATTCTTCTCAATATACACACTTAATGAACACTTTCTCAATACACACATTATAAAAATATAAATTCTCAATACACATCTTTATATTATAATATTACCCTCATTTTCAATTTTAAAACCCTAAGACTATGTTTGGTTTCAATTTTTGAATCAATTTTTTTGAGAAAAATATAAATTAATTTGACAAAAATAAATACTAAAAAAATAATTTTAAATTTTAAATTTTTTTTGCTCCTAAAAAGA
Organism: Camellia oleifera; assembly: GCA_022316695.1. NCBI lineage: Eukaryota > Viridiplantae > Streptophyta > Magnoliopsida > Ericales > Theaceae > Camellia > Camellia oleifera. Next base: position 62,677,590 of record CM039306.1, read on the forward strand.
TAAAACCATATTGATAAGAAGTTTTTATTTTTTTATTTTTTCTTATTTATTTTTGAAAACATATTCTAAAACTGTATCAAACAAAATCTAATTTTTTTTTATTTTTATTTTCCATTCATCCATTTATCTTTTACCATCGTTGCCGTCACTTTCAACCCTCCATCGCCATCACCATCGCCACGTCTAGCTCATCTCCCTCTATTCTAGGCCTCCACATTCAATAAAGAGTGATTCGTAGTGAGAGACTTGTGGGAGTGTATGGTTCATCAAAGAAAGTGATTGCAACGGATAAGAAAAGAAGCGACGGGAGGAGATGACAGATGAAAAAAGTGGCGCTAGTGATAGAGGATGGTTGTGGCATTTTAGAAATAAGGTTTGAGTAGAAGAAGATAAGAGTATTATGGTATTTTTATTATAGAACAAAATTATATTATGAAAATTTTTATTAAGTGTGTGAACTGAGTGAAATTAGTGTGTGAAAATAGAATTACCCCTTATAAAGGTTTAAATTGACATCTTTACCCCATGTTAATGACCAAACTACCCTCAAAAGTATTGTATTTATTTACTACGTGGGAGCTTTTATATATCTCTTTGGACCCACAAGCTAAGAAGAAAATATAGATCTAAAAGTTTAGAAATCAAAAAATAAAAAAAGGGGCAAAAAAAAGCCTAAGGGTGCATTTGATTTAGTTTTGAAATCAGTTTTGAAAAAGAGTTTTGAAAATTAAAAACTTATTTGTTTTATGAGTTTTCAAAACTAGTTTTCAGTTGTATATTTTGAAAATAGTATTTAGAAAATTAAATTCAAAACTTGTTTGGTTATGTGTTTTCAAAACTAGTTTTTGAGTTTTTTTGGGTCTAGTATTTTTTTCGTCATGTAGTCAATTTTTTTTTTGGGTAATATTATAGTCAAATTTGTTTATTTCTTTCATATACATAATTTAAATGTATTTTTTAGGTACATTTAATCTAATCTAATCTATACGGTAGAGTTTCACACTATATTTGTTATTTTTTATGAACATTTTAAAAATTTTAACACTTCTTTTTTGGTTTTATATCCACTCAATCTACATACATTTAAAGCGTTTCACATTTATGAAAATCTTTTATAAAATTACTGAATAATGACAAATATACAAAAAAAGAAAAAAGAAAACCCGTTTAAAAAATTAATACAATTTTAATATTTTATGTGTTTATTAAATTTATTTTTAATTTCTTCACATTTTGTTTACTATTTAAGTATATCTAAATCATACACATCTAAAACATAAAAAAATTAGTTGGCTAATACTTGAAAACCAAACAAAATCGATTTCAATTACTTGAAAACCAAACAAAGCTTTATAAATTATTTAAGAAGAAGACATTGGTTTATCGAAAGTAAATGTAACTGATTTTTTTCACTAATTTGAAAAATAATAACATATTAATTCCAAATAACAATGCATGTTGTTTCAATTTTTTTATATAAATTCACAAAACCTTCATTACAAAGTTGCTGAGTTGAGGTTTGCGGGCTTGGTCAATTGGGTTTTGAAAACTTGTTTGTGAAAATCTCAACCAAACAAATTTTCAAAACTTGAGTTTGAAAAGAGTTTCGAAATACATGCTATGAAAACCGAAAACTAAATAGGTTTTGAATTTTAAATTTTGGAAAAGTAATTCAAAAACTCAACCAAATGGACCCTAAATTTTTCAACTAGAAAAAATCTTAAGAACCAGGGTATTTGGCTTAATAATTGTGTAGCATCTTTTGTGGTGTGAGGTATTGGGTTCAACTCCTATGAAGATGAGTTTGATATCCTTTGTGGTGTAGTGATTTATTCCTTCCCCATTATGAGGGTTGATTGTATGTAGTTGTTTGATTGGGCTTAGTGGGTTTCACTTATTGGTTTGTCAGACTTTCTAACTATTGTGGGGTAGTAGTTTGTTCGATTTAGTAAATATTTTTCATGATTATAATTACTCTTCTATCTATTGACAAAAAAACAAAAAAAAAAATCTTCAGAAAAAATTCTAGGCCATGTTTGGTTTGTCTTTTAGAAAAAATTTTCAAAAGTTCATTTGAAAAAATAGAAATTAATTTGATAAAAATAAATATCAAAAAGACATTTTTAAAATTTTAAATATTATTTCTGAGTTCCCAAAAGATAAAATTATATAAAAATGTTAAGTTTTTTTTTTCAATCTTTTTATTTCTTTCACCAAATTAATTTTTATGTTTTTAAAAAAATTTCTGAAACAAGCCTCTGAAAACTAAACTAAACATGGAATTTTTACAACTAGACAAAAACATGCAAATTACAATTACAATTAATTCTAAATTTTAAAACTAGACAAAAGCATGCATATCACAAAATCACAATAAATCCTAATATTTTCAACTAGACAAAAGCGTCACAAAAAAACTCTAATTTTTACAGCCACAAAATTATTCTGGAAAAATCTTAATTTTCAAATTACCATATTTTCATAGTAATTTATTCTAATGCAAAAGCTTGATAAAATGGCTGATACGGCCATGACAATGCTGATAATAATAATGATGATAATAATAATAAAAGATGAAAAAGAAAATGAACGCAAATAATCTACCCAAGTGAAGTGAATTATAATTCTGGAACAAGAAAATAGATGTGTGGGACATATTTTTGGGTAGTCCATGTGGCCGAGGTTGTTAGCCGAGATGCCACGTGGGCGGACCATGGTGCCGAGATATGGTGCGATAATACCGGAATCTGAGATATTTGGATAGAGGACTAGAGTCCTAGATTGGGAGAGGACTTCAGTTTAGATAAAGATAAGACTCTTAGCCTCCGTTTGGGAAGTGGGTTGGCTTTTTGACTTTTTTGGCTATTTTAGCCTGGGCTAAAAAGCTTGATTTGGGAAGGATTTTTTGGCTTTTTGACTTTTTTGACTTTTTTTGTAAGAGAAGAGTGTAATGATTATGGGTTGGATGTGATGTTTTGTTTGTTGTGGCTAAAATAGCCTATTTTGTCTTTTGTGACTATTTTAGCCACAAAATCACTTGCCAAACACCACCTAGAGAGTTTATCTCAATCTTACTGGGAGTCCAAGATTAGCAGTAATCTAGAGTCCATTGAAGCAAGGCTTCAATTGGGACTAGGTTTGTGTTGGCTATAAAAAGGGAGGTACCCTCATGGGTCTAAGGTATGCTTTTTATGCTCTGTCTAGTGAGTTAAGCACTATTGGTTATCTTTGAGAGATATTTTACTGATTTGATCGTCGGAGTGCCCCCCGGGTGGACGAACCACTGCGGGATTCTTATATTTCTATGACAGGTTGTTCGGGCTTAATCTATTCTGCTAGTGCTCTCCAGCTGAGTTCCCCCATTTGGTTGTGTGGTCGGAAATCAACACCTACAATTTGGCACCGCCTGTGGAAACTTAAGGAGAATAGATGGCCAACAACGAGCAGAAAAAAGATTGGGGACGACATCCCTAGTGGGGATGGTAAACTTGCCAATCTAAACGTAGAAGAAGAAAACCATAATGAAGGAGCACGGGATCAGAATCCCGGGGAGAATAACATCGGCCAAAAGGGAGACGTACCAAAGAAAGCAGGCCGAGATAAGTACTACCGTAAAAGTAACCTTCAAGTATAGAGGGACAGATGCTAGAGAAAAGACGAGAAAACTGAAAGACATGGCAAATATGTTGACAGATCTACAAATAGTGGTTAACCTCATGATGCAGAACAATGTGATGCAGCCAACATCCTTATTACAAGACATGCCGGCACCAGCAACCAAAACTGGTGCCCAGAAAACAAAATCTCGGCCTAGATGAGTAGGTCTGAGAAGACAAAAGCTCAGCCTAAGTGAGCAGATCCCGAATTCCGGATCCTGGATCCCAGATCTTAGAAAACAAGATCTCGACCTAGATGAGTAGGTCTGAGGAGACAAGAGCTCAGCCTAAGTGAGCAGATCTTGGATTCTAGATCCCGGATCCCAGATCCTAGAAAACAAGATCTCAGCCTAGAAGATTAAGTCCGAGAAGACAAGAGCTCAGCCTAAGTGAGCAAATCCCGGATCCCAGATCTCGAATCCCGAATTCCAGTACTTGACGATGTTTCTGATTGAAACATGACGAATAACTTAGAATTATTATATGGCAGAGTAGAAACTTTACTTGTATATAATAAAGTTGAACTAAGTTGGCGATGTTTCTAAGCGAAACATGACGAATAACTTAGACTTATTATATGGCAGAATAGAAACTTTACTTGTATATAATAGAGTTGAACTAAGTTGGCGATGTTTCTAAGCGAAACATGACGAATAACTTGGACTTATTATATGGCAGAGTAGAATTATACTTGCATATAATAGAGTTGAAAGTTAGGTTAACTTGGACTTGTCATATCGGCAAAATCAGACACAGATTGGAGCTAAGTGCATGCTAGTCGGATTAACAAAGAGACCGAGGTTGGTAACCTCGGCTAGTCTTTGTTTGAATCTGACCTCGGCGACAAGATCAAAAGCCACATGCTTAATGAGAACCCAAGTGGAACTTAAGTTCACTTTAGGGGGCAGAAGGCTGGAAAATAATGCTTGGGAGTTGGAATTTACAAGGAAGATGGTTTAACGCTTGTTGAAATTTTGAGAAAAATTTAAAAGTTAAAGTTAAACCGATGTTATGTTAAAGGAAGTTGGTTTGACACTTGTTGAAATTTTGAGAAAAATTTACAAGTTAAAGTTAAGCCGATATTATGTTAAAGGAAGTTGGTTTAACACTTGTTGAAATTTTGAGAAAAGTTTACAAGTTGAAGTTAATCCAAGGTTATGTTGAAATAATAGAAGACAGAGGTCTTGAGTGAAGAGGCAAGTTGTAAGTAACACTTGTGAAAATATTGTGAATATTTTTAAGTGTTAGGTCAAAGCCGAAATAAACTGTTAGTGGGAATAGCCGAAGTATTCCACACCGAGAAGATTACACAGTTAAGGTGTACGTTGAAGACATGCAAAATATTCTAAGTATGAGAACATGCAAAGCATAGAAGAAAAGTGGTAAGCATACATGATGAAAGCAATATTCAATACTTAGAAGAAAATAGAAGGCTTGCATTGAAAAGGGACAGCTTGTTCAAGTACATAAACAGGCACATCGGTCTGACAAAACAGATACTGTTCAAAACAGAGAAGAAAATTACAAAGAAAAAGGTACAATGGAAAGAAAAATTCCTAAGTACTAGGATCTTGTGCATTGATCTCAGACTATTCAACCTCGGCTGTTGGCATTGTTTCGGTCTCAGCAGACAGCTAGACAGACTTCTCGGTCATGATTTCGGCATTGATTTCTAGAAGAGTCTGGTCTAGGCTTTTTGTAGCGGCAGTGATCTCGGTTTCAGAAATGGTGGCCTTCTTTGGTGAGGTGCTCTTAGAGACCTCATCCTCGTCCTCCTCAATCAAGTCCAGAACTTGATCATTTAGAGTAGAGGACTTGGCCCCAGCAATAAAGTAGGGGACTTGGCCCCAGTAGCAGCTTCAGATTCTTTCTCGGCAACTTCAGCCTCGGCCTCTTCCTTGTCTTCGGCCTCCTCGTCGTCGGCCTCTTCTACTTCCTCGATCTCATCCTCAAATTGATTGGGAGAGGGAGGGAAACGGACATTGAGCTGATCCATATCATAGAGAGGTAAGTCCTCAGGGACAAACATTTTTTTGAGGGCTGTCATCCAATCAAGATAGTAGCCTTTGTTGCAGGCCATGTTGACTTGTTTTTTCAGCTTTAGCAATGGCCTCGGCTTTGGCAGCAGTAACTTGGTCCACTTGCTTCATGTGCTTCTCTTTCGAGATATTGAGTTGCTAGAGGCATGAGCATGTCAGATTGACTATAAGGAGATGGAGTGGATTGCACAATTATGACATCAGGGATGTCAAGAGTTCGGCGAGACATGTCGTTGTTGGTTACGACGATGGTTACTCACAGATAAGGCGATCGAAAAATTATCAAGGTCTAAGACTGGAAGCTTAGGACTTCGGTGTTTCCTGTTCCTGGTTCTAGCTGCAAGATTGTCGCTATGTCGGTGTTTGCACTGCCATTGAAATGATGGGTTGATACGTGGAGCAGTTGATGAAGTGCTTGGCTGCTAGCCTAGTTCAGCTAATAGAGTTTGAACCTGGGGCACGAATGGATTATTCATGGCAATGAATGCTTCAAGAACAACGATGATGGTTTGCAGAGACAAAAAAAGAGAGTCTGGGGACACAAATAGAGGCAAAATAAAAAAGATGGCAAAAAGTTATGATTTCAAATCCTTAGGCGACGTGCTCGTGCTGATGTTAAACGGTTGGGGGCAAAACTGATGCGACACGATAGAGAAGTGATTAGTACGTTCCAATCTAATGATGATCTTGATTGAGAAGTGCGATCTCAGTTGAGATGATCTCGGTAGAGGTGATGATCTCGGTTGAGATGACGATCTCGGTTGACATGATGATTTCAGTTGAGATATTGATCTCGGTTGAGATGTTGAATTTGCATGGGAGCAGAACTTGTTTATTCTTGGTTTCTTATGAGATGATACTAGGATCTTGATGTTCTTGAACTAGCAAGTCATGATCTCTGCTAGTAGTGTGATTTCTGTTGAGATGTTGGACCTGGATGAGATAGAACATAATGGTTCTTGATTATTGATTCTTGACGAGTGGACAAATGAGTCCTTATTTCTTGGCATCGACAAGTCATGATCTCGGTCAGAGGAGTACATGTATAGGTTTCATCACCTCAGTTTGCCGAGGTAATAGAACCTAGGAGGCAGTTGTGGGGACATATTTTTGGGTAGTCCACGTGGCCGAGGTTGTTAGTCGATGTGCTATGTGGGTGGACCATGATGCTGAGATATGGTGCGATAATACCGAAATCTGAGATATTTGGATAGAGGACTAGAGTCCTAGATGACATCAAACTATCTATTTGGATAAAGGACTAGAGTCCTAGATTGGGAGAGGACTTTAGTTTGGATAAAGATAAGACTCTTAGAGAGTTTATTCCAATCTTACTAGGAGTCCAAGATTAGCAGTAATCCAGAGTCCATTGAAGCAAGGCTTCTATTGGGACTATGTTTGTGTTGGCTATAAAAGGGAGGTACCCTCATGGGTCTAAGGTATGCTTTTTTTGCTCTGTCTAGTGAGTTAAGCACTATTTGTTATCTTTGAGAGATATTTTACTGACTTGATCGTCGGAGTGCCCCCGGGTAGACGAACCATTGCGGGATTCTTATATTTTTGTGACAGGTTGTTCGGGTTTAATCTATTCTGCCAATGCTCTCCAGCTGAGTTCCCCCTTTTTGTTGTGTGGTCGGAATTCAACACCCACAAGATGAGTATATACTTGTTATCTTGAAGGTGATATAATATTGGGTTATTTTAGAAAGTAAGTTAAAAGTTAACTTTTTGACTCTTTTTTTCTTTGAAAAAATGTGTAAAAAAATAAAGAGATAATATGATTCAAAAGAGGTTAAAAGCCAAAAAAATTAAATTTTAACCTCTTGTTCAAAGAGGCCATTATCAATAAAAACTATGTAATTGAACATAATACATTAGAATTACATATATCTATATATACACACACATGTAATTGAATACATCACATTACGTTTGTGATAAGAACATAGCACATACGTTTTTGTATCTATTGCAATTCAGATAAGTAAGCATAAAAATAATAATAAAAAAAATTAATCTCATAATATGTATGTTGTCTAAATGGTAAAAGTATTCTTAACGAAACCCAAAGGCTTGAGTTCAAATTTTATTCACGTCTTTGAATAATAATATTTTGTTATTTTGAGATAGAATTTTTATTTTAAGATAGGAAAATTTGTCACGTGGCAGAAGGAGAAGCCACCACACTATTAAACATCAACTTATGTGCTCACATATATAATAGTATAGATAATATAATATAATATAGATAATTATATGTACCATTACCCATAATATAATGATATGTATATAGATACGGACATGAAATCATAATTTTTGTAGGTGAAACTGAGTATTATCAAACTTCAACTGATATTCAAGAATCAATTAATGAAAAATACATAATTGGACATAATGTATTATATATTATGTTTCTATATTTTATTGTTAGGAGACAATTCCCTTACAATGGTGTATAAGAAAAAATTATAATTAGAATTATTAATATTTATAATGTTTATCATTTTTTTTTAATTAATTTTTCTAACTTCTACTGCACTATTATTTGCCCTTTTATTAAAAGTAAACAACTCTATTATTAAAAGCGATCAACTCTAAACCCGATTGGCCTCGTTTGGGGATAAATTATGTTAATATATTTTTTTTATAATTTTTACGAAAAGATGTATAAAAAAATAGAGAGAGTGATATGATAACTTATAATGATTTTTTTACTTTTTGGCTAAAAGTGAAACTCTACATGTGTTAGCCTTTTAGTCTTAGAAAAAGGGTATTAAACAATGAAAAAAAGGGGAAAATTTCAATCCAGTGTAAATGTTTAAAAAAAATTACAAATAAATGGTAATTTGATACACGTTAATAATTAAAATTATAAACTTTTTCATGATTAAGTAATAATTTTTTAGTACTCCCTCTGACAAGTAATATCCTCCCCCCCAAAAAAAAAGGGAAAAAAAAAGAGATAATTATGGAGATGAAACACCTAAAAGATCTATTTTTTTTTTTTATAGAGAACTTACGTGTAGGTCCTAATAGGTGGACTTATTGTCCAATAGGTCCTATAATAATTAATGGCGTTTTTCGTCAAACACTATTAAAAAACGTCACTAATTGTTAAGTTTTAGCGACAATTTGATAATTTTGTCACAGAAAACCGTCACTAATTATAAGTTTTAGAGGCAATTTATAAAAATCGTGACAAAAAAAAGTCACTAATTGTCAATTTTTAGCGACATATACAAAAATTTGTCACAAAAAATTATTTTTAGCGACGATTTTATTTAGAATTATTTTCAATAGAACTTGATGGAAATTAAATCTAAATATTAGAACCTATTAATAGCTTATCTTTTTCCCATTTGTGAGTCATTAGTTGTATATAAAAGGGTAGAAAGTAGAAATAAGGGTATAATGGTCCTTTCACTTTCTAGTCATTTCAGTAAATTAAACTAAATATATTAATCGTGGGCATTATGGTACATTTACCTTTTTTTTGTAAATGATGTCATTTGACAAGGGGTGGCAGTGGTATAATAGAGACTATGGGGGTGGTAGTGATATTTCAAGAAAACAAAGGGGGGTTGTTAGTGTAATTTATCCAAAATGTTAATATATAAAATTATATAAAAATATATCTACAAAATGAAATGATAATAATATTTTTGTAAAGAATGAACTTTTGGACTTCTAATGAATAAATATATAAATGAAATTACAGAGACTTTCCATTAGGGTGGACAAGCATTCACATGATCCTCCAAAATAGAATAGCTTGAACCAGTCCATCACAGAATTTTAATGATTTGAACGGACGGATGCGAATATATATTTTTCAATTCACCTAAGTTCGGTCGAATGGATGAATGAGAGGCCACCCGACCCAACTCAATCTACTAACACTCTTAAGAAAGTGAAGTTGTGCTTTTATACTTTGTGTATTAAAAAAAAATCCTTTTATTTAGTAATTATATTTGGAAAATGAGTGAGAGCACTAATTAGTGTCACCACTAATGATACCCACTGCCACAGTGTTATTGTGTTTTTTTTTTTTTTTTAATTTAAAAAGTGAATGCCACATCATTAGTGATTGCTTTAGAGCACCACTTTTAGTGGTCTCTATCATTGCCCATTATATTTTCTATTTATAAAACATAAAAGTTGAGTCTTTATTTTATTATAAAAAAATGAACAATAACAAATTTTGGGCACAAAATAATAAATAATTACTAGACAATAGTTCAAAAAAAAATGCTTAAAACAGTAAAGCTCTCAAAAAAATGTGGTGTGTAAATATATTCTATATTTTGGAAAGTGATTTTTCTTTTGACTTATAGGCTAATTATGAAAAAATGTGTAAAAAATAGAGATGATATGACCTAAATAAGCTAATAAGTCAATAAGCCAATAAACTAGCTTTTTCCATCTTCCAAAAAAATATATCTAAAAATGCCATTCCCCTACATTGCTAAAATTAATTCCAAAATCCACTATAGATAAAAAGTGTGGTGTCTAAATAGTAGGGGTGAGTAAACATTTATCTGATCTGTCAAAATCAATCTGTCACGAAATGAACGGTTTTAATGGTCTGAATGGACAAATGTAGATACATTTTTTTTAATCTACCTAAATTAGGACGGATGATGGATGGGAGGTCATCCAACCCAACCCGATTCAACAACTCCTAAGAAAATGAAATTATCTTTTTATGCAGTGTGTTAAAAAATACATTTTATTTAATAATTATATTTTTGCTTTTTATGAAATATGAAAGTTGAGATTGTATTATAAAAAAAAGTTGAGATTGTATTTTTATTATAAAAAATAAATAATAAAAAAAATTGGTGCAAAATGGTAAAGAATTATTGAAAGATAGTTCGGAAAAAGGTCCAAAATAATAATGTATAAACCGCCAAACCAATTAATATCCACTAACTAAATAAATAATAATAAAAATTTTGGTGCAAAATAATAAAGAATTACTAAAAGATAGTTTGAAAAAAGCTCCAAACAATAATGTGTAAACTGCCAAACCAATTCATACCTGTTAACTAAGCGAACAAATGATTTTTTTCAATTTACCAAGTTTGGACAGATAGCATATGAGAGGAGATTGTGATCCTCTCCATTTCATATTTATAATGGAGAGATTCCATTCCATCATCTAACATTGAGTGTAATGATCTTTTATAATTTAATTAATTATAAATTTACAGCCCTATTTCATAGTCATTAGATATGCAATGTAAATTTTCCATTATATATATAGAATGGAAATGATCAAAATCCAATGATAGCAGGGAGGGATTTAGAATTACCATTATGAGAGTGCGAAATTCTTATAATTTTAAGAGAGATTAACCAATAAATCCCATATTTTGGACTTGTGACCCATATCATTTCATATTTTTTCCTGGAATGCTGCTATTAGCACCCCGTCAATTATTTTGGACCCTCAATTTTAGTTTTTTGTTTATTACAATAATAATTTCAAATGAAATTATTAAAAAGAACATCAATAATCTTGGAATACTCCATCTCACAATTAAACCTACACACCCGCTACATCATGAGTTATGGTTTATGAGAACACCCACCTCCATCACCCCATCCATCTTCCCCAAATTGCACCTTTCAAAATTTACCTATCCTCAAAACCTTGAAAACCCTTTGGATGTAATATTCTGGCGGTAATTGTGACAACTATTTGATTACCTACACTTCTTCGGTAATGACAATGAGTGGTAGTTTTTTCGGCAACTACAACTCCATGAGACGAGAAGAGTACAACAATAAAAAGCTCAGAAAAGGTTTATAGATTTGATGGTGTTCTTAGCTCAGAGGAGATTGATCTTGTAAGGGTGAGTTTCTTGAAAAGACAATGACAAAAATAATAAAAACTGTTTGTCATTTTTTCATGTCTGAACTCTCAAATACATGACCAAAATTCGGGAACACAGACCCGAATGTTGTTCATTTGTTCGGGAACAGGTAACCGAACATTTATTATTTGTTCGGGAACAGATAACCGAACATTATTAATGAACCTTTTCTAAACTTTAAAATCACAAAACCCAGGTAAGATAAGGAACAAGAATTGAAACTGTCAAAGAATTCAAAGAAACTCGCCTGCACCAATCCAAACTCCTGGAGATCGCAAAACTCACAAAAGCGGAATTTTGAATCAACAACAAAAAAATCCTACATTTATTTTCTCAGGTCATGAACAAGTATGTGGAGATGAAATAGTTATCACCTTCATGAATTTTGTTAAGATTTTTGGAAGAGAGGCTTTTTGGGGTGTGGGGGTGTGTATTTAATTGAATGGATGAAATGTTTTTACAAAGATAAGTTTGGTATTATTTGGGGGGGAGAAATTTTTTTTTAAGAGTTTTAGGCTATGTTTGGAACGATTTCCAACCTATGATTCTAACCCTATATTCCAATATGATGTTTGGATAATATTCTCAAATCACATTTCCACAACACTTAGAAAATTCTACAGAAAACTCTGTGTGGGGCGCGTTTTTCAAAATTTTTTTTTCAAATTTGGCCTATTCGGTTGTTCCACCGGTTGTCCGGCCGGTTGACCGGATCAGTGCAATTTTTTTTTTGACATATGTTAATTTTTATATATTCAAAAAAAATATTTTTCGAATTTTTAAATTTTTTTTATGTGCTTTAATAGAATTTTGAGTTGTATGTTTGATTATGAGTTGTAAGTTTTTGTATCAAATATCATATGTCACATCAAAATTTCTCCACTTAATTCAAAACTTTTTTACTAAACAAATTTTCTACACTCAAATCATAATTCCAAAACTCACAAACTCAAAATACAACTCCTACTCTCAAATCATATTTAGAAAACCCTACCAAACGCAACCTTAGAATTTATAAATGGTGGTCCAAAGAAATGGGAAGTCCAAAATAATTGATGGGGTGTTAATAGCAGCATTTTTTTTTCTTTCTTGTGATCCATTTAGTCCTTTTGGATGTGTAATGACTCATTTGCTCACTACATTAGAGTATCACATTTGGAAAAATTACATTAAAGAGTTTTTAATTTTTTTGGAGTGTCACATGTGGGATAATACAATAAGCAGTTTGTAGTTTTTTTTATACTATGTTTGATTCACAAGACTAATAATGAATGTATTAATAATCCCATCAAATTATTGTGGTATTCACTATTTAATTAGATTAGTAATATAAATTATCTCTTTATCCATTGTTTGATTTGCATTGGATAAGAAAACATATGCATGTAGAATTACAACTATATTTATCTTCTTTTTCAATCTTACCCTCCATTAATGTTTCTTCACAATCTTTACTTTATCAAAATTTCTTCATATACGTGGTTTTGAAAAAAAATTATAAATAAATAAATAAAAGCAAAATAAAAATACAAAATACAACGGCCATGTTTGGTTTGTTTTTTAATTTTTTTTAAAAAATATAAACTAATTTGATAAAATAAATATCAAAAAATATTTTTAAATTAAAAAAAATTATTTTTAGTCTTCTAAAATATAAAATTATATAAAAATAATAAGTGTTTTAATTTTTAGTCAATTGTAAAAGAGTTTTTTTTATTTTATTTCCCAGATCAGAATATATAATCTAACCCCTACCCCATTACTAATAATCTTACAAATTTGTTGGATTACTTATCCATTGGATTAATAATCCTAAAATAAAATTTCAAAATAAATATAAGATTATTGGGTCTATGGATTAATAATCCCAATCCCATGTTCTAATATTGTCAATCAAACATGCCCTTAGAATGTTACATCATACCGGTTACGTTGTCACATTTGAAAAAAGTATACTAAGAAATTTTTAATTATTTTGGAGTATTATATTATACCTGCTGAGCATCTCCAATGCATTAGGCATATAATGCTTGTTAGTTAAAATGCCTAGTGTGATTCAATTTTTTCAATTCCAATACACTAGGCATATGATTAGGCATTTTGCCTCAACTCATATTCACTAGCTACATGTAGCTAGCCTTTAACGCTAGGCAAAACGTATTCAATCATTAGGATCATTTCCCTCCATCTTTGTTGTTGACGTGAAATTCTATAAAATTAATAATATTTGGATAAATAGCTAAAATAAAGAGCATGGTTGGAGTAAAAACATAAAACAGTTGATAGGCAAAATAAAATATATACTTTATAGTAATATTTAGATAGGTAAAATGCCTACTATCGTTGGAGATGCTTTTTCACATTTGAAAAAAATACACTAAGAAATTTTTAGTTATCACATCATACCTACCATGTTGAAGTCACATGTTACATTTGATAAAAGAACACTAAGGATTTTTTTAATTTTTTTAGAGTGTTACATCATACCTGTTATGTTGGAGTGTCACATTAATATATGTCATATTAGAATGTCGCATCATATCTACCATATTAATAAAATAGTATAACCGTCTACTAAAATACTATCAAAATTAAAAATATGACCAAACGAAAAGAAATTCTCTACTAATAACTTAACAGATCAATAGAAAAAATTTAAAACTAATTAAAGTACTTATTTATAAGATGAGATTTATTGATAAATATTTTTAACAAATTTTTAATTATTTAATTGTTTTAATATAATATATAATATTTTAAATTTTTTTGAATCCCCCCCCCCCCCCCCCATCCGATCCAATCCCATTGGCAAGTAAATAGAGACTTGGTTTGGGAAGTAGCTTGGCTATTTGCCCTTTTTTTTTTTTTTTTTTTTATTATTTTAGTCTGGGTTAAAAAGCTTAGTTTAGAAAGAATTTTTGATTTTTTAAATTTTTTTGTAAGAAAAAGAATGTAATGATTATAGATTAAATGTGATATTTTATCTTATTAAACTTAAAAATCTATTTATTTTTTGGGACTAAAATAACCCAAACCCACTTCCCAAAACAGAAACTCTCAGGATGTGTTTGGTTTGTGATTATAGAGTAATTTTTGAGATAAAAAGTATGAAAATTTATTTGGTTTATCTTTTTTTTAAAAATGGTTTTGAAAAATATTTTTAGGGAGAGAATTTAAAAAAAATGATTGATTTAATATGTATGAGAGAGAGCGATTTTGGACAGTAGATTACTAAATAAAATTTTAAAATTTTTTAAAAAAAATTTATTTAATTTAATTACTTTTAAAAATTTATTTGTAAAATTTTTTTACAAACCCCCAAATTTATTGAAAAAAATTAAACGCTTTCGATTCTGACGCAGCTCGCTCCAAAATCGCAACTCCTACTTCCGAGCCCTTCCCCCAAACGCCATTTGTTGAGAAACAAAGAAAACAAAACCAAAAAAAAAAAAAAAACACCATGTGGAGGAGAAGACTCACTGCTCAGCTCCACCGATTCGCCGCCGCCGGCCTCTCCTCTTCGCCGTCTTCGTCGCCGTTCCGGCCATCAATCACTCTCTTGTCTGCTTCCGATTCCGCTACAAAGGTAGGTCTGTATATATGCTGTTGTTTTGTTAATTCTTAGCTCATTTTACGGTTCTTCTTGTCATAATCAATATGCTTCAAATGATTGATTTGATTTTGTGAACCTTGTTTGTTTGTTTGTTTACTTGCGATTTGTGTGTGACTGAGTCTGCTCAGTTTTAGGCAAAATTTGAAATGAGTTCGTTGCTTTTTATTTTTATCGCCATATTAGATACGTGAAGGTTTGCTGCTATATTCAATGTCTTGTGTGATTGTAGATTAGTTCATTGAAGTTATTTTCAGTGAAATAGGCTTATAATTGAGTTCAAATTTGGTAAATGAGATAGCATCTGCTGTATATGGGCAGTGGTGGAGCTAGGTTTTTGGCTCATAAGGGGTGACATTGAGTTTCAAATCTTAGCAATAATCATAATCTTTCATTTGGTGGTAGGACTAAAAATCAGCGTGATGCCAAAGTTATAATTAGAGATACGGTCAAGTTAGTCGACTTATTTTTTTTTTTTGTTATTAATTTAATTTTGTAGGATGATCATCGTGATTTAAAAATCAATGCCTTCATAAAAAATGAGAGCAAAATTATATCAAGATGCACATACATACACAAAAAGAGAGGTATGGAGAAAGACATGAGAGAGAAAGTGGGAAACAATATAAGGTACATACACAAAAAGAGAGTTATAGAAAAAGACACGAGAGAGGTCGGGAAATAATATAAAATTTATAAGAGAAGATTTTAGCATAAGTAAACATTTAAAGTGACAAATTGAATGGATTTTGTTAAAAAAAGAAAAAGAAAAAAGTGGAGGTATAAAAATTAGGTACACACTTGAAACTTCAAATGAAAATTACATTTATATCTCTAATAAGAAAATGTGGCTACAGGCTCAGGTTGCTATTTGGGTCAGTATTGTGGCTCATACTTGACAAATGCTTTTGGCACAGTTTGAGCCGTTACACCATTTGTTGAACTGCTTCTCATCCTTGAATTCAATCAGTGTCGGAGTCTCAACCGCAGCTGTTGCATTATTGAAGCCCTTTGGCCTCACATGCCTCTACCCCTATTTACGTTCTTTTTTATGCTTCTAAAATCAAAACATAAGGTGAAAATAAAAAGAAATTGCACAAAATTAATTTGTACAAGTGTGGATTCACTAGCCTCAAGTGGTAACTTGGATGCAAACTAGTCTTCTGCGTGTAGGTTTATTAGGAATTTAATTGCTTTAGGGAGAAATTAAAAAAAGAAAAAAAAAAAGAGAAAGAAAAGGGAAAAGGTATGGAGACCAAAGTTGTTAATCCCGTACCGGACAAGGTACCCTTTTTTTCGCATATTGGTACCAGAGTGTTTTCGGATACCGTTTTAAATTTATCGCTACAAATAAATATATTTATTAAAAACATTGTCAAATAGTGAATAATTATAGCATAACATCAACAAGTTCTTTTATTTGAAAATGACTCATAAAACAGTTAAAAGCTTAAAACACAAGTTTCAAACCAAACCAAACCAAATCAAGCCTTAAGTCCCATCAAATGGGATTGGCTACGTGAATCTTTCTTCTCCACTCGATTTTATAAAAGGCCATTTCGTTAGTCAAATTAAGGAGATTCGTATCTCTATTTACTACGCTAGCCCACGTCAATCTAGGTCTACTTCGGCCCCTAACACTTCCATTTACCGTCATTGCATCATATCTCTTCACTATTGCCTCTGTTGGTCTCCGTTGTATATGACCAAACCATCTCAATCTATTCTCTTTCAATTTATCTTCTATTGGTGTTACTGCTACCCATTCTCGAATATACTCATTCCTAATTCTGTCTTTCCTAATCTTGCCACACATTCACCTTAGCATCCTCATCTCAGTAATATTCATCATATCTACATGTTGTGTCCGTAAAACACAAATTCCATATACCTTAAAATGATTTAAAATACAAACCCATTGTCTAGACATAAACACAATGAAAAACATAATTAAGCTCTCCTTTAAAATCAAAGGTTAATTATAGCATGGATGGATGACAACCAGCCACTCTTAGTGGCATTGTATGAGCACCAACCACCAAGCCACCATGCATTCCCAGAAGAGTAAAAAAAAACTTAACAAAAATATAGTAGTAAAAGTCAGCCACTGTTAGTGGCATTTTATCGAACATCTGACATACATAAATATCAGTACAAGCAAAACAAAGATACCCCCAATCAAACTTAGATCTAGGACACAAAATCGAAGAGAAAGGAATTGAAAGGAACGTAGAGAGAGTTAACTGTATGAAAAAGGGTAAGAGGTGAAGTAAAGCAAACCCACAATAAGATGTCGAATTTGTTCTGGCTATAAAAGTCGTAAAAGCCAAGAAGAAGCTCAAGATCTGCTACAGAAGAAAAAGAAGTCCCATATCATAGAGCACCCTCCTCCATTATTAACCTGCCATTGTTGTCACTCATGGCTACCAGTCCAGCCCTCAACAACATTGTTTTTATATCAAAATCTCTAATTTTTTTTTTTCAGATTGTGTACTGGTGTATCCCACAAGATAAATATTTCTGGCTGATATTATCCGCAATGACTGAAACTGTCCAGTACAAGCCGAGAACATAGCCAATACGGAGTTAGAGTAGCTGTGTCCTGTTTTTCTTCCTGAACGGCATATTTCGGGCAGTACCTTCTGGTACAGAACGGTATTAACCACACTGATGGAGACAGAAAAAAGTAGCCTGGAAAATGATTAGAGAATGAATTGTATGGTGTAATTCAAATTTTTAGTATGAGGTGGGCCTCAACTGGAATGAATTTAGCCCGCACACTTCACTTTCTGGTCACTTTTTGGGCCTTTTTTTATTTTTATTTATATTTTTGTTTTTTTATTTTTTATTTTTGTGGCTCCATGGCGTTGTTGATAAAAAATAACATCTATGCATGCCTTTGGACCATTACTTTCAAATTCACTTCTTATTTCTAGTTAGAGCCTCTTACAACTTTGAACTTCTTTATACATTGTCTTTCCAAATTCTAAAGCAATTTCAAGAAATTCAAAATGACAATATTCTTATGGTCATTCAATAATTATTACTTAATCCTTGCTAGTTGCATTTTTTGTTTCATAGTGAATTACTAGTTTAAGTTGTGAGACATTAAGTTCTTCACATGAAAAGTTATTCAGTGTTTCTTGCCTAGATCATTATGTCATATGGTCCTTAACCATGGTTTCTTATGTTCATACACATAAAAGGTTCACTAGGTTATGGGAAGTTTTCTTAATATTATTGCTTTGTCAGATAAATGAACGTGATCAGATTTGTCATGCTTGCTATTTGATCTTTCTGTTCGTGAAAGCCATAAACCACGTTTTCCTCCTTTACACGTGATTATTGAAGTGGGATTCATGCAAGTTTAAATTTGTTTGCATCTGAAACATTGTTTGTTTTGAGTTTGGGTAATCTAATTCTTTAGAAACATAGGAATATAAATGAAACAGATTTTGCAATAATAGATTGTGCTACTGCAAGATCAACCACATTTACATATTCTAGCCTACTCATGTGTCTGCTTAGAATTTAGAAAATTGCATCTATGGAAATGGATGCCGTCCACAAGAAGAAGAAGTAAGTTAAATAAGAAATTGGAATGCTTTATGTTAGTTCCTATAGGAGCAATGCATAGTATTTTTTTTTATCTCAATAAAGTCTTGTTTATGTTTATTTTATGTTAAATACGCTACGGATTAGTTTTTTATATTTTTTCGGTAGATTAAAGGTATTTTGGTAATTTGCAAAAATTATGAACATAGGCTGTAGCCCATGGGTCATAATATGGTCAAGTTATATTATTAGGTTTTCAAATATATGTTTTAGTTGGGTGTAAATAGGTTTTGTTAAAAGTATTGTTGCCTAGTTAGTAGTCCAAGTAAATTAGTTCTCTCAAGCTAAGAAGTACATAAACTTCTTGGGAGGAAGCGTGTCGTGTCCGACTGACACACTCCATACACTTCTAAAAGTGTTTTTGACACTTCTACAGCATGTTTACAGTGTCTTAATTAAAAATATAAAATTCAAAATATCGGATACCTTACCAACACTTTTGCGGACATTTCGGCGACGCTTCTTGAAACATTTATTGGATGAATACATCATGTGTATTACAATGCTCTATATTTATTTTGCATTCTTTAAAATGTAATTATTATGTAAATGATATCTTAATGTTTAAGTTATGAAATATATAACTTTTTAATGTAATAAGTGCTATGTTACATATTTTTCATTATCGTCAAATAAATTATTCATATATATGACATGTAATAAGGAGTTGTTTGGGATGTCCTAAATAAGTGCACTTTTTGACTTTTTGGACTAAAAAGTTGAGAAAAAAAATATGATTGTTTGGGTTAACTTTTTGATTTTTTATGAAAAAATGTGTATTAAAAAATTGTATAAATTAGTGTGTAGGGAAAAATTAGGATTGGGGGTTGTGCAGCCGTACTTTTGGACTTTTGGTGAATAGTGATAACTTTTTAACTTTTTGAGTAACTTTTTGGCTTTTTGACTTTTTTTTTTTAACTTGCCAAACTTGGCCTAAATTAAAAAAAATAAAAAAATCTTAACGTGTCCAAAGTGTGTCATGTCTTGCATTATTTGAAAATAAAAAATGTCGGCTTGTCCGTGTCGTGTTGCATGTTTGTGTTTGTGCTACTTAGCTCTAAAGTGTATAGGAAGCCTTGTAATGCTCCTTTTCAATGGAGAATGCGCTTTGGAGAAGTTTGTGGAAGTTTTTGTAACTCTTTTGGTATTGTGCGATCATATGAAGCAAATTGCAATCTGGTATCGAGGTGTGGTGCCTAGAATTTTGTTTTCCTCATTTTTCTTAAATCTTTTTACACTTTAGCGTCTAATACCCCCTTAACCAGATCTGATTGAACCTTCTTTCTAAATCTTGATTGAACTTTATTTTATCTCAATAAACCCTTCAAACCATCTCAAGTCAGCCCTTTATCATTCTACAATTATTGCACACAAAAGAGTCAAAATTTAGCATGGTACCGTACACATCACCCAAAACAGGCACCAAAATCCTTTCCTTTCATTTCTTACCCTTACCCTTTAGTCACCCCAACAAACCTTAAAATCTTAGGACTGTAGTCACCCTTACCAACTTATCAATCACACGATGTTAATTTTTTGCATTAGGACTGTAGCACTCTGCCGCTGCTGCACATTAATTTTGGACTGGCTAAGAGAATCAGCTTATGTAGGAGACTGTTCCATGCACTCTTCCTACAGCAAAGAAACCACTTAATTTTTAAGATGTTCAAAACCATCTGGTTCTAGATTTCTTGGATCCTTAATCATAAACTGCAAACAAAAAATGCTTTGATTGTTAAACTACACTCAGAAAAATTGACCAAAAAAAGGCTTTCTTGAAATTTTAAGCAGCGTGTGGTCTGGTCTCATGTTTAGAACAAATCGTTCTTAATGATTGATCATAGAAATGATTTGCTAATATTTTTGCTTTAATTGTTGGTAGGCAGCTGGATCCTTTAACCACCATGGGATCCGATTCTCAACTACAGTGCCAAATGATCCTGACACACATGAGGACTTCATGCCCGCTAATAAGCTTCAGAATTCTGACCTTTCTTTGAAGGACATTGTTAAGCAGGTTGACAGCAGTCATCTGTACCTTTCACATTGGATATTGAGTCTTAAGCCTTCTCTCTCTCTCTCTCTCTCTCTCTCTAATTATCCAGATTAAAGTTTTAGTCTTGTTTTCTAGTCTTTTTTATTGATAGCTTTTGGCTTCTATGGCAGGATGTCAATGACAACCCTGTGATGATTTACATGAAAGGAGTGCCTGATCTTCCTCGGTGTGGATTCAGCTCATTAGCAGTGAGAGTGTTGAAAGAATATAGTACGTGTTCTGTTGCTTCGTTTTACAACAATATTCATACATTCACTGGTTCAGTTGAGGCTTGAGCAACCATATATTTATATGAGCTTGAATAATTTATGCTTTTTTATGTGGTCTATATGTGACTATTTGGTATGGTAGGTGGCCTCTTCTAAATTTTGAAGTCTCTGTGTTAGAAACTGAACACTAGAGTAAGGGTGTAGCGTATATGATATGTGACCAACATGCTTATTTAGAGATGCACCCATCAAGTATGGATAAGTAGTTAGGTTTACTATGCACAATACTCCCATTTATGCATAAAATGTTGTATGTTAGTTTGTAAACTTCATTTTATCATAAGAAATAAAAGAAATATTTTATAAATATGACCTCTAGCCTTGTCCCGGTATCCTTGGATATGAATATTAGATCAATTTGACACTTGAACACATACCTTCTAAGAAGTATAGAAACGGGCATGTGGCACGAGACAGGACACAACATCGACACACTAACACAGAATTTTTCAAAAAAAAAAAGGACACATCATGTGGGGTACACATGCAAAATATATAATTTTATATATTTATTGTATGGCATATATAAGAATAAACCATTAGTATATGTCATATATGTGAATAATCAATTAGAGATAATAGTTTTTAAAGTCTAAAAAAGATGAGAATAGGTATGAATTTACTTTTATTTTATTTTATTTTTATTTTTTATTGTTGGATTCCAAGTTATTTTATTCAAACTTATAATGTGTTTTATGTGTGTTTAAACAATAGACATGTGTTTTACAAGTGT
This sequence comes from Camellia oleifera, assembly GCA_022316695.1. Lineage (NCBI taxonomy): Eukaryota > Viridiplantae > Streptophyta > Magnoliopsida > Ericales > Theaceae > Camellia > Camellia oleifera. The sequence continues at coordinate 62,699,447 of CM039306.1, forward strand.
CTGAATCGTGTCCAAGTTTTGAAAAAATTTAAAAATAGTTGGACACGTTTGGATGTGTCTGACTAGTGTCATTGTCGTGTCGTTGTACACCACCTCTTTAGAAGTGTCCGTGCTTCTTGATATATTTCCACCCAAAACTTGCTTTTGGGCGTTTAGTCAACTATGTCAAAATGACAAATTAAAGAGCATTTTTGTTTTTGTTTTTAAAAAGAAAAAGAATAATTGTGAGAGATGACCATGAAGTTGGCTTAAGTTGTCTTAGGAAAGTACAAGAAGACGAGACAATGGAAGCTCTAAGAGAGGAGCTGACTGGAGCTAATTTTGTGGCTGGAATTTTATTTAGTGCCGTACTTCTTGAACTTTGAGCTCGGCCTTGCACCTTGCTGACTTGACTACTTTAAGTTGTTTGTGGCATTCTTACTGTTGATATGCTTTTTTCAGATGTTCCTTTGAGTGCCAGAAACATATTGGAAGACCCTGAGCTTAAGAATGCTGTCAAATCATTCAGGTAACGTAGTACTTGACATCATTCTCTAGAACATCCATTTGGCATTGTTATACATCTAAAGAGCAGCAAGAGCCTGCTTGTCAGATATAAAGCACCCTCCTATTGGCAATTCTTAATAATACAGGATGAACTCAAATTACTGTAATAATTGACATTATTGTTTATTGGGAGATATGAGTTTGCATCAGGGGCAATGGTTGTAAAATTGTATAAGTTTTTCAAGGTGTATGACTGCATGTCCTGTTTTTGCATTTTGTTTTCTTGATGTTTCAAGGACTGAGCTAGTGCATAGATTACATCTTTTCAATTGCCCCCTTGCAATAAAAGTAGCTGATGTCAGTGAATAATTTTTTAATGTGAGACTTAATGTTTCTTCTTGTTTCCTTATCTTTTGGGCAAATTACATGGACCTCTCCTGAGGGATCTGACAATTACAAGGACCTCCCTTGTAGATACCTCAGGTGATCCATGTAAAAAAAGAAAAAGTAGGCAGAGAACTTGTTTTAAGAACATGATATCATAAAAATAGAGTATATTTATTCTAAAATTAACATGGAGTGGAACTTAAAATGAATTTCCTAATGATGTATTTGAATAGCAGTTATTTCAAGTTAGGTTACAATTTATCTAATTGAATGCTCCATCCAACAGTGTCTAAAGGATACATGGCCATGCCAGAATATTTTCAAAAGTTGGTGAACACTTGTTCAGGCAGTTTTTCATTTATCAAATTTATTTCCATTTCAACAGTTTACTTTTATAGTAAGTTTCCTTGTTGCCTTATTGATGAAGGCATATGTTTATCTTTGGGAAATTACAAGACCTTCCCTAACAATTGCCCAAATTACAACTGCTTTGGAAATATGGACACAGGCCATGGGACATGATAATTTCAAAAAATTCAGGACATGGATAAAATGGGGGTATATGTAAAAAAAATATTTTATTTGCTATGTCTGTAAATATTACATTCAGAAACAACTTAAAATTAATAAAAACCAACACTAATTTAACATAAAAAAACTAAATTTTAATTAACCTAGCGACTAAGGCTTTGTTTGGCATGCGCTAAACAATTATCTTATTTGGATCATATCACCTCTTATTTGGGTCACATCACCTCTCTAGTATATCACTTCAACCCCAACCCACATTTCACATTTTTTCGTAAAAAGTCAAAAAATATACTAGTCTAGCACTTTCCAAACAACTCCTAAATCTGTGCTGCATTAGGCTCCAAGGATTGTTAGAAGGTTGTTTCTCCACTTCACAAATGTGTTTTAGATGTGTGTTACATTGCCGATGATTTCATATGATTTTAATTTTTTTTTAAAAACCAATCCTTTTGTTTCCAAATATTGTAATATGACCCTAGAAATTAGCTTTGAAAAATTAAAATAAGACTTGTCGTGTCCCAAATTGTGTCCCACCATGTCTAACGTGTCTCTTGCCATGTTTACACGCACCCCTATTGTGTACCCTAAAAAAAATGGACACAACTACAACACTTATTTTGAAGTGTCACTGTTTCATAGATACTGATCCCATTAGCATAGGACAATGACATTGACTTCCCTAACATTTGAGTAGGCATATCATTGAGTGCCTCGCTGTTAGGTGTCAAGAAAGAGAGATGGATGGAATATTATGGTGTCGATAATTTTTGGATTAAATTTTCTATTTTTACCCTTCAAGAAATGGGTCAACTCTTTAACCTTTACCAGTTTACTTTAGTCACTTTTACTTTTCTTCCCCATCTATTCCCGTCTTTTTGCGTTCCCCCTTCCCCTGCCACGGCTACCTCCCACCCCACCCCACTGCCCCCAACGATCCTTTCCCTCATGCCGCTGCCTCAGCTCCCCAAACACCATGCCTTTCCTTCCCTCAATTCCATCGTGCTGCCACCAACCTCTCACCTTAATGTGCTTGCCACCCAACCTTCTCGCCTAGATACAAACGAGAGATAGATAGCTTGGCTCTAGGTTCATGCTGATGATGATCACCAATGGCCTCCATGTCAAACCCCATTGTCTTCCATGGCCCTCCAATGCCGCCTCCAGCGCAATCCTAGCTGCGACCCCAACCCTAGCGCCATTATCCAACACCTTCTAACTCCAAAGCCCCCCTTACCTTTATCAATTGAACACGTTTGATATGTTTTTTTTTCCTTGATTTCTTGACTTACGGATTTTTTTTTTGGCTTGATTATGTTTTGTATTGTTTTGATTTTGTTGTGTATTGTATTGATTTCTTGGTTTTGTTGTTCTTTGTGTGTGGTGGCAGTGGTCGGTGTTGGATTGTTATAGGGGAGAATTGGAGGGTGAGGTAGGGTGGAGGAGAGGGCTATGCTTTAAGAAGAGGCTTGGGGTAGAGGAGTGTGGTGGAGGAAGGTGAGAAAGATAGAGAGAGGTAGGGTGTAAAAATGGCTTGTCAGGCCTAAGGCCAGACCAGGCCTGCCCATATCCCCTGAGGCTTGGGCATGGGCCATGGGTTTTTTGGCCCGGCCTAGCCCAAGGCCCATTGGCCCAATCTAAGGCTTGACCCTGCCCGACAGCTAACTTAATTTTTAAGCTATTTTTGTTTTATGATTTTTGTTTTTTTAAACTAAAAAAGTCAAGCCCACCCCCGACTTGATTACCCACTAGGCCAAGATTTTGCACAAGGGGCTTGGCCCGATTTTTGGCGGGAGCTTGACAGCCTGACTGGCGGGCCGACTCGGGCTGGGCCAAAATTACACCCCTAGGGAGAGGGCATTTTTATCACTTCACATTTTCTATTTACGGAGTTAACTTTTGAGGCGCATTAGGGGATGCCGGTCTCATTTCTCCATACTATTGGGCCGGTTGTTATTTGGGCAATAGTTAGGGGAGGTTGTTGTAATTTGCCCTTCTTTTTTAATGGTACTTCATTTGTTGTTTTATATATATGGCCAAATCTTGATTGAATTTTTCAGGATGTGGTTGCATCATATATATATCCGCAAGGTTGCCTGTGTGTCCGTTGCACGTTGTTGGGATCATTTGTGAGAATAAGCTATTAAGCTCAGTTGTCATGACTCCTGATTAATTGATGCAAATTACTGAGAAACAACATTTGCAAACGGAGTTGCTGTTGGTCTTTACCTAAGCAACCATTTTGGTCCAAAACTGTTGATAAAAAAATGTCTAGTTTGTAATTGTTTCAATTTGTCCCATGGTCTTTCATTGCAGCAACTGGCCCACGTTTCCACAGATATTCATCAAGGGGGAGTTTGTTGGAGGATCAGACATCATTCTCAACATGCACCAGGTATTCTCATACCAAAATTGTTATTCTTTAGCCTGGTATACATTGCTTTAATGGTTTGGTCTGTCATGTAGACTGGCGAGTTGAAGGAAATGCTTAAAGATATTGCAGCCAACCAGGAGAATTAAGAGCAAGTTTATCATTACTGAACATGTAGAGTCACCAAGGAATATAGTTATCTTTGATGATGAAGAATTATGGGATATAAGCATGTTCAGCTTTGAATGTTTGTTGACGTGATCCAATAATGTTTAGTTGAAGTACGGATCCCATTCCTTTGATGTTTAATGTTCTTGGCCACCAAAATTTTGAATGTGAGTCTGTCTAGAAAACTTTGTGAATAGTTGGACCATTGAGGATAAAATAAGGTAGCCCTCTCTCTAAGCTTTTAGATGAGTTGATGGCCAATAATTCAACATGGTATCAGTGTTCATATTGCAATCTTCTGGTGAGACAATAGCAAGAATCATATCAACTTGTCTATTCAAGCATATAAAGACATCATGCATGTATTTTGAGGCTCCTCAGTTCTTGTTCTTTTTATTTTATTTCCCTCCAAATTATTTCCTTTTTTTGTCTTTTGTTTTTGTGCTTTACTCTTGCAAGCTGGTAGGTGCCTCCTGAATACATTTTGTAGTAAGCTTGTATGGTATGGGTATTGGTAAGACAGTCCTCTTTCTGCAGGTGTTATGGCAACTAACCTGGTTGCTCAAGTCGTGGTCGGTTCCTTCAATGTTTGAAAGGTCTAGAAGCTTCATTTTAAGTAGATTTTGATTTACTAGATGAAGGGTTTGTCTAGTCAAATTGTGACCTAGGTTCATATATGAGGGTCAAATTTGACAATGTTACAGCACAAAATTGATGTATGTGTCCTGAGCGGATAAAATATTGTGGTTTACTCTTGCTCTTCTGTAACATGTTCAACCTGATTCATAGTTTGGATTCGAGGAACATGATTCATCTAGGTGAACTTAATTTTGTGATGAGTGAGGGTTTTGGAATTAGACATTTTGTTTGTTAATTTTTTTTATTTTTTTAACCAACCTGGATTTGGAATACAGTTGTGGTTGGCATGATTCTCTTAAAAAATTGTCAGTCTATGGACAACAATCATGAGGGAAACAAGTGTTCAGGCATATTATCAATAGAAGGTTCTAATCAAAATGGTTCTTCACTGTTTTTTCTACTATTCCGGGTTGTATCTCATTCCAATTATTTGAAGATGTTAGGGGTGTTGAGTACTGTCAACATGTAACTTCTTAGTTTTTAATAATGCAATCTTTTTTATCTGTCCAAAAAAAAAAAAAAAAAAAAAAAGCTGTGGTTAGGCGGTGGCCTACTTGGGCTTTGGTTTCAACAACAAAATTAGCATTCAGCCTATGTGTTTTCAATACGTGCCAAACTCCTCACTTTCAAGCTGGTGCACGTTTGCTGCATAGCCATACTCCAGGCTTTGCAGCAAAACTATTAATTGTTGCCCGCCAAGAAGTAAGGCTTCATATGCTCCTAGCCCCCCAAAAAGTGAAGGACGATTGCCCTAAAAAAATATAAAATAGGAAAGAGTTCTTTTCTTCCTAAAAAATATGATTTTTTTTTTGGCTGCATTGTGCAAAAATGATTATACACTTCTGAACACCTGGTATGAACCAGGGATGGTGCCAAAGAAAAACAGATATTCAACTTCCCTTTTAGAAAGTGTCAACGTAGGGGGTTCTGGGGAAGATGGTGAAGTTTTTGTTCTAGGCTCCCTTCTTAGTTAATGGACTGATAGTTGAAGGGATGGGATCATGATTTTGACCTCTAGGTTTGTAAGTGAAGGAAGGAACGACAGTAAGTTAAGATTTCAATGGAGTTGCACCTGCAACCAAACTAGAGAAGGAACCGAAGAAAGCTAGTAGTTCAGTTTCAATACTCAAGTTCCAGCGCTTGTAGAAAGAGGTAGGTTTGTCAGTTTAGCCCCATTTTTTAAAGCTTAGGGAGGATAGCTTTGCTTAGAGAAGAAATCCACTTTGTTTTTGGGAAAAGACAGATGTCAATTTCTTGGGAAGTTATACTTCTAGGGAAGTTGGTTTAGAGAATATTCCCTTTCTTGCTTGGGTGCTTTAGCTCTTGGGAAAAAAAAAATCCAACCGTCAAGCTCTTTCAAGATTTGAAATCTAATACTCCCATTGTAGGCACTCAGCAGTAAAGTTGGTTCTTTTTGTATTGGCGGTACAAGAGAGCTATGGTTGCATATTTAGTTCAAAGGACCTTTCAAAGAGGGGCTCGCTTTTTCATGAATTTAGTCTAGAGCATCTCACTTTCCGGTACTTGTGAGGACTTTCAAGTAGGCGATGACAAGTCATCAGTATCTTTAACTCGTTTATCAAAAGCCCCAATCACACACATGCAAGTCCGACTATGTTTTGGATCAATTTGGTTCATCTAGCTATGGCCTAATCTAATCATATGAAAACTAAGGGTCTGTTTCTGGTTCAGAATTGATGCTGGTTCACCTCTCTAATTAAGTGTGTAAGTGTCTTGTTTCCTGCTCGTCGAGTAAAGAAAGGTGATCCTCTGCCCAATAGAGCCCGGCCCAAGAGACTGAATTCTCTAGTGTGGACCAAAACGGTCTCTGGAAGCCAGTCCCCAAATTGTGGAAGTTCTTCTCTAACTTGAAGAGTAGCAACCTAGACTTCCGGGGGAAAAGGTTTATTTTATTTTTATCAATACAATTATCTAACCTAAGAAAGCAGTCTACTAATGTACTCTAGCTTCGCTAATGAGATAGGGTAGTTGACTAGAGAGAAAGTATGCTTGTGTATGGATGAAAAGAGCTTAGGATGAAGAGGTGGGACTAGACAAACAAGCCAGCCATTTGCCTTCTGTAAACTGGAATACAGAAGTGGGAGTTAGTCCTAGTCTGCTCTTTCTGCTGTCATCCAACAAGCTCTTTAACACTAGCTAGCACTAAAGCCCTCTTTAGCCTATCTGTCCTCATTTTTTTTTTTAACCTCTCAACAGTAAACTAGTCACTTAACTTTCTAGCAAAGCAAGTAGGAGCATCTCTTCCCTCTTCGAGCCAACTATTCACTTCCTCTCTTGGTGGTAGAGGCAATTTTTATTTCCTCTGAGCGAGTAAACTTTGTTCGCCACTTATTACGTTCTTTCCTTAGATTCCTTGAAAGCAAGGGTGTGGAACAGCGGTAGCTAACAAGTAAACGAGTAAATATTGCGTAAATGAACGGAATGCTGTTGGCATGTTTGAGCTTTTGGATGATGATGTCAGGCACAATCATCTCCATGAGTTGGGAGTTGGTCGGTAGGGGTGCTCGTCCTTAACTTTGAAACGGAAGTGAAGGGAGCAAAAACACCTCTAATGTTTAGTTTAGGTGGTGCTATACTTGCTCTATCAGGGAAGTACTCTGACTGATCGGTATCTCTTCTTTTTAACTTGCCTTGTTATTGTAGGAGGATTCATTAGCATTAGTTGTGGCATGAGTGATTACTGATTCACCTTCTCGCATCTTTGATCATGGACCTCTTCTCTTCTCTTTTGTTGATTGTTCTATTCTCCTTGCTCTGAGACCTTCACTAGCAAGCTCTTTATTACTTAGTACTCTCCTCAAAATAAGAAGGCCTTCCCCGTTTTTTCTCTTTTGTCTCACCTCGTGGCGTAGGCTTAGGAAGAAGAAAAACAATGTCCAAGAACAGTTTTGTTATCCAATCCCATGGCTCAGGCCCTCACAAGTAGAAGTTTGAGAATGGGGAATGGCAAGAAAAGACATCCTTTTATTTGACGACATCGTGCTGGTAAAGAAAAGGAATGTCGAGACTGCTAACAATCTCAGAAGGCAGTCCATTGCTCACAGAAATGACTCCTAAGGAAGAGGGCCCCCTCTGGAGAATGTGTTCTTGAGTTAGAAGTAGTAGATGCAGACAACAAGACACGTCTTCGTTTGATAACTAGGAGAAATAAAAGACACCCAACATGAAGGCATAGATTTGATTCTAGGTTGGACAAAAAAAATGGGCGAGGATATCTATCAAAATAAAGGAATTTGTAGTGGATTGATTGATTTCTTGTCTTGCTCTCGCCACCCTTTGGCTGCCAATGTTGCCATTTTATATGACAAAGCAATATGGTACATGGAAATTGGAATGGCCCGTATCTCACTTTATCTTATAGGTACCATTTTTTCTAGTAATGGTATTCAAACTCATCTTGTGAGAGGTTAAAGGAGAAAAACGGAACTGTGAATATTGATATTTTTTAATGTGTTTTTTAGGATTTTAAACGTGTTCTTGTATAATGTACTTATATAACATTAAGGCCCTATTTGGGAACAACTTTTTTGGCTAAAATAGCCAATATAGAAAAAAAAAAAAAAGTTAAAATAGTTAATAAGACAAAATGTTACATCCTACACATCAATCAATCATTTTTTTTCACAATCATCTATTAAACTACAAAAAAAAAAAAAAAAATTCTACAAATCATTCCAAACTCAATTTAAAATTTTTTTTTTCTCAAAAAATAGCTAAAAAGTCAACTAAAATAGTTAAGTTTCCGAACGAGGCCTAAGTTTCACCTCAAGTTTTTAGCGCGTGAATGTAACCAAATGACCAAAATACCCATTGGCATATCGTGCTAATGCAAATCAAACGTGTATTACCTTGTTTTGGTCCCTTCATTTCAAGTTGACAAAAGATAGTCCCTCACTTATTAAAATCCTTAGGGCCTGTTTGGTGTAGTTTATTCTAAGTTAAAAATTAATAATTAGAAAGCAGAAAGTCAAAAGTACCATTCTCCCAACTTCTACATGATCAACTTTTTTTAGCTTATTCAAGTTATTTCTACCTTATAAGTTGTAATCAGAAGTTGCACTAAAGGATATAAGCAGCTTAGATAACCTACACCAAACAACCCTTAGTCAATAACAACCTTGCTAGTTGTCTACGGTAATTGGAATCTTGCAAGGTTTGAGACATTTGTGTTGTTATGATGAACTAGCACATTGAATAACTTTCCCATCTTGTCCTAAAACGAATTGAGGTAGTTGCTGATGCTTATCATCTGCTGCACAACCGGCACATTATGTTGTCATGATGTGCATATCGCGAAGAGCTGTGTTTTTTAGGTAAACTAGCATATTGAATACCTTTGCCATCATGTCCTAAACAAATTGAGGTAGTCAATGCATATCATATATTGCCATCCAGTTTTCGTCACTAACACCATACAAGAGCCTACATGAGCAACACCAGGAAAAGCCCATACATGTGCCGCGACAGGTTCTTGATAAGCTGAACAAGCTTGAATCTAACAGTCTTTACTCATAGGATGAAGTTAGCAAAGCATTGGATGACATATTGGAGACTTATTGAGTGGTGTTTGACCCATTTTTTTCTTGCAGACTGTGAAAAATTGTGAATTGGTGGAAGTTTAGTAGTTTTGAGAAATTTCTCCTGTTTTGCAATTGAAAAGTTTCACCTGTTTTGATTTGAATTGAGAAATTTCACAGTTTTGAGTAATTTCTTAGTTTTTTATTTTTATTTTTACATAATTTCTTATTCAATATGAATCTTATTTGTTTGATCTCGATAAATAAATTTCATAAATATCAAATTTATAGAGATTGGATGCATAGAATGAAAGATGATGTTTTAAAGATTGAAAAAAGAAAAAAAAAAGAAAAAATTTGCCTAACAGCTAAACACACCATTGACACCCTTGCGCATCTTAAATATAAGGGTGAGGCCATCTGACAATAGATGATAATTTTAAGACTTTTAATCTCCCCATACAGTTTTTAATGTGGGTTAACAAACTTATGCTAGGACCTATCCTTTGATAAGTTCTTATGGTTAAATGTTACACTAATTATTCATATTTTTTTGGCCCTCTAATTAAGTAAATTGATGTAAAAGAATGCTAAATTTAAAATCTTTCTTTTTACTGATTTAATCTACCAAGCAACCTGAGAATACAACTATAAATTGTTAAGTAACCTAACAATCAACACAAAAATCCCCATTAGGTACAAATCCTAATATGAGATAAATCAAATGGTGAAAGAAGATTTATGTAGTTGATCCTACATGATTGGAACATAAGAAATTTGATTTAGATTTAGTTTGATTTTGTATGAAGGTCTCACAACTTTCAAAATACTTATTCATCAGATGTTTCCCAAAAGTTGAGTTACATGGTTTGAACCTTCTGTCCATTTACTTGACATGAAAAATGAGATCAACTAATGTCAAAATGTCAAATTGATCAAAAAGTGGAATGCAACATGGGTAGTGACAGCATGAGTTTTTTGGTTCCTAAGCAAACTTTTATGATGGATTCTTCATACATATTCATAAAAAAAAAAATTGAAAAAATTGTGAGTAAATAACAAGTGCTCACATCCACAGAAAATTTACTTGTATATATAATTACTTAAATTATATGCTAAAATTTGCTTCCGTACATTAAGATTTGAAGAAATCATTATAAGAACTCAAAAAGATAAAATCCGGTCTTGTTTCATAGTTTAGCAAAATCTAGTTTATAACAAGAGTAAAAAAAAAAGCCAAAAACAAATTCCAAAGTCATAATATAAAAATGAACTAGATCCAGTGAAAAATTACTATGAAACTCATCTCTATATATGTTAAAAAAAAAAAAAAAACTCATCTATATATCACTTTCAATTAATAACATGTCTAATCTGTTCAATCTTGAATTTTAGATTCCATTCTTTTCTTGCTAAATGTAAATGAAATGGCTCTTTGGATGTTGGACTTGAATAGAGACCCTCATTTGAATGAGGATTAAAAGGATAATTTTATTCTATTTATGAGTAAAAAATTGGGGCTTTTAGCAGTGATTTGTGCGCTTATGCACAAGGCTAACCTTGGTGGATCATGAATCACCCCTACAACGATAATATTTGGAGCAACCTCTACTATAAGGGTTAGATTGTGGTGGAAGACAACCACTAGTCTTACTGTAAGCTTCACCATTTGCACCACCATTGCATACTGGTTGATTTCTCTTTAAAGCTCCTGGTGATATGTACTTCTTCGTCTCCAGAAACCTTCGGCTTACCTCTGACTCCATCACCATCTCCAAGTCGACATTACACTCTGCTATCGATCTGTTGCATTGTACAATTGCATCACTGGTCATAGACAGAGAAACATCAAGACAGAGAAGGCAAAGGAGTAGAAGAAAGTAGAGATGGAGAGGTATAATGGTAGGGCTTGTTTCCATGGCTTCTGTGGCTTTACTTTGTTCCTTCCCATTATGAAGCACTTATAATGGAAATGGAGAATTCAAACTTTTTAAAAGGATGATAGTGGAAGCCACACTAGATGCTGATGGATCACACTTTTACCAACCTTGTGGCCTTACTTCTTAGTTACTATAATAATGCCTTTTTTTATTTTAAAAAAAAAGTAAGTTTTTTTTTTTGTTGGGAAGTATTTTTAGGTTGTTTTTTGACTTTTGAATTTGTAGAAAAATTTATGAAGAATAATGAAAAATAGGGGAAAAAAAAACCTTCTACTCTATTTATTTATAATGCATTGATTAAGAGTTTTGTAAGTATGATTAATTCTTGATTGCAAATGTGGTTTTCAAGGTGTGTTTGGTTATGAGGCTTTGTGGGATTTTGATTACGAGGCTTTGTGCTGTTTTATTATGAGCTAAAATGGCCTTGGTTGTGAAGTTTTTGTGGTGCTTTTGAAGTGAATCACTTTGGCTTTGGTTATGATCCTAATTCGTAGAAGTTATAAATCATTGTGACAGAAATTTTTAATGCATACCGTATGTATCTTTCAGGACTATGTATAGTTTCAAGAATTTTGTAGGTAGATTCTATTGGTACATTGTTAAATTTTATTTTCTATATTTTTTTGGGGATAAAATATGATGTCCATAAAATTATGGTTGTTTCTTCTTTTTAATGATTATCAATTTATCAGTGCCGCTGATGCTGACATTTTTAGCTCATCAAAACATTCAAGTGTGAAAAAATTGTCCAACATAAATCCACTAATATAAACAAACTCAACAAATATAAAAAAGACCCTAAACACATAAGAAGCAAAGACATACACAAGTGAAAAGAACCAAATTCAAGCTCTCTTACAGAGATGCATAGACTCTTTGCTAACGGGTTAACTCATCAAAATCTGAGTCAAACATTGATCCACTCCATCATTCATCAGAATTTAAAGTTAGAACATCATCAGTATCCGAGTGGCTCAGTTCATCAATACAGAAGACGTTTTTTAAAGTTAGAACATCATCAGTATCCGAATGGCTCAGTTCATCAATAGAGAAGACGATGTTGCTCGGTTCATCAATAGAGAAGACGTTGTTGCTCAGTTCATCAATAGAGAAGACGTTGTTGTAAGAACTAGGTTCGGTCATAGATAACTCAACACCAATCTCGATACGAGTCTCCCAAGTCTCCTGCAATTGCAATGCTAACTGGAGACTCGTTACCACATCATCCATCGAGGGTCGTTGGATTACCTGAAAAAGAATACAACTCAATGCAATCTTGACAAACTCCTTGAAGCATTCTGGTGCTATTTTCCCAATCAGATATGGATCAATGACTTGATCAATGGTTCCTCTTTTGCAGCTACTTTTGAACCAACGGTGAAGGGACTCCTCACCTTCATTCGGGCCGGAAGTAAGTGACCGCTTGGCACAAAATAATTCCAACAACACCGTACCAAACGAGTACACGTCTGATTTTTTTGTCAATTTTCCATGTATGGCGTACTCTGGTGCCATATATCCTAAAGTGCCACAAACCCCTGTAGAAAATAATTCATTTGCAATGTCATTGGGTATTAGTTTAGAGATTTCAAAATCAGTAACTTTTGCAACCCAATTCTCGTCCAACAGAATATTGGCTGGCCTTACGTCACGGTGGATAACTCTATGCTTCACACTTGAATGGAGATGTTGTAGTCCTCTTGCTACACCAATGCAAATCTTGAGTCGCTCTTTCCACAAAAGTGGATCGCTGTTTATGTTGAATAAATGATCTTCCAAGGATCCATTTGTCATGTAATCATACACGCCGATTAACTGTGATTTCTCATTGCAGAATCCAATTAGAGAGACTATGTGGGGGTGACTGTCGAGTAGGGAGTGTACCTCAATCTCAACCCTAGCTTCTTTCCGGCCTTGCCTTGATTGCAACGTTGCCGCCGCGAACATTTTGATCGCAACAATACCAGTTTCCCCATCCAAATACCCTTTGTACACCTTGCGAGACCCACCTTCTCCGATCAAACGATCCTCACTGAAATCATTTGTGGCTGCTCGAATATCAGCCAGTGAGAAGCGACGGAATTGTCGGGTGACACTATCTGGAAGTGGTTCCCAAAATGAATCATTTGATGGTCCGCTCTTAAAACCATTCTCATTTCTCTCCCTCCACCAACGATTCATACCTTTAGGCACAGTTGCAATACCCTGAAGAACCTTTCCGATTATTCCCCCTGATCGTCCTTTACATTGTGATAACAATGCAAGATCAAGAGTCCCCACCACTTCAGCCATTGTAGGCCTTTCCTTTGAACCAGTATGTAAACAATTGTAGGCAACTTCTACAAAGTACTTTAGACTTTGTGGTGTTATTTGCCCAATCAATGAGGGATCAATGATTCGATCAACCTTTCCCTTTTTAATGTGTCGTTGAGCCCAAAGGATTAAACTAATTTCCTCCTCCTCGAGTCTTGTATCCACCGGCGGCCTCCCGCAGAGAACTTCCATCAACACCACACCAAAGGCATACACATCAGATTTCTTGGTTAGTCTGCGGGTATAGAAATATTCTGGATCTAAATACCCAACTGTACCTTTGACGTTTGTGCTAACATGGGTTGCTGAATGGCTTGCAGTGCTCTTAGATAGCCCAAAATCTGAAATCTTGGCTACCCATTTCCCATTTAACAGAATATTTGTAGTCTTCACATCTCGGTGTATGAAACTTTGATCGGTACCAGTATGAAGGTAGTCTAACCCTCGTGCTGCACCGATGCAAATGTGGAGCCTTTGCTCCCATGTGAGATGAAAAGTAGTAATTTCAGTTTGGTTTCTCCTTCTTTTATAGAGCTGATCGGCTAGGGTCCCACGAGCCATGTATTCGTAAACAAGGATCATTTCTTCGCAGTCGCTGCATAGGCCGATCAGAGCAACAAGATGAGTGTGTCGGAGCTTAGACAACATCTTGACCTCAGTCCAGAACTCCTCTGCGCCTTGATTGGACTCTGCTTTCAACCTCTTTATGGCAACAGGTGTAGCATCGTTGTCGATGAACCCCATATATACCTTACCAAATCCGCCAATCCCAATAACTAATTCTTCATTAAAATTGTTGGTGATTGATTGTATCTCAGCTAGTGAAAAGCAACGGCATGATTCAATCACAACGCTTGAAATTGCATCATCAGCACTTAAATCAGACATATCTTTGATATTTGGTACCAGTAACCTAGAAGATGATCAAAAAAGACGAATTTTTGAGAGATGAGAAAGAAACAATGAGTGGTCTCTGATTGAAAGAGGAGTTAATCTAAGACGCGGTCATTGTAGCACACCGATGACTTGACTTAGACAATAGAGTTGAACACTCGGTGTGATGTGATTTCAGTGTGGACCCCATGAACAACCATACAGCGTGACTGTGGGGCCTTGTGAAATAATAATGGTAGAGAGTCTTAATTTTTGTGATTCAAATAGTTTAAATTTGTCAAAATGACGTCGTTTTGAGTGCAAAACAATATCAAAATTGTCAAGACGACGTCATTTTGACAATTTTAAACCATTTAAACCACAAAAATTAAGACTCCCAAATATTTTTGCTTGTGAAACCGTGTTAATAATTGGGCACTGGCGTGACTTTTACGAGTAGCTGTTTGTGTAGTTTAGAATTTTTAAAAATAATTTTTTTAATTTTAATTCGTACTATTTTATTTTGAGGGCTCAAGTTTTAAATATATTTTTTAATTTTATTTAGAAATTTTTTCGTGTGTTAAATTTTTAAGGAAGAATTACAACACAGTAAGAAAAATAAAAAAATTTACAAAAACATGTAGGGTGCAAGTTATTTTGTGATAAGATGGAAGTGAAATATTGTTGGTGCAAGTCATATTAAAAAAAAAAAAAAAAAAACCTATGTGCCATTGGGATGTAACTCCCCCAATTTTTAAGGCCATTAGGACATATTTTTTGTTAAACAAATTTATTTTGTATTAGAAAATTTTAAAATCTCATAATTTGAGTTTTATAGATTTGTTTTTAATAAAATTCATGTATGTATATTCATTTCTTTTGATATTTTTCAAATAAGATTAATATTAAATATAATTTAAAAAGAAAAGTGAACAAAATGATTTTTCGATCAATCAAAACAGCAAAGTACGAATTTTTTGTAAAAGTAAATGCTCAAAATTGCCTTCACCAATTTGAGATGGATAGGTTTTGAAAAAGGATAAATCAGTAAAACATCTCTCTTCAACTTTTGGTAGTAAAAGAGATCCGATATATTTTTTCTTATTAGTTAAGGTTCCTTAATAATATTACAAGCTAAATTTTTTTTGTGAAGTTGAAATTTCTCTATAAAATTTTACTTTGAACCCTGTACTAAAATTTTTCTGTAAAACTATTGAGGGACTCCAACTATTATGAAAATATTATATGTTCTGTATCTTATAAAATCTTAATATTAGAACTTTAAACTAAAATCCTTTGAAAAAATCTATGAAATAAAAATATATCATTCAATTTACGACATGTTGAAATTTTAAAATCATAAATGATTTGTTTTTTACTTTAAGCTTCAAGTACCTATTTGTCCAAATGAGGGCAACAAAAAAGTTAAAATAATTTAAACAAATAAAAATATTAGGACAAATAAATTAAACTAATTTGGATAGATATGTTAAAATATGGGGAGATAGGTTAAATAATTTCAATAGATAAATAAAAAGGGTTTGGGTTCCCTTAAGTTGTGATCTCAATTTAAGAGAACGTTTGAATTTGATAAACTCATTTTAAAATAAATTTCAATGATTCAAACTATTAAATAATACCCAAAATTATGAATATTTTAATTCCAACCAGTGAATATGAAAATTAAGGCCCTGTTTATTTTCAGAGGTAGAATTGAGGAGATTGATAGTTAGGGGATTAAGTAAAATTGTGTTTGTTTTGATGATAGTTGTTAGTATAAGAATTGTTAAATTATTTTTATATAAAATAATAAAACAAATAAAAAATACAAAAAATTAAACATTAATGTTCAAAAAAATGCCCAACATGTAAAAAATAAAAAAAATTTTAGTCCCCTCGCTATTTTTCTAATATCACCTCCACCTCCTCCATCCCAATCCTCTTTCCAACCTCTATCTTAATTTCCTCCTCTATCGTAATCTCTTTCTCAACTCTACAAACAAACACAACACTAAATGGGTCCTGTCTCCATCCTGATCTCATCTCACCCTCTACACCTCAAAACAAACGGAGCCTAATATCCATTAACAAAACTACAATTTATCAAACTACATACACGCAGCATAAGGGATGTTACAAAATTCAGTCCCTTAAATCTTAGAGATATATATGATCAAATATATTTGATGCATTTTCTTTTTTTTTCGTTTTCTTTTTTTAATTTTTTTTATTTATTGAAACAGGAGTTAAATTGTTAATCTAAGTAGCGGTCAATGTAGCACGCCGACGACTTGACTTAGGCAATAGAGTTCAACGGTCGGTGTGGTGTGATTTCAGTGTGGACCCCAACAATAATCAATTTTTAATTTAATTGTTAAATTTTGAATAATATTAATTTTACATCTAAATTTTTAAAATTTTGATCGATTTGATTCCTGTCGTCACATTTTATCAATAATTAGATAGAATGTGCTGACGTGGGGAGTAAATTGATTTTTAAGGTATAATTTGAGGGACAAATTGATTTTTAATTTGGGGGCAAATTAATTTTTTCAAGTATAATTTAGGAGGTAAAATAAAATTTCATATGAACTTTGGTGTCACATTAGGACATTCCGTCCAATTACAGATGAATGCGACGACATGAATCAAATTGATTAAAATTTTAAAAATTTAAGTATAAAATTAATATTAATTAAAACTTAGATGTCAATTTAAAAAATATATAAAAATTTAGAGGATAAAATGATATTTTCTCCGTATCCTTTTAGCATTGATGTTTAATGTAGTATTAAATGGTTAATCCAAGTGGCGGTCAATGTAGCACACCGACGACTTGACTTGGGCAATAGAGTTGAACTCTCGGTGTGGTGTGATTACAGTGTGGACCCCATCGACAACCTTGTGAAACCGTGTTAACCTTCATAATCGGGCACTGGCATGACTTTTTACGAGTAGCCGTTTGTTTACTTTAGAATTTTTAAAAATAATTTTTTTAATTTTAATTCGTACTATTTTGTTATGAGGACTCAAGTTATAAATATAATATTTAATTTTATTTAGAAATTCTTTCATGTGCTAAATTTTTTAAGGAATAATTACACCACAGTAGAAAAAATAAAAAAAAATTACAAAAATATATAGAGTGTAAGTGATTTTATGATGAAACGAAAATGAAATGTTGTTGGTGCAAGTCATATTAAAAAAAAAAAAAAAAAAAAAAAAAACTAAACACCTATGTGCCATTGGGATGTAACTCCACCCAATTTTTAAGGCCATTACGACATATTTTTGTTAAATAAATTTATTTTGTATTAGAAAAATTTAAAATTTCATAATTAGGAGTTTTATAGATTTGTTTTTAATAAAATTCATATATGTATATTCATTTCTTTTGATATTTTTCAAATAAGATTAATATTAAATATAATTTTTTTTTTAAAAAAAAGTGAACAAAATGATTTTTTGATCAATCAAAACAGCAAAGTATGAATTTTTTGTAAAAGTAAATGCTCAAAATTGCCTTCACTAATTTCAGATGGATAGGTTTTGAAAAAGGATAAATCAGTAAAACATCTCTCTCCAACTTTTGGTAGTAAGAGAGATATATTTTGTCTTATTAGTTAATGTTGCTTAATAATATTACAAGCTAAAATTTTTTTGTGAAGTTGAAGTTTCTCTATAAAATTTTACTTTGAACCCTGTACTAAAATTTTTTTGTGAAAATATTGAGGGACTCTAATTATTATGAAAATATTATATATTCTGTATCTGATAAAATCTTAATATTAGGACTTTAGACTAAAATCCTTTGAAAAAATCTATGAAATAAAAAATATATCATTCAAAAAGGACTTGTAAAATTATGACATGTTGAAATTTTAAAATCATAAATGATTTGTTTTTTACTTTAAGCTTGAAGTACCTATTTGTCCAAATGCGGGCAACAAAAAAGTTAATATAATTTGAACAAATAAATAAAAATATTAGGACAAATAAATTAAAATAATTTGGATAGATATGTTAAAATATGGGGAGATAGGTTAAAATAATTTCAATAGATAAATAAAAAGGGTTTGGCTTCCCTTACGTTGTGATCTCAATTTAAGAGAACGTTTGAATTTGATAAATCCATTTTAAAATGAATTTCGATGATCCAAACTATTAAACAATACCCAAAATTATGACTATTTTAATTCCAACCTGTGAATATGAAAATTAAGGTCCCGTTTATTTTCAGAGGTAGAATAGATGAGATTAATAGTGAGGGAATTAATAGTGAGGGATTAAGTAAAATTATGTTTGTTTTGATGATGGTTGTTAGCATACGAATTGTTAAATTATTTTTATATAAATAATAAAAAAAATACAAAAAATTAAACATTAATGTTCAAAAAAAATTCCCAACATGTAAAAAATAAAAAAATTTCTAGTCCCCTCACTATTTTTCTAATACCACCTCCACCTCCTCCTCCTCCTCCTCCATCCCAATCCCCTTTCCAACCTCTATCTTAATCTCCTTCTCCATTTTAATCTCTTTCTCAACACTACAAAAAAATTACTTTTTTGCGACGGCAAAACGCCGTCGCAAATACCTTAAATGCCGTCTCAAAAGGTTTTTTGCGACGGTAAGTGGCTTTTTGCGACAGCAAGTGGGGGGTTGCAACAAAGGGGGTTGCAAAAGGGTTTTAGCGACGGCATAACGCCATCGCCTTTTTTTTACGACGGCAAAATGCCTTTTTTGCGACGGGAAAATTCTGTCGCAAATAACGGATGAAAATCTGACTTTTTTTGAGACGGCACTGTGTTGCCGTCGCTAAAAAGGTTTTTTGCGACGGCAAAAATACCGTTGCTAAACGTGTATTTGAGACAGCACCTGAGCCGTCGCTAAAGGACTATTGGTGACGGCAATAACACCGTCGCTAAAGGCCTTATTTTTCAATCAATTCCCTATCTTTTGCGACAGTAAAGGTGCCGTCGCAAAAAACCCTGGTTCAATTTTCTTTTTGAGACGGTGTGTGCTGTCGTCTCAAAAAAAAAAAAAAATGTATTAAAATTATTAAAAATATGAAAATAACCTGTATTAAATGAAAAATAACTAAAAAAAAAAAAACCGATTATTACATAATAATATAAATACATACATAAAAAAAAGTTGGCACATAATAAAAATTCATAATGTTGTTCCATTCATAACAATACATAAATAAAAATTCATAACAATAAAAATTATCCTACTACATAATGTCGCATAATACATACATAATGTTGTTCACAAATTTAAATAACGTAAATCAAAATCAAAACCAAAAGTTTTCGTCTTAATTCTTCCGTGGGTTACAAAAACAAAAGCTGGTCATAATCTTTACACGCCCGCATTCCACAAGAAGCAAACTGCTACTCAGGAAATATCTGAAAATAAGAAAATAAAAATAATTAATGACAATATAATGGTGTTAATATTTTAATTACAGAAAAACATAAAAAATTAACTACTATATAATTACAAAGACAGTTTAGTAAATAATTTTGGCTAGACAGAAATCCGGCCCTAACTCCCAAACCGGAAACTCGATTGGAGTCTCGTCTCCTCCCAAAAGTCTCTTGTGCCTAGGCGGTCGTGTGTGCCAAGTTTCGTGCTAAACCGACGCCGTTTGGTGATTTTGGAGCGTCAACACCTCGAATTTAAGTTTCTTAAGGAACTAGTTTGCCTAGACCGAAATCCGACTCTAACTCCCAAACTGGGAACCCGATTCAAGCCTCGTCTTCTCCCATAAGTCTCTCGTGCCTAGGCGGTCGTGTGTGCCAAGTTTCGTGCTAAACCGACGCCGTTTGGTGATTTTGGGGCGTTAACACCTCGATTTCAAGTTTCTTAAGGAACTAGTTTGCCTAAAGTGAAATCCGACTCTAACTCCCAAACCGGGAAGCCGATTGGAGTCCCGTCTTCTCTTACAAGTCTCTCGTGCCTAGGTGGTCGTGTGTGCCAAGTTTCGTGCTAAACCAACCCTGTTTGGTGATTTTGGGGAGTCAACACATCGATTTCAAGTTTCTTAAGGAACTAGTTTGCCTAGACCAAAATCCGACTCTAACTATCAAACCGAGAACCCGATTCGAGCCCCGTTTTCTCCCACAAGTCTCTCGTGCCTAGGCGGTCGTGTGTGCCAAGTTTCGTGCTAAACCGCCGCTATTTGGTGATTTTGGGGCGTCAACACCTCGAATTCAAGTTTCTCAAGGAACTAGTTTGCCTAGACCGAAATCCGACTCTAACTCCCAAACCGGGAACCCGATTCGAGCCCCATCTTCTCCCACAAGTCTCTCATGCCTAAGCAATTGTGTGTGCCAAATTTCGTGCTAAACCGACACCGTTTGGTGATTTTGGGGCATTAACACCTCAAATTCAAGTTTCTTAAGGAACTAGTTTGCGTAAAGTGAAATCCAGCTCTAACCTTCAAACTGGGATCCCGATTGGAGTCCCTGTCTTCTCTCAAAAGTCTCTCGTGCCTAGGCGGTCGTGTGTGCCAAGTTTCGTGCTAAACCAACGCCGTTTGGTGATTTTGGGCCGTCAACACCTCGAATTCAAGTTTCTTAAGGAACTAATTTGCCTAGAATGAAATCCGACTCTAACTCCCAAACCAGGAACCCGATTCGAGCCCCGTCTTCTCCCACAAGTCTCTCGTTCCTAGGCGGTCGTGTGTGCCAAGTTTTGCGCTAAATCGACGCCGTTTGGTGATTTTGGGGCGTTAATACCTCGAATTCAAGTTTCTTAAGGAACTAATTTGCCTAAAGTGAAATCCGGCCCTAACTCCCAAACTGGGAACCCGATTGGAGTCCCGTTTTCTCCCATAAGTCTCTCGTGCCTAGGTGGTCGTGTGTGCTAAGTTTCGTGCTAAACCGACGCCGTTTGGTGATTTTGGGGCGTTAACACCTCGTATTCAGGTTTCTTAAAGAACTAGTATGCCTAAAGTGAAATCCGACCCTAACTCCCAAACTGGGAACCCGATTGGAGTCTCGTCTTCTCCCACAAGTCTCTCGTGCCTAGGCGGTCGTGTGTGCCAAGTTTCGTGCTAAACCGACGCCGTTTGGTAATTTTGGGGCGTCAACACCTCGAATTCAAGTTTCTTAAGGAACTAGTTTGCCTAGACCGAAATCCGACTCTAACTTCCAAACCGGGAACCCGATTCGAGTCCCGTCTTCTCCCACAAGTCTCTCATGCCTAGGCGGTCGTGTGTGCCAAGTTTCGTGCTAAACCGACGCCGTTTGGTGATTTTGGGGCGTTAACACCTCGTATTCAGGTTTCTTAAAGAACTAGTATGCCTAAAGTGAAATCCGACCCTAACTCCCAAACTGGGAACCCGATTGGAGTCTCGTCTTCTCCCACAAGTCTCTCGTGCCTAGGCGGTCGTGTGTGCCAAGTTTCGTGCTAAACCGACGCCGTTTGGTAATTTTGGGGCGTCAACACCTCGAATTCAAGTTTCTTAAGGAACTAGTTTGCCTAGACCGAAATCCGACTCTAACTTCCAAACCGGGAACCCGATTCGAGTCCCGTCTTCTCCCACAAGTCTCTCATGCCTAGGCGGTCGTGTGTGCCAAGTTTCGTGCTAAACCGACGCCGTTTGGTGATTTTGGGGCATTAACACCTTGAATTCAGGTTTCTTAAGGAACTAGTTTGCCTAAAGTGAAATCCGGCTCTAACTCCTAAATTGGGATTTCGATTGAAGTCTTGTCTTCTTTAAGGAACTAATTTACGTAGACCGAAATCTGACTCTAACTCTCAAATCGAGAACCCGATTCGAGCCCCGTCTTCTCCCACAAGTCTCTCGTGCCTAGGTGGTCGTGTGTGCCAAGTTTCGTGCTAAACCAACGCCGTTTGGTTATTTTGGGGTGTTAACACCTCGAATTCAAGTTTCTTAAGGAACTAGTTTGCCTAAAGTGAAATCCGGCTCTAACTCTCAAACTAGGAACCCGATTAGAGTCCCGTCTTCTCCCACAAGTCTCTTATGCCTAGGCGGTCGTGTGTGCCAAGTTTCGTGCTAAATCGACGCCGTTTGGTGATTTTGGGGCGTTAACACCTCGAATTCAAGTTTCTTAAGGAACTAGTTTGCCTAAAGTGAAATCCGGCCTTAACTCCCAATCTGGGAACCCGATTCGAGTTCCGTCTTCTCCCAAAAGTCTCTAGTGCCTAGGCGGTTGTGTGTGCCAAGTTTCATGATAAATCCGGTTCTAACTCCCAATCCGGGAACCCGATTTGAGTCCCGTCTTCTCCTATAAGTCTCTTAACTTAGAATGTAAAGAATGCAAAGATACATTTTAGCTTAGAATGCAAAGATACATTTTATACTTGATCTTTTGGTGGTGGTGTATATGGATTCTCACCTTCTGCAGATTCCCTAAATGCCCGGTGGCCACTCAATGCATCAGGAACCTATGATAGTCAATGCATAATGTGTTAATCATATTCAAATTTTATACATAATTTTGCGTGAAAATTGAACTATCAAACAATTTAATTTATATCGAACTTGCCTGTTGGGATCCACACTCGCCCCCTGTGACACAAAGGCCATCATCTCAGCTCTCATCTACTGTAAATGTGTGGAGAACTTAGCTCG
Organism: Camellia oleifera; assembly: GCA_022316695.1. Lineage (NCBI taxonomy): Eukaryota > Viridiplantae > Streptophyta > Magnoliopsida > Ericales > Theaceae > Camellia > Camellia oleifera. The sequence continues at coordinate 62,722,299 of CM039306.1, forward strand.
TAGCTCCTCCCTCAACTCATCCCTTAGCTCTGCACGAACCTGCTGCGTGATCTGATCAATAGTCGATGGCTGGGGTGTTGACTGTGATGGCCTAGCACCATCTTTATACACCGTTCTCCGAGGCACAGTTCGCCCATATGTGCGACAATATCCATGTTCATCATGACCTATCAACTCATGGAAAATGGCATTCCTAGCCTCCAAAGTCCGACAATCCTCAGGTAGCATAGAGAGTTGACGATTAAACTCATCCTATATTGAATAAGACATACAAGTATATGCCAAATTAAGATGGTTGACACACAAAAAATAAAAAATAAACTTTAAATACAATCAAAGGTGTTTGGAAACTACCAAGGTCTGGATAACCTCTGGGTCATCTGCTCTATGTGTCATAAGCCAAACATTCATCTTATCAGTAGACTCCCCTTTATTGGTCATCTACATTTTTTTAGAAATATGAAAATTAGAATCCAAATAATTTGTAAATATACAATGTTTATTTATATATAAAAATAAAACAATAAAATGTAAACCTCATGCCATATTTGAGCGAAAGTAGTACGCCCTGTGGTATGAGCTATGCTGTGAGCTCGTCGATTTTTAGCGTTCCTAGTTGCAATTTTCTATAACAAGTTCAACAAATGTAAGTATATAAATATGATTTGTATGTTTACATATCATACATATAACTTATTTGTATACCTCAGCATCGGAAGTACGCCAATACTCCACAAGTTCTTCCCACTGGCTTGACACAATGTGCAAAGGAATATCATCCTTCAGATTAGGATCAGAACTTCTAGGTTTGAAATACTTAGCCTTAATCTTGTTCTTGTGATCCTTCCATATGCTGTTGCAGTTTTTCATGTAGATTGGCTTGTACTCCTCTGGACATATATTCAAATTGTCCTATAAAACACAATTTCAAAGTTTAAATAATAATAACACAATTTTGGAATTCGAATTTTTGGACAAAAATATACTTTTACCTTCACATCCTTCCAAATAGTATCAACAATATCATTAGGCACATTGTTGCAGTCAAGAAAAGTAAGAGGAACAATGTTACCATTCCGCACAATAATGCCAAGTTGAGTAGTTAACTTAGCCACGTTATCCCCTATTGGACTGTAATTTTCATCAAATTGTATGTCCATCTTTGTACCAGTACCCCACTCCCTAATGCCCTTGGCACATGCTCTACTACGCCTGTAGACACCCCATTTTTGACCGTTCTCAAGACTTGGACGTCACCATTTGAACACTCGGTGATCATCCATGTTCGTGTTCGTTTTGAGTTCTCGGAGGTCTTGGCTACATGTCTTGCCTTAGGAACTCTCAACTTGACTGTTCTGTGCTTGGTTTTGCACCAAACACTTGTTGTTTTACTTCTGAGGGTAGAGGAAGGCTTGTTAGCCATCCCTACACCTCACCGGCCATGGTTTGAGGCCATCGGCCTTGTTTTGTTGCTCCTGGCCATTGGTGATGGCCGGTCAGCACTCTTTATGGTCGGTCGACCATTTCTTTGGTCAATTTGTCATTTTTGGCTGGCCGACCACTGTTCATCTGCTTTTGGCAGATATTTTATGCCAGCTGTGATAGCTGGCATCCACAATGCACCCCCTCCATACACGTGTATGGAGGGATTTCACTCTTGCTTAGCTTGTTTTGTAAGCTTTGTAAGATTGGAATTCTTATAAAGGGAGGGCTTCTCCTCCCTCTTGAGGGGTTCCAAGAAGTTCCAGAGGTCTAGTTTTAGGGTTAGGAGTCTTGTATCTATCCTATCTCTATATCTCCCTCTCCTTTTGATTTGTGAGTGTATAAGGTGTGTTTGTTCTTAGTTTTGCACTAAGGCACCTAGTGTTATACCGTACCTTGGTTGCTGAGGTGCCAAAGGGTTATTCTTGGAGTTCTTGGGCTGGTTTTGACCTAAGAAAGGTGCTGGAGCTCTCTTCTTGAAGAAGGTCTTCAAGGGTAAGAACCTTACCCCTTTATTCCCCATTTTTGCACAAGGTTTTGACCTATCTTGCATCTATTTTTAAGCTTAGTGTATAGCTAGTAAAAGTTCTAATTTTACTTGATTTTGAGCTTTGCTTAAGGTTGTTTTGAGTTTTGGGGTTGTTTACCTCCTCTTAGGCCTTGTTTGGCCTCCTTTTTGTGCTTTTTTTGGTGAGCTCCGGGACCACCTTGTATTGGCCTCCTCACCACTGAAATCCAGAGGGATTTCAATGGTGGGGATTTTATTTTGAGGTCCTAAGAAGGAGAGGGCCATCCCCTCTCCTTGTTGTCTTCAAAACTTGTCATTTTAGCCTCATGTGTAAGCACCTTGATTAAGTCCATGTTGGCCATGTCTTAGTTGGTATTTATGGTTATTTTGCCATGTTATAGCACTTTTTTAAGTTGGTTTAGACACACCATGCATGCTTTGCATACTTGTCTTGTAATGCCATGAAATTGCCTTAACATGCATCATGATGTACCATGACTTTCTAGCATGATTTAGGCTTAGCTTTGTGAAGCTTTTAGGCATGTTTTGGTGTGCTTAAGGTCTGATTTTGGTTATTTGGGTCACCCATGACTTGCTTTGTATAGCTACCATGCAATCTCCCTTGTAAGCTTTGAGTATTGGATTCTCTAGCATGCTCTATTTGCATCATTTCAGTGGTTTGTCACCATTAGTTATGTCATTTCAGTCCATATGGCATGCTTGTATGCTTGCATTTGATGCTCCTTTAGTGCTTTAAAAGGTTGATGTCTTATGCTCCATGTTAGGACCCTTGTGTATGCCATCATGTGTAGGACATTTAGATGCCATCTAGGTGTGTCTTTGGCCTTGTTTTGGTCTGCCTTGGGACTGTTTTGAGTCCCTTTGGCCCTTTGAGGCTTGGTTGGCATAGTCATGGCTTGAGCCCCTTGGCTAGCCTTGAGTTTTGGGCTTGGTTGCATGCTTTGCTTGATTTGTTTAATTGGTTTGGCACCTTTTCTAACATGATCTCAGAGCTTACAATGCATGCCATTTGTCCATGTTTGTCCCTTTTAAGTGTGCTTAAAAGTCCCTCTTTTGTGCTTAAGGTTTTGGACCATGTTTGCATGCATGTTTGTATGTGACTTTATCCCTTATCCTTTAGCACTTTGGCCACTGTTTTGGGCCTATTTGAGAGCTGCCTAAATTGGTTTAAGTCCATCCCCGCATGTTGTTGCATGCTTGCCTTGTATGCTGTCACATACTTGTTGCATATTTGGTGAATTACATGTTGTAGCATGCTAGTTCAATTGTGCCTCGTTGTGTACTCAATCCATGACATGTTGTTGCATGATTAGGTTGTAATGCATTTGGCATGCATTCTCTCTTTTGGTCACTCAACATGTTGTTACATGTTTGAATATTGTTGCATGCTCACATGCTTGCATGTTTGTTTGCATGCTCATATTGCATACTTAGCTCGCATGCTTAGGTTGCATTTTGCATGCATGCCTTGCCTCTTGAATCACCATGATAGAGGTTGGGTCCCTTGTTTGTTTGGTGCATTTCATTTAACATTGAAATTGCACACTTGGCCTCTTGGGCCATCACGCATTGAAATGCGCGATCGGTGGCCCGAAGGTCGAGCACCATACTCCCCTGAGTCTTAAACATGATAGGGAGGGCGGTTGTGCAAACATTTACTTGAAAATGCATTGCCATGCTTTGTCTGCCCTCTGCTGCTGTCAAAACAGGGTTCTGCAGGAAGAGATGGTCGACCGACCATTCTCAGTGCCGATCGACCAACAATGGATGGCCGAGAGCATCATAGATGGTCGATGACCACTTTTCCATGGCCGGTGACCATTCCTCTTGGCCGGTGGTCTCCCACAACCCTCAGGGAGTATTTCAGAAGCAACTTTGGGACTTGTGCAGTCTTCAGAGGCATAAAACAGTGCAAACAGAGGCAGCTTATGCATGGTGGTGGATTTCCGAACGGGGCCAAGCACGCATGCATTGGGCCCTCTTCCCAAGGCTGTTTTTACCGCTTTATTAGCTTAGTTAATTTGCTTAACTAGTTAAGTGGTCTGTAACTATTTAATTAGCTTGATTAGTTAGTTAAATTTGTATTATTCTTTCGGACCCTCCGTCGAGAGGGCGAATTTTGTAATAAGTGTGCGTGAGTGTGTGAATGTCTTCCAACCCCACGTCTTTTTCCTTTTTACTTAACTGTTTTCAGTGGTTAGTTCTAGGTCATGTTTCAATTAGCATCCTTATGCTCGCATGTTTGCATCCATTCATTTGTGTTGCATGCACCGGCCTCGGCGCATCATACTAACTGCATTGTATTTCAATTCCAATTTGAATACATGTATCGAATTGTCGCATCTCATATGCCATTTTAGATTAGCCGAGCCTATTCTAGTTGCACTTTGCATGCGATGCATTAGCCATTTTAACATGAACTAGGATCATGCATGATTTCTAACTAGTTTCTTGTTTTGGCTCGGAGTACACTATGAGTGTTTATGCTTTAGTATCTTGCATGAGTGTGAGTTTTTGCCATGACAGTATGCTTGCCATGAAGCTAATTGCTTGTGTGATATAACTGCCTGAATGCCCGTGGGTGAAGGTTGGATTACTTGAATTGGAACAATTCATTGAAATCCGCGTTTTAGCCTACTTGCGAATAGAAAACTTCAAACAATTTCCAAATAAATGGATATGCGATGCTTTGTTCCAAATTAGGCGATCTAGTCTATACTTGTGTGTTGTGCGCATCACATAGTAATTTTAGCTAATTAACCGAAATAAGAACACATATGTTTCAAAACAAAATATCATGCTTAGTACAGGCCGATCTTCGGATCGGGCAAGTGGGGGTGCTCATAAATGACCTTCTCCAATCGTACCCAAGTTCCCGAGCCAAGGCAACTTTGGTGATGACGGACACGTGGCCTTAGGCACGAGTCAGGGTTTCCTAAATTCCCCCAAAATAAAATATTTAGGTGGCGACTCTGTATCTGGCAAAGCAGTCCATGTTTGGCACTTCTTTACAAAAATCAGTTTTCTGAAACGATTTGCCGGATTTGGACTCTTTGGTGATTTATCGGTCTCGCATTGCACTTTGCGTGATTAGATTCAGAACCGTGACAATTTGAGTCTGAACTGTAGAAGCAAAGCCCTCGGGGCGTGTCTACAACGCCTAGTCGAGGTTGATGAAGAACTAACATGACCTGCGAGATACAATAACAATAAACAATATGCAATGATTATAAACAAATGCAAATTTAAATAATGTGAATACAAATCGAATTCTTATACCTGAGGTGGGCTGTGAAGAAGTCGAAGGGTCTGCAAAATACAATGAGAATAAACAAGTTATATATAATGAGAATAAATAAATGTATGTTTAAATAATTTTCATACAAATCAAAGCAAATTTATATACCTGCGGATGGCTCATAACCTGATGACTCTAGTTGAGATGATAGCTGCTGTGGTGCCACTGATGGTGGATGCACCAATGGTAGGCATAGAGGCTGAGTACATGGTAGCTGCTGTGGTGCCACTGATGGTGGTCGATGCGGTGGTACTAATGGCCCCTCTGATGGTGGTCGCTGGAATGCCTCTTCTAATGGTGGTGCCAGTAATAGTGGTCGCTGCGATGGCTGGTCAGATGGTGGTGGCACTAATGGCCCCTCCGATGGTGGCCGATGTGATGCCTCCTCTGATGGTGGTGCTACTGATGTCCTGTTATGTAGCACATCAGATATCATGCGCCGGGGATGATCAGGCTTCCTCTTCCTTCCCATAATAATCTGCAAGCAATATAACATTAATTGACATTAGAAACATAGACAATGGTTTGTCATCAACTATAATATCACATTAATTGAACTAATACAATTACAAAGACAAAGTAAATTAAGAAACTGATGATTAACTACAACCATGGCCTTTATTGAATTACTGATGTTGATTAAATATCAGCCTATTTGAACATCAACTGTTTCCCCTTCTGCGGCTTCCCTCACCCAACCAACTTCTTCATCATGAAGCATTATATTTTCTTCAAATTGTTGGCTCATGTATGGCTCGATTTTTGGATCAGTCGAACTCATATCAAATAAACCTCTTTGAGACATCTTCACCACCACTTGCCAGTTTGGTTGTAACGGGTCTACAACATACCAAACTTGCTCTGCTTGGGACGCCAAGATGAAAGGTTCATTGGTAATTCGATCATCTCGGTATAACAAATGATTGAAGTTCACCAATGTGAAATTGAAGACATCTTCTTTCTTTCCGTGAATGTTGTCAATCCAATCACACTTAAACAACAAATGTTTCTTCTTATTAGAATATCGAATCTCAACAATATCTGTCAATTATCCATAATAGTACACAGACCCCACACGAGGATTCTTGTCTTTCCGACTAGCATAACTTATGGTATCTGCCTTCAAAGCTACACTACAATTTTGTGTGGCTCGACGATCATCCATGGCCTTTACTCGATACTGAAACCCATTCAGTATATACCTGTTGAACCTCCTTGCCAGGTTATGAGGACCATTTGCCAATAGAATAATCTCTTCAAAAAATATGACATCAGTAGTCCTTCGCAAAATTTGGTCCTATTTAAAACGAAAATGTAAAATTTAAAATGTAGTTCGACTTAAGTAACTAGAATCTATAGAGTTAAATACATGCATATTCCTTGAACCAAATGTGAAAAGTTTCAAAATGTTCACACCGAAGCTGATGATTGTCGACACGAGGCTTTTTGAGCTTAAGTACTTCAAGGTGTTTGCTGCGTAGATTGAAATTTTATTAATAGAAAAAATTTGGTTGAAAATTCAATAAAACATAATAAAATATTGAGTGAGTGACTTAACTTACTTTATGAATGGTTGAACTACGCTTGTATTGAATAAGATGTACCGATGAGCTTGTATCCAAGAAGTATTATCAAGATAAAAGCTTGTGTTTTCACCAATAGCATGACCCAGATTATCAGCACCACTATACTTCCTCACGGGTCGACTAGATTTGGTTTCCACATCATTGAGATATTGTGCACAAAAATTCATGCATTCTTCCATAAGATATCCTTTAGCAATTGATCCTTTAAGATGAGCTCTATTATGCACGTATTGCTTCAAAGTAAGAAGATACCTCTCAATTGGATACATCCATTGAAACTGAATCGCTCCACCCAATAAGGCTTTATTAGCTAGATGTATAGGCAAGTGCTCCATTATATCAAAAAAACTTGGAGGAAATATTTTCTCTGGATGACAAAGTGTTACAGTGATACGATCTTGAATATATTGCAAATCCGTCGCACGATTCACTTTGGAACACAATTGTCTAAAGAAATTGCCACAACATATTGTCACAAACATTCTTCTCTATATGCATCACATCGAGGTTGTGTCTTATTAGATTGTGCTCCCAATATGGCAGTTCATAAAAGATACTCTTTTTCTTCCAGCTATGGGTGCGATGTCCAACTTTCTCCTTCTCTACCTGTCTCCTATGCCTCTCCTTAAGGTCATCCCTCTTGTATTGGGTTAAAATACCCTCAGATTCTAATTGTAGCAACATCTCAGTTCCAGACAACAATTTTGGTTTGAGTCTGATTTCCCGACTACCATCAAATGATACTTTATCCTTCAGGAATTTATGGCCAGTTGGTAAAAATCTGCGATGACCCAAGTATGATTGTTTCCTACTATGCTTCAACCAACACGATGTAGTTTCCTTATTGCAACAAGGACATGCATATTCGCCTTTAGTGCTCCATTCTGACAAGTTTGCATATGCAGGAAAATCACTAATTGTCCACAGTAAAGCTGCATGTATTTGAAACATTTGATTTGTTGATGCATCAAATGTTGACACACCCTCATTCCATAATTCTTTCAACTCCTTAATCAACAGTTGCATATACACATCAATCTTGTCACCAGGTCCTTTCGGGCCGTCAATAAGCACAGATAAAATTAGAAATGGTTGCTTCATGCACATCCATGGTGGCAGGTTATATGGAATGAGCACAACAGGCCAAGTGCTATGAATGATGTTCATCGTCCTGAATGGGTTAAAACCATCAGATGCTAAGCCAAGCCTTACACTTCGACAATCATTACTAAAGTCAATATTTCGATAGTCAAAATCTTTCCATGTAAGGGAATCAGCATGATACCTAAAGACGCCATCATCAGTTTGTTCCTCTGCATGCCATCTCATTAACTTGGCCATTTTGGATGACATAAACAACCTCTGCAACCTTGGCTTTAAAGGAAAATACCTCATCTATTTTGCAGCTATTCATTTGCCATCTTTGTTAGGACCATTTGAACCACCATCACCATTTGATTTCCATCTAGAACTGTTGCATATGACACATTTATCAAGATTGGCGTCCTCGTTTCGAAACAACATGCAACTGTTGGGACATGCATTGTCACAACCCCACTCCGCCCCTAGTAGAATGGTGCCGTGATGGCCAGTAATCCGAGATTACCAAATGCCAACTTACAAAGATTCACACACAATTAGAGTATACATATGGGGCTTACAAGTGCGGAAGCAATATATTTAAATCTAATTAATCCATAAGAGTTATGCATAGATCAAATGAAATGACATACATCTTAATATAGTTTACAACTTGGATACAATAAAATAAAGTACAAAATACATCTTGATCAAAAGGCTTCTCAAGTCGACATATAGAAGAGAAGTAACTACAAGCCAAGAAGCATAATCTTCAAGATGCTACAAAACATGAATCCAAAAACATCTTGCAAACAATCATCTAGGCGTCACCGCCTTCCTGCTCGTCACCTACATATATATATATATATATAGAGGGTGAGCTTGGATACTCAGTGAATGATACCAGTAATAAAGGTTTTGCATGAATGATATTCAAGATTTCTTTTCTAAACAATACATAGCAAAACTTATACAAAATCAAGGGATGAACCAAGTCCATGTATCAAGTTTTTCAAATCTTCAAGGGATGCTTACTAGCATCAATATAATACAAGGGATGACATTCCGGACAAACAAACCCACGCGGAAAACCATCGGTGGAAAAACAAAGGTGCAGTTGCATTATAGTCCCCTGGCACTAAGGACTTTCAAAACAAGGGTGCAGTTGCATTATAGTCCCCTGGCACTACGGACTTTCAAAACAAGGGTGCAGTTGCATTATAGTCCTTTGGCACTAAGGACTTTCCAAGAATGTCATCAAAACAAATATAATACTTGATACAAAAATTAGGGATAATCGTTCATGCTTGATCAAATACTTTTCCAAAACGAAGCAAAGCTTTATCAAAACTTTATAACATAGCTTTATTAAAAATATCACTCACATAGTTCTTCGGGTGTAGGAATTACAAGCAAGGATCCAAGGCCTACAAGCACATAATAAATCCCATTGAATGCGTTTCAATAAGACAAGGTGAGATGCTTAAAGATGGATATGAAATGCATCCTTAAAACAAGCTTTACATGACAGGAAAGGATCTCGGCATTTTTTTCAAAATCAAGTCAAACAAGCAAAACATGCTGGGAGTTACAACACTGCCTTTTCATTTCGAGAAAACATGCTGGGTACTAACCAGGTCTAGGCCGAGGTCCCACACCTCTTAGCCGAGGTGTGTTCCCGACGACCACATTCAAGGAAATGAAGTCTGGGAAAATCTGGGTCTCCCTCTTGAAAAACATGAAGAGCATGAATGCTAAATTCATAACTTCTTTATTCGAAATCTGAGTTTTCATGAGATGAGTTTGAAAACATGGACCTGAGTACCCATACTTGAAGATTTCATGGAAACAAACACAAAACATGGAACTTGTTACAAACTTTTGGATCAAAACATGGTTTTATCTCAAGAACACAAGAACATCATTTTCTCTTTCTAAAGCAAGCTTTAAATCAATGCATGGCTCATGAATCATGCTAGATCATGCAATGCAATCGGATCAACATAAAGAATAACAAGAGTAAATCAAGATTCTAACCTCAAAACACGGATTAAATGGCTCAAACTCTAAAGATCAAGCTTAGGATCTAGCTCTCTCTCTCTCTCTCCAACTTCTTCTCCTCTTCCTAAAGCTTCTCTCTCTACCATACAAGAGATATGACACAAAATGATATGTTTCTAACTCTGCCAGCTGACTTAACCCTCTGCTGGGACACGTGGCAACAGCTGGTTGGATCTCCTCAAAAGGTGATGGATTGATAAGACAAGAGCATGACAAAGTGTAAGCAACAAGTAAGGTGACATGGGCACTTCGGCGGGTAATGATCTCGGCTAGGACAAAGCTTCGGCAAGTAAGGTCTCAATGATCTCAGCTGTGAAGGACAACACTTGGCCTAGCTGTGCCACACCTTGGCTTGGATGTGCCACACATCGGTCTAGATCGTACCAGTCCAGGGACAAGATCACTTTGGTATAACATCTCGGCCTTGATAACACATATCTCGGCCTTGGTGATGAACACCTCGGCCTAGATAATGACATCTCGGCCAACATGTCAGGGTGAGGGTGGAGGTCAACCAAAGGGGTTCCAAGATGGTCCTAGGTGTAAGAAGTTCAAAGGTGTAACCTAGGCTTAAGATGACCTCGGCTAAACTCACCCCAAGCAAGGAACAAGGCATGTAAGCAACACTTATGCGAAACAAATCAAGGTTTGTAAATGCAACTTAACAAGACAAGATCATGTAAATACATGCAAGCATGACTAGAGTAAAGTGAGGGTTGTTACATCTTACCCTCCTTAAAGAAGTTTGGTCCCCAAACTTAAGTTACCTTGCCCCAAAAACAACTTCGGATGTCAGGTCTTCATTTCTCCTTCCATTTCCCATGTGGCATCCTTACCATAATGCTCTTTCCATTCAAACTATACCATTGGTATCGACTTGTTCCTCAGCTGTTTCACTTGCCTATCAAGAATCCGTATCGGCTTCTCCTCATAACCTAAATCTTCGTTAATCTCAATCCCGAAATGGTCAATCACATACAGGGGATCCCGAATATACTTCCTCAACATCGAAATATGGAACACATTGTGAACTTGACTTAGTTCTGGTGGCAAAGCAAGTCTATAGGCAGCTGGGTTAACCTTCTCAAGAATTTCAAACGGCCCGATGTAACGAGGTGCTAACTTACCTTTCTTCCCAAATCTTGAAACTCCTTTCATCGGCGAAACCTTCAGGAATACATGTTCCCCAACTTCAAATTCCAACTCTCTTCTTCTCTGGTCGGCATAGCTCTTCTGTCGACTTTGAGCAGTTTTGATCCTTTGTCGAATGAGCTTAATCTTCTTGGTTATAATTTGAACCAGCTCGGGACCAATCAAAGCTTTATCTCCTACTTCAGTCCAACATGTTGGCGATCTGCACTTCCTCCCATACAAAGCTTCGTACGGTGCCATGCCAATGCTAGCTTGATAACTGTTGTTGTAAGCGAATTCTACTAATGGTAGATGCACTTCCCAACTTCCCTTGAAATCCAACACGCATAGTCTGAGCATATCTTTGAGTGTCTGAATCGTTCTTTTTGTTTGTCCATCGGTCTGGGGGTGAAAAGCTGTGCTAAACTTCAACTCGGTTCCCAAGGCCTTTTGTAAACTCTGCCAAAGTCTAGAAACAAACTTTGGATCTCGGTCTGATACAATGGACATCGGTACTCCATGAAGTCTAACAATCTCATTCATATACAGTACATCAAGTTAGTCAACATTAAAGGTAGTCTGAACAGGCAAGAAGTGTGCTGACTTAGTTAATCTGTCGATGATAACCCAAATCGAGTCCATACCTTTCTGCATCTTCGGCAAACTAACCACAAAATCCATGGAGATATGTTCCCATTTCCATTCAGGAACTGACAAAGGTTGAAGAAGTCCTGCTGGTCTCTAATGTTCTGCCTTCACTTGCTGGCAATACAGACACTGAGATACAAACTCTGCTACCTCTCTCTTCATGTTTGGCCACCAAAAGGTCTGCTTCATGTCTTGGTACATCTTGGTGCTCCCTGGATGAATGGAAAACTTGGAACCATGGGCTTCCTGCAAAATCCTCTTTTTCAATTCTGGGATGTCGGCTACGCACAATCTTCCTTCAAACTTGAGTTCCTGATTTTCAACGGTATACCCTGACCTCGGCTTAGTGACAATCTCATCGATCACCTTCCTGAAGAATCTGTCTTCCATCTGTCTAGTTTTAACTTCCTCAATGATAGTCGGCTCCACTGAAATCATTGACAAGTAAGCTGAATTCCTAACCAACTTCCTACTCAACGCATCGGCCACTCAGTTTGCTTTACATGGATGATACTGAATCTGCATGTCATAATCCTTCAATAATTCAAGCCATCTTCTCTGCCTCATATTTAATTCCTTGTGGGTGAACAAGTACTTCAAACTCTTATGGTCTGTAAAAACTTGGCAAGAGGCTCCATATAAGTAATGACGCCAAATCTTCAAAGTAAACACTACAGCTGCTAGTTCTAAATCATGGGTAGGATAATTCTTTTCATGAGGTTTCAATTGACGCGATGCATATGCTATAACTTTACCCCCTTGCATTGACACACATCCCAAACCCTTATAAGAAGCATCACTATAAATCTGGAATTCCTCATTTCCTGTAGGTAGTACAAGAACTGGTGCTGTGACTAACCTCGTCTTTAGCTCCTAGAATGCTGATTCCCTATCCTCGGTCCATTCATATGCCACTCCTTTCTGAGTTAGTTGCGTCAAAGGTATTGCAATCTTTGAAAAGTCCTTTACAAACTTTCTGTAATAACCGGCCAAACCCAGAAAACTACGAACCTCGGACACATTGGTCGGTGTTGGCCAATTCACAACGACTTCAATCTTACTTGGATCAACAAAGATACCCTCTTCATTAATCACATGCCCCAAAAATGAAATGCTGGGAAGCCAAAACTCACACTTGCTAAGCTTGGCATATAATCTTCTATCTCTCAGAATCTGTAGGGCAAGTCTCAAGTGCTTTTCATGCTCAACTTCACTCTTGGAATAGATCAATATATCATCGATGAAAACAACCACAAACTCGTCTAGGTACAGCTTGAAGACCCTATTCATCAAATCCATGAATGCTGCAGGAGCATTAGTTACTCCGAAGGGCATAACCAAAAATTCGTAGTGGCCATACCTTGTCCGAAAAGCAGTCTTCTCAACATCCTCGGCTTTAACCTTGAGCTGGTGGTAGCCCGACCTGAGATCGATCGTGGAAAAGACTCGTGCTCCGTGTAGTTGATCAAGTAAATCATCGATCCTCGGCAATGGGTACTTGTTCTTAATGGTTACCTTGTTCAGTTCTCGGTAGTCAATACAAAGGCGAAGTGTACCATCCTTTTTCTTAACAAATAGAACTGGGGCTCCCCAGGGTGAAGTGCTCGGCCTGATAAAACCCTTGTCTAACAACTCTTGTAATTGCACCTTCAACTCCCTAAGTTCGGCTAGGGCCATTCTATAGGGTGTTTTAGAGATAGGCTGGGTTCCTGACATAACGTCAATAGTAAATTCTATTTCCCTATCGACCAAGTGACCAGGCAAATCATTCGGAAAGACGTCGAGGAATTCTCTAACGATTGGGATGTCGGCTAACTCAACGCTTCCATTCGAATCACTTAGTATACTACACAGATAACCTTGACACTCCTTTTTGATCAACTTATAAGCTCTCATGGATGAGATCAAGTAAGGTGGAGATACTAACCCTTTTCCCTGAAATGTAACCTTGGCTTGGTTTGGGGGTTTCAACGTGACACTTTTGGAAACACAATCTATGGATGCATGATTCGCTACTAACCAATCCATCCCCAATATAACATCAAAATGAGTCAGGCTTAACGACATCAAATCAACTAACAATCCTACGTCCTCAATCACAACATCACACGCCCTATAAATAGATGCAACAATCATAGTTCTCCCAGATGGAGCAGATACAGATAACACATAACCAAGGGGTTCTAGTTTCCTACTCAACTTCTCGGCAAACTTAGTAGATACAAATGAATGCGTAGAACCCGAATCAATCAATATGTATGCATCTTGAGAGCAAATTGGAAGGGTACCTGACACTACTGTCTCGGTGTTCTGGGTGTCTCCTGGTACTAATGCAAAAACTCTGCCCTGTCTCATCTACGCCTTGCCGACATTGTTGTTCTGTGCAGAGCCCGAAGTACTCTCATTTTTCTTGCCATCATTTACGTTTGTCTTCGGACAGTCTTTCACACGATGACCTACCTCACCATATTCAAAACAAGCTCCAGACGCCCAACGACAAACTCCAGAATGTGGCTTCCCGCAACTTGAATATGTTGGCCTAGTACCACCTTCCTGCCTTGAGTTGCTTGAACTGCCTATGTTCGTTTTCTTCCTGGCATCAAATGCTCCTCGGTGATTGTCGTAATTCTATCTCTTCCTCTGGCTCTCTCCTGAACTCTGGTATCGATTTAGGTTAGCTTCTGCAAGGATGGCCTTGTCCAATACTCTGGCGTAAGTCGGCATGTTGAGCATGTTAACTCGTTCTTGTATCGGCCCACGGAGCCCACTTTCAAACTTCCTAGCCTTTCTATATTCATCATTGACCATGTGAGGCGCATATCTCGCCAACTCGGTAAAAGCACGGTCGTATTCTGCCACCGTCTTGCTGCCTTGGGTCAGAGTCTGGAACTTTGTGGTCTTGCGATCTCAGACACTAAGGGGAAAATGCTTGTTGTAAAACAACTCCAAAAATCTGGCCCAAGTCAAACCCGGATTATCTTCTCGGACCATCATCCACCATCTTCGTGCGTTGTTATCTAACGTGAATGCTGCCAATGACACCTTCTGAGCATCGGTACTAGGAAAAATCTCAAACAACTTCTCCATTTCCAAAACCCACGCTTCGGCTTTCATCGGCTCTATACCCCCTTGGAATCTCGGCAGGTTCATTTCCTTGAACTCTTTGATCAAAGTTATCGTGACATCCCCATACAAAGCTGGCGGCGGAGGCACTTGTGGCACTGGAGGAGGTGGAGGCGGAGTTGCATGTCGGCCGTTTGTCTGCTCGGCCTGAGTAGAAGTAGTACTAGTGTCCTGTGGCCTAGGTTGTCGCAACTCACGGACCAAACCTTCGACCAACCTTTCTAATCTGTCCAATCTGTCCTCGGGATGATCTCGGCCAACTGGAGGTCTACCCCTTCTCATGATGCTAAGAGTATGCAAAATATGACTTTAAAACAAAATGAGCAAATAGATATGTATGCAAGTTATAGCGACCCCGGTCTTTTCCCATTTGGTTGTTGTATCCGGACTTAGGTTTCGTGGATCCTATCATTGTATAATTGTTGTTGTCGTCCTTTATCTTCTTTTTTTGAGTTATAGGATGTGTTGGGCAGGTTTGTTATAGGTTGGTTGGGTTTGGAAACCAAGTGTTGCTGTCCAGAATTTTGGACCTTCGCTTGAGCGAGGAGTTGGTCGCTCGAGCGAGCAATTGCATCTAGTATAGACCTGAGAGCTGTATTTGTTGGCTCGAGCAAGCTTTCCTTCGCTCGAGCGAGTTTCGAGTCCTTCGCTCGAGCGAGAATTCTGTTGCTCGAGCGTGCTTCTGGGTAGCAGACCTGAAGCATCGTATTGTTGGCTCGAGCGAGCTTTCCGTCGCTCGAGCGAGTATTCTTTGTGTTTGGTCACTCGAGCGACCACTTCTTCGCTCGAGCGAGCCTGTTTTATTTAAATAGGCAGCAGTGGTTTTTAAAACACTTTTTCATCCTCTTTTTGATTTCAGAACCCTATGGCCGTTTTCTCTCTCTCTCTACTCACCTTCTCTCTTAGGTTTCATCTACTTTTAGGGTGTTTCTACCCTAGGCTCTTTATTAAAAAGGTAGAGTGGGTTGAGGGCTTCGTTTTAATCTAAACATTTAGCAGTTTGGAGCACTTTGGATTTTGGGTCGTTGTCTCCATCTTCTCTATTCGGGTTATTTACTTCGAGGTAGGGATTTCCTACTCCATATTATAGGCTTTGTCCTAAGTTTTGGTATTTTGATATGTTGGGGGTTGTCTGGTAATTTTGGGAAAAACCCTAGTGGTTGAAATAAATTAATTTGTATAATTAATTTAGGGAAAAATGTGGAATTGGGTTTAATTCATGGAATCGGGAATTTAGTGATTTAACGGTGTAGTTGGTTAGTTTAATTAATCGCATATGAAAATGTTAAATTTACATTTGTTGACACATTTATTTCCTATTTAGAAATAACTGTTTTGGGCTATCGGTGGAGGATAGTCGTAATTGTTGTAGACATTGCATGTGGATTAGGAAAAACTGAAACTAATTACATTGGTTAAGTCATTGATTTAGACTGTTGAATTAATACAAAAATTACATGTATTGATTGTGTGTTGTATATGGAAAGTGTTTATTACATTGTATTGTGTGGGAGGAGATAGGGGATGTACTCCACGGTTTAGGGGAAGATAGGGGATGGACCTCTAAACCGGATTTTGTTTGGGAGGAGATAGGGGATGGACTCCATTAGCATCACTATTATGTGTGCTTATTGATATTGGAAGTGTTTTTACATGTTGTTGATATAGCACTAAAATGTGTATCAATCGAGAAGTATGGAAGTGTTTTGGTACGAGGTTTAGTCTCATTTGTTTTATTGAATTGAAAATATTGTTAATGCGAGATGTAGTCTCACTGTTATAGTTTGGCTAGGTTCTGAGCCATATTTGTATAAACGGAAAGTTGAATAAATAATGGAAAGTGAAACGTGTCATAGACATTAGTGTCATGAGACTGTATAATGGTGTAATTGGTTATCTTGGTTAACCATCTATCGAATGCTATTGCTTTATTCACTGCTTATATTTGGTTTAGTATATTTCTACTAGGCTGTGGCTCACCCTATATGGGAACATCATTTTCAGGTTCAGGTGATGTGCTACCTCCAAGGACTTAGCTTGGATGGATTTGGAGTTGAAGACTCTGTTTAGATTAGTTGTTTATTTTGTTTTGTTTTGATGTTACATGTAAACTCAAGCCTAGGGCTTAATGTGTAAATGAGTTAGTACTCATACTTTTGTGTCCAAGTGGTGGCTTGGAAAGATGTAAGCCCGCAGGGCATTTACTTTCGTTATTACATGTAATGTCTTTTAATAAGGTTACTCTGATTAATGAAATAATATTTTGTTTTCTTATAACGTTGCATGTTAATAATATATATGATGGGTTTAAATTTGAGGGCATTACAACTTGGTATCAGAGCGTACCGGGTTCGAATACTTTGGGTACGTGGGAAGTGATTAGTATCACAATGGGTTCATCTCGTTTGATAGAGACTTAGATGTACTGTTATGTGCTTATATAATAACATGTTTATGTGACTATGTGGGTATGGAATGTAGTTCCTAGGATGTTGATTGGACCCTTGAGTTTTTGAAAGTCTTGTTGGAAAGGCACTTGATCAATGTTGTTTCCAACTGGAACTTTAGTGACGCCTCGGAACTGTCATTATCCAGGAATGAAATTCGTAGGTGCTTATGTGATTATGTGCTTACATGGAATGAATTATTGTTGTCCAATGCTTTAGGACGCAAGTGTTATAGCTTCGGCACATTTATTAATGTGCAAATGTATTAATTGTCTTTGTTACCTTTATTAGGATGTCAGGACGAGGACGAGGACGTGGTAGGCGTGGTATGCGTGGTGGGCAGGAGATGCCTATACCGGATGAGATTCCGGCAGTACAGGAGGGAGTTGGCCAGGCCAATGTGGCCGAGCCGGTAGGACAGCAGGCTATGGGCGCTTTGGCCCGAGAGATAGCAGGGGTATTCAGGGAGTCAGTAGGCATTCTCAGAGCTGAGAATCAGGCTCAGGTTCATGTTACAGATGCAGGGCCTTCTTTTCTGAAGAGGGAGTTCTTCCGGTCTAACCCGGACGAATTTTTGGGTGATCCTAAATAGCCACTTAAGGCAGATGAATGGCTCGAACAGACAACGAAGATGTTTGAGATGCTAGGCATCGAAGACGGGGCACTGAAGGTGACCTTGGCATCTTTCCAGCTTAAAGGAGATGCGGGTCAGTGGTGAAAGTTCACAAAGGGCCGTATAGGAGGGACTTGAGAGGCTTTTGTAGATGCTTTCCAGGAGAAGTTCCTGTCTTCTGCTGTTAAGGAGAGGTTGAGAGATTAGTTCTGCCAGCTTAAGCAGAACAGTTCTTCAGTGGCCGAGTTTGAGGCCTCATTTACTAGCTTGTCCAGGTTTGCACCTGAGTTGGTGGCGTCTGAGGAACGCCGTTGTATTGAGTTCGAGAAGAAGTTGAGGCGCGGCCTCAAGTTGAGAGTTGTAGGGTCTATGATTCAAGATTATGGGCGTTTGGTTGATGCTGCAACCCATACAGAGATCATGATGCAAGAGGAGGAGGAAAGGCAAAAAGGCTCCAAGAGGAGTCAGGATGGACAGAGTGATGGTAGGAGACAGAAGGGTTTTAACCCTCAGCAGTCTCAGGGCAGCTTTTCTAGATCGACTTTTCCTGTGCCGAGTGCTAGTTCTGGGAAAGGCAGCTAGGGAGACATTACCTGTTTCAAGTGTGGCCAGCTGGGCCACAAGTCTCCAGCTTGCCCGCAGAAGGGAGGAGGACAGAGAGCAGTGTCATCTTCGGCTCGATCTCAAAGCCAGAGTCAGGGTAGAGGCCAGCTGTTCTCTTGTTTTCAGTGTGGTCAGGCAGGGCACATGAAGAGGTTTTGCTCGCAGTTGAGTGGCACATCTGGTGCATCTGGTTTGAGGCAGACTCAGAGTCATCAGCCAGCTCAGTCAGTTCAGGCCTTGAGGGCCAACCAGGGGGCTTCATCGTCCCAGTCTGTGCAGCAGTCTTATACTCCTAGGGGTGAGCAGGTTGATCAGAGGTCGTCTGGGCGCGTGTATGCTGTTACCGCGCAGGATCTTGTACTGGCTCCATCAGTTGTGAGAGGTACCTTCTTGTTTTGCAATTCGGTTGCTAGTGTATTGATTGATACGGGTGCATCTTATTCCTTTGTGTCTGCTGCATTTGCATCTGTTTTGGAGTTAGAGTTAGCGCAGTTAGCATCTCCTATTTGTGTAGTGTCACCCCTTGGGGGTGAATTGATCTTGAAACAAGGTGTTAGGGGTTGCGATATAGAGGTTGCCGATCATAGGCTTCCGTTTCCTTTTGTAGTTATGCCCATGAAGGGCTTTGATGTTATTTTGGGTATGGACTAGTTATCGTCATACCGGGCAGTTATTGATTGCTAGCGCCAGAGGGTCACTTGTTGTACCGTGAGCGGGGAGTGTTTTCATTTTCTGGGGGACTGGGTTGGTAGTGTTTTGCCACCGGGGTATGATCCGCGAGGGCGGAGTGAGCTTAGTGGTCTACTTGCTAGCCTTATGAGTAGTGAGTGTGATGAGACCCAGATTGTGTTGCCAAGGGTGGTTTGTGAGTACTCGGACGTCTTTTCCGAGGATCTTGTTAGTTTGCCACCGCATCGAGAGATTGAGTTTTCTATTGATCTAGTGCCCGGCACGACGCCAATTTCTATGGCACCTTATCGTTTTGCCCCAGCCGAGTTAGTTGAGTTGAAGATTCAGCTCCAGGAGTTGCTAGATAAGGGCTATATTCGTCCTAGTGTTTCGCCGTGGGGAGCACCAGCCCTCTTTGCTAAAAAGAAAGGTGGTGCTTTGAGACTGTGTATCGATTACCGGAAGTTGAATCGGGCTATGGTCAAGAATAAGTACCCTATGCCTCGTATAGAAGATCTGTTCGATCAGTTGAAGGGTTCCCGTTGTTTCTCTAAGATAGATTTGAGATCGGGTTACCACCAGTTGAAAGTCAGGGAGGAGGATATCCCGAAGACGGCATTCCGTACGCGGTATGGCCACTATGAGTTTCTGGTGATGCCATTTGGGCTCACCAATGCACCGGCAGTCTTTATGGACTTGATGAACTGGATATTCCGGGAATTCTTAGATCGTTTTGTAGTCGTCTTCGTGGACGACATTTTGATTTATTCACCTTCAGAGGAGGAGCACGAGGAACACTTGAGAGTAGTGCTTGAGTTACTTAGAGCCCATAAGCTTTATGCTAAGTTTGGGAAGTGTGAGTTCTGGCTAGGAGAAGTCAAGTTCTTAGGCCATGTAGTTTCTGGGGAAGGAGTGTCTGTTGATACATCCAAGACGGAGGCAGTGCAAGATTGGGCACAGCCTAAGAGTGTGTTTGAGATCCGCAGTTTTCTGGGATTAGCTGGGTACTACCGACGGTTTGTGAAGGATTTCTCCAGGTTAGCTTTGCCGTTGACTAGATTGACTCGGAAGGGAGTCAAATTTGTATGGAGTGAGACTTGTGAAAAGTCGTTCCAAGAGCTGAAGGTTAGATTGATCACCGCTCCAGTCTTGATTATTTCAGAGAGAGGGTTGGGTTATGCAGTATATTGTGATGCTTCACGAGAGGGTTTGGGTTGTGTGTTGATGCAAGAGGGGAAAGTGGTAGCCTATGGCTCACGTCAGTTGAAAATACATGAGAAGAATTACCCTACCCATGACCTAGAGTTAGCGGCCTGTGATCTTTGCCTTGAAGATTTGGAGGCATTACCTTTATAGAGAGAGATTCGAGGTATTCTCGGATCATAAGAGTTTGAAATATCTGTTTACACAGAAAGACTTGAACTTGAGGCAGAGGAGATGGATGGAGTTTATTGAGGATTATGACTTCGAGTTGCATTATCATCCGGGGAAGGCCAATGTGGTGGCCGATGCCCTTAGCAGGAAATCCGTTGGTGACATAGCTAGTATAGCCATCCGGGAATGGGAGATGTTGGGTGCACTTGGGGAGTTTGATTTGCTTCTGGGCGAATCCGTTGAGGCTGCGGCCTTGTTTTTTGTTGTTGCTCAGCCTGCACTTGTGACTCGAGTGTTAGAGGCACAGAGAGGTGACCTTGAGGTGGAATCCCTCCGAGAGAAGATTTCCAGTGGGAAGGTTGAGAAGGGTTTGACGGTGTATCCCGACTTGAGTGTGAGATACCGAGACCGTTTGTTTGTGCCAGAGTCTTGTTGAGAGGAAGTACTCCGCGAGTTTCATCATTCGCGCCTTGCGGTGCATCCGGGAGGCACTAAGATGTATCAGGATTTGGGTCGCCAGTTTTGGTGGCAGGGTATGAAGAGAGATGTGGCAGCTTTCGTGTCTAAGTGCCTTACTTGTTAGCAAGTGAAGGCCGAGCATTAGAGGCCAGCGGGTTTGTTACAACCCTTGCCTATTGCCGAGTAGAAGTGTGAGCATGTCACTATGGACTTCGTTGTAGGTCTTTCGAGGACTCAGCGGGGTAGTGATGCTATTTGGGTGGTTGTAGACCGGTTGACTAAGTCGGCGCACTTCATTCCTATGCGTGTGAGAGATTCGGTAGATCATCTTGCCGACTTATACATTCGGGACATAGTGAGGTTTCACGGGGTCCTAGTGACGATCGTCTCAGATAGAGACCCTCGTTTTACTGCTAGGTTGTGGCAGAGTTTGCAGAGTGCCTTGGGCACTAAGTTGACCCTTAGCACGGCTTATCATCCTCAGACTGACGGGCAGTCCGACCGTACTATTCAGATCCTTGAGGATATGCTTCGGGGTTGTGTTCTTGACTTTAATGGGTCGTGGGAGAGGCACTTTCCTTTGGTAGAGTTTGCCTACAACAACAGTTTCCAGTCTAGTATCGGTATGGCACCGTTTGAGGCCTTGTATGGCCGACCGTGTAGGTCTCCAGTTTGTTGGGCCGAGGTGGGTGATGCACCTTTGTTGGGTCCGGAGTTGGTGAGGGAAACGCCGGAGAAAGTTGAACTTATCCGTAAGAGGCTTGTTACAGCCCAGAGCCGTCAGAAATCTTATGCCGACCGTAGGAGGAGACCTTTGGTGTTTGAAGTGGGTGATCATGCTTTTATGAAGATATCACCTAAGCGGGGATTAATGAGGTTTGGGAAGAGCGGGAAGTTGTCCCCTCGGTTTATTGGTCCTTTTGAGATCCTTGAGAGGATTGGCGAGGTTGCTTATCGTTTAG
Source organism: Camellia oleifera (assembly GCA_022316695.1). NCBI lineage: Eukaryota > Viridiplantae > Streptophyta > Magnoliopsida > Ericales > Theaceae > Camellia > Camellia oleifera. Next base: position 62,744,364 of record CM039306.1, read on the forward strand.
CTTTGCCGCCACAGTTATCCGGAGTACATGACGTGTTTCACGTGAGTATGCTTCGGAAGTATGAGCCGGATCCATTGCATGTATTGGATTGGAGCGACTTAGTAGTAGATGAGGATGTCTCGTATGAGGAGAGACTGGTTCGGGTCTTGGATAGGTGGGATCAAGTTTTGCGCGGCAAGACCATCCCTTTGGTAAAAGTTTTGTGGAAACATCACGGAGTGGAAGAAGCCACTTGGGAGCGTGAGTTGGAAGTCCGCGAGAAATATCCGGACTTGTTTGTCAATGTGTAATCATGTATTGAGATTTTGTAATTTTAATGAACTTTAAGAACATTATATATATGTCTTAAGTTGAAAAACATTGTGAATGTCTTGGTTTAATGGAAGTATTTTGAAACTTGCCTCATAATGGAAGTTTAGTGTAACATTGCATATATTGAATGCATTGTAAAATTGGTGTTATATCATGAAATTGAATATGATATGGAAATGGGAATCACGTGTATGAAAACTGTTGAAATTAAAAGGAAATTGCATATTGATAATGCAGGTTGATATATATATATATATTGTGAAATGCCTCTTGATAAGAGATGAAATGACCGATATTGGGTCAAGTTGTTTATTATTGAACTGTCATATTGTTGGAATTTGAGAAAAACCTGTTTTTGAAAAACTTATTCTTAATTTCGGGGACGAAATTCTTTAAGGGGGGGAGGTTATAGTGACCTCATTCTTTTCCCATTTGGTTGTTGTATCCGGACTTAGGTTTCATGGATCCTATCATTGTATAATTGTTGTTGTCGTCCTTTATCTTCTCTTTTTGAGTTATGAGATGTGTTCGGCAGGTTTGTTACAGGTTGGTTGGGTTTGGAAACCAAGTGTTGCTGTCCAGAATTTTGGACCTTCGCTCGAGCGAGAAGTTGGTCGCTCGAGCGAGCAATTGCGTCTAGTATAGACCTGAGAGCTGTATTTGTTGGCTCGAGCGAGCTTTCCTTCGCTCGAGCGAGTTTCGAGTCCTTCGCTCGAGCGAGAATTCTATCCCTCGAGCGTGCTTCTAGGTTGCAGACCTGAAGCATGGTATTGTTGGCTCGAGCGAGCTTTCTGTCGCTCGAGCGAGTATTCTTTGTGTCTGGTCGCTCGAGCGACCACTTCTTCGCTCGAGCGAGCTTGTTTTATTTAAATAGGCAGCAGCGGTTTTTAAAACACTTTTTCATCCTCTTTTTGATTTCAGAACCCTAGGGCCGTTTTCTCTCTCCCTCCACTCACCTTCTCTCTTAGGTTTCATCTATTTTTAGGGTGCTTCTACCCTAGGCTCTTTATTAAAAAGGTAGAGTGGGTTGAGGGCTTCGTTTTAATCTGAACATTTAGCAGTTTGGAGCACTTTGGATTTTGGGTCGTTATCTCCATCTTCTCTATTCGGGTTATTTACTTCGAGGTAGGGATTTCCTACTCCATATTATAGGCTTTGTCCTAAGTTTTGGTATTTTGATATGTTGGGGGTTGTCTGGTAATTTTGGGAAAAACCCTAGTGGTTGAAATAAATTAATTTGTATAATTAATTTAGGGAAAAATGTGGAATTGGGTTTAATTCATGGAATTGGGAATTTAGTGATTTAACGGTGTAGTTGGTTAGTTTAATTAAACGCCTATGAAAATGTTAAATTTACATTTGTTGACACATTTATTTCCTGTTTAGAAATAACTGTTTTGAGCTATCGGTGGAGGATAGTCGTAATTGTTGTAGACATTGCATGTGGATTAGGAAAAACTGAAACTAATTACATTGGTTAAGTCATTGATTTAGACTGTTGAATTAATACAGAAATTACATGTATTGATTGTGTGTTGTATATGGCAAGTGTTTATTACATTGTATTGTGTGGGAGGAGATATGGGATGTACTCCACGGTTTAGGGGAAGATAGGGGATGGACCTCTAAACCGGATTTTGTTTGGGAGGAGATAGGGGATAGACTCCATTAGCATCACTATTATGTGTGCTTATTGATATTGGAAGTGTTTTTACATGTTGTTGATATAGCACTAAAATGTGTATCAATCGAGAAGTATGGAAGTGTTTTGGTATGAGGTTTAGTCTCATTTGTTTTATTGAATTGAAAATATTGTTAATGCGAGATGTAGTCTCACTGTTATAGTTTGGCTAGGTTCTGAGCCATATTTGTATAAACGAAAAGTTGAATAAATAATGGAAAGTGAAATGTGTCATAGACATTAGTGTCATGAGATTGTATAATGGTGTAATTGGTTATCTTGGTTAACCATCTATCGAATGTTATTGCTTTATTCACTGCTTATATTTGGTTTAGTATATTTCTACTGGGCTGTGGCTCACCCTATATGGGAACATCATTTTCAGGTTCAGGTGATGTGCTACCTCCAAGGACTTAGCTTTGATGGATTTGGAGTTGAAGACTCTGTTTAGATTAGTTGTTTATTTTGTTTTGTTTTGATGTTACATGTAAACTCAAGCCTAGGGCTTAATGTGTAAATGAGTTAGTACTCATACTTTTGTGTCCAAGTGGTGGCTTGGAAAGATGTAAGCCCGTAGGGCATTTACTTTCGTTATTACATGTAATGTCTTTTAATAAGGTTACTCTGATGAAAGAAATAATGTTTTGTTTTCTTATAACGTTGCATGTTAATAATATATATGATGGGTTTACATTTGAGGGCGTTACACAAGTAACAATGATCATGCCGAAATGATGCACACCTTGTCAAGTAGCAAGCAATACGATGCAATCCTAACGTCATTCTAAGGGACATCCTATGCTCTTTAGGACTCAAAGTGTGTGAATAACGTACTATAAGGAACCGTTGCTCTGATACCAATCTATCACGACCCCATTCCGCCCCTAGTAGAATGGTGCCGTGATGGCTAGTAATCCAAGATTACCAAAGGCCAACTTACAAAGATTCACACACAATCAGAGTATACATATGGGGCTTACAAGTGCGGAAGCAATATATTTAAATCTAATTAGTCCATAAGAGTTGTGCATAGATCAAATGAAATTACATACATCTTAATATAGTTTACAACTTGGATACAATAAAATAAAGTACAAAATACATCTTGAGCAAAAGGCTTCTCAAGCCGACATATACAAGAGAAGTAACTACAAGCCAAGAAGCATAATCTTCAAGATGCTACAAAACATGAATCCAAAAACATCTTGCAAACAATCATCTAGGCGTCATTGCCTTCCTGCTCGTCACCTACATATATATATATAGAGGGTGAGCTTGGATACTCAGTGAATGATACCAGTAATAAAGGTTTTGCATGAATGATATTCAGGATTTCTTTTCTAAACAATACATAGCAAAACTTATACAAAATCAGGGGATGAACCAGGTCCATGTATCAAGTTTTTCAAATCTTCAAGGGATGCTTACTAGCATCAATATAATACAAGGGATGGCATTCTGGACAAACAAACCCACGCGGAAAATTGTCAGTGGCAAAACAAAGGTGCAGTTGCATTATAGTCCCCTGGCACTAAGGACTTTCAAAACAAGGGTGCAGTTGCATTATAGTCCCCTGGCACTAAGGACTTTCCAAGAATGTCATCAAAACAAATGTAATACTTGATACAAAAATTAGGGATAATCATTCATGCTTGATCAAATACTTTTCCAAAACGAAGCAAAGCTTTATCAAAACTTTATAACATAACTTTATTAAAAATACCACTCACATAGTTCTTCGGGTGTAGGAATTACAAGCAAGGATCCAAGGCCTACAAGCATATAATAAATCCCATTGAACGCGTTTCAATAAGACAAGGTGAGATGCTTAAAGATGGATATGAAATGCATCCTTAAAACAAGCTTTACATGACAGGAAAGGATCTCGGCATTTCTTTCAAAATCAAGTCAAACAAAGCAAAACATGCTGGGAGTTACAACACTGCCTTTTCATTTCGAGAAAACATGCTGGGTACTAACCATGTCTGGGCTGAGGTCCCACACCTCTTAGCCGAGGTGTGTTCCCAACGACCACATTCAAGGAAATGAAGTTTGGGAAAATCTGGGTTTCCCTCTTGAAGAACATGAAGAGCATGAATGCTAAATTCATAACTTCTTTATTCGAAATCTGAGTTTTCATGAGATGAGTTTGAAAACATGGACCTAAGTACCCATACTTGAAGATTTCATGGAAACAAACACAAAACATGGAACTTGTTACAAACTTTCGGATCAAAACATGGTTTTATCTCAAGAACACAAGAACATCATTTTCTCTTTCTAAAGCAAGCTTTAAATCAATGCATGGCTCATGAATCATGCTAGATCATGCAATGCAATCAGATCAACATAAAGAATAACAAGAGTAAATCAAGATTCTAACCTCAAAACACGGATTAAACGGCTCAAACTCTAAAGATCAAGCTTGGGATCTAGCTCTCTCTCTCCAACTTCTTCTCCTCTTCCTAGAGCTTCTCTCTCTACCATGCAAGAGATATGACACAAAATGATATGTTTCTAACTCTGCCGGCTGACTCAACCCTTTGCTTGGACACGTGGCAACAGCTGGTTGGATCTCCTCAAAAGGTATTGGATTGATAAGACAAGAGCATGACAAAGTGTAAGCAACAAGTAAGGTGACATGGGCACTTCGGCGGGTAATGATCTCGGCTAGGACAAAGCTTCGGCAAGTAAGGTCTCAATGATCTCAGCTAGGATGGACAACACTTGGCCTAGCTGTGCCACACCTCAGCCTGAATGTGCCACACCTCGGTCTAGCTCATACTAGTCCAGGGACAAGATCACTTTGGTATAACATCTCGGCCTTGATAACACACATCTCGGCCTTGGTGATGAACACCTAGGCCTAGATAATGACATCTCGGCCAACATGTTAGGTTGAGGGTGGAGGTCAACCAAAGGGGTTCCAAGATGGTCCTAGGTGTAAGAAGTTCAAAGGTGTAACCCAGGCTTAAGATGACCTCGACTAAACTCACACCAAGCAGGGAACAAGGCATGCAAGCAACACTTATGCGAAACAAATCAAGGTTTGTAAATGCAACTTAACAAGACAAGATCATGTAAATACATGCAAGCATGACTAGAGTAAAGTAAGGGTTGTTACATGCATCCCACGTCTCATACGTGAAGCGCAAATCTGTTGTGACCTTTTGAGCTTTATAATATGAGTCCGGGAGTTTCACACCCAACGGGAACGCCTCATTCAATAACTCAAGCAACATGTCAACAGACTTGTCTGTCCACTGATTAAGCACCTTCGAATGTAGAATTCGAACAATGAATGACAAAGATGTAAACTTCTGACAACCCGGATACAATTCACTTTGTGCATTTTCAAGAAGTTTGAAATACTTTGCAGTCTCTGCATTTGGACCGAGCTGGGGTTCAGATGCATGGGGATCAGGCCCCTGTGGTTCATTACTCTCAACACTTGTACCGGCATGTGGATTTCCCAAAGCCCCTTGTATCATTCCAACCATATCATCCCCAATGTCTAAATTAGCTAATGTTTCATTCTCTCGATTACCATGCAGAGATACGTAAGATTCCCCATGATTAATCTAATGTTTGTATTTTTTAAAAAAACCATTCAAAATCAGATGCTCCCGTACACCCTCTCGTACAAGATGGTATCGATTCTCACACTTTCTACACGGACAACTGATCATCGAACCTTCAACCCTATTGGTGTAGGCGAACACAAGGAATTCATTAATCCCATTAATGTATTCGCTCGACATCCTATTTGGCAAATCAATCCAACTCTTATCCATCATCTGTACACATCCACAAAAATATCTCATCAAAGTAACTCTAACTATAATACCTACATATTCATGTACTATGATACCTATCCGTCCAATTTCTCTCAAATAGGTAGGTGGTCTTATCCTAGTTAGTTATTTACCGATTTGATGGGAGAACATAAAAAATGAAATACTTATACAACAACACGTGAGATCAATTAATTGAAGAAAAAAATGATATAATTTTATACTTTCTGAGTCATAACTAAAAAAATAAATAAATCATAACCAAACACCACATGAGGCACAACTAAAGATCTTATAAGTTTTAACTAAAATAATATCATAATTAACGAAGATAATTCATCATAACTAAAAAAAAAAATGACATAACTAATGATGCATATGATAAATGGATGTGTACGGTAGAATTCTCCAAATTATTAGTATTCCATAATACTATACGGCATTATTTATAAACTTGATAGATGAGTTATACAAAAACACACTAATCATATATTGTCTCAAAAATTATTTAATAAAGATGGATCATTATTGTCTATATTATTATTTTGAACACCACATAGATAATCTTATGTAATATTTCAAAATTATTAAATGATCACATTTAATCTCATGAACAATTATCAGTCTTTGTTCTCTTTATTGAGACACTTGGAATTGTACTAGTGTTCAATTTTCTCTTTCTAGGTGTTCATGTTTTGTTCTTGAGTTGATGAAACAAATAGTGGAGCCACCTATGTGTCTCATGTAAATCATTTTGTGTTCCAAAAGCTATGTAAACAAGTTGTTATTTGATTTGATGGAGTTGTGAATGACTTATCTATGGAGTTTTTGGCCCCCCACAAACGAATTTATTGGCCCATAGAGTCATATCTCCCTGGTAATGTCTTGCACTTTCTTCCTATAATTGAGCATAGCATGCAAAATTAAAAGTGTATACTAATGTAGCTCAACTTTATTTATTTTTTCTTAGAAATCATGACCTACTATTTTATAGAGTTTGCCTAAATATTTTATTTAAATTTTTTTAATAATAATTTTGAACAAGTCATATAGCTCAATTTTTAAGATCTTATAAAGCTCAAGTTAGGGATTGAAGCCCCTTCCCCTCTCTAATTTCTAATTATCATGTCTTCTAAAAAATTCATATGAATAATTATCAAGTTATAGAGCTCAATTATTTCAGGAATTTTATTCTACATGTAAGTCTTAAGGCTACTATATAATTGTTTTAAAAAAATTAAAGTAAGTCATTTTAAGGGTGTCCCTTCCAAAAGTCTTTTCAAATTTTGTATGGAAAAACAAATGCATCCTTGAGTATGGTAAGCATTTGATAATGTCTATAATTATTGTTTTTCTATTTACAACAACAACAACAACAACAACAACAACAACAACAACAACAACAACAACAATAATAATAGTAATAATAATAAATTATAACATGAGGCATAAGGAAAGATAAAATTGAAAAAAAATAAGATTAACATTTCAATTAGTAGATAAAGGAATATGTCACAAAAGCAAATTGGTGAATGAGTGGCTTTCATATGGTTCTCTTCTTTGGGTGGAAATAACTTTTACAAAATCAAAACTAATTAAATTAGTTTTTAATTTTTAGTTAATTTATTTTTTTTTTAAATTCTCATAAACAATGTTAGTTTTCTTGTTAACTTGGTAATAACTCAAACATGTTGAACTCAGATGTTTACATTAAAATGTTTTTGGTGCAATTTATAATGTGTGTATATCATTCTGCTAATGAGCCACTCCAAACTCCAAAGCATTCTATCAAACACTTAGTGGGCAAGTGAAGAGGGAGGCACTAACAGATTCAAACCAGAATAAGCCACCAACATATTCAAACAAAATAACAAAATAATAAATAAATAAAAATAAATAAATAAAGCCACCAACGGATTCAACTCAACAAATTTTGAAAAATCGGTGGCCCAAATGACAAAGATATGGCGACTAAGTAGAGAAGAGAGAGAGAGAGAGAGAGGAGGGAGAGAGAGAGAGAGAGAGAGCATACGCTGAGTAGCTGTCGTCATCGCCGCACCACCGCTAGCCTGCTCGCCGTTCGTCGCTCGTCCAGAGAGAGCCGTTCGCCGTTCGTCGCTCGTTTGGGGATTTTGGGGGAAAAAATTTTGTTTCAAACAATTAGGGATTTCGATCCAAATGATCGAGTGGCAAGATAAAAGGGAAGAGCGGGGCAAATTTTTTTTTTTTAACTTTTTGCGACAGTAAGTTTTACACCGTCACAAATGATAAATAATTATAGGTAAACCGACGCCGTTTTGATATGCCTTTTTTTGCGACGGACATTTGCCATCGCAAATTGTTGAATATTTGCGACAGCAAACTTATGCCGTCTCAAAATAATTTTTTTTTACGACGGTACAAAACACCGTCGCTAATACTTCCGCATTTATTACACCACCCGTGTAGTTTAATTACTGACGGTCAAACACCGTCGCTAAAACTCTTTTTTTTTGCGACGGTTTAATCTGCCGTTGCAAAAACCCATTTTTTGCGACGGGGAACGCGCCGTCGCAAAAGCTTTCGTGTTTTTTGCCCTGTTTTCTTGTATTACAACTTTACAAACAAACACAACACTAAATGGGCCCTACCTCCATCCTAATCCTATCCCACCCTCTACACCCCAAAACAAACAGGGCCTAATATCCATTAACAACACTACAATTTATCAAACTACATACACGCAGCATAAGGAATGTTACAAAATTCAGTCCCTTAAATCTTAGGAATATATATGATCAAATATATTTGATGCATTTTCTTTTTTTTCTTTTTTCTTTTTAAATTTTTTTATTGAAACAAGAGTTAAATTGTTAATCCAAGTAGCAGTCAATGTAGCACGCCGACAACTTGACTTAGGCAATAGAGTTCAACAGTCGCTGTGGTGTGATTTCAGTGTGGACCCCAACAATAATCATTTTTTAATTTAATTGTTAAATTTTGATTAATATTAATTTTACATCTAAATTTTTAAAATTTTGATCGATTTGATTCCTGTCGTCACATTTCGTCAATAATTAGATAGAATGTGCTGACGTGGAGAGTAAATTGATTTTTAAGGTATAATTTGAGGGGCAAATTGATTTTTAATTTGGGGGCAAATTAATTTTTAAGGTATAATTTGGAAGGTAAAATAAAATTTCAAATGAACTTTGATGCCACATTAGTACATTCCGTCCAATTACAGACGGCATGTGATGGCAGTGGTCAAATTGATCAAAATTTCAAAAGTTTGGGTGTAAAATTAATATTAATTGAAATCTGAATGTCAATTTAAAAAACACGTAAAATTTTGTAAGACAAAATGATATTTCATCTATATCCTTTTAGCAGTGATGTTTAGTGTAGAATTAAAATTATTAATGCAGTATTGTTTTTTTTAGGTACATCGGAAATAAAACAAAAAACAAAGGCCTAAGCCCTTTCCCTAGCTCTACCGATGATATCTGCAACAAGCAGACTCCGGATCTCAGCCGGTGGCTCATTCACGACTAGGATATCTTCTAGTTGTTCAGCTCCAAGTTTTGCAAGTGCATCAACACACAGATTTCCCTCTTTGAATACATGCTGCACAGTGCATTCACAGTCTCTCATGATAATCTTGGCATCTTCTAAGAGACCTTTGTATGACGAGTTTGCCTCTGTTTCCTCCTCCAACAGCTTCATAGCTTGCACAACATTCGTCTCAATTATGATTTTGGTCTATCCTCTTTGTAGCAGAACTGTTAGACCTTCATAGATGGCCCAAAGTTCATTTTCTAGACTTGTACCATGAGATATTCTACCATAGTAGCCACACAACCATGTTCCCGCTTCATCTCTAAATAATCCTCCAAAGCCACCATTACCTCCTAGCTTCCTATAGCCATTTGTGTTTAATGTAATCCTACATGTAGGGGGAAGAAACTACTTAACCAGATTAAAGGCTGGTCTAGCATTAACAATGGCCATGTTAAAGGCTTGGTTGATCTCTTTTGCATAGCTCCAAATAAGTTTTACACTGTCACGGCTAAGAGCCACAATTTGTTGAAATTTTTTTTGATTTCTCTTTTTCCATATTTGCCGAAGACAGACAACAAAAATAGTATACCAAGTGGTTTGAGCATTAAAGTGAGTTTTATTTCTAGAATTGGAGATATGCCAATCCAGCCAAGGTTCTTGAATCATGGCAATATACCAAGGCCTACCAAACATAGCTAACCAAACAACTTTAGCTTTGTAGCAAGTTTGAAATAGATGGTTCATGTCTTCCACCTCATTACAGCTGGGACAGCTAGGATCTGAAGACAGACCCCTTTTCTCTCTCAACTGATTAGTTAAGACTTTACCATGCATAACAATCCACAGAAAGCTTTTAAGTTTCTGTGGTAGCTGTAATTTCCACATCCAACTCCAGTCTTCCTCCAGTCTTAAGTTGCCATAAATGATCTTGTAGGCATTAGAGGTAGAGAACTTTCTATCACCTGGACCTTTCCAAATAGGTGAATCAACATTAGCATTAAGAGGAGGTAAATTAAGGATAAGTGATGAAACACAAGATGGAAGTTCATTAACTTTCATCACATCCCAATCTTCTTGCTCATTAACCAGATTGTGCATTGAAACATTTTTAGTACCAACAAGTTGATTTTGCAGAGTCTGAGGAACAAACTCAACAAATGGCTTATCACCACACCACCAGTCCCTCCACAAATCCACATTCTTACCATTACTAATCTCCCATTTCACACCTTTCCTCAAGGTGTTTCTGGTTTTCAAAATGCCCCTCCACACATGAGAAGCAAGCCTATTTCTAGGCCAACCATTCAAGTTTGTTGTCTTAAGATATTTATTCTTAAGGACATCTTTCCACAAGGCACCTTCTTCACAAATCAGTTTCCAACTCAACTTAGTAAGTAAAGCCAAGTTTTGATTTCTGGTTTTCCTAATCCCAAGTCCACCCAGTTTTTTTAAATGGCAAACCTGTTCCCATTTGACTAAATGCATTTTCCTTTTTTCCAGGGTGTCACCCCACAGAAAATTCCTGTTGAGTCTGTCAATGTCATTACACACTTTAATGGGCACATCCATAGTCTGCATTGTGTATGCAGGCAAAGCAGAACTAACGGATTGAATGGGTGTTGTTCTACCTGCTAACGATAGCACACTAGTTTTCCAACCAGCTAGCCTCTTTTGCATTTTTTACAATTTTGTGTTGAAGTGCCCTCTATTCACTCTACCATGAATAAGGGTAACTCTAAGGTATTTCCCAAATCATCAGTCAAAGGAATGCCACATTTGAAACTCATCTCTCTAGCATTCCTTCTATTAGTGTTAGGGAAAACATACAATTTGGATTTATGGGCATTGACTTTCAAACCAGAGATCTCACAAAACTCATTCATGACATTCATAATTGTATCACAATTATTGATATTAGCTTTAGCAAAAAACATTAGATCATCAGCAAAGAATAAGTGTGTCAGGCATGGTCCACCCTTAGCAACTTGAACCCCTTTCCACACCTTATTCTCGGCCTTGGATCTGATCATATTAGATAGCCTTTCCATACACAACACAAATAAATAGGAGGAGAGGGGGTCACCCTGTCTCAACCCCCTTGTAGGTTTAAAATCTGGCAAGGGTTCACCATTCCACAATACAACAGTAGAAACAGAAGTGACACAACACATCACAAGCTCAATGAAGCTATTCTGGAACTTTAACTCCCTCAAAGTATGTTCAAGGAAGTCCCAAGATATGTTATCACAAACTTTTTCCAAATCAATCTTCAGTATCATTCCCCAAAGTTTCCTTTTTTTATGTTTTAAGGTATGAATGGTCTCTTGGGTTATAATGATATTGTCATTCGTGAATCTACCAGGAACAAAGCTACACTAGTTGGGGCTAACAATTTTATTCAAGAGTGGTTTGATTCACCCAACAAGGATTTTGGAAATGATTTTATAGGACACATTACAGAGGCTTATGGGGCAGAACTATTTGATAGTCTCACGGTTCTCAATTTTGGGAATAAGAGCAATAAGAGTTCTATTGATCTGGTGGCATATGGAGCTGGTAGCAAAGCAATTTTTGACAAACTCACACACAGTGGGACCAACAGTCTCCCAATAGGTATGATAGAAAATAGCTTGGAAACCATCTCGGCCAGGGGCTTTGAAGGCCTTAATGTTTTTCCCAACCCTCCATATTTCATTCCTAGTGATCTCTCCAGACAACTCATCATTATCCTCCTGCCTAATCACATCAAGAGTGAGGTTATTCCAATGATCCAGTTGGATAGTTAGAGTACTCTAAAAGTGTTCCACAAAATAATAAAAAATCATGGATTTCAAAGCATCAATGTTATCAATCCAAATACCACTCTCATTCTTGAGTCCTAATTTTACATTTCCTCCTTTTGGTCAAGGTGGAAAGGCGGAAGAACTTGGTGTTTCTATCCCCTTGGGTAATCTAGTTGGATCTAGACTTTTGAAACCACAGTAGCTTCTCTTGATAGAGGATTTTATTGTACTGCTCAATGAGATCCATCTTCAGGAGGTGGAGGTTGTGGGAATAATTATAATTTTGGGATTTCTGAATACCTTCAATCCTCCCTATTAACCACCTCTTATTTCTGAAAATATTTCCAAACTTATCTTTATTCCAATCACTAGCCTTACAAGCTAGTTTCTCCAGTTTATCCATAAGAGAGGGAGGTGAGTTAACCCAATTGCTCTCCACCACAGATTGAAAGTCAGTATAAGAAATCCAAGCAACCATAAATTTAAAAGAGTTACCTCTAGGAGAAGGGGAAGCCTTACCTTGGGTGAAAATCATCAGAGGTGAATGATCAGAGTAGGTACGAGGAAGATTTTGAACCAATCCTTCATGAAAGGTAGACCTCTATTCTATATTCCACATAGCTCTATCTAACCTTACCATGGTATTTGCCCACCTTTCCTGTTGTTTGTCCAAGTTAACCTAGGCCCAGTACATCCCAAATCCATCAAGTTGCAGTTGTTCATTCTATCCAAGAATTTTTTAGTTCTTCTCTGGTCCTGGCTCTGGCTTTGGTTTTGACCCCCCAACAAGCTTCTCTTCTCTGTCTGAGTAGCAAAATCATTGAAATCCCCAGCTATAACCGAAAGCTCAGACATGGATTGAGCAGTATCTTCAAGAGTTTGCCACAGTTCAGCCCTCTTGTTGGTGTTAGGGCTTGCATAGACAGCTGACAATATCCATTCATAGTAATTTTGCCTAGAGACTCTAACAGTTATTAGTTGAGAACTTGCTTTAGTGACTTGAACATTCACAACACTGGGGTTCCAAACCATCCAGATTCCCCCACTCCTGCTAATAGGGTCCACATGCGCTGAAGTGGTAAACCCCATTCTATTGAAGAACATGCCCATAGAACTAAACTCCACTTTGGTCTCCATAAGAACTAATAAATCCGACTTGTGAATCTGAACTAATTCTCTCATATTCCTCTTAAAACGTTTGTTACCTGCTCCTCTGCACTTCCAAATCAAGAAATCCATACTTGACCGATTGAGTTAGGAAAGAGGGGACTGGGCTGGAAAGTCCAAAAATCCCCTTGCTCTGCTATGATTAATTTCCATTGATCATGAGGGAGTTATTGAGACATAATGTCTCCCCTGACGTGCTTCTATCTGCCTCCATGGTTGGATCCTCATGCTTACTTCCTCCATCCACCATTCTGAGGTGATGAGGTGAAACACTTCTCTTTCTGGGGTTAGTATCATCAGAACTCTGTGTTGATTCAATCTGTGATGCTCCACTGGATAGTTCTTACCCTCTTCTTCCTCTATTTTTGTCTAGTGGCTCTCTAAACTTGGGTCTAGCCTTTTTTTCCCTATTGAGGGGGGTTATGGAAGAGATAACATGGGTGGTGTGTGAGGGGTTAGGAGGGTGTATATGTGAGTAGTTGGTAGGGTGGCTATGTGAGGGGTTAGTAGAAGTAGTAGCTGCAGGATAGTGACTAGAGGGAAGCATTGGTGTATCAGCTTTATTACTCTGCTCAGCCTCAAGGCTATGTGTGCTAGCCTCTTTGACCCCTTTTCCTTTTTCTTTTCTCATCTCATCTTTGTGCTTCCCCTGAGCTATTTCCAGCTGGTTCCCTTCTTCTTCTCTGCTGACATCTATGCCGTTAGTCTTTACCTTGTACTTGAACCCCAACTCTTGAGAGACTAAGTGCATTGGTTCTTTGTCTTTCCCTGGTTGGGCCTTATGGGCCCCAACCTACTCTTCTTTCTCTTGTAGGCTTTTGAATCTATTCCCTTGTTGGTGTGTAGTTCCTCTTTGTAGCCTTAGGCCTTTAGTAGTTTTTTTTTTTTGATTTGTGACTTTTATCCATGGCCCATATCTAACTTGGCTTGTCTCACCTACATCCTTTACCCTGTTAGAACCCAGCCCATTAGCCCCTGCTGTTTCTTCTATCTAGTTTCCCCCTTCGGTGAATTGTTGCCGCTACTTGATCCCCTCTAGCACTGGATTGTCATGACAGACCTCCTTCACAAGTCTTACCCTACCACAAGAAAAACACACAGAATGAAGATGTTCATATTCCACTAAATATATATTCTTACCAATAGTAAATTGAGACACAAGGGGCTTTCGCAGGTCCATTTCAATGCATACTCGTGCATATTTCCCTCTGGATGCCATGGCGGTATTGATGTCAGTGTTTAATGGAACGCCTAAGACCTTCGCAATATGGTAAAGGACTTTTTCATTATAGTATTCTATAGGCAGATTCGGAAATCGCACCCATAGAGCCGTGGTATCCTCTTCTGTAGCATCTGATCTGAAATCTTGCTGTCATTTCCTCACCGTGACATAATGGTCCATAACAATCCATGGCCCCCCCAATGTAGACTTTGGTGTAATCTTCTATCGTATCAAATTTAACAATAAAAAAGCCATGGCCAATATCTAGGGCTTCGAAATCAGCTTGATGGCCCCAATTTCGAGTCATTTTTGCCATGAACAACTTGTATCCTATTTTCTTTCCCAGCAGTCTGACGATTAAGCACTTCTTCCAAGGTTTCCTAATCTTTTTCAACAAAGCTTGGGGGATCTTGACTCTGGGAATACCCTCATTATCATCTTCCATAGCCTTTCCATCATCTGTTGGTTCTTGTGCCATCTTTGGTTTATCTTCATCAGATGATACTTCCTCCACATCACAATCGAAGTTCTTTTCATTCCTATTTTCGTTGAATCTTGATTTGAGGAGGGCTTGCTTGAAGGATTTCACTTGGTTCATCTTTCCTCGATGTTCGTTGCTTAAATCGCTGTTCACTACCTCTGTTAATCCTTCTTCAGTCATTGAAACATCAGGTGCAACTGGGTTAGTCATAACCCCCAGGTTCTCACCCCCGATCAATTGGTTTTCCACCATTGTATCATCTTCTAAACCTTCGATGCTCTTGATCTTTTTCATGCTTCATATCAAATGATCTTCTTCCTCAGTGGAGTATCCATGGCCAAACTTCGCTTCACCAGGACTCAGAGTTTCTGTAACGATCATATTGAAATTCCTTGGCACGTATTAATGCAGTATTGTTATTATTATTATTATCGACGGAAAAAGGTCAAGGACAAAAAAAAAAATATATATATATATATATAATTTGGCTCTTTTTAGTCATCTTTTTATATAGAAAATATTAGAAGTTGACTAACGAGCACCCACCATTATTCTTACTTTACCTTTCGGACCCCCACTCCTATAACCTTCCTTAGGTAGCTCCTCCTTCTGTCACCCTCCCCCAGTTCCCATTCCCTATGGCAAATCCTTTTCTCCATTGGTGATCCCCTCTCTCCTCCTCCTTGACAACCATCATCTCCATCGAAATTATAAAAGTATGTTTGATTAGTAGGATTAAAGCATAGAATTGAAATTGTTAATTCATAAACTCACAATCTTATGTTTGATTGTAAATTTTATTAATCAAATTACATGTACGACGGACATTCAATTCGACAAAATCAACGAATTTTTAACATTGAGAGGGGTTGAGGATCATAATTTCAAGTATGAAAGAAAAAATAAA
This sequence comes from Camellia oleifera, assembly GCA_022316695.1. Taxonomy (NCBI): domain Eukaryota; kingdom Viridiplantae; phylum Streptophyta; class Magnoliopsida; order Ericales; family Theaceae; genus Camellia; species Camellia oleifera. The sequence goes on from CM039306.1 coordinate 62,760,251, forward strand.
ATGAATACATAATAAATGGTTACCTCACTAATTTTATTTGAGAACTAATTTTACACTAATTCATAGGATTATTAATCATTTTACTATTAATCTTGTTAATCAAACAAGGCCTAAAAGGATTCAGTTCTGATTAGGAGCTCTTGATAGATTGATGGACTCTGGCAAGCATGGCGAACATTAATAATAATAAAACACAACTCACTCATATATATAAAACAAAGCTCGTAGATATGTACGACTTGAAGGTCGTACATAGCTCCTAAGAAGACAAATACCTCAATAAAAACTCTATATATTCAAATTTCTTTTTTTCCTTTCTTGTTTTGTCTTTATTATATTGTTACAATGATCACTAACCTCTTTATAGAGAGGACTTTTTACATTCACCAAATACATTCATGTACTTTCCTAAATACATTCACCAAAACACGTTGAACTTAACCAAATGACGCTTCAAACTTTAAGATTCTAATACATAAACTAAACATTTTAATGTATCTAACATTAATTCTAAATTAAATTCCAACAAATTCCTCCTTGATGTTGAATTTCATCATTCCATGTTTTCACCAATGATTCTTCACTAGGATCAAACACATCTTTCAACTGCTTCCTTAAGTTTTCATTTTCAACAAAATTTTTTTTTGTATGAGTCACACAAATCTGCATACGAACTCGTTAAAGTTGATATTATAGCAATTCTAGTTTAGACTTGACCCATTTGGTGTTCTGGATCCGAGTTTCATTGTCTTATATGGTTGTTCATGTCTTATTCATCTTATACTTCATTAAGTTTGGTTGGTGGAGTGTCTTGTTGGCATTTGGAACAGGTTGGTAGCTTGTTTTTCAAAGCGGTTGTTGCCCAGGTTTTGGCCATTTCGCTCTAGTGTAATTCTTACGCTCGAGCAGCCTTTGAGAACTCTCAGTACTTTTGCAGGTCTACAAAGATGCTGGAAGGGTGGCATTCTTCGCTCGAGCAATCTTTATTGTGCTCAAGTGGTGTTGGCTCGAGCGATGTTTTTTTAGCTCGAGCGGTGGTCCTCTACTTGTAAAACTTATGAGAGTTGGTATTCTTCGCTCGAGAGGTCACTTTGTGCACTCGAGCGGTCTGAGCGTATATTAGTTGGTAAAAGTCACTTTTTGGGTCACTTTTTCATTTCTTTCTCTCTCCAAACATTCTAAAAATCCTAAATCTACAGCCTTTCTCTATAGAACTCACCTTTTCTACAAATACACCTAAATCCCTTGATTTCTTCACCCTAGTCTCCTTGTAAAAAACTTAGAGCTCGACGGGGCTTCCATTTAATCTGTGCAGATCGTCTTTTTGTTGTTAGTTGTTTTTTTGGATTGTCTCCTCTTCACTTCAAGAGGTAGGGTCTATTTCCTTAACTCGATGTGAGTTCGTTGGTGTATTTGTGGTATATTTTGATATATAGATCTTGTGATGCTTAGATTGATTTTTGGGATATATTTTGTGGGTTGAAGGTTTGTCCAAATTGGGGGTTGTTGGTTGTGATTTTGCTATTAAAAAGTATTTTTGGTATACAAAACTTGCATATGATTTTCTAAAAGAGAAAAACCCCAATTTATAGAAGAATCCTAAATGATGTTGATTTTGGAAGTTTGGGTAGAATTATGAAAAATGGATTTGGTTGGAAAAGCATGTTGATGTTTTGGAAAAACATCGAGTATTAAATACTCTTTTGGAAATGTTCTAGAAAAGTGGTTGTTGAAACTATTGGATTGTATATCCATATTGTTATCTTTTAATTATTGCATTAGAGATAACTGTTTTGGCCATCAGTGGAGGATAGCATTGCCATGTGTTAGAAATTGCATGTGGATTGGGGAAATTAAAATCATACATGTCATGTGCACATTATGGATTTTGAAATGGATTTTGGAACTGGAACTGTGTATTTTCGAAAAGGTTGTTTTGGAAACTCTCGTATTATGTGTTGGAACATTTGCATTGTTTTGGAAAACAATATTTTGGATCATATGTATTGTACTATCGAAAAAAGGTAAATGAAGTGATAAAGCTGTGAGGGGGTGTTAAAGCTGAATTAAGTTGGCTTGTGTGTCCATGGTGCAAGAAGTAAACCCGCGCGATAGGTGTCGAGCCTTTCGGTTAGTGCCAGTAAAAATGACCTTGTAACTTGTATAGTTACTCGTATGAACATCAGTCTTGGAGATTTATCCATTTTATTTATTATCATTTTGGTTTTGGATCAGGATGTTTGGTTATGGTTTTAGCAATGTATTTGCTAGCTGGTATTGAGACAACTAGATTGGTTTTTGGAAAGAAATTTTATATCTACCAAATGTTTTGAACTCGAAAAGCGTTTTGATTAAATGTAAGGTTTTGATATTTGGAAAGAAAGAATTTTGTTCAGAAATCAAATGGATTTGAAATTGCATTTGGGCATATTGTATATATGTATTGCATCATGATCATTTATGCTAGTGGAACATGTTTAGTTTTTGAAACATTCTCTACTGGACTTTATGCTCACCTTACATGGTTAAAAATATTTTTCAGATGTACATGTGTGGATGTGGATTGAGACGTGAAGTTGTGTTCGAAACCGTATAGGGTGGTTTTGTTATTTGTAGGCCATGGGCCATTCATGTCATTGGCTGTGTGCCATTTTGTTAAGGATTACACCCTTTGTATATGATATAAGCCTTTGGGCATTCAATTTAATGTATAACACTTGTGTATGTTTTAATTACAGAACATCCATTTGATTTAAATGTTGTATCTGGGAATGTATGAAATTGGATAAATATATATATTGTGTGACTATATTATATACATCTGCATGAGGATTGTTATCTATTGTTTATCATTGGGTGGTCTATTCATGTGGGGCGGACTTCGTAAATCCAGGGCGTGACAAATATCGCGAATCTAAATTCCATAACGACTTTTAAATGTTTAGTTGCTTGAAATGTAGCTTGTTGCTCAGCTTCTTTATTTCACTACTAAAAAAAGTACTTTTTGTGACCACTACAAGCCATCGCAAATAATAGATACCATCGCAAAAGACCTTTTGCGACGGCCCATGCAACGGCTAATGGGGGTCGCGAATGTAGGAGTGACAAATATTTTTGTGATGGCAAAGCAGCTATGGCAGCTGCTATTTTGCCGTCACAAATATCAAAGAAAAAATGCTAACATGTTTTTTGGCGACAATCTTGTTACCGTCGCAAATAATTTTCAATGACATTTGTCGCAAATAATTATTTATTAGAAGATGTAGATCAAACTCCAAAGTAGCATTATTGTACCATGCATACACAAGCAAGAAAACAAAATAAATAACAATAATAATAGGTACATCCGTAGCGGACAAACACAAAAGCAAACCAGCTAGATATCAACTAAGAGACATCAAAACATCTTTATTGCTTCTCACATGTAAGCTTACCATGCCCCATCTTTAGATGATATGGCCTCAAATTCCAACTCCGATAGATCTGGAACCTTATCTCCAGTTTTTGAAACAACATTTATTGTAGTCGTAGCGGCGCTTATTATATCTAGAGCATTGTTGTTTGTGCTTCTCATTTCTCTGTGGCGTGTAGGCCAAAAATAAACAGAAAGCAAAAATTTAGGTTGAATAATTGTAGGAAAAAGTAGCATTCAAAAAAACACTTTAGAAAAAACACGCAGGTAAGGGCACCATAAAAGCACCCAATACACTTACGCAGAGAGTAGTAATAAAACCAAAAAATGCACAACATATGTGCACCTGAGCATGTAAAATGCAAGGATCAGAACACCTCTATGCACTGTCATCTTACTAATTTGTAATTTTACATACCTCAGTATTGCTCCCAGGTCCAAAAGAAAATGCATCACTTGGGAGAATACTAAATAGCTTGCTAGCTATAGCAGGATATACTCCCTCCAATATGTCATGGATTGCAGTTTCAAATTTTTCTTTATCTAGTCAAGTACTTTTCAGATATTCATCTATGGGAGCAGTACTAAGTGAACAAAAAAAAAAAAAAAATGTAATACTAAGAGCAATCAAAAGAGAGAGAAGGACCAAGGTAAAGTACTTGCAACAAATAGGTGAACTTCAGCACTGGAATTTTGCTTCCTCAACTCTTCTAGTAATTGCAACATAATGTCAATACAAGCAAGATTTTAGATGGTGATGTAAATGAATGAAGAAAAGAGGATCTAAATTTCAATACAATAAGATCATTGACCTTGTCAATTAGGAACATGAAGGAAGTGAACTATTTAAGGAATTAAACATGTAGATATAGATGTTAAAAAATAAAAAAATAAAACTAGAAAAATAAAATAAAATTATAAAACCATAAATTAGAGAGAATTTACCCGTGTTGGAAACATTCAATTCTAGTATATGCACATGCAGTGGTTATTGTAATCCATTTCTTATATCTATTTATCAAAAAAAAAAAAAAAAAAATCCATTTCTTATATCCATTGGAGAAGAACTCAACAGTCTAATAACTTTGTTGATTCATGTTCGAACATCTGAATAAAAATAATAGAGCAGACAGTATATGTGCATAGGTCATACCTCTCTAGGATGTATGATGGTTTTGTACTTCTTCACCAATGGTGATCATGCCTCTTATTGAACTGAAAAAATAAGCAATGCAACAGTAAGCAGAACTACAGGTGAATTGTTTGTGAACATAATAACCAACAATTTCTTAATTTTTTTTAATAGAAAATTGGCCTCGGTACTTATGGAATCAATTCCAAGTACCACCAAATTAAAAAGTATTCGGATTTTTCCCCATTGATGTCCGTGAACAAAGTGGTGAATTTTCTAATGCAGATCAACTTTGTCCTAAATATGAACTCAATTCATCAGAAAATCCCTAAAAATTAATAATTAAAATAAAAGAAGAACTTAATCTCTTGCAGAGCAAAATTTTCAAGGAGCACATTGCAAATTTTGTTCAAAAAATTACAAAAAGCCTTTACAGCACCATTACTCTACATCTTACATATAATGCGCTCGTGTATATATGTACAGAAAAAGAAAGATAAAATTAGATACATATAAAAACATACAAACAAAATCAAGAGAGAGAGAGAGAGAGAGAGAGATTACCAGCAAGTGGATTTCGGGACCTCTGAACTAAAGAGGCCTCGAACTGAAGAATCTCGGGAGCAGCCTTCTCAGTCCGCCATGCCCACTTCAAGAGCTCTGCATTGGTAGTTGAAATCAGCGACTCATAGTCGAATTTTGGGATCTGTTGATTTTGTTCGATCAACAAGAAAATAAATTAGAGTAGTACTCCAATTATATTGAATCAATACCTCTAATTCAGCGAAACCCTATCGTTCATGAACCAGAAAAGTATATATGTGAGGTGATGTATGGTCGGTAGATATAGAGATTGAGAGAGCGAGAGATCGAGAGAGACATTTATATCGGTGTTCTTCAAACTATGATCAATGTGAGAGAGAGAGAGAGAGAGAGAGAGAGAGAGAGAGAGAGAGCGAGCAATGTCTAGATTTGGCTAGGGAAAATATAAATCAAAGAAAATAAGAGAAATAAATGGGGCAAATATAATATTTTTTGCCATGGCTAAACAGACGGTGGCAAAAAAATAGACAAAAAGTCAATTTTCTAGTAGTGTTTGTTGTTTTTTTCTTCCATAAATTCTCTTTTTCTAGTACTCATCTTCAACATTTGTTATGAAAGATGGATTATGATTTGGACTATACCTCTCAACTGCATAACTTGCATGATTTGATCAAACACATAAAATAGCTTTAGAAAACTGCAATACAAGACCCTTAAAACATCTTTTATTCAAAAACTCATCAATTCTTGAAAGATTTGAACCAAAACTCCTTCATGCAAGATTTTTCAAATATTTTCATGGTTTTTCATAACATGTAAATGGTGATCAACAAACTCATAAATTTCTGAAATAATGGACATGATTTAAACTCACATGCATGCAAGGACTTTAAAACTCAAACTCAAAATGATAAAATCAAAGATGATCTACCATGAATACACATGAAAGTCATCTACATGTTCAAAGACCCATTTCTTCCACTCTCATGAAAGTATCTCAAAACTTCATGAAATCATGATGCATGGAGGAATAGCTACAGAAATTAGACATAGAATCCTTACCCAAAGCTTTAATTTCAGAAATGTGAGATGAATCTTCCTAGTTCTCTTCTTCTTTTTCACACTTTTGGGCTCTCTCTCTCTAAAGCCAAACTCTCTCTCCCTCTCTAGCTTGAACTCTCCAACTCAATGAAGTAGAATGAGCCAAGGAATGTTGCCTACATTCCTCATATCTCATCAGAAACTACAAAACACGCACTCTCAGATTTTGAATACACAACACGTGCACACACATGCATTATTCCAACACACCCACAAGAGTTGTAATCCCCTACATTCAATATCACCAAATGCCCAACTCAGATTTCTCAATACACCCACATTGATTTCTCAACAACATTACAAAATGCCTTAGCACATCATACACTTAATCACATCTTGGATCATTAATAGGATTAGATTAGGTACCAATCATGCATCATTTAAATTAAACACAAGTAACCTTAATTAGTCAAGGTTAGCACAAAATTTAATTATTCAAAAATAGTTCCAATTAAGGCTCAATTTAATTACATGCAATTTTATTGAACTAAATCAATTTTTAACAAAACTTTTCATATGGTTCCAAATATTCTAGTTAGTCAATCCATGAACTCAAATTCGGTTTTTGAAAGCATTTAGGCTGACAATTTTAGATTCAAAGCAAAAATCATGACAAGTAGTTTTCAAATCATATAAATATGCACAAATTACCACAAAGCACATATCACAATTAATGATAACACATAATTCCATTCTAAACACTTAATTAACATTCTTAATTACGAATTAGTAGTTAATTACAGATTGGGGTATTTACAGTCTCCTCACCTTAAAAAGTTTGGTCCTCTAAACTTGAGTTACCACACACACACACACACACACACATATATATATATATGCATCAAATGCAGATCAGATGTCTTAGGTTCACACTATTTTCCATTTTCGTAAGTAGTTTCCTTCCCATTCAGCTTGTTACAGAGACTTAATTTGTTTCCCAATCATTCAACAGTTCATTGTTCAATTCAATATTCGATTCAGCAATCCACCACAGTTATTCAAAGTCATTTAGAAGTTATCAGGTATACAAGGCAAATTCATATATTAACCCCATAGCAGTGAACGCAATTATAAAGTAATCATTCATATACTGTTCATTAGTCTCAGTTTCCACTAATTCAATTGTACTACATGTTAATACAGAAGCAGTCATTCACAGAACATATTGATTACATATACTTCCAAGTAGTTAGGGTTTACAATCAAACTAGTTTACTGTCAACAAGTCCCATAGCATCAATTTCGAAGTACAGTAACACAAAAGCAATCATTCTCTTATTTAAACAAGTTCATGGTAGTAACGGTAATACCAACCACGTGTCATACATACAGTATTCCCATATTCCTAGAGCATAATTTACAAAATCCTGTAATCCCATTCATGTGTGTTCCTAATTAGTTATAGGCATATGGTTAAAAGTTGTTTATATTCACATAGTCTACTATCGATGGTTCACATTCTTCATAAGTGTTGACAATTGATTCAAGTTCATGTCCCGATTATCTAGCTGCGACGGTGGCTGGCACCTAGCGCTGGAACTTTCAAGCTTAACTTTGATGGTTTTGTGTGCAAGGGGCAGGAAGCTGCTGGTCTTGGGGTCATTGTGGGAGTTGTAATGGGAAGGTGATTGCAGCTATGGTTGATCAAGTGCCTTATCTAATGGATGTGGACTGTTTTGAAGCTTTATGTACGGTAAAAAGCATTACAATTTGGACAGGATCTGGGGCTGAGTGATATTCATCTTGAAGGGGACTCGTTAAATGTTGTGTCTATTATACAAGACACGGGGCCGACTTGTCATCATATGGTCATTTGGTGTGTGCTGCTCAAGATCAGCTGAGGCTGTTTCGGACTTCGGTTGTCTTCCATGTTTGTTGAGAAGGCAATATCGTGGCTCATTGTTTATGTAGATTAGCCTTTGATTTTGAATCATGGGTTTTGATAGAGGAGGTTCCCTCATCTCTAATGACATTGGTAGAGTTGGAAGTTCCTGTTGGAAAATTTGGTTTTTTTTTTATAGACTTATTTTGGGCCAACTTTGAGCCCAAATTTGAGTGGGTCCCAAATGTCTTTTGGGGAGGGTCCAAAGAGGTGATGTGTTCCTTGCCGCATGGCAAGTCATACGTTGAAGACGGTTCGTCAAAATCATTTATGAGTGAATGAGAACTTGACATCATTTTCGGGTTCGTGGAATGGACATTTAAAGAAGTAAATGTAGGTATCCTTGTAAGGCTTGTCCCACATTGGAAACTTAAGAAAAGTTTTGTGTGTATATAAGTTCTAGATGGAAACGCTTGGGTTACGCCCCAAGAGGCACCCCAAGTCTGTAGAAGTGAGGAGTTATAGACAAATGGAACCTTGGTTAAAACCACCATACACACGCGCACTGCCGTCGCCCGTCTGGCTGGGCGCGGGTGTGGGTTGGGTTGATTCTAACATTAATTTTTTGGAGAAAATCTATTTGAATTTTTTCCAAAAATTATTGAGGGAAATTAATTCAAAATTTTGCACCAAATTTGAATTCAAGTTTTCTGTCCATAATAATGCCACTTCCAGTCCAAAATTCCCAACAGATAAACTGGTTTTTAACAGGTTTTAACTGCCAGAAACTGCCCAGCAGTTTCGTACAGTTTTTCCAGACAGATTCAAATATGAAACTGCTACAGATTTGTTGGAATTTTGAACTGTATCTTTTCAAAACAGTTTCATACCTGTTTGGTTCAAAACAGCACCTGTTCGGACAGATCAGATTGCTTATAAATAGAGACCCAATTCCAGCAGTTTTAAAGATCTAAAAACATCCTGAAAAACTCCAGAAAAATCTGTCCCCTTCCCGATTTTCCTTTTTCTTTGTATTATTCTACATATTCGTTTTATAGGAAAAATTTCAGAGAGTTTAGAACACAGGTTTTGTTCGTTGTACAAATTGTTTGGAGTGCTACTACAATTTGTGAAGATCATTGTATCCTGAGAGATAGACGCCATTTATCCGTAAGCACCATAGTAGAGCGAATCTATCTTAAGGACAGAGTGTCACACACTCGACTTGATTTTTTTGTACTTTTACATTTCGGTAAAATAAATTCTGTAAGTAATTTATTTTTATTTGTTTGATTTGTTTCAATTTATTTACTATACATAGAAAATTGTTCCAACAATCTTAAGATATATTCAAATTATTCTGTTTATATAGAATTTTTTGTTTGTTTCATTTTCTCTTTCTTCTTCTTACAGAAATTATTTTACGTAGTTTTACAATGAAATATTCTGGTTGGAAAAATAAATAGTAGTAATATACTGTTTATTTTCTTTGATAAGTAGTAGTAATATACTGGTGTCATTAACAATTCAGAATATTTATTTGTGAAGTTTGTCAAAAATTAATTTTGATTTTCAGAAATAATTTCTAAGTATTCATTAATTAAAATTTTGTTTAAGTATTTTAATTATTGAAGTGTTACAGAAATTTAATTTTTTTGCGTAGAATTAATTTGTTTAAATAAAATTTTATTTTAGGAGTTTTCTTAGGTGTGCAACCCACAAAAGGTGTAAGTGGGTTGCACACCATGTGCCACTTACACAAAAGGTGTAAGTGTAAGGTGTAAGTATAAGTGTAAGGTGTAAGTGTAAGGTGTAAATGTAAGGTGTAAGGTGTAAGTGAGTTGCACACCATGTGCCACTTACACAAAAGGTGTAAGGTGTAAGGTATAAAAGGTGTAAGTATAAGGTGTAGGTGTAAAGAATAAGGTGTAAGGTGTAAGTTGCACACCATAACCAAATCCTTTATTTTATTTTCAAATTAATTGGAAATAAAAGTTACAATTCTTGTTTCTTTTATTTTTACAAAATTTAATTCTGTAGTTTTGGTTTAAATTTTCTGTGTAGTATAAAGTTCTAATTATAATTTTGTTTTACAATTTAGAATTCATGGCTATTGAAATTGGACAAACTAATGTTCAAACCAGTACTGGTATGGTTGTTGCAACAATGCCAACCCCTTATCCTATTGTGACTGTACTAGTCAATCATGTTGAAAAACCAAAGAAGTTCTTAGGAACTGATTTTAAAAAATGACAGAAGAAAGTGGTATCTAAAGGAGGGGAAACTAAGAAGTACAAGTTTAATGGCAAGTGTTATATTTGTGACAAAGAGGGATATCAGGCCAAAGATTGCTTGCAAACGCAAAGGTAAAGGAAGATTAAGCAAGAAGCTTGCTTAAGCCAATATGGCCGAAGTGGGAAAAATTTCCAATGGTGTTGATGACATAAATCTTTCTACAGTTGTTTCCAAGGCAAACCTTGTCGGAAATCCTAAAGAATGGTGGGTGGACACTGGTGCTACTCACTACATCTGTGTCGACAAAACGATGTTCACATCTTATTCTATAGTGGACAATGGTGAACAACTTTTTATGGGCAACTCCTTAACTTCCAAAGTTGAAGGACAAAGAAAGATTGTTCTGAAGATGACATCTGGAAAGGAACTCACTCTCAACAACGTGCTGCATGCATCAGACATTCACAAGAACCTTGTTTCCGGATCTTTGCTGAGCAGAAATGGGTTTAGGCTAGTTTTTGAAAGTGACAAGTTTGTACTTACCAAAAACGGGATGTATGCAGGAAAAGGTTACATGTCTGATGGCCTTTTCAAAATGAATGTAATGACTGTTGTACCATTTGATATTAATAAAAATACATCTTCTTTTTACTTGCTTGAGTCTTCAAATTTATGGCATGGTAGACTTAGACATGTTAATTATGGATCTTTGCGTAGATTAATTAATATGGAATGTTCACCAAAATTTGACATTGAGTCAAATCATAAATGTGAAATTTGTGTTGAGACAAAATAATCCAAAACTTCTTTCCATTCAATTGAAAGGAGTATACTTGAATTAATTCATAGTGACATTTGTGATTTTAAATCAATTGAAACTAGAGGTGGGAAAAAATATTTTATCACTTTTATAGATGACTATACTAGATATAGTTATGTTTATTTAATTCGAACCAAGGATGAAGCTTTGGAAACTTTCATTCAATATAAAAATGAAGTTGAAAATTAACTTAGTAAGAAAATTAAGAAACTTAGAAGTGATAGAGGTGGTGAATATAAATCACCTTTTGGTGAGTTTTGTAAAGAACAAGGAATAATTCATCAAACCACCGCTCCTTACTCACCTCAGCAAAATGGAATTGCTGAAAGGCAAAATAGGACTTTAAAAGAAATGATGAATGTCATGTTAATCAGTTCTGGATTACCTCAGAACTTGTGGGGGCAAGCAATACTTTCTGCTAATTATATACTTAATAAAGTACCCCGAAAGAAAGTGAATCAAACACCTTATGAAATGTGGCATGGAAGAGTACCATCCTATAAATACTTAAAAATGTGGGGATGTTTGGCTAAAGTAGCTATTCCTAGTCCTAAAAAGACTAAGATAGGTCTTAAAATTGTTGATTGCATTTTCATTGGTTATGCCAAGAATTGTAGTGCATATCGATTTTTGATTTATAAATTAGAACATTCCGAAATGCATGTAAATACTATTATTAAATCTCGGAATACATCATTCTTTGAACATGTATTTCCAAATAAGACTGGACAAGAGACTAGTAAAAATAAAAGATCTTATGATACTATTACTAGTCATGATCAAGAACAAGAGCAAGAGATAGATCAAATTGATGAAGAGAAACCTAGGCGTAGTGAATGTCCAAGATCCTCAAAATCTTTTGGTCCAGATTTTTTAACATTTTTGTTAGAAAATGAGCCTTTAACTTTTAAAGAGGCTACGTCCAGTCCTGAAGTTCCTTTGGAGAAAGAGGCTGTAAATAGTGAAGTTGAATCCATCTTGCAAAATTACACTTGGAAATTGGTGGATTTACCCTCAGGTTGTAAATCGCTTGTGTCATGACCCGAACTCGCCCCCATGGGTTAAGGACATAACCGGCCAGTAATCCTAAGATTACCTACGGCCTCAAACCAAACCAGACATAAGTCATCAGAGTTAAGGGGCCAAACAGAAGCAAAATTTAAAACTTTGTCCATAGAGCTGTGTTTACATGGCACATCATAACAAACCACACACATACATATTAATAACTCACATCAGAAAATACAGTAACATAAAGTTCTGTATAGACAGGATCATTCAAGTCTAGGTCAGCCAATCAAAACTATATGCAACGTATCCAAAGTGCTCGCCAACGTGACAAAATAAAAGAAGATAGCAAAAGGGCGAGGACGAGTCTCGTGTGTGAGACGTAAGGGCTGACTCTGCAAAACCTTGGTTGTTCCACACAAACTTCAGTGAGGCTGGGTTTGGACCTCTCTTGGCTCACCTACAAACACATGAATGAGCGTAAGCGAAAGCCCAGTGAATAATATCAAATAAAGAAGATATACAAACAGTATTTAGAACGACATGCACCAAACGGCCTTGGGCCCAATTCATATTTCTATCTAGTATATATATATATAGGTCAAGTAACTGCGGTTCCAAACACATCAGACGGCCTCAGGCCCAATCCATTCATGTCAAACGGCCTTTGGTTCATTTATCTTTCGTTCATGTCAAACTGGCCTCTGGCCCATTCATTCTTTTGTTCATGTCAGACTAGCCTTTGGCCCATTCATACTTTCATTTATGTCAGACTGGCCTTTGGCCCATTCATACTTTCGTTCATGTCAGACTGGCCTTTGGCCCATTCATTCTATCATTCATGTCAGACTGGCCTCTAGCCCATTCATTCTATCATTCATGTCGGACTGGCCTCTGGCCCATTTATTTTATCATTCATGTCGGACTGGCCTCTCGCCCATTCATTCTTTCATTCATGTCAGACTGGTCTCTGGCCCATTCATTCTTTCATTCATGTCAGACTGGCCTCTGGCCCATTCATTTGGCATAGCAAACATTTGTCCACCATTCAAATTAACAAACTTATAAGACTTACGTAGAAGTAAGCAATTGGACAAAAACATATTTCAGATATCTTTATTAAGATATTAGTCACAGTGATCGGCTGGATGATTTGCCCTGGAGCTCGACCCTACACATTCCGTGAACACAGTGGGTCACAAACAATCCAATCCGTTCTTAATTCACATATTCCTCTTTAGGCTTCATTCTTATCCTTTTAACTCATTTACAATGCTTAATGCATGCCTAAGAGTACTTAGAAGTGAAAGAGAACGGAAAATGAAACACAGAGCACATTTACAAAATTTCAAAAACAAGGGTCCCCGCTCGAGCGTGGACTTTCCCGCTTGAGCGGACCCATTAGGTCTGCAAAAGTACTGGTTGCCTTAATTTTATGCTCGAGCACGGATTTGGACACTCGAGCTGAAGGTCACTCTATATAGCTCCCCGCTCGAGCGTGAACTTACCTGCTCGAGCGGACATCATGAATTCTGGGTTTTCCAGAACTTGTTCTTGAGCTCAAATTCGACCTCCCAAGGTTCAAAACCCATAATTTTGGTTCCCAATCATGCAAACACATAATGTATCATGGGTATACGAGTAAGATGAGGTCAATTGCTCAAGATCATGGTCACATTCTCAAATCATTTAACACTTGTTTTGTATAATCAAAGTTCATGCATTCAAACTTCATATAATCTCCATATCTCCAATATTCAAACATGCATGCCAATTTTTGACTTCATTTTCATTTCAAATGATGCAAATGGTGTCTACTCTCGTGAAACTCAACAAAACCATGCTTGCATGTATGATCAAACTCCCAATCTTGCATAATTGGCATGCTACATGTTAAATTATGCAAACTCATGGCAATTGATTGCAATTCTATGCATGCATGAACATATCTCATCAAAATCAACACAACTCATGATCTAACTCACCATTTAATCTTGAATTCACAAAATCACAAGCTCAAACTTATGAATTAAGGGTTGATTACTCACCTAGGAGCTTAATCTTCCCAATTTATGGTCAAATCTTGAGTTGGTCTTCAAATTACTCAAGCTTCAAGGTCAAAACATCAATTTCCTTCACCCTCTCTCTCTCTCTAGCCGACCCTCTCTCACTCTAAGGTGCAAAATCTGATTTTTGAACTCAAACCCATGAATGTGAGAGTACAATGCCCCCTTTAAAAAAAAAAAAAACTCCCTTGGTCACTTTTAACAATATTAAATAATTGAGCACTATAGCATCAGTTTAATCTATTTAATTTTATCTGAATCAATTTCTAATTAAATTTCACCGTAGGCTCTAAAAATTACGCTAGTCACAATAGCGTAGTCAATTTCGGTTTCTGTGGCCGATAGGGCCTTCAATTTAAATTCCAAAGCAGATAATCAAATAGATTTTCCTATGGCGAACAGATAGAAATTCAAAACCAGATACATATACACATAAATGGCACACAAAATCATATCAGACACATAATCACATTCACAATAAAGATCAATTAGCATAATACGGAACAGGGTTATCACAGTCTTCCCTCTTTTAGGAAGTTTGGTCCTCTAAACTTATTTTACCTTCGTCAAGAAAAAAATATGGATAGCGTAGTCGCATTTCATCCTCTTTTTCCCAGGTGGCATCCGTCCCATAGTGTTCTTTCCATTCCACTTTCACCATTGGGATGGACTTGCTTCTCAATTGTTTCACTTGCTGGTCAATAATTCGTTCCGGCCATTCGGCGTACTCCATATTTTCATCAAGAGCTACCCGCTGATAATCAATCACATGAAACGAGTCTCGAAGATAACCCCTCAACATCGACACATGAAACACATTATGGATTTGCCCAAATCTGGGTGGCAAAGCAACTCTTTAAGCAACTGGACCAAGCCTTTCCAAAATTTGGAACTGCCCAATGTAACGGGCGACAACTTGCCATTCTTTCCAAACCTGACTTGGCCTTTCATCGGAGTCACACGAATGAACACCAACCTCATACTCGAGAGGTCTTCTTCGGACATCTACATAATTCTTTTGTCGGTCCTGAGCCGTTTTGAGCCTTTGCTGAATAGTTTTAATTTTCTCAGAAGTGTCTTGCACAATTTCAGGCCCAAGTAAAGCTCTATCCCCGACTTTTGTCCAACAAATTAGTGATCTACACCTTCTACCATACAAAGCTTTGTATGGTGCCATACCAATACTAGAGTGGAAACTGTTATTGTATGCAAACTCTGCAATTGGCAAATAGTCTTCCCAACTCCCCTGAAAATCCAAGGCACACATTCTCAGCATATCTTCTAATGTCTGTATGGTCCATTCTGATTGCCCATCTGTCTGTAGATGGAATGCAGTACTAAATCTCAGTTCTGTCCCCATAGCTTCCTGCAAACTCTTCCACAATTTAGATACAAATTTCGGATCTCTATCCGATACAATAAACACCGGAACTCCGTGTAAACGGACAATCTCATCAGCATATATTGTAGCCAATCTATAAGCATTAAACGTGGTTTTAATAGGTAGAAAATGTGCAGATTTAGTCAGTCTATCAACTACAGCCCAAATAGAATCCATACCTCGAGGAGTCCGAGGTAGACCAACAACAAAATCCATAGTCACATGCTTCCACTTCCATTTAGGAATGGGGAGAGGTTGAAGTAGACTGCCCAGTTTCTGGTGTTCAGCTTTAACCTACTGACATTGAAGACATTTGGACACATATTCTGCAATTTCCTTCTTCATTTTAGGCCACCAATAACTTTGTTTCAAATCCCAATATATTTTATTGTTACCCGGATGCATAGCAAATAATAATTTGTGGGCTTCATCTTAAACTCTCTTCTTTAGCTCCGGAATATTTGGGATACACATTCGGTTCCGAAATCTCAACACTTCGCCTTCAAGGCTGAACTCTACTTTCGGACTTGTCTCAAATTCATCGATCACTTTCCTAAGGAATTCATCATATTTTTGTTTCTATTTAATTTCATTAATGATTGCCGGTTCGGCTGAAATAGCAGCGATCAATCCATCCTGTTCACACAATACCACTTCGATTTCAGACTTCTCAAAATCTTGCAAGATTTCTTTCTGTTCAGTAAGCAAACAAGCCATACTCCCTGTTGATTTTCTGCTCAAGGCATCAGCAACTATATTAGCTTTCCCGGGGTGATACTGAATATCAAGATCATAGTCTTTTATCAGTTCAAGCCATCTCCTCTGTCGCATGTTCAACTCCTTCTGCGTAGACTTCACATTTCTCCCCATACAAATAGTGCCGCCAGATTTTTAAAGCAAAAACAACTGTGGCCAACTCTAAATCATGTGTTGGGTAGGTTTTCTCATGTGGTCTCAACTGTCGGGAGGCATAAGCAATCACTCGCCCCTTCTGCATTAACACACAACCCAAACCTTTATAAGATGCATCACTAAAAATTACAAAATTTTCCATACTTGTGGGCAATGTCAATACTGGTGCAGTGGTCAGTCTCATTTTCAGTTCATGAAAGACAGATTCTCTTTCGCTGTTCCATTCAAATCGTTGCCCTTTGTGTGTCAGTTGGGTAAGAGGTACGGCTATTTTTGAGAAATCCTTCACAAATCTCCTGTAGTACCCAGCTAAGCCCATGAAACTGCGGACTTCTGTCACATTAGTCGGTGTAAGCCAATTCACAATCGCCTCTATTTTCTATGGGTCCACTGAAATTCCTTCCTTGTTGATCACATGCCCTAAAAAGATAACTTCATCCAACCAAAATTCACATTTCTTTAGTTTAGCAAATAATTTCCTTTCCTTAAGTATTTGCAGGACAGTTCTCAAATGATGTTCATGTTCAAGTCTATTCTTAGAGTATATCAAAATGTCATCAATAAAAACCACAACAAATTCATCAAGGTAGGTTTTAAAAATTCGGTTCATTAGGTCCATAAATGCTGCTGGAGCATTAGTCACTCCAAATGGCATAAGAAGAAATTCAAAATGACCATACCTCGTTCTAAACGCTGTTTTCTCAACATCCTCTGCCTTTACTTTCAACTGGTGGTAGCCGGGTCTCAAATCAATTTTGGAAAACACCTGTGATCCCTGCAATTGGTCAAACAAGTCATCAATACGAGGTAAAGGGTATTTATTCTTTATTGTCACCTTGTTCAGCTCTCGATAGTCAATATACAGGCATAAGGTTCCATCTTTTTTTTTCACAAATAACATCGGTGCACCCCATGGTGAAGTACTAGGTCGGATAAACCCTTTGTCAAGCAGGTCTTGCAACTGTTCTTTCAGTTCTTTTATTTCAGCAGTAGACATTCTGTAGGGAGTTTTAGAAATAGGCTGGGTGTCTGGCATAATCTCAATTGTAAACCCTATCTCCCTGTCTACCAATTCCCCTGGTAATTCATTTGGAAACACATCTAGGAATTCTCTAACAATGGGGATATTATTCAATTCAACATTTACAGATTGTTCAGACAACACATAACACAAATAACCCTGGCACCCTTTCCTGATCAGTTTACATGCCTTCATTGCAAATATTAAATAAGGTGGAGGTACTACCCCGTTACCCACAAACACAATTTCTTCCTGTTCTGGTGGTCTAAACACAACCCGTTTCATCACACAATCAATGGTGGAATAGTATTTGGTTAACTAATCCATGCCCAGAATTATATCAAAGTGCCTAAAGTTCAAGGGCAACAAATCCACATATAGAATGGCATTCCCAACATGCATGTCACAAAAACAATATACAGATTCACACAATACAGATTCCCCGAATGGAGCAGATACACATAGCAGATATGGCAATAATTCTAGGGGTCTACTCAGTCTAGATGCAAATGCACATGTCACAAAAGAGTGTGTTGATCCGAAGTCAATTAACACAAAGGCATCCTGATTATATATAGAAATAGTACCTAAGACAACTGCGTTGGCATTCCGTGTATCGCCCGGAACAAGCCCAAAAACTCTCCCTTGCCTTACGGTATCTCCGATAGTAGTAGATCTCATAGTATTTCCCGATTTTGGGATCGATGCAGTAGAACTAGCAGCTAACTTCTCATTATTTGGTCACAATCTCTGGCCATATGCCCTTGTCTACCACATTTAAAACAGGCTCCTAACACACGGTAACAAACCCCATGGTGCCTTTTACTACAAATGTTGCACATAGGAGATGTATCTCGGGAAGAATTCGAAGTACTTGAGGAGCCTGTGCTTTGCTTTTTCAAAAATTTCTTCTTTGAGAAGAAGCCTTGCCTTTTGTTGCCTTTCCAGTCAGTTGTTGACTTAGCCTGTCTAGCTACGTTAGCTTCTGATATTATGGTCCGATCTAGCACCCCAATATAGGTTACCAGCTTCAAGACATTCACCCTTTCCAAAATGTCGCTTCGAAGCCCACCTTCGAAATGCCTTGCTTTCTTATAATCTGTATCAATCACATGTGGTGCAAACCTGGCCAATGCAGTGAATTTGGCCTCATACTCAACTACCGTCATACTGTCTTGCTTTAATTCCATGAACTCTGATACTTTCCTGTCCCGGACACATTGTGGGAAGTACTTATCATAGAAAATTTCTAGAAATTTGGTCCAGTCAACATCTTTGTGATTCTCATGCATTAACATCCACCATCTTCTTACTTTATCTTCTAGCATAAAGGTGGCTAGAAGTACTTTCTGTGTCTCCGAACAAGGGAACACTTCAAATATCTTTTCGATGCCGAGGACCCATGCTTCGGCTTTCAACGGATCTAATCCTCCATGAAACTGTGGCGGTTTCATTTTCTTAAACTCTTTGTTGAGAGCTATTATTCGGTCATCATTCTGTAAGTCTGGAACAGGTGGTGCCGGAGGTGGAGGGTGTGGTTGCTGCCATTGTTGTTGCCACTCCTGTTGTTGCCTCAATGTTTCTGCCATTTCCCGAATCAATCTTTCCATCCTATCCATTCTGGTAGTAAAGGACTCCTCTATCTCATCACCTCTTGTTCTCACCATCTGATTAGACTTGCATTATATTTTATACAAAAGATTCACAGGTATGCATATACTAAAGAGCATATATATTCAAATAATTTGCAATGCAAGCAAATCACAAACTTATAACACATAATCGTTCACATTAAACATTTAAGCGTATTCTTGATGCTTTCAAATTCATACTTATCACATGAATGCATCCTAGATCTTTTCTAGACGCTTATTGCTCATTTGGACAAGTGTGTGAGTTATTAACTCGTGCTCTAATACCACTCTGCCATGACCCGAACCCACCCCCATGGGTTAAGGACATAACTGGCCAGTAATCCTGAGATTACCTATGGCCTCAAACCAAACTAGACATAAGTCATCAGAGTAAAGGGGCCAAATGGAAGCAAAATTTAAAACTTTGTCCATAGAGCTGTGCTTACATGGCACATCATAACAAACCATACACATACATATTAATAACTCACATCAGAAAATACAGTAACATAAAGTTCTGTACAGACAGGATCATTCAAGTCTAGGTCAGCCAATCAAAACTATATGCAACGTATCCAAAGTCCTCACCAATGTGACAAAATAAAACAAGATAGCAAAAAGGCGAAGACGAGTCTCGTGCATGAGATGTAAGGGTTGACTCTGCAAAACCTTGGTTGTGTCACACAAACTTCACTGAGGCTGGGTTTGGACCTCTCTTGGCTCACCTACAAACACATGAATGAGCGTGAGCGAAAGCCCAGTGAATAATATCAAATAAAGAAGATATACAAACAGTATTTAGAACGATATCTACCAAACAGCCTTGGGCCCAATTCATATTTCTATCTAGTATATATATATAGGTCAAGTAACTGCGGTTCCAAACACATCAGACGGCCTCAGGCCCAATCCATTCATGTCAAATGGCCTTTGGTCCATTTATCTTTCATTCATGTCAAACTGGCCTTTGGCCCATTCATTCTTTCGTTCATGCCAAACTGGCCTTTGGCCCATTCACACTTTCATTCATGTTAGACTAGCCTTTGGCCCATTCATACTTTCGTTCATATCAGACTGGCCTTTGGCCCATTCATTCTATCATTCATGTCAGACTGGCCTCTAGCCCATTCATTCTATGATTCTGACAACTATCATTCATGTTAGACTAGCCTCTGGCCCATTCATTCTATCATTCATGTCGGACTGGCCTCTGGCCCATTCATTCTATCATTCATGTCAGACAGGCCTTTGGCCCATTCATTCTTTCATTCATGTCAGACTAGCCTATGGCCCATTCATTCTATCATTCATGTCAGACTGGCCTCTGGCCCATTCATTTGGCATAGCAAACATTTGTCCACCATTCAAATTAACAAACTTTTAAGACTTACATAGAAGTAAGTAATTGGACAAACAACATATTTCAGATATCTTTATTAAGATATTACTCACAGTGATCGGCTGGATGATTTGCCCTGGAGCTCGACCCTTCACATTCCATGAACACAGTGTGTCACAAACAATCCAATCCGTTCTTAATTCACATATTCCTCTTTAGGCTTCATTCTTATCCTTTTAACTCATTTACAATGCTAATGCATGCCTAAGAGTACTTAGAAGTGAAAGAGAACGGAAAATGAAACACATAGCACATTTACAAAATTTCAGAAACAGGGGTCCCCGCTCAAGCTTGGACTTTCCCGCTCGAGCGGACCCATTAGGTCTGTAAAAGTACTGGTTGCCTCAATTTTATGCTCGAGCGCGGATTCAGACACTCGAGCTAAAGGTCACTCTACATAGCTCCCTGCTCGAGCATGAAATTACCTGCTCGAGTAGACATCAATGTCTGCAAAAATACTGGGAGCTCACATTTTACGCTCGAGCAGCGGTTTCCCCGCTCGAGCGGACATCATGAATTCTAGGTTTTCCAGAACTTGTTCTTGAGCTCAAATTCGACCTCCCAAGGTTCAAAACCCATAATTTTGGTTCCTAATCATGCAAACACATCATGTATCATGGGTATACAAGTAAGATGAGGTCAATTGCTCAAGATCATGGTCACATTCTCAAATCATTCAACACTTGTTTTGTATAATCAAAGTTCATGCATTCAAACTTCATATAATCTCCATATCTCCAATATTCAAACATGCATGCCAATTTTTGACTTCAATTTCATTTCAAATGATGCAAATTGTGTCTACTCTCATGAAACTCAACAAAACCATGCTTGCATGTATGATCAAACTCCCAATCTTGCATAATTGGCATGCTACATGTTAGATTATGCAAACTCATGGCAATTGATAGCAATTCTATGCATGCATGAACATATCTGATCAAAATCAACAGAACTCATGATCTAACTCACCATTTAATCTTGAATTCACAAAATCACAAGCTCAAACTTATGAATTAAGGGTTGATTACTCACCTAGGAGCTCAATCTTCCCAATTTATGGTCAAATCTTGAGTTGATCTTCAAATTACTCAAGCTTCAAGGTCAAAACATCAATTTCCTTCACCCTCTCTCTCTCTAGCCGACCCTCTCTCACTCTAAGGTGCAAAATCTGATTTTTGAACTTAAACCCATGAATGTGAGTGTATAATGCCCCATTTTTTTAAAAAAAAACTCCCTTGGTCACTTTTAACAATATTAAATAATTGAGCACTATAGCATTAGTGTAATCTATTTAATTTTATCCGAATCAATTTCTAATTAAATTTTACCGTAGGCTTTAAAAATTATGCTAGTCACAATGGCGTAGTCAATTTCGATTTCTGTGGCTGATAGGGCCTTCAATTTAAATTCCAAAGCAGATAATCAAACAGATTTTCCTACGGTGAACAGATAGAAATTCAAAACCACATATATATACACATAAATGGCACACAAAATCATATCAGACACATAATCACATTCACAATAAAGACCAATTAGCATAATACGGAACATGGTTATCACAGCTTGGGTACAAGTGGATTTTCAAAAGAAAAATGAAAGCAGATAGATCAATTGACAAATACAAGGCAAGACTTGTGGTCAAACAATATAAACAAAAAGAAGGTCTTGATTACTTTGATACATACTCACTAGTTGCCAGAATAACATCCATTAGAATGCTAATTTCCATTGTATCTTTGAACAATCTAGAAATTCATCAAATGGATGTGAAAACCGCTTTCTTAAATGGTGAGTCAGATGATGAAACAACCAGAAGGATTTTCTGTTCCAGAAAAAGAAAAGAAAGTGTGTAAATTAGTTAAATCATTATATTGTTTAAAACAAGCGCCAAAGCAATGGCATGAGAAATTTGACAAAGCAATGATGTCAAATGGATTCAAAATTAATGATGTGACAAATGTGTTTATATTAAAAACACAAACAAAGGCTATGTTATAATATGTCTTTATGTGGATGATATGCTCATCAAAGGTAGTAATAATGATATGATTAAAACTACCAAGAAAATGTTGAATAAACATTTTGACATAAAGGACATGGGGGTTGCTGATGTAATACTTGGTATGAAAATTACCAAAACATCAGAAGGTTATGCTTTGTCACAATCTCATTATACTGAGAAAATACTTGACAAATTCGGCAAAGATGATGATCATCTTGCTAGAACACCTATAGATGTTAATTTGTTTCTTTCTAAGAATGTACAGGAAAGTATTTCTCAATTAGAGTATACCGAAATTATTGGAAGCTTAATGTACTTGATGAACTGCACTTACCTAGATATAGCTTATACAGTAAGTAAATTAAGTAGATATACGAGTAATCCAGGTGTAGAACACTAGAAAGTTATTATAAGGGTTTTAAGATATCTCCAATTTACTCATAACATTGGGATAAATTATACTAGATATCCAGCAGTACTTGAAGGATACTGTGATGCAAACTGGATATCAGATACTAGAGACTCGAAATCTACCAGTGGGTATGTTTTTACTCTTGATGGGGCGACTGTATCTTGGAAATCTTCCAAATGGACTTGCATTGCTAGGTCTACTATGGAATCATAATTCATAGCTTTAGATAAAGCGGGGGAAGAGGCAGAATGGCTTCACCACTTCTTTGATGATATTTCAATATAGCCAAAACTGGTGCCTGGGATATGTATACATTGTGATAGTCAATCAGCAATTGGTAGAGCACAGAGTCATCTATATAACGGTACGTCGCGACACATTCGTCATCGACATAACACTGTGAGACAACTACTCTCTAATGGAATTATTTCCATTAAATATGTGAAGTCTAAAGACAACATGGCGGATCTACTAACCAAAGGGTTAGAGAATTCATTGAGGGGAATGGGACTTTAGCCTATTAAGTAAGAGTTACCACAACGACAACCTAACCTAGTTGACTGGAGATCCCAAGATCTAGGTTCAAAGGGACAACCGAGTTGTGTATGACTCAGAAGGATCACTGGGGAGTCAAACTCCCACCAATTTCTATGATGAAATAGTGATGTCTGCAGCATTTTAGGTTAAGTAATACTTTTAATGATTCTTATATCTAGGTATACCTAGTGGAGTATGGCAGGATACTCTTCATAAGAATCACCTATGTGAGTGTGAACTGGGCCGGTTCTATGAATTTTGTGAAGGGCTACAATTCTTTAGAGCACTCATGAAAGACCAAGTTGTTCAGGGCCAAAATAAACACTATAGTGAGAACTAAACTGTGTCTGGTAATGTACTGTGTGAGTTTTATTGTCTTGGTTTACATAAATAGTTGAACAGTTCAAGACATCATGTTCACTAGTTAGCTAGTAAATCTAATTGTGTCTCACAAGGAAAGGTTCAAAGCCAAAAACTACCTATCCTTTACAGAATATTTCCAATTTCTGTACTTTGTGTAATTAGATCATGTTGTTGTATTTTCTCTCCTCAAATTCCATTCATGTGCGGGATTGTTGGAAAATTTGGTTTTTTTTTTTTTTTTTTGGGGCTTATTTTGGGCCAACTTTGAGCCCAGATTTCAGTGGGTCCCAAACCTCTTTTGGGGAGGGTCCAAAAAGGTGACGTGTTCCTTGCCGCATGGCAAGTCACACAGTGAAGACGGTTCGTCAAAACCATTTATGAGTGAATGGGAACTTGACATTGTTTTTCGGGTTCATGGAATGGACATTTAAAGAAGTAAAATGTGGGTATCTTTGTAAGGTTTGTCCCACATTGGAAACTTAAGAGAACTTTTGTATGTATATAAGTTCTAGATGACAACACTTGGGTTGGGCCCCAAGGGGCACCCCAAGTTTGTAGAAGGGAAGAGTTATGAACAAATGGAACCTTGGCTCAAACCACCACACACGCGCGGGCGCGTCGCCGCCTCCGTTCATCCGGCCAAGCCTAGCCGTGACGGGTGTGGGGTGTGGGTCGAGTCGGTTCTAACATTAATTTTTTGGAGAAAATCTATTTGAATTTTTTACAAAGATTATGGAGGGAAATTAATTCAAAATTTTGCACCAAATTTGAATTCAAATTTCCTGTCCATAATTGTGCCACTTCTAGTCCAAAATTCCCAATAGATAAACTAGTTTTTAACAGGTTTTAACTGCCAGAAACTGCCTAGCAGTTCTGGATAGTTTTTCCAGACAGATTCAAATATAAAACTGCTACAGATCTGTTGGAATTTTGAACTGTATTTGTTCAAAACAGTTTCATACCTATTCGTTTCAGAACAACACCTGTTCGGACATATCAGATTGCCTATAAATAAAGACCCAATTCCAGTAGTTTTAGAGATCTGAAAACATCCTCAAAAACTCCAGAAAAATCTGTCTCCTTCTTGGTTTTGCTCTTTCTTTACATTATTCTATATATTAGTTTTATAGGAAAAATTTCAGAGAGTTTAGAACATAGGTTTTGTTCACCGTACAAATTGTTTGGAGTGCTACTACAATTTGTGAAGATCATTGTATCCTGGGAGATAGACGTCATTTATCCGTAAGCACCGTAGCGGGGCGAATCTGTCTTAAGGACAGAGTAGTCACACACTTGACTTAATCTTTTTGTACTTTTACATTTCGGAAAAATAAATTCTGTAAGTAATTTATTTTTATTTGTTTGATTTGTTTCAATTTATTTACTGTACACAGAAGATTGTTCCTACTAGTGTGTAATTGTTTTCCCTATCTAAAAGAAAAAATATTTTTTAAATTTGATAAAATTTGAAAAGATCATAATTAAATATGATTTTTTTCTCCATCAAATTTGATAAGAACAATTTGAAATAAAAGAAGAATTTTAATAATAAATTAATAAAATAATTGAAATAATTCATATGAAATCAAATACTTTACTTAAATTTAAAATAAAATTAGTGACAAAATAAAGATACTTTGAACTTAGCTGTCTCCACATCATCATTGTTTAAAAAGCCTTTCAAAATTTGGTGAAGACAAATCCCTCCATATGCTCTTACAATTACAGTAATTAATTACATACAGATTTAGAAGAGAAGACCCACCTAATCGTGGCGGAGCCAAAAAATTAAATCATAGAGGGCATTCATTAATTACAACATTGAAAATTTTTACAAAAACATACATTTCCCTCCATATCTGATCTTCCTGGAGAGAAGAACGCAGAGATTGATCTTCGATTTCGAGATTTCAAAGTTTGATTTTCTTCCTCGCTGGATAATCTGACAAAGGCCTCCAGCTTCAAACCCACCACTATATATACATACACAAACTCCTCTACCATCTATATTCTAGGGTTTTCAGAGATTTCGAGCCCAGACCTCTTTCACTATGGGAAGGAGTAAGTGCCTTTTTGTTACGACCCAAACCCGTCCCTATAGGTTTAGCGTTGTAACCGGCTAGTAATCCTTGGATTACCAAAGGCCTCTTAACAGAATGACATATAATAAGGGGCTGCGAAGCAAATATAGAAAATATACAATGTCCATAGAGTTGTGTTAACGTATATGAGACAGAAAACTTCAAAACAAACTTATATATATGTGTGTGTGTGTGTGTGTGTGTGTGTGTGTGTGTGTGACGTCATAAATACATTAGTCATACGTCACCTATTTACACAGATGAAGCCAAAAGGGGACTTAGCCCGATATATAGATAAGAAAAACAAAACAAAAACATCTGTAGCAAGGTTATAAAATTAGTCATCTCAAAAGGGAACGTCCCCGAGAGGCATAGTGGCTGGCTGACCCAAAACTCCAAGCAGCAGCTTAGGCTTGGTTACGCGCCTGCTCACTTACATATATAATATTAACAGTGAGCAAAAGCACAGTGAATAATAACAAAGTAAAGGTTGTAGTGAACGATGTCCGGAACAGATTTCAAGTCTCTAATCATATCGGAAACATAGTCATGTTCATTTTCATATCAGAAACATAGTCATATTCATATTCATATTCAAATCATGGGTGGTACTTCCTTTGGCTTAACATATCATGTTGGTCAAGCATATCAAGTTCCATAATGGAACCTCTAATACCAGGTAACATATTTCATACATGGGCCACGATATTATTCCCTTGGGCAAGGGCCTAGCCACCGTATTATTCCCCCGGGCAACGACCTTATGACCATAAGCCACAATATTATTCCCTCGGGCGAGGGCTTGTGCTAAGGATACCACAAAGACATTTCAAAGAATTGGATCATCATTCATGTAATCACAAAATAGCCCTTTGTATCATTAAAAAATAGTTCATATCATATCATAATGTTCAGAAAGTATTTCATATCGAACATAGCTTTACTAAGTTATTACTCACAGATTGTTGCACAATTCGATAGCCAACCAATGGATCAATAGCTTACGGTACGTGACCTATATAAACATAACAGATACATATATTGAAATATACGTTTGGATCATACATGACTTATCTCATTTCGTTCTTAGTGTGTGTTTTTAGCTTTTATCCTCATCATTATGTCTTAATTTTAGCCTAGGAATGCCTAGGATGTAATGAGAATGCTAAAATGTACTTGGAAACACTTAACAAAATTTGTTGAAAACATGCTCGAGCGCAACTTCCTTCGCTCGAGCGGACATGCAAAATATGAGTGGTCGCTCAAGCACAACTTTTAGCGGTTTGTAAACTTATGCAAAAGTACTGGTCGTGTGATTTTCATGCTCGACGGACGCTCGACAGTCACTCGAGCGTATAAAACTTCTGGGAGCTTGCGTTTTATGCTCGGGCCAACTTTTGGTCGCTTGAGCGTAGATGAAAAACAAAGGTGGCCGCTCGAGCGTAGTATTTGTAGCTCGAGCGGAGAAGTCGAATTCTGGAATTTCCATATTCGCCTCTAAGCTTCCAAACTCAACTTTAAAGTCTCAAAATGTAACTTTTGGCCCCAAAACTTGAGAAAACACTTGTAAACTGATAAAACATGGTAAATTCCAAAATCATGTCGCAAAATTAAGCCCAAAAGCTTTGTCAATTGGTCAAAGCCCAAACTTGAAATTGTGAAAATATATCATGACATATCATGCATGTAAAGGTGCAAGTTCAAAGCTTTCAAAACATGATCAAATAAGGTGTCTAACTCAAAAACATGTTGAATTCTTAGAAGAAGATCAAAGTAAGGACATGCAAGAGGGAAATCCTTTGAAAACAACCTCAAATTGTGATGAAATGAGCATGCATGCATGATATGGTTCAATTCTCTTCAATTCTAACTCAATTCTTGTGTCAACCAACTTAATTCTTTAGAGTTCATGTCCTACACATCATAATTGTACAGTCTCAGGGTTGAATCCTTACCTAGGCTTGTCAGTGATGCTCTAGATGATCAATTGCTTAAAGTTCCAAGCCAAAATCTCTAAGTTCTCTAGCAATCCTCTTAATTTGAGTTCAAACTCCTCTTCTCTCTCCCTCTCATGTTTTGGTGTCTCAAGATGAAGAAGTGAGAGTGTGTAGGTGTGAGTGTCTGGCCATATAAGCCCTATATACCCTTGATTAAGAGTGCACTAATTAGACTTTAATTAGTCAGAGCAATGACCATTAACTAATTCACATTAATTCGTTTTAAATTGAATTTTAATTAAACCCACCATAATGTTCTAAAAATTCCAATTAACACATATACCAAGTCAATTTTGTGATCGGATGCTGATAAGGCCCTCAATTCACAGTACAAAATAGAAATAGAAACAGAAACATATATTCCTACGATAGACAGATAGAAACTCATATAGCACATAACATATGCAATTAACTCAGGATTTCATCTTAATTACTTATTAGCCATAATTAATCCTGGTTAATCGTTAATCACAGGTCGGGGTTGTTACACTTTTCGCTCTATCTATCTATCTATATCTATATCTATATATATGTATATATTTTGTGGTTGCTTAGATTTGTATCTATCTAAATTTTTTACTGTATGGTTTTCTGTATATTCATAGATCCATTGAAGATTTGAATTTTCTGATCTAAAAATGTTTTATTCTTTGTGCTTGTTGTTTCATTGAGTCTTCAATTGGTATCCGTAATTCTATTTTCCGTATGGTGCTGAGATATCTAAGAAATATGTATTTTTTTTTTCTTCTGACCCAAACACCACCCCTGTTGATTTTTGAAATTCTTATTAGATTGGATGAGCTTGATTATGAACTCAGATCACAACTGGTTGGGCTTCAATGAACTTGATGTTGGCTGGTCAGAGTCATTGCGAATTGGCATCTCACTCCCACAAACTCGATTCTGAGATATGATTCAAGATTGTGAAGACATATCCAAGGTTAGGCTTTTCTAGATCAATGTATGATTACTAAGGTCTGTTCATAAAAATACAACTCTACTACAAATAGAGAGAATTTCTCTAGTTTTAATCCACAGAATTTCTCTAGTCTCTTTGGTTTACCAGAGAAATTCTCTGGATTGAACGGACATCTTATTCTCGACATCTAGAAGGTTCCACACGAGCATTTGCACCCTAAATATGCATATGAAGAGGCCGATGTTTACGTTTCGTGAAAGAAATTGTAGTTGTAGCATACACATATCTGGTAAGTCTTGGAATTTGGAGTGGAGACAAACTGTTCTATTCATAGGGAATTTCTTGTTAGAACTAAATTTAAGTGGAGAAAACTTTATTTGAAATTTGTGATTGTTGACTGCTTCAGCATTATTTTGTGGGTTTGTTAGTAAAGATTGCATTGTTGGCTTACATATTACACAAAATCAGAGAAATTCTTTGTGAATAGAGCAGAGAAATTTGTGAACTCAGAGAAATTTTCTCAGACTCCATTCACAAATTTTCTCTGGATAGAGCCAGACAAATTTTCTTTACACAATTTTCTCTAGATAGAGCCACACAAAGCCACACAAATTTTCTCTACACAATTTTCACTAGATAGAGCCATACAAATTTTTTCTACACGATTTTCTCTGAATAGAGCCACACAAAGCGACACAAATTTTCTAGATAGAGCCACACAAAGCCATACAACTTTTCTTTACACAATTTCTCTAGATAGAGCCACACAAAGCTACACAAATTTTCTCTACACAATTTTTTCTGGTTTGAACCTGAAGAAATTCTTTGGGAAGTTCAAAATTTCTTTGGAGAGAATTTATCTGGGATTGGAACTTCTCTGAATCGATATTGAGGGACCTTAGACATTATGAAAATATTGGATGTCCTTTATACTATAAAATCTTAATACCAGGGACCTTAAAAAAAATTCCCCAAAAAAAAGAAAATTAGTTTGGATAGAGCCACACAAAGCCACACAACTTTTCTCTACACAATTTTCTCTAAATAGCGCCACACAAAGCCACACAAATTTTCTCTACAGAATTTTCTCTGAATTTCTTTGGTACACAGACAAATTTCAATTTTCTCTAGTTTGAACTTGGAGAAATTCTTTGGGAAGTACAGAATTTCTCTGGAATTGAAATTTCTCTAGATCGATATTGAGGGACCTTAGACATTATGAAAATATTGGATGTCCTTTATGTTATAAAATTTAATACCAGGGACCGTAAAAAAATCCCCTAAAAAAAAATCATGGATATAAGTTTTAAAATAAATTATATAATGATAAAGTAATATACAAAATTTTAATAAAAATTCAATATAATAGTAATATCATGTCATCATTAACATATGATATTACCAACCAATAATAAGGAAACATATAGAGGATGAACTCACATGTCAAATATAACTAATAATTCAATAAATTTCATATCTTCATTGAGATTAAGTATATTTGCATGTCAATAATGATAGGCATTACCATTGTATTGAAATTTTCATAGATAATAATATGACTTATCGTAATATCTTTATTTTCAATAAAAAAAACAATCATTATTATTCTCATAATTTTAAAAATATCATTGACATATCACTCTAAATAATATTTTATAACTTTTTATTTAAAATATTTTCTTATGTTTACAAAAAAAATAAAATAATAATTATTCCAAAACTCAATGCAGGCACGTGACCCTCTAGACCCTCTGTGCCTCCACCACTGCCCACCAACATCATCCTTCTTAGTATCAAAAAAAAAAAAAAAAAAAAAAAAACATCATCCTCCATCTTTTCCCACGTCGGTCATCACTTCTCTTCCAAATTAATTGATCTTCTCATACATATATAGCATAGAAAACCATAATTGGTTTAACTTTCAGAGAGATCGATCACGACCCCATTAATTGATTCCTTTTCATCCAATGTTTTCAATGCTAATCTCACCTCTAAAACAAAAATATATATATATATATATATATGAAATTAGTGTGGCCCGTTTTGAAATGAATGTGCTTTAGTTAAAAAAAAAAAAAAAAAGTAAAATAAATATAAAATTATATAAAAAAATTAAAAATTTATTATTATTTTTTATATATTTTTTTGTAAAAAAATAAAAAAATTAATCCGAAACAGCAAACCTAAAAAAAACCAGAGACCCCTCTGTTCCTCACTCATCAGCGACTTTGCCTCACCTTGACTCGACTGGACATTGAAGTCGTGTTGTTGTGTGACGATTTGCTACCGTTGGATCATTAGAATACATGTTGCTCAACCTTGAGAAGTTATTTGTTGATCTTGGGACACAGCCACGTATGACCCATGTGTGTTCTGATTGGTGGATGGGATATGACTCATGATTTTGTATTGAGTGATTAGAAAATATAAGGAGATATAAGGGTTTATGATTGGTTAGAGACATGGCTATGTAATACCATAGACCAACCAATAATTTTTCCTCAGCCACATAATATATGTGCATATCAAAGTTTAGGTGATGAAGCAGCGAATTAAACCTATTAAAAAATAAATAATAATAATAATAATAATAATACCAACAAATTAAATCCATCAGCAGCAAGTTCCCTTGAGCGGAGATTAATCAAGGTGTGCATTAACCCGGTCCGGACACTCCATGAGAAACCAAAAAACAAATGAGGTTTTAGAATTTTTTTACGCTGGTCACCAAGCTTGTAAACTAAATTATTTTATAAATGACTTTTTTTTTTTTTTTTTTGATAATTGGGTGTTCAGGGTAGTTTTGTTGTACATATTGTGTAATTAAATAAAACAAATAGATTCATATTGAACAAATAATTTGAATTTTAGAACAAGAACATGCTAGAATTTACTGAAATTCATAATAAAATAAAACTAACAAAAAGAAGCAAATCGAAACCTGTGTGGTACCACAGTCTCATTAAAACAGATTAGCCGCCTCACCGTGGATGCTGGAGGGACATTGACTTCTGTCTCCCAGGATACGATGGTTTAGACTGGCTAACGCAGAAGCACCTTTTGCTAGCTTTGGCGAACCGACAATGGCAGCACTCTCTCAACACAGGAAGAAAATTATAGGAGGAAGCAAACTGACTGTATATCTGAAAGGCAAAAAATTCTGTACCAAAACCAACGGAGATGAGTCTCATTTTATACATAATGGGGGAGAGAGGAGAAACCTTCCAGCCATGAAAGTTGGCAACTAATGCAGGCAAAATTGCCCAATAACTTCTACAAAACTGATGGGGACTTAAGTGTGTGTGAGTTACACACATATGTGTATATGTAAATATATCAACAGCCACTTTACAGATTCGGTTGGTAGACGACCAATCCTAGCTGGCCCAGCTCAAACCTAACCCATTCCAGCAAGCCTCAAGTCTCAAGCCCAAGATCCACGGCCCAGCCCAGTCGCGGAGGGCGGGCGGCGCGTGTGGCAATTTTTTCATAATCAACTTGGACAATAGTCTTGGCCCAAGCCCATCCTTGAAGCATCCATAACTCTCTTCCTTTGAAAAATTTGGATGCTCCAAAGGACTCATTTTCCTTCTCATAATCTTGAAGTTTAAATACCTATCAAATTTTTTTTCTACAATCAATGTGGGATTGATAGTTATACACAATTCTGAATACCTTATTCATGAGGCCAACTTTATGAGACAATTTTTCATTCAATTCTTAATGATTTTTTGTCATTCTTTTTGTGGTGTAAAGACCTTATTACAAAGAATTTAAACCCATTTAATCCCACCTCAACCAATGGTTGGGACCTACTTTAATTTCACATGAAAGTCACTGAAAACCCTTTTTTTTTCCCTAACAATTTATGCTGGTCTTGACTGATTCTAGGGTCTATGTGAAGCGCCCGTGCGAACGTGACCTTAAGGAATTGATATTACCCAATGGGAGTTGAAACTGAGACCTAGACAGAACACACTTTTAGTCCCCAAACTGCACCCACTTAGTTACTTTTAGTGGTCCTATTTGGGGCTGATGTGGGACTAATAAGTCCTATTATGTATTTTTTTTGAGAAATTATGAACATACTCCTTGAGGTTTGCTCAATACAAATTGTTCCTTGTGATTTTAAAAATTACATCCCGTCCCGTGAAATTTATAATTCTATAACAAATTAGCCATTTTATCAATAAATTATCAAGTTAATTAATAATTTTGAATGATGTCAAAAATTTATTTCAATTATTAATTCAAGTAATTTTATTATTGTATAGGAGAGTAATTAGAAATTTTATTTTTTTAATTAATTCTATTAAATAAAAAAGTTTAACAATGGGTATTTATAATTTTCTAAACCATAAGGTGAAATTTGTATTTTAAGCAAATTTCAAAAAATGCATTTGTAATTTACCTTCTTTGTTTTTTTAGTCTTTCAAGTTCTATTTTTAAATTGTAATAATTTTTTGAACAAGTTTACCTTAAATTAATTAAAAAAAAAAAAAGTCTCCGTAAGGAAGATCGACATCTTTGCCTGCAAGATAAAGAAAATCAAGGCAACCACGGCATCCTAACCAGGTGGTACTCCAAGCTACCCAATAATTTCCCTACATGACACTCATACTCTAATATAAATATTTAGAAATGCACGATGCATAAAAAAGTCAGCCATAGCCGAAAGATGGGTTTGTTCCGGCCTGTTAGGAATTGACACTCCAAACTAAGATAGGTAAATACAAATAGTAACAATACAAAAAAGCCATAAATCACACAAACATTAAGAACAATAATTTATGTGGTTCATTCCAAAATTAAGAATACGTTCATAATTCCTATGATTTTCACTATAATAAAATAATTACGAGATATAAGATAACCGTCTCTCCCCTCAGCTATAAATGATAGAAATTAGGACAACAAAACATAAGTGTAGAAAGAATTACAGATTTTTGTGTTGTGAAACTGGAAGGTGTTGGGAAGCTTCAAGCTTTATCATTTCTCAAATAATTCAGAGATGAGAACATGGGGGGTGATGGGTGCTACCTATGTTTGTCTATATTCTATTCACTAGTCTTTGATTATTGGGAAAAATAAATTGGACAGGGCTGCTTGGGATAGTAATTTACAGATAGATCAGTGGTAAATGGATTGAAATTTCAAATTAAAAAAATAATAATATTTATTAAAAAAATTCAGTTTGAATCTTTCTAACTCCTTTTTCAATTCATCACCTACTCTCATCTTCCCTCATTCTCAATAGAGCATCTCCAATCTGTGACCTTTTAAATTTGATAAAAAAAAATGTTCAAAATCATATTTAATTTTTTGTTAAATATTTATTAAATTAAATGAGAGTCATTTTTTTTCATTAAATTAAAAATTTATAAATTCGATGTATACTTCTCTGCCCCAATCTTCCCGCAGACAAGTTGGCTTGGCATTTTAGGCAGAACAGTGAGTTTTCAATACGTTCGGCGTATTATTTATGGGTTGATAGAGAGAGTTGGCATGGCAAGCAACCAATTCGGATGGTGGGTATGAGCAAAAAGCAATTTTGGCAGGGGCTCTGGCATCTCCAAATTCCAAGCAAGCTAAAGACATTTGGGAACAAGATTTATTCAGAAAAATGATAACAAAAGATGAATGTAATGCATGTCGAAGGATAAGACCTTTGAGAACCAAAGCCTTGCCTTGAATTCCTCATGGATTTAACACATCGTTTGAAGCCTCAAAGAATCTGGAAACAGAGAGAGAGCGCTTAGAGCAGGAGGGACAACGGGAAGGTATTGGAAAAAGCTTCAAGCTTGGCATGATCTGAGTTTTGGGCGGCAAATGTCCCGCGCGCTGTGGTAATGGAATGTTTGACAAATTAAAATTTGACAAATTAAAATTTGACACTTGTCAAATATTTTATTAGAGTGGTTTTCTCAAATATTTTTCTGATACCACAGAGCAATGGAGAGATGTTAATACTTTAATTACACCAAACTCTCCAAGTAAATATCATTTTGACCCTTCAGTTATAAATTTATGCATTTTGATTCCTTTAATTATAAAAATATATTACTTTCATCCTCGCAGACCATATTCAAAACGGATCTACTTGTATGATTTTTATAATTAAAGGGGTCAATATATACAGATTTATAAATGAGGGGATCAAAGTGATATTTGTGAATAGTTGAAGAAGTTTTTGTATAATTAACGTGAGAAATTACTTGGTGGTCTAGGAATATTGCTCTACACTATTTGTCATTTGACATTTATCAATTTATCTCCCAAAATCTTAATGAAATTTCACAACTTCAACCAATAAACATCAAGATGGGAACTTACTCCAAGACCACCACATAATTTTTTCATGGGCAAATTAGTAAGGTTGTTAAAATCGAAATATTATGTGATATATTCAGATTGTAAAATTGAATCGAACATCATAAGATTTTCCTTTCAATATAATAATATTGGGTCCAGCTTGTCTCAAGTTGAGATCAAGACTGGATCCGTTCAGTCCGGTCCATGGGGCCCATTTTTTGGGCCCGTTTTGATAATCCAAACTGTTTAATGTGTAGAACTCGTCGAGTACTATATGCCTGTAAAAAATCACGTTGATTGGATATTAATAGCTATGTGATCAAATCAGTTTTGTATAAAAAAAAATAGATGGTGAAAAAATTAATGTTTGATAAAAAATTGTTTTGTTCACATAGCTATCGATATCTGATCATTGTGATTTTTTACAGGCATATAGTACTCGACGAGTTTTACACATTGAACGGTTCAGATTATCAAAACGAGACCCGTGGTGGGCCCCCATGGGCCCAACAGCACGGTCCAGTCCGATCTTGGACTGGACCAAAGCCACTGCCAATAATATTTGTTACATTAAGACATTTGCTAATTATTGTTTTTCACATTCAAAATCAAAATGGCCGAGGAAAATCTTATCGATTATAATGTAAGAGAGGCCACCCTTTGCACTATTCTATCTATTAAAAGATTTATGCATATACATTTGTAATTATGTAGTAACTAGTGAAGGACCACCCCTCTCTTCAGATGACGCATTAGCACTTGACCACTATGATTTCAATTTGGTTATGTAATTTGATAATATGGATGTCAAAATTAATTTTTATTTTTTTAAAAAAAAATTTAAAAAGATTCCCTAACATTGCTACAATTAGGAGGTCCTACACATATTACTAAAAATTTTACAATCCTGAGGTGAGGGCTACTTCATACAAGTGGTAAAATCGTTTGATAAAACAAACAGGACCTCTAACATATGAAATCTTACACAAAAATAGAGGAAAAATAAAGAATATGAGAAGAATCTATCAAATCCAGATTGAATAACAAAGCACTTGATTCTAATCTCTGTGCATAGAACATGGACTATAGACTTAAAGTAATGAGCTTGCAGTACTATTTATTCAGAGGATTGAAAACTTTGTCGAAGATCAGCATATCATATCATTACCAGCATGCAAGTCTCAGTAGTCTTTATTTAGGTGATTTGAACGGGGTTCTTCTTGATCAGTTCTGGGGAAATAATTACATTTGTTAGTTACCAACAAAGCTTATACATTTACATTTCTCAGTAATCCTCCAAACAAAGCCTGTTGGTTTTAACAACCATTATATGATAGAAGTGTAGTGTGTTTGTTTTTCATTAACCATGCAACAAGGTATAAGACTGAAAACACACATGATCAAATGAATATTTATATTAATCTGTCTGAAGTTGTGCTGTGGTTTAGCAACCAACAAAGCATAAAAAGGTGAAATAACATTATTGCATGTTACAGTAAATATGCAAAATGGAAGTTGCGATACAGAACCAAAAGATTAAATTAACCTAAATTTGATAATAGAAAGCAAATGCACTAGTCCTTTTGTATAGACTTCTGTTTAATAAATTACAAGTTGCCAAAGAACCCAGAATGGAATTCACAATGCAATCAAGAGCCCTACACCTGAGGATGACTTGCACTCTTAATATAAATATTTAGAAATGCAGAACAAGTAAAATCCAACAATAGATTAAAGAGAAACTAGCCTTTGAGTGATGAGTTTGCTTCTGTTAATGGCCATAGCTAGAGCCTGGAACATTAATTTGATCAGAAAAATATGCATTTAGCTTTGATATATTAAAAAAGAAAAATTGTGAGAGCATATTCACTACAATATATACTTACTGTCATTGTCCAAATTCAAAGATTATGTACAGCCAGCAAGCAAGGTCGTGCAAGGATTCCCCACCTAGGACGGGTTTCTAGCAAGCTCATCTACCAGATCAAATGAAAAGAAAATGCAATCTGCAATACCGTATTTGGCTTTCAGAGTTTGTCTGGCCTGCTTTGTCCTCCTAGAAAACTGATTAGAAATGCTTTGTAGAATGGAAATTGATAATCAACTTATTGCTAGACCTACAAAAGAAATATGATTCAGCCTAATTTAGTTTTCTTGTACTGAAAAAAGTGGAGGAGAAAAATACAACAAAAGCAATATAACAAAATATTCAATAATCTTTGATTTTTAATATAAGATATCAGATGTTAAAGGGGCAATGGCTATGGCTTGCTTAAGTGTAAGGCAAACTCTAAGACACTTCCTAAAGAGACAAACTGATTTCTCAAATGTGTACAAACTTCAATGCTTCTTGTGTGAAGTAGGCTAGACCAAGCACTTCAAACTAAAAACCCAAGACTAAGCTCCACAGATTTCAAAATTGAAGGCATCAATTTTCATATGTTTTGTTGGCTCACAATTGAAATGAAGATAAGAATATTTGGTAACACAATTATTAGATTCCGAAACAGACTGAATTTGGGGGTGGGGGTGGGGGAGATGAAACTTAATACCTTAGAAACAAACACTAAATCTCTTGTCTATATTGTAATAGAATTTTCAGCTTTTAATATTTCTCTTCACCTGATTTTTTGTAATTTGGATGAGATGTAGTTATGAACACTAGGTTATCAGCCTGCTTTTTGTCAAAAGGAGATAAAAAGATCAAATGTGTGTGGGAGCAAGCGTGTATGTGTGTGTCTAAGAGAAAGAGAGAGGGAGGGAGAATACCACCTGCAAATTTTTGGCTACACCTGATCTTTGTGACCCTAAACTAGACAGAATTATTCTTTGACTTCACATGCAAAATAATCTGTACATGAATACACGTTTCCAGATGAGTTAGAGATGACTTGATGGGGTGATTTAAGTTGTACATGAACCGAACTTGATTTGGAGAAGAGAAAAAAAAAAAAAAAGAAGAAGAAGAAAAGGCAACAAGATGCTATATGTAATTTGTTAGATCCTCTAGGTAAAAGATCACATATTGAAGAAACTAACATATATAGCCAATCTGCAGAAAAAGACAGGCATTAACAGATAAATTAAAATTGAATCATACGATCTGAACTCCATACAAGAACTACATACATGATTCAATCATCCAAGTGGACTGTTGTTGCAACTTCATCTTAGATTAATTGGCTCTTGCTCAAACTACCACTGCTGCACATGCAACAAATCAATATGACTGACCAAAGTGCTATAATTGGAAATGTCAACTCAACTCAGGTGACTTTTGCATACTCTAGGTTACATCAAGCACTTTGGCTTTTAGAATTAGTGATATACAAAATAGCATGGAAAACCCATGTTTAAGGACATGTTATCTGAACCTATATGCAACTTTCTGTGGCTTAATTGTACATAGCTCAGTTAAAAGCAATCCTCCCAGGAACCCACAGTTGGGGCACCATCTCATTGTGAATTTCAGATCATTTAGCTTCATAAACTAAAATGAGATTATTTGAAATTGGAACATCACAAAAGCGTTGGTTCAAAATGAAAACATGTCATTTCATCAAATCCCATGGATGATTTTTTAGGATGGATACAAAGTTCTCAAAATTCAAGAATATTCTAACAAACCTATATATGTTTTTTTAAGATGGATGCAAAATCCATAAATTAAATTTTGATTAACACTAAAAATTGGCCTTTTGAATTGGTTGCAGATAACATCATAATTCCCATGTTCTGATAACAAAGTTGACTAAAATATAAATATGAAGTCATTTTTCACATCCCATTTTCTGAAAATTAGCTCATTCAATTCATATGTCTTTGTTAATAACAACATAAAACCAACATTTGCATCATGAAGACGGAGGCAATGCATCGCATGCCTTACTAGTTGTTTTGTTGTTAGTTATAGAAAATCAAAGTTTGACTCAAACCTCAGCAGGAAAGCATTTTGAAGACCGGTTGATCATTGAAATTATTTAGTTTTTCACTTGACGAGAATCTGCAACTGACAAGTGGAACTATTAAACTTGAAAATTACAAAATAAGTAACTCAAATGACTAATAACATTCAAGGAACAACCAACAAAGTTTGCAAAACATTGCTCTGATTCTTCAAAATCATGTGCACCAACGATTACCTCTTCTCCCTACATTGATTATTAATGGACTGCACTTATTGACTGTACTACTGGCAGGCAATAAATCCAGCATTTACACTTGAAGAAAAACTGGAACTCCTCCTTGTAGAAAAGACCCTATAACATAGCAATTTGTAAAGAGATTGATAAACCTAGAAATATAAATTTATATATATATATATAAAAGTTTCAAAGAAAAAAAAATTATAAACTATTACATACTCATGATTTGGAAAAGCGCAAACTGGAGACTAGATAAAAATGTATAATAATACATATAAAAAAGCTAGATTAAAACTGATGGACTTTAGAGAGAGAGAGAGAGAGAGAGAGAGAGAGAGAGAGAGAGAGAGAGAAATTACATAATTGGTAGTAGACAATTTCATGCTTCATCCTGAAGAAGAAGATTCATCATTCAAGAAATGCCACGTGACCTAAAACCCAAAAAGGGGTAGTAAGATAAAGGGAAACGAGCAAACAACATTGGGAAGGTAGGGGATGGGATGGGGGTGAGATGAGAAGAGAAGAGAAGAAATCATGAATATGGATAACAATTGGAGAAATATATAAGTTACCTTTAAATCTACTCGATGTTGATGGATGGAATATGGGCAATCTTGTGCCATTCTTGGCCGCCTTCCCTTGCGCATCTTTCCTTTAAAAGGGGACAACTATATATTTGCAAAGATTGTAAATTGGTGAGGTGTTGCATTGCTTTCATGGTGGGAAGATACATCAGATTCTTGCAATCAAAAAGCTCCAAAGAATGAAAAGATAAAAGGTTAGCCAGCCACTCCGGCAGAGCTTCCAGTCCACAAAAATGTTGAAGTGAAAAGTCTCTCAAAAGTTGATCAGGCAGATACTTGAGCCTTTCCCAGCCAAATAGTGTCAAAGACACCAAGAAGATGAAGGGGTAGTGTTTGGGGTTTGGGTGATATTTGGTATCATCATCATCAACCTCCTCCTCTACAGTAGCAGTAGTAGATGCAGAAGCAGAAGCAGATGCAGCACTTACGGTGGTGGAAGGCCAGGGGAAATATTTGAGCTCTTCTGAGAATTTACCTATCGTCAATGTTTGAAGGCTGGTCAGGCAAATTAGCCTCTCCTCCCAATAACCCGCCAATCTTGGACATCCTTCAATCGTCAATTTTTGAAGGGATGGGAGACTGCATAATTCATCTGGATCAGCAATTATTAAATTCGGACAACAGAGTATCTTTAACATTAAGGGTTTGTTGTAACAACCCCTTTGGTAAACATGTCAAATTTTTGCACCATGAAATCTGAATCATTAAGACTTCAAGAGACACAAGGTTTTGTAAGTTATTTGCCAAATAAAATAGCTCTTCCAAAGAACTTACTGTCAGCTTTCTTAGGGTTTTGCTGCTTTTTTCCAGCAAATCTACCAGTAAAACACCAATCTTCCATTTCCAACCCCTAGATACCTCTATTCTAAAACCCGTAGATACCTCTATTCTCAAGTAAGGGTGACGCGTATCCAATTTATCATTGCAAATCAATTCCTATAAGGATAACAAGTCACCTGGAATTGTAGTCAACTCAGTGCAACCACTAATATGTACAAACTCAAGCAGATGAAAGAACATCGTGGTGTCTGACGACGATGATGATACCCCAAGCCCACACCATTCTTCTATGTTCGGCATATCTTCTAGATGAAGTTCTCTTAGTACTGGAAATACAACGGCTATAGCTTTTTCGGTTGCTGTTGTTACTGCCCCACTATAGCTGCCAATGATGATGCCATCATTACATTGATGATGATTGACAACACTGTGACAACCATAGAATTCAGGACCAATGCTTTTCAGATTACTTAATCCAGACATTCTGATAACCTAAAGATGCGGAAGGTGTCCAAGTGGTGGGACTTATTCACATCTCGTGCACTCGGATAATTCTATCTTAACCAAATTTTAAAGCAACTGCACATCTCTACTACTCATCATCCATGATGCAAACTTTTTCCTTCAAGATTCTGGAGTTTTAAACCCTTAAGGTTCCCATGAGGTTTAAGTCTTTCCAACACATCCTCATGGTTAATGCTAGTAGTGTCTTCTGCAGCTGAAGGACTGCCAATCTTAACCCAATGAAATCCCAACTCATGAATGTTCAGCTTTCTTGATATATTTGCCTTTTCTGCATCTTTCTTGCCTTTCACTTGTTCAAGATTGTAAATCATTAATTCAGCTCTTAGTTTGCTTAAGCTACCCAGCTCTTCAATTTTATGGCCCTTATCCTCACCCACAACAAAGAATGGTAATGTCTGCAAAGAAGTCAACTTCCCTATCGTCATAGGCATCAATTCCCTGTTCATTATTGTCTCATGAAAATAAAAATGCCTCAAGCTAACCAACTCATAGAACTTTTCTGGAAGCTTTTTTAATATAAAAGGAACTCTCAGTGTTTGCAAATTGTAGAGCTTGGTGATAAAATTTGGTAGTGTTGTAATATATGACCTTGAGAAATCAAGATATCTCAATTGTATGAACTTACATATGGAATCTGGCAACTCTCTCACATTTTCCAAATTCAGGGCATGTACACATTCGAATTCATAAATGTTTTTAGGGAGACTTCCTTCTGAAAATAGTGTCCTCAGTTTCCCAACATTTTCTTTCGGAATTTCAAAACTTACATTTCCCATTAAAGCAAATGATAGATGTTGAACCTCAGGATGGTAATTCGCCTCACTAGTAATCTAAGCCAAAGCTAAACAGTTACCCTCTGAAACATCTAGTGCCAAATCATGCACAAGATCATGCATTTTGCAACGGATAATATTATTGTGCACATCCAATTTAATGTCTTGAAATAAAGAATTGTGCAAAAAAATATTAAAATAATTATTACCAACGTCTTTCATTTCCAATTTGCTTCCCGAAGAAGGCTGGAGATATCCTTGAGCCATCCAAAGCTAAATCAACTTATCTTTTTGAATGTTGAAATCTTTTGGAAAAATAAAACAATACGCAAAACAGTGTTTCAAATACGGTGATGGTAAGTGATCAAAACTTAACCTTAATATCAGTTGAATTCCACTTTTGATCTCAGTTGAGCTCCATATTTCACTGTTTTCAATCGACACCTATTCGTAATTGTATTGCTTAGAGTACATTAAACCTCCTAGTGACGATATTGCCAATGGTACACCCTTACACTTTTCCACCATTTTTCTACCAATAGCCACCAAATTTGGGGTCTCTTTTGGTCCTCCATTTGCATATGCTCTTT
Source organism: Camellia oleifera (assembly GCA_022316695.1). Lineage (NCBI taxonomy): Eukaryota > Viridiplantae > Streptophyta > Magnoliopsida > Ericales > Theaceae > Camellia > Camellia oleifera. The sequence goes on from CM039306.1 coordinate 62,802,763, forward strand.
TCCGAAACATGGTCCAACTTTCATTTTCTGATAGTTGGTTCAAATGATGAGTGAGAGATGGATATGTCCTCATGGTAGATACCATGTGCATACTCCTGGTTGTAGCTATAATTTTTCTTCCCTTGGATGCACGTATCCCTACTAAAGAATTTCTCATGTACTCCCATTTGTCTGGATTTTCATTCCAAACATCGCCTAGTACAAGCAAATACATTTTTCCATTTAGTTTTGCTGCAAGCTTTCTCACTATTCCTTCAATATTATCTGTGTTAGACTTGTCCCAATAAGAGATTGTACCATCTAATTTAATAGCTTTGGAACTATGAAATCATCAGACACACAAATCCACATCCTTTGATCACCAAAATGCTTCACCACCTTCTCATTGTTGTAAACTAGCTGAGCAAGGGTTATCTTGCCCATCCCACTCATTCTTACAATGGCAATGACAGATAAATCATCTCTACTCTCATAAGAGCCAATTAACATGTATATCATAGTTGATACATCACTATCCCTTCCAAAAACTTGTGAATCGTCTACAAAGGGGTGTGTCACCCTGAAATTGACTTCTCTAGGTTCAACACTAGTACTAGCAGCATTTAAGATTTGATCAGCTGGTTTAAGACTGATGTCATTTGCTTTTTTGCAAATCAAGTCTACCATTGAATTGATATCCCTAACCTTATGAGCCATCTTGAGATGAAATGCCAATGGATTTGAGAGAGCAAAGAAATTGCGTACTCTGTTTCTCATTCGGTTTTGCACCTCCGACTTTCTTCGAAGAGTTTCGTACGCAAACTCATCCAGGACATTCTCATCATCATAGGTTACGAGCTTGGGATTCTTCAGCCACTCACACATAATTGCTGATGTTAGTCTCCAGTTCTCAACATCGCTTAACAAAGCTTGAACGATTATTAACGTTTTGTGGAGGGTTTCGAGATCTTTCTTGAAACCCCACGCCTGTTTGATCTGTTCAATTGCTAGTGGAATCAAGGGATTCAGGATCACCTAAGCAGCAGAGATGAGAACAGAGACAGACATCTTTGATCTTTCTTTTCCTTACAATTCCAAAAAGAAAACTTGGATTGGATTGGAAACAATCACTAGAGAATACAGAACAGACTTTTGTGTCGAAGCTGGAAGGTGTTGGGAAGCTTTACGCTATGTTTGGATTGAGTGATTTGGAGAGAAAAGAAAAGAAATTGAGAGATATATGTTTCTTTTACTTTGGATAATTTAAGTGAAGAGAAATGGGAAGAAATGGAGAGAAATTGAGAGAAACTCATTTCTCTTATAAGTCTTATTTTCAATCTTCCCAAAAGTGGAGAGATTGGGAGAGAAAAGAAACCACTATTTTCATAATACCAATTTTGTCCCTATAAAAATAAAAGAAATAAAATGATTAAAAATATAAAAAGGTTATTTTGGTAATATAACATAAAATAATTTCTTTTCTTTTCTCTTAATGAAATCTAACCAAACAAGAATGAGAGAAATCACAATCATTTCTTTTCTTTTCTTTTTTCATTATCCAAACAAAAAGGAGAGAAATCACAATCATTTCTTTTTTTTTCTTTTCTCTTATAACTTAAGTAATCCTTTCTTTTCTTTTCTCTCCTAGGTTCCCAAAGTATCTGTTAAGCTACCATTTCTTAAATAATTGAGACGAGAACATGTGGGTGCTATGTCTCTATAGAGCGGTGTTATTAGCACCCTGAATTATTTTGGACCTTTATTTTTTTAGCCTCTACTTATAAATTTTGAAATCTTTAAAATTTATTTTTCTATTCAATAATATCAAAATTATTCTTATGAAAACATTTTACTCATTGAATGCACACCTCCATACCCCCAAAAAAACCCCTATTCCAAAAAAATCCTAACAAAACTTACCAAGAAGAAGAAGGGCCAATGTGATTACTGTCTCTGTTGCCTTATCCACCATTGTCATAGTTGGTATGCTCTATCTCTCTCTCTCTCTCTCTCTCTATATATATATATATACATACATAATTTCTTAATTTTCTCGTAATAATTTTTTCTCTTGCAGGAAAAAATTATAATAATTGGTTTTGTTAGTTTTGTTGGTAGATATTATAAAATTGTGAGTTCAGTGGAGAACTACATAGCAATATTATTAAAGCTACGCGATGAAGGACTAACTTTTGAATCTGATAATGGATTTGGGCCACTTCCGATAACTTCTGCAAGTGTTAAAATTTTTTACCATTCAATGTGCTAAGAAATTTCCATGTTTGGGCCTGTATTTCCGAACTTGAAAAAATGAAAACTTTTGCAAGCGTTAACAATTTTGACCGTTTAATATGTTAGGAAATTTCTATGTTCGGACCTGCATTCTTGAACATTACTTATTTTTTCGAGAATGCCTTCCTGAACAAATAAGTAATGTTAGGGCCTGTATTCCCAAACTTGAAAAAATGAAAGCTTCTACAAGTGTTAACAATTTTGAACGTTCAATGTGTTAAGAAATTTTCATGTTCGAACTTGCATTCTTGAACATTACTTATTTGTTCAAGAATGCCTTCCCGAACAAATAAACAATGTTCAGGCCTGTGTTTCCGAATTTCAGTCATATGTTCGAGAGTTGAGTCCCGAAAAAATGACAAACAAATTTTATTATTTTGTCATTTTTTTTTCAAGAAAGTTACCCTTACAAGGCCAATCTTTACTGAGCTCAGAACAACATCAAAGTTATGAACCTCCTCTAAACTTTTATTGTTGTACTCCTCTTGTCTTATGGAGTTGTGGTTACCAGAAAAACTTTCACTCACTGTCATTGCCAGAGAAATGTAGTTAGTCAAATGTTTGTCACTATTACCGCCAGAATATTGCCGCCAAAGGGTTTTCAAGGTTTTGAGGGTGGGTAGGTTTTGAAGGTAGAATTTGGGAAAGATGGATGAGTGGTGATGGAGGTGGGTGCTCTCATAAACCCTAATTTATGATGTAGTGGGTGTGTAGGTTTAATTGTAAGGTAAGGTTTCCCAAAATTAATAATATCTTTTTTAATAATTTTATTTGAGGTTATTATTATAATAAAAAAAATTAAGAATTAAAAGATTCAAAATAATTTATGAGGTACTAATAGCAACACTCTTCTCCATATTCTATTCACAAGTCTTTGATTATTGGGAAAAATATACGGGGCAGGGCTATTTGGGATTGTTTTTTATTGGGGTGACAGATCACTGGTTGAAGGTTTGAAATTTCAAATTGACCAAAATAATAATAATAATAATAATAATAATAATAATAATAATAATAATAATTTCAGTTTAATTTTTTTTTCAACTCTTTCTTTTTCAATTCATCACCTACTCTCCCTACTTCCCTCATTTTGAATACAGCATTTCCAATCTGTCACAACTTTTCATTTTGACCCCAAAAAAAAAAAAAAAAAAAAAAAAGTGTTAAAAAATTTAAGTCAAATATTCATCAAATTATAAAAAAAAACATTTTTTCATCAAATTAAAATTTAATAAAAAAATCATTCGTCAAATTAAATATGATTTTTTCCCCATCAAATTTGATAAAAAGAAAATTTTGAAATAATTGATGATTTTTTATTTTAAAAAATTGATAAAAAGTTAATAAAATAATTAAAATAATTCATATAAAATCAAACATTTTACTTAACGACAAATGCTAACAAATGCCCCATAGGCATTGTTTAATGTCGGAAAATATGTAAAAAGTGTCTTCAAAACATGTAAAAATATTGACAAGTCTATCGAGGTCAATAAAAATGTGTTGAAGCTATTGAAAAATGCATTGTGTTTTGCTAATATTTTGTTTTTTAATTGTGCCTTAGGGACACTTGTTAGTAAGACCATTATTTAAATTTAAAATAACATTAGAGGTGATTAATAGGTACTCGGGAAACACAGCCACATCGTGTCTATGATATTATGATTGGTGGAAAAGACATGGTATTATAATTTTGTGTTAGGTGATTGAGAAATATAAAGAAACATGGTGATTGATGAATGAGTATTTACACGTGGTATTCTAAAAACATCTAATAATTTTCTTAACAATAGTTAAAAATTGAAGATGCTCTTAACTTAGCTATCTTCACATCATCATCATTTAAAAAACCTTTCAAATTCTTACGAAAGCAAAACAAAAAATTAGAAAAATACTAGAGATCCTGTGGTGCTGATTTCCGACCACACTGCCAAACGGGAACTCAGCAGGAGAGCACAGGCCGAATAGATTACGCCCGAACAACCTGTCACAGAAAGATAAGACTCCGGCGGTAGTTCGTCCACCTGGGGGCACTCTGATGATCAAGTCAGTACTCAATTATCTCTCAAAGATAGCAAATAGTGCTTAACTCACAAGTTTGAATACAAAAAGTGTACCTTAGACCCACGAGGGCACTTTACTTTTATAGTTCGTCCACCTTGGGGCACTCCGATGATCAAGTCAGTACTCAATTATCTCTCAAAGATAGCAAATAGTGCTTAACTCACAAGTTTGAATACAAAAAGTGTACCATAGACCCACGAGGGCACTTTACTTTTATAGCCAGCACTAACTTGATCCTTGTAGAAGCCTAGCTTCAATAGACTCTGGCACAATGCTTATCTGGGACTCCCAAATAGATAGAGATAAACTCCCTAAGAGCTCTATCTTTACCCAGATTGAGGTCCTCTCCCATTCTAGGACTCTTGTCCTTTATCCGTTCATTTTGGATTCTAGTATCTCCGCAGATAACCTCGGCCTAGCCAAGATCACCTCGGCGCCATGACCAAGACACGTGGCACCTTGGCTGACACTTTGGTGTTACCTTGGCCACGTGTTGTTATTCACAAAATATGCCCCCACAACTGCCCTTTAGGTTCTATTACCTCGGCATCCTGAGGTGATGGAACCTATACCGTTTGTCCATATAGCACATCGACTAGGACTTACTCCATCCTTCATGACTGAGATCATCACACGTCGGCTTCACATGACCAAGACTTTGCAGTCTACTTTTTTAATGACCAAGAACCAAGAACCAAGTTCTCCAAGTTCCTTAACCAGGACCATTCCCTAACCAGGACTGTTCCCCTGGCCGGGGTCCTTACTTCATTAAATCAAGAACTCCAAGAGTTTCATCTGCGTATGAGCTGTCACGCACGATTTTCTCAACCGTTTTATCCACGCATCCTTTTCTCATTGATCCGTACTCAACACGTGCCATCAGGTCGCATCGCTTCTGCGCGTGCTGCCTGATAGGCACGCCGTCCAAGGCACATTCATTGCGGTTTTGCCGCCCTTTCGTGTTTTAACAAAAATACTTTCTCTCCTTCTGTCTTTTCACTTTACATCTTTGATTTTGCTCAAGCTTTCTCTCTCAACAATTTCTCAAGAATTTCGTTGATTACAACTTTGAATGAAATCACCACTTCAATTTTTCTGTTCTCTATTATGGTCTTGCATTGCATCCAAAAACACACTTCGATGATTAGTTGTTGTCTAGCTCTTTGGGCTTCACACTTTTCAAGATACTCTTGTCTTGTGTTCCAGTCACTACAAACAAATTTTTTTTATCACAATCTTCTGAACGAGTCAAATCCATATGAACCCGGAGAAACACTTGTTCAACGGGTCAAATCCTTATGTTTTTGTAGACACACGCATGTAGAGAGTATCAGACAACAACTTTTAACCTTCACCATAAAAAACTCAATTTTTGTTTTCTTCTTTTTCTTTTGGACCATCCGATCATATACACTTAACTCGCAGAAATTGGGAAAAAATAAAGACTCAATTATATACATACACACACACATATATATATATATATATATACACATCAAATCCTAAATGTTGATTAAAAAAACTCAACTCAAATCCATTTGCAATCAATCTCGCTCTCATACCATGTTAAAACTATAAGAGAATTCAGTTCTGATTAGAAACTCTCAATAGATTTATAGATGCTGTCAAGCATGGTGGACATTAACAATAATAAAACATAACTCACTCATATGTTGAATATGGGCTTCTTAATTGCAATGCTAAGATTATCTTATTGTGTTTTAGATCATAAATTTAGATGAAGACTAGAGTAAAACCTGTGGTATACACGAGCACGTAATAAAATGTGATAAACAATACTAAACATGTTAAAAATTAACTAAATACTATGATATTAATTTAGATGGGTATTTAAATAATAGATTTAAGTAAATTTATTATGTTTATATAGATATGCAGGACTAATTAATTTTTTTGAAATACACTCAATGGAATAAACTTAATTGAAAAGGGAGAGTAAAAGTGAAATTCCATAAATATGAGATAAAAAAAAAAAAAGGTTTAAATTTGAAGATGAATATAGAAAGAGAAAATTAGATAAATCTTCAAAAAAGGAATAAGCTCAATTGAAAATCAAGAGCGAGAGTAGATGCTATAAATATAAGATAAAGATAAAAAAAAAAAAAAAAAAAATCAAGTTTAAATTTGAGGATGAACTGTAAGAATATAAAAAGAGAAAATTAAGTAAATTATAGAAAAATGAGGTAGAGAGAAATTCGGTAAATATCAAATGAAAATTGAAAAAAAGAAATCAAGTTGAAATTTAAAAATTCAAAAATAAAATAAGATAAACTTGAAAAAAAAAAAAATCTAATATAACTCTAATACTAGAAGCACATAACATGGTAGTAGTTTAAAAATTGGATATGAGTGAAATGTTACCTATAATTTTTTAAAATTTGTAAAAAAAAAAAAAATCTCAAAAATAAGAACTGAGATGTAGTAAGTTAAAAATTAGATAAGAGTTAAACGACAACTATAATTTTTAAAAAATTAAATTTTGTGTAGTTAAAAAATAAGCATTTATGATATCTTATTATAAAAACTTTAACTCTATTTTGTGTTTACTGCTAATAATTTTTAACAATTTTTGTATTCTAAAGCTACTTAATTAAAAAAAAAAATAAAATTTCAAGGGATCACCTTTTTATTTCTTAAATTTTATTTTTTTGTCAATAACCTATAAATTTTAACAGTTTTTATATTTTGAAGCTACTAAATTAAAAAAAAAATATATAGCATCACTTTTCTTTTTAAAATCTTAGTCAGTTTCATTTCAATTTTGTTTTGTGTCAATAACCTATAAATTTTAGTAATTTTTGTATTCTAAAGCTACTAAATAAAAAATAAAATATCACTTTTTTAATAAAAATTTAGTTAGTTTTATTTTTATTTTGTGTCAAGAGTTGGTAAAGTGGTCTTCGTAGTGCTATGCATGAGTATAAATAAATAATCAAAAATTATTTTTAAAATTAAATAATAATATAAAATTTATTAGTAAAAATTACTTATAATCAATTAAATTTTATTCATTTTTCTTAGAGTTACACATAAATGACTTGTATATTTATGCCAATGTAACCTTCACCTAATTATTAAAAATTGTTTGGGTCTATACCCCAACTTATGAATCATTTGACCTATTTATTTATTAAATAGGTAAATAAATATCTATAAGGATTTTTTATTTTTTAAATAAGAAATATGAACATATTTTATGCATATCTATTAAAAAATTTGAACTTAGGTAAAAAATTATATATTTATGTTAACACTATGAAATAAATTGTCACATATGTTCATATATTAAAAAATTATTTAAGATAGAGTCGTCCTAAATTATGTCATACTTTAGCTTCAATCTTAGTAAAAATATTTGATAATAATAAAGTTAAACATTATGTATAAACTATATAATAATTTATCGATTCGTGACCTGTATGAGCTAATTTGGGGGTTATAATATCGGATTAAATATTCAATATGCCAATTTTTTGGTCCCGTTTTGATGATCCAAAATGTTCACATTTTATGATTTGTTGAGTACATCACCCTTGCAAAAAATCAAGTCGATTAGACAACAGAAATTATATGTTTGGATCAATTTTGTATGAACTGTTTATTTTCTCATTGTCTATTTTTTTTTCCATACAAAATTGATACAAACATATAGTTATCGTTATCTAATTGACTTGATTTTTTATAAGGATGATGTACTCCATGAATTCTAAACTATGAATGGTTCAAATTATCAAAATGGAGCCCAAAAGTGAGCCCACAAGGCCCAACAACACCTCTCCAATCCAATGGAGGCTTGGAGACCCAAAACATGTTAAAGAATCAATAATATTTAAATTTTAAGTTAAAGAATTAATTATTTTTCATATGTGTATAAATGATGTATCAAAATAATGCATTAATGCAATCTTAGGGAAGCAATTTTGAAAATAAATTTGGTATGTTAGACATAAATTAAGGAAGTAATTTGAAATGGTAATTACGGTGGCATAATATAAGGGTTTAATAAAACTCTATGAATTTAATTATGAATTAATTAAAATGCAGCACATAATTATTAAAGAAATTAAAAAAAAAAAAATGAGTCGAGAGTTTGAACCTTAAAGAAAACCCTATTAACATTTATTGTGTATGAAAATAATGAGATTTGATATATACGTTAAGTAGTAGTAGCCATGGTGAGAGGAAAAAAAAAAAACAAGTTATGAAATTTAAATTATATAAATTATTTTATGTTTTATGGTGAAGAATTTGAAATAGTTTAATAGAAAATATTTTACGACGAAATATTTTTGAGTGTGTGATTTATCAATTTTTTTTTTATTGAAAAACTCTTTTTTGAGTGTGTGATTTATTAATTATTATTTTTTAATTGGAAAACTCCTTCCTCGTTTGATAGTAAGGAAGGAATGATTTTAGGAATAAAAAATACGTTCTTTGTTTAAAAAGGAAGTGTTAGTATGTGATTTATTAATTATTTTTTTAAATTGAAAAATCAAGAAATTTAGATTAAGCACATAGAGTACTGTTAGTTTTTCTCACTAAAAATCTCATTTTACTTATATAATATAGAGAAAATTAGTGAAAAATCCAATTTAGAGACTGTCTAAGGCATTAGGTTCAGTATATTTTTTTAATGGGTGAGATGTCTACCATTTGTGAAATAGTTTGGTGAGAGGTGCCTTTACTTGTTTTGAAGGATATTTTGTTTCTAATTTTATCCCTTAATTTATCTGTAGGCTTTTTTTTTTACTATTTATTCAAATTTTTTTATCTATCTATTCAAATTATTTTCTATCTATTCAATTTTTTTTGTCTATTTATTCAATTTTTTATGTGTAAATTTTCTATCTGTCCAAATTTTATCTGTACAAATTTTTTATTTGTCCAAATTTTTTTCTGAGCCTCACATCTGACTTTGAACCTCACATCTTCATCCTTGTTTCGCTGCAACATCACAACATCACATAGACAATTACTTTATATTGTATTATATTATATATATAACACCATTCAAAAAATTTGTTTACAAGTTATTTTTTTCTAATTAAAAATTAGATAATAGAAGAGCCATTTTTAATGTTAGTAATTCCGGAAGAACCAATCAAATTTAATACTTGTAGGAGGATGTGATGTGGTGACTGTTTGACCATTGCGAAAATCTAATAAGACCATTTGGCAAGTCTAGTGTAGGAGAGAGATCTCATCAGAACTGACCTTTGTTGACACCTCAACCCCTCATAATCCAAACCAAACACAGATCTCTCTCTCTCTCTCTCTCTCTCTCTCTCTCTCTCTCTCTCTCTCTCTATTCACTTGTGTGCCGATGCCGTATATATGATATATATATAGAGGGATATTTTAGTATTTTACCTAAACTTATATTTTTAGACAAGGTCCAAATAAAATTAAAATTTGAATTTATGAATAGAATACCCCATAATATATAGATTTGTGACAGAAAATAAAAGGATGAGAAAATGTATTTTCTTACCATTTCATGTTATTTTTTATCCTTCATAAATTTTATCCAAATCTAACATTCAAACACAACCTTATCACACCAGGATGCAAGCAGAAGATTGATCATCCAAGATCAAGGCCACTCAAAGATTTCAGAACTGTTTCAAAAACATTACAAAAGAAAGTATGAAATTAGGGTCCTGTTATGGTGTGCAACTTATGCCTTACACTTACGCCTTTTCTGTTTACAGTCCTGCTTTTGTTTTCACCTTTCACTTACACTTTTTGTGTAAGTGGCACATGGTGTGCAACCTTGAGGGTTGCACACTTAAGAAAAGTCCATGAAATTAAAACCTGATTTTAGGCATGAGTACTTTGGATGTTTTATTTATTTTTTATTTGTACACATTAGTTATGGCGGTAATATTATTTTCAGTTTTTGCCTAGTAGCAAAATGTCATGGAGTTCGTTATAAGTATGGCATTGTGTAGAACATTAATATTTTGAAATAAGTTCATTAAAATTTGGTGTTGAGGGTTTTATTGTGATTATGGAAATACAAAATTATGAATCATTCAATAAATAAAATAAAATTGATTTTTTTTTCTTCCTTTTATAGGCAAATAGGGAAGATTATGTAAGAAAGGAAATGTTACAATGTGCATTCGCATATCGTAATAAAAATTAACAAGTAACATGCCACACAGTTCGCAAGGCAACAAGCCCGTTGGATCCAATGTCAAACCAAGAGTCATCCTCGGGATGGCAACCCAGGCCTTTTCTCTAAGACAATCTGATTGAAGGTCACCTAGCCCAACCTAAGTCTTTTTCCTTACAATCGTTGAGCACTATAGTCATTACGGCCTAACCCGGATCTTTTCCCTAGTGGTCAGAGTCACCACACACAGTGGAATAATTTCCCTGGACTATAATACACAAATGGTCCTGATAATCAATACAACTCAGTTTCGCAAAACATGGTAGTTTACCATTATAAACATGAGACCATAACAAATAGTTCACAGTATGCCAAGTTTACACATGTTTCAAAAATAATTTAATTCCATCGATAATATATTAATTTATCAAAACAGCTTAGTCCTGAAACAACAATTTAATTTTCCAACAGTTCAGGGTAAGGGAACATTTATAAAAATATGTAGCATGCAATTACTCACGTGAAAACGAAATAATATAATCCTTGAATAGAATATGAAAGTCCAACTAGTACCCTGAATCAAGTATGAATACTACACGTCACAACTAATTTAAAAATACTACAGACTAAGAACTAAGTGATCCCAAACTAAAGCGCACCAACACTGCTCAACCCAACTCACCGTTACTCTTAAATATTAACTAAGCTCATGTTCTTCAAGGTCTAAAATCACCCAAGACATGGGTTCAAATCGAAACTTAATTAAAAGTAACTTTAAGATAAAGCAAAGTTTTAAACAAGTTTTCCCAATCTATTTGCTAACTTTGAAAATTTAAAACCCACTCCACGCTGTTCGAAAAATTCCAAAACCCTCCAGATATCAACTAATATATCCTAAGTTTCAAACCCAATTGGTTTCACTTGATTTGCTTAACAAAATAATTATTTACAATTAATTATGCCCAAACAGATTGTTTTCTGCAGCACTTTAAAGAAATTAATGGTTCTCTTAGTATACACGAGCAATCAATGCAAAGGCAAAAATGTAAGAAACTAGACTCGTAACTAGTTCTAATGACGCTGATTTGATAATTTTCAGATTTATACCCAAAGAGAATGACACTTCCAAAGTTACTATTTTAAATCAATTTCTGGACAGATTTGAACGCACCAATTAATATAGATTTTGACTCCCAAAAATTATGAGAAAATTCAGATATGCAATTCAATATGTAATTAATCTGCTGTAAAAATTTCAATTCAAAATTCATTCGTTTGATATTGTTTCTTGATTTTTAAAGTCTGTGATTTTGTGCAGAATTCTTATCCAACGACTTTAGCTGCTAAATTCGCCTTAAAATTTTGCCTGATAATAATATATACAAAATACTATCCCAATAAGCCAAACTGTTCCTTTTCTTCCAACAACTCACAACACCCGCACGCACCACAACTATGTAAACAACATACCATAATAGAACAATAATAGATTATTGTTACCTTAGAGTTGTTAGAGCCACAAAGGTGCTTTCTCTCCCTCTCTCTTTTCTATCTCTTGCTCTCTCTTCCCCTCTCACATTGCTATTGCTGATGCTGCTATAGAATTGTTAGGAACCCCAGGGTTGTTATATATAAAAAAACAAAACTCTAAATAATTATCCTTTGTTTTATATTATTTTTTCCTCACCATTAATTTAAATAAAATATAACTACTATTATATCAAAATATACCTACCAACTTGCCCCTTATTTTTTTTAATAATAAATCTTACCTCCAAATTAAAGACTTTCACCATAAATTTATTTTAGGTTTAAATTTAATTAAAAGACCCTCCAAATATTTAATTTGCACTTTAGGATTCACCATCAAAATATTTGAGATTGTAAAATTATTATTATTTAATTATTTGCTTTATTTTTATATTCAGGTTCTCATGGTACATCTTTGTGTCTCCTGGGTGTACAACAATGCATGAATGGTGAAACTCTCAGAGTACCTCCTCTCTACAATATTTTGGTACGAAAAGGCGGTCTATATATCTTACACTTGAGTAAGAATATACGTTCAAGCCCTTCTCTACCTTTCCACTAGATATCTTCCCTCGGATAGCCTCTACTTCGTGATTACCCCACTGTGCTTCTATAACTTGGCTCACTAGTGTAGGTTGTGCAAAACGGATGACTCAATCGACTCGCCAAGATGCAAATCAAACTCGCCAATAGTACCCAACATCTCTTATTTGTCGGCCACTACATTGGTCTTCTCGGGATGATAGTGTAACTCAAAATCATAATCCTCTATAAACTCCATCCATCTCCTTTGTCTCAAATTAAAATCCTTTTGTGAAAATAGATATTTCAAACTCTTGTGATTGGAGAACACTTCAAATCTCTCACTATATAAGTAATGCCTCTAGTTTTTTAAGGCAAAAATCATCGCCGCTAGGTCTAGGTCGTGAGTAGGACAATTTCTCTCATGTGTTTTCAATTGCTGTGAACTATACGCTACCACTTTGCCCTCTTGCATTAATACATAACCCAAACCTTCTCAAGATACATCACAATAAACTGAATAAGCCAAACCCCTCTCCCGAATAATCAATACTAGAGCAATGGTGAGTCTAACCTTTAGCTCTTGAAACGACTTTTCACAAGTCTCACTCAATGCAAATTTAATTCTCTTCCTTGTCAATCTAGTCAATGGTGAGCCAATCTAGAGAAGTTTTTCACAAAACGTCGGTAATACCCGGCTATGCCCAAGAAACTCTAGATCTCAAAGGCATTCTTAAGCTATTCCCAATCTTGCACTGTCCCTATCTTAGAAGAATCTACAGTCACCCCTTCTCCGGATATCACATGGCCTAAGAACTTAACTTCTTTTAACCAAAACTCGCACTTCCCAAACTCAGTATATAAACCGAGTGCTCTAAGAAACTCAAGTACAACCTGCAAGTGTTCCTTGTGTTCCTTCTCAGAGGGTGAGTAGATTAAGATGTCGTCAACAAAAACAACCACGAAACGGTCTAGGACCCCACGAAAGATTTGATCCATCAAATCCATAAACAAAGCCATCGGTTAGCTCCAAAGGTATTACTAAGAACTCGTAATGGCCATACCACATACGGAATGATGTTTTCTAAATATCCTTCTCTTTCAACCTCAACTAGTGATAACCCGATCTCAAGTCAATCTTAGAAAAACAACGAGACCCTTCTACTGGTCAAACAAATCATCTATACGTGGTAATAGGTACTTGTTCTTACCAGTTACCCGGTTCAACTTTTGGTAATCGATGCACAGTCGCAATGTGCCATCCTTCTTCTTAGCAAAGAGAGCTGGTGCTTCCTAAGGAGATGTACTAGGGTGAATGAAGCCCTTATCTAGTAAATTTTGGAGTTGAATCTTCAACTCTTACAACTTGGTGGGTGCAAATCTATACGGTGCGATGGAAATCGGTGTCGTGCCGGGCACTAAGTCAATGGAGAACTCAATCTCTCTGTGGGGTGGCAAAGTAGTAAGATCTTTTGGAAAGATGTTCGATTATTCACAAACTACCCTTGACTATTCAACTCTGACCACATCACTCTCATTACCCAAGAAAGTTGTAAGAAGGAAATTAAGCTCGCCCCGACCATGTGAGTTAGACATCGACAACAAAACTCTCTCAACTCGGTCCCCCAGAAAATAAAAACAATCACTACTCGAGGTGCACATCGTAACTCTCTGACGGTAACAATTTATAATAGCACGGTACGAAGAAAACCAATCCATACCTAAGATGACATCGAAACTTGACATGTCTAACAATACGAAAGCAAAAAGAAGTCGGCGACCGGCAACCTTTATCTCACAACCACGACATCCCCGATCTACGACAACCTTACCTCTAACTAGTGACTCTACCCTGAGCGGAGATGCTAACTAAGCCAGTTCTAACCCCAAAACTTATGCCAATGCAGACAAAATAAAGGAATGAGATGTACCAGTATCAATCAACGTATTGGCAATAGAGTTTAACAATAAAAAGTTATATCTCAGAACGGAAGGTGCTGACAACTGATCTGGCGTGGTAACATCATACACGCACCCTGTGGGTCTCTACTCTACCTGATCACCCCTCAAAGCATAGGTCTGATACACTGATTAAGCCGAAGAGGCTTCCTAATTGGCCCTCGAGGCCTGTGCTGAATGGGTAGGTTGATGGCTCTGTGTCTGTCTCGAACAAGACACACCAAATGTGCCACCCCTTGAGGGCAAAACCTCCTCAAGTGCCCGACTTCCCACATTGATAACAGGTAGGCAGCTGCCCTCTCCCCTAACTCTAGCTTTGAGAACGAGCCAAAGACGGTGCAGACTGTTGCCTCCTCCTATCTGTGAGCAAACTGAAGATTTGTGGCCTAACTGACCACACTTGAAGCAAGTGATCCTGCCCTAACTACATCTCCCTGAACTAAAACTCGATACAGGAAAAGTGGATCTAAATTGTGTTGTCTAGGATTGCTACAGGGTGGAACCCTCTACCATTTGTTATGCTGTAGCTCCCCCTGACCTTCCTGACTCCTTTGCTTGGAGCCCCTCATCCGTTCCTCCTCAGATTGGATCACGGTCTCTTGGTGAACCGCCTTCATCTCCACAAGGCGACCCTAATCCCTAATCATAGACCTAACCACCTTGAAAAGGAGCTCGGTCCTCAAGCTCTTCTCGAACTCAATGCAATGGCGTTCCTCTATCGTTGCAAGTTTCGGTGCAAATCTAGAGAGGTTAGTAAAAATAGCCTCAAAGTTAAGCTAGAGGTGTGTTCAGCTACTTGAGCTTCAAGAATTGATCTCTCAACTTCTCCTTAATAGTGGGAGGCAAAAACTTGTATTGGAAGGCATTGACAAAGGTTTCCCAAGTCACCTCAATGCGCTTTCAGGCATACTTCCACCACTGACCCGCATCTCTCTTCAGTTAGAAAGATGCCAAGGTTACTCTCAACCTATCTTCCTCGATGTGAAGCATCTCGAACATCTTCATTATCTGCTTAAGCAACTCATCCGCCTTCACTGGCTCTTTCGGATCCCCCAAAAACTCATTTGGATTCGACCGAAAGAACTCCATCTTTAGAAAAGACGGCCCTGTCTCCATAACATAGGCCTGGACTTGGCTTTCAACCTTGAGAATGTCCATGGATTCTCATAAAGCTCTAGACATTTCATGGGCCAAAACATCCATGGCTTGCTGACCTGCTGGCTCGGCTAGATTGGCCTAACCAACTCCCTTCTCTTATGCCGGAATATCATCCGGTAACGACACCTCTTGCCTCCTAGGCCTGCCACACCTACCACTACCACTTCTTGGCATCCTAATAAAGGTAACACAATAGATTAGCACATTTAAAAATATGCTAAAGCTAATTCACTCACGTCCCAATACGGTGGACAACAAATAATTCACTCCACATAAGCACCTAATCACATAAACACAAACACACTTCCTTTCTAGATTATGATTGTCCTACGACATTGCCAAAGTTTTAGTTAGAAATAGGAGTGATCAAGTGCTCTTTTAATAGGACTTCTAGAAACTCGTAGACCCAATCAATATCTTAGAAATCAAATCTCATACTCATTTAGTCACATAAGCATGTTATTATATAGCGTACTAGGTCTACTTCTAATATCATTTAGCGAGATAACCCATTGCGGTAAAAATCACATCCCACAATCCTAAAGTGTTCAAATTTGGTAGCTCTAATACCAAGTTGTAATTCTCCAAAATAATAACAATAACTCATCTCATAATATGCCTTATAATTGATTAATAACATTATATTTTATATTCCATTTATAATCTTTGATCATAAAAAAGATGACATATGCATGTATACATTCATAAATCCAAGATCTTGAATCTACAACATATGACATGCGTACAAACATTGAAATAAAAGAAAACCCAAGTAATTATATGCCCTAATGGCTATATCTTTCTAAGTCAAAATTTGGGTACATCAAAACGAGTTTATCTTAATACAATTAAAGCCTAAGGTTTGCACAAAAATCATTACATCAAATAAATAAAAGGAAGCTCTTGGCTCTAAGTCCTCCCAAGCCATGTCCTTGGTGGAGGTATATTATCAGCATCTGAAAGTTGTTTTCCACATAGGGTGTGCTAAAGCCCAATAGAGATACTTTAACACAATATATGAATCTTTACAAAGTCATAAGGTGAATGCATATGCATGCCAATTGTCAAATGTTTTACATTTTCCTCTCAAAATAATGTAATGCCATATTTATATAAGAAAACATGGCAATGGATACAAAACACTAGGAATCTCTAGGTACGTGTCTGCTAGTAAGCTATACACGTACTACCAAAGCCATTTTATTGGTACTAATCGGAAGGATCGACACCTAGCTGCACGGGTTTCTAGACTTTCACCACGGACGCATAGGCCAACATAATAACCACAACCATACCCCCTAACTAGATTCACCACGGTATTCACCAATTTTTTTCAATAGTAATACATTTTCAATGTTTAAGTATGAAATAATACTCAATGCAAAATGTATAAGCAATTAGTTTCAATTCACTTAATCCTTATGCAATTTCTACAACCATCAAAGCTATCTTCCACTGATAACCCAAAACATATATTTATATTCAACACATAATTTCCAACAAAAGATATAATCTCATCATTCTCAAAATGATAGTGATATTACATATCCAACTCCACCATCATTATCAACATATACATTAGTTCCATTCTTGAAAAAACCCAACATTATTTCCCTTTTCTTCCACAAACCAAACATCCATGATTTTAGAACAAAAATGCCTTTAGTTTCAAAAATCAAATTTAAGTAAAGAAATTCATCATTTTAACATATCTCAACCATAAACACATCCCCACAATCTTTCTCAAGAACCCAATTAAAAATCCCTCTTTTACAATTCAAAATCAAACCCTAGGTTTAACCCAAACTCCCCAAATCATTAGATTCTTTCAATGGACAAATGACTAAGGTAAAAATCATACCAAAGGTTGAAGAAATCCCCACCTCAAGGTTAAAAGACGAGAGAGCAAGGGTTGAAGTTTGGCAGAACCAAAAACAAGATTCTCTTTGATTAGAACGAAACTTGAGATGAGCTCTACCTTTTTCTCCGAAGGACTAGGGTGACGAAATCAGCACATGATGGAGTATTTGGGACTTTAAGGAAAGAATTAGAGAGAGAAAGTGAAGAACTAAGGTTTTGGAATGTTTTAGAAAGAGAGGAAGTAAAAAGTGATTCAGAAAACCCTTTTCCCGAAATGATAAACACGCAAACCGCTCGAGCGACTAAAACACCCCTTGAGCGTCAGACACAAAAAGTGACACCGCTCGAGCGCATAATGACCTCCTCCCAGAAACTCAAACCTGTAAAAGACCGCTTGAGCGCAAGAAATACCGCTCGAGCGAAGATACTCTACTTCCATAAGTTTTGCAGACTGTAAAAGACCGCTTAAGTGCAAGAAAGACCGCTCGAGTGAACAAACAAAGATCTAGACAACAACTCTTTGAAAAACTAACCCCTAACCTGTTCTAAACATAACAATAACTCCTAAACAGCCAAACTCAGCTATCAACAAGGTGATAATGAAATGAACAATTGTTAAGGATATGAATTCTCGGATGCAAAAGCCAACCGAAATAGTTATAATAAGTACTCACTCAACAAGTCTCTTTATCTGCTCTTTAGAGAGAAAAAGGTGGTGTTGTTAACCTTCATCTCCTCTCCATTTCTTCTCTTGCGATTTCTATCACCATACTAGCCACTACCGCTCATCTTTTCTCTATCATCGGCTTGCTACTGGGGAAGCTTTTAGATTTAGATTCAGATTTGATTCATGATCGAGATCTGATGATATTAAACACACTGTTATATGATAGGCTATCATCTCAGATCCATAATGTTTTATTTTGTATTGTAGAGATGGGGATTAAGGTACCAAAGTTACCAGTTACGACGATGAATGGATCGTGAAAGTGATTGGTATTGTTTGTCTGGTAGTTATCATTTGGTTTTGTTTTTGTTTTTTTTTTTCTTTTCTGT
Organism: Camellia oleifera; assembly: GCA_022316695.1. Classification (NCBI taxonomy): domain Eukaryota; kingdom Viridiplantae; phylum Streptophyta; class Magnoliopsida; order Ericales; family Theaceae; genus Camellia; species Camellia oleifera. Next base: position 62,821,322 of record CM039306.1, read on the forward strand.
TGCGACCTATATAGAGGTTTCCTCATTTCTTAGAGGTTTTCTCTTTCTTGCGTAAAGGTTTGTTTTTCTCCCTATGTGGAGACTCATACCCTCCACGCATGGAGCTTCTTGTTATTCCTTTTGGGATCTATTTGGTACTCTGATGTACTTTAGTGGATGACTTATTGTCAGATGTGCAATATATTAAGCCTTGTGCTTTTCCCTAAAACAAAAACCTTATTTAATGTTTTTTTCTTCGAAAAATAAATGTATCATTTTTGACAAGGAACCAACCATATTATAAAGGAAGAAAATTCATTTTATCTCCGAAACTATACATCGATGATCAATTTAATCCCTGTACTTCTTATAGTTTCAATATTATACGTAAACTATTTGATTTTGAATCAATTTTAACCTTGTCATTGCCGTTTATAATCAAATGGAAGTTGCCGACGTGGCACCAAAATTTTGTTTGAAATTTTATTTTTCCCTGCAAACTATCTCAAAAATATCAACTAGACACACAAAGTTCATATTGCTTAGGGGTCTAATTGATATTTTGGGAGTAAACTGAAATCTCAAATGAAGACGGTAGCAAGTGTCGTCTAATTATAGACGGTAGCTAACTACATGGGTGTAATTGATCCAAAATTAAATAGTCTAGGTGTAAAATTGAAATTATAAGAAGTATAGAGGTTAAATTAATCATCGAAATATAGTTTAGGAGGCAAAATAAAATTTTCTCTATTATATACACTACAACAATTTACACTTTTGGCGACTAAACTTTTTGTAATCACCAAAAGTTGTGGACTAGGCAACTAAAAATTACATTGGCCATCGTTGAATATGGTTTTTAGCTACTAATTTATTTATTTATTTTTTGTAGCTGTATCTTAATTATTGGCGACTAAAAAAAAAATTAGTTGCTAAATATGTCACCATAAGCGACTAAAATTTGTTTTAGTCAGCATTAGATCATGTTTTAGGCTACTAAAAATTTATGTAACGCCCTCAAAATAAACCCATAATATATAACATTAACATGCATTGATAAAAGAAAACCAATTATCATCTCATCCATCAGACTAATCTTATTAAAAGACATTATATGTAATAACGAAAGTAAATGCCCTACGGGCTTACATCTTTCCAAGCCAACACTTGGACACAAAAAAATATGAGTACTAACTCATTTACACATTAAGCCCTAGGCTTGAGTTTACATGTAACATCAAATTAAAACAAAATAAATAACTAATCTAAGCAGAGTCTTCAACTCCAAATCCATCCAAGCTAAGTCCTTGGAGGTAGCACATCACCTGAACCTGAAAATGATGTTCCCGTATAGGGTGAGCCACAGCCCAGTTGTAGACACCCCATTTTTGACCGTCCTCAAGACTTGGACGTCACCGTTGGAACACTCGGTGATTATCCATGGTTGTGTTCATTTGGAGTTCCCGGAGTTCTCGGCTGCGCGCGCCCTGCCTCAGGACCTCCAAACTCGACCGTTTGTGTTTGGTTTTGCACCAAACACTTGTGTTTTGCCTTGGGAAGGTGGGGAATGCCTTTTGAGGCATCCCTACACACCACCGGCTGGTACTGGAGGCCATCGGCTGGCTTATTTGTCCATCGGCACTTTATTGTGCCGACCGGCACCAAATTTTGACATTTGGCACTCTTTGCCGGCCGAGCACTGTACAGTTGCTTTATGAGATATTTTCTCACAGCTGTAAAGCTGGTTGCTCTCCTCCATACACGTGTATGGAGGGATGAGGCCTTGTTTTGCTTAGCTTGTAAGCATTCTTTGCCTATAAGAGAGGAGCTCTTCCTCTTTGATGAGGGTTAGAACCTTTTGAGACAAAAACCAGAGCTCATACATACACATATATCTATATCTCCCTCTCTCTCCTCTTGTGTGTGTGTTCTAGGGCCCAAATAGTGTGTTTTACCTCATTTTTACACCATTACACACACTATTACACCTAGCTCCGAGATTGGGAGACTTGGAGGTTTGTTTTGAGTGATTTTGGACTGGTTTTGATCACTTGAGGAGGGCTGGACCATCTGTTCTTCATTGGATCTTCAAGGGTGAGCTTTTCACTTTAGTTTCCCCATTCTTGCAACTACTTTTTACCCTCTTTGCTTTGAGTTTTTGAGTTTGTGTTTAACATAAAAAAGTCTTGTTTTTACTTGTTCTTGAACCTTCTTTAAGGTCATTTTATGGTTTGAGTTAAGCCTCATTACTTTAAGCCTTGTTTGGCCATTTTTGGTGCCTTTTTCTTAGGCCTTCTTGTTTTGGTGTTCCTTGATATTCTCACCACTGAAAACCAGTGGGTTTTCAGTGGTGAGGATGATATTTTCAAGCTTCATTTAGGGGAGAGACACCCCTCTCCCTTTGGTCCTTTGGTTGGCCTTTGTTTTGGCTCATAGCATAACATGCATGCATGCTTTCCTTAGCTTTCATTTCAGTGCTTTATTGTGTGTTTTAGGTCATGTGTGACCTCTGTTTTTAGTTGATTTCATGGCCTCTTGCACGCTTTCCATGTTGGCTTTAGAATGCTCTTTCATGCTTATAAGTAGTGTCATGCTTTGAGCCTTGATTCTTGCATATTTTAGCTTGGTTTCATGAGGATATAAGCATCTATTTGCCATGTAATAGGGCTGTGAGCCACTGTTTTAGACACCCTTGGTATGCTTGATGTGCATGTTTTGCATTTTAGGCTTGTAAACTTTGCTTCCATGGAGTTCTAGCATGATTGACTTGTTTTGATCTAGTGATTTGGCATCATATTAGATCTCATTTCAGTCCATTAGTCATGTTTGCATGTTGGCATATGTGGCTTAGTTCATGTTTTAAAGATATGCTCTTGAATGCTTTAAAATAGACATTGTGCATGCTTCCATGTTTGGTGCATTTTTGGGGGTGCCATGGGAGGATTTGGGTGTCATTCCACATGCTTAAAATCTGTTTTTGTTTGTTGAATGCATGTCATGAGTGGTTGTATGAATGATGTCAAATTACTCTCTTTGGTGTCCTAGACTTGGGCCCATTGAAAAGCATGCTTGTGTGGCATTTTCATCATGTTGTGAGGCTTGTTTTGCCACTGTTTTTGGGAGTTTGAGGGCTGCCCTCTATGGCTTAAGTCCATTGTTGCATGCTTATTTCATGATTGTTGCTTGCTTGGTCAATATAGCCTTGAATGTATGCTTGTTAGTTCCATGTTAATTGGCCCATCTTGCATGCCATTTGTATCCTACATACTTTAGCTCTTTGCATGTTTAACATGATAGCTTGCATTGCATTTGAGCCTTGCTTGCATACTTGCATCTCATAGCTTGGTTTGGGGTTGTCAAGCCAAGCCTAGGATTGAGGGAAGTTCACATTTCAAGTGGTGTAACTCACCTCAATCCTTGGTCACTAAGGCCCTTGATTTCCACATGATAGGGACTTAGTATTCATTTGTTGTGTTGCATGCATACTTACATTAACATGAGCAATCTTGGTTCCTTAGGCTATCATGCATCAAATGCACAATTGATAGCCCTAGAACCAAGAGCCACACCCCCTTGAGTCCCTAAACATGATAGGAGGTGTTGGACATGCTCACATTTGCCCAAAAACCATGCCTATGCATTGCTGTCTGTTGCTGCTGCTGTCATCTGTCCGGTGCAGGAACTTTATGCCGACCGGCAGAAAATAGTGCCGACCGGCACTATTTTTGTGCCGATAATTACCAAGTGCAGTCGGTGGCCATTGGAAGAAGCCGATGACTACACTGCCCAGCCGGTGGATCATTTCAGGTCTCTTGGAAGGTATTCTGAAGTTTTAAGATTTTTTTGGAGAGGCAGAGCAGTAAAAACAGAGACAGTAGTGCCAAGGTGTGGGCTTTTCGGGCAAGGCGGGCATCGGGCATGCATCATTCGCGTATCCCAAGGCAGGGCCGAGGCCCCATTTCATTTCACTTAGATGCTTTAATTTCAGTACTTAGAAATTTGTAATAATTTATTTATTCATTTATTCTTCGGTCTGTATTATTTATTTGTTCGGTCCCTCCGAGTGAGGGCAAAATTGTAATAAGTGTGGGTGAGTGTGATGTATGTCTTCCAACCCCCGCTTCTTTCTAACCCTTTTATTTACCCGCTTTCAGTGGTAGATTAGGGCATTTTAAATTAGCATACCTTATGCAATGCATGCGTGCATCCATGCATTTGTTTACATGCACTGGGCTCGGTACACCATACAAACTGCATCGCAATTTTCAAATTCCAAAATTGAATACGTGCTATGTGATAGCATTTCATATGCCATGCTTACGATAGCCGAGCCTATCTAACTGCATTCTTGCCTGTGTTGCATTAGTCATTTAACATGAACTAGGTCATGCATTGTTTTGCTAACTAGTTTACTGTTTTGGCACGGAGTACGAGGTGAGCTTTTATGCTTTAGCATACCGCATGCGTGTAAGTGTTGCCATGACAGTAGGATTGCCATGCGGCTAAATGCTTACATGATAAACTGTTTGAATGCCTGTGGGTGGAGGTTGGATTGCTTGAGTTGGAACAACTCGTTGAAATCCGCATTTTAGCCTACTTACGAGTAGCAAAAGAAAACAACACGTCTTTCGAGACAAAACGGATATGCAATGTTTATTTCCAAGTTAGGCGATCCAGTCTATACTTTTGTGTTGTGCGCATCACATAGTAATTCTAGGTTAATAACCGGAATAAGAACGCATAAAGTTTTCAAAAACGGATATCACGGTTAGTAGAGGTCGGTCTTCGGACCGGGCGAAAGGGGGTGCTCATAGCTGACCTTCCCCGATCGTACCCAAGCTCCCGAGCCAAGACCACTTTGGTGATGACGGACATGTGGCCTTCGGCACCGAGTCAGGGTTTCCTAAATTTCCCAATTTAAAAAAAAATATTTAGGTGGCGACTCTGTAATCTGGCAAAGCAGTCCATGTTTGGCACTACTTTTCAAAAAAAATCTGTTTTCTCAAACGATTTGCCGGATTTGGACTCTTTGGTTCAAGATTAAGAACCGACACAAATTGAGTCCGAACTGTAGCGCGAGGTCCCCCCGCGGACGTGCTACAGTTTCTGGCGACTCTGCTGGGGATTTTAGAGAGCTTGACTCGAACTCGTGATATCCTGTTTTGACTACACTTATGTGTTTCTTTGCATTGCATGTGCATTGGTGCGCCTAGGACACCGTGTTGGCCATCTGCTATTCCTGAGCGGTTTGCTGGAGGCTTGTCTTGTCAAGGCATGACCATAAGGCTGATCGGTTGCGGGCTCTGCCAGTATGGGAACACAAACCCCGATTTTACTGGGGCACCCTTTTTGACCATTCGACCTAGTGCATATTCGGATCCATAGTGACCATTCCAAACTAGGACAGGTTGCTTACCCGATCATAGGTTGTTTGAAACCGCTGCGTGCGTAGTGAAACCCTAGCTCCTGACAAAATAGGACAGGGAAACCCTACCCCAACATAGGGGTGTTTTGGCTCTCATTTACTTGCTATGTGCTTTTAGAGTGTATCTCTCCAGGGAATGCATATACCAGTTTGCGAGTCTGGGTATCCGGCCCAAGGGCACCAGTATCAGTATTTTGAGAATCAGTTATATCTGCGGGTATCAGATTCAGATTTGGTACAGTGATTTCGGGGAACAGTGATCAGTAATAGAATACAGTCGTTCAGCTTTGCTCATATCCATTCCAGTGAAATTGGGCTGAGATGCTGTCTGTTTTCTCTTTTGCAAGGGTAGTCCCGGAATCATAGCTTCAGAAGGCTCCGATATCCCTCGGGTACATTGGACTAGTGCTGATAGACTTTGTTAGGTCAGAGATTCAGCTCAAGGGCAATCAGTGTTCCTTTGCTAGAGGTAGAGTAAAAAAGGGGCAGTTAGGCACGGATCACCAATTCAGCAGTTACCAGATCAGTGACCCTTATCTACCGTATCAGTGGACAATCAGGCCGAGGTCTCAGTTTTTATCACAAGGATAGATATACCAGTCATTCAGCCGGGTCAGCATAATATGGCAGGGATGGAGGAGATGATGCGTCAACTCCAAGAAAGTATGAAACTCATGCAGCAAGACGCTGTCCGCCAAGCGGAATTTTCCAAGCAGCAAGCTGCAATCATGGCTCAGCAAGATGAGCTCATCACCAGGCTGCAACAGCAAAGCGGTGCGTCTGCTTCACAACAAGTTCCTCCCCCAGTAGGAGCTCCAGCACCTGGGGAGACGCCAAATGTCCAGGAAGGTACAGACATTCCGGTAGGGCCAGCTTTGCCCCCAATTTTACCCCAGTTATCAAAAACACCCACTAACCTACCGGACTCTCCCTTTGAGTTCGAGACGGATCCCACAGCACTGAAGTTGAGCAAGCTTGAAAAGCTGTTCAAGAAATCCCAAGGAGTCAAGACCATCCCTGACATTGAAGATGGATACACGGACACAGCTGTGACATTGCCGGATAGGTTCAAGATGCCTTACATCGACCGTTTTGACGGGTCGGGAGATCCCATGGTCCACTTAAGTTTGTTTTCAGATGTTCTGCGCCCGATGGGCTTGACAAGATTACAGAAGCTCTCCCTCTTTAGCAGGACCCTGTCGGGTATCGCGGCCATCTGGTACGCCAAATTAGAAGACTCAGTGAAACGAAGTTGGGAGGAGATGTCCGAGGCCTTCGTCGCACAATATTCCTACAATACCCAGATCGAGATCATAACCCGTGATCTTGAGACAACCAGGCAAGAGCCGAAAGAGGGCTTCTCTGACTTTGTAACCCGTTGGAGAGCCAAAGCTTCTTCGATGACCACCAGGCCGGTCGACAAGGACCAGATACGGATGATTGTGCGCAATCTCCAACCCAGGTTGATGCAGAAGATGATTGTCCTCCCCCTACCCACCTTTGCAGACCTCCACGAGATTGGGGTACAAATCGAGGATGCTATAAAACAAGGCCTTATTGATCAGGAGAAGGAGCAGCCCAGGAGGGCGTTTACCCGCAGTTCGAATGCGACCACCAGCGGTGACGCAGCTGCAAGATCTTCCGACGTGGGCATGGTCGCCACCACCACACCAAAAGCAGCCACCCCCTTTGTTGGTACATCCACTTCAAACCCCCGAACTTCAGACTATCTACCCCGAGGCAAGAGGGTCTTCACCCCACTCTATATGTCTTTGTCTAAGGCCCTAGGGGTCCTACTCAGGAAAGGACATTTGAAACCGTTAGAGCAACGGCCTCTACCCGATCCTCTCCCTCCAAAGCATGACCCGGCTAAGTACTGTGCTTTCCATCAGCAAATCGGTCATGACACTGACAGTTGCGTCCGTCTCCGCCATGAGATACAAAATTTGATTGACAATTGGGTCATCCCCGCACCAAGCTCTGCAAAGTCTATCGGCACTTGATCAGTGAACCTGTGGGGGGATAATGTGATGTGATCACGGGATGGACCACCTGCGAGCGGCGCTCAATTTACTCCAGATGTGGCGTATGGCACGCACCGTTTTGAGCATTTGTGAATGCTGGTTTTTGTACATTCTGACTTGGGTATTGGGTCAGTCTTGTTGTGTTATTTCGAGTCTGTCTCTTTGTTTTGAGTCAGTCTTTTTGTTTTGGGTCTGTTCTGTGGTGGTTTCGAGTCAGTCCTGTTGTATTGAAGTTGGGTGATTCCGGGAATATTACCTCGGATCTCACTATTTTGTTTTGTGTTTGTCTTTTCACTTTCTTTTGAGTCTGTTTCTGCCAGGGAGTCAGTTATGCCAACAGATTTTGAATGGAACAGCAGTGATTTTACACTCTTGTGTTTGCTTCTGTCGTGTGCCAGTTGTGCCAGAAATTCTAAATGAGATGGAAGTATTTGACTAAGAACTCTGTCTTTTCTGTACCTTGAAGTCATTGTAATGACCTGAGTTTTTCAAAACTTTTTGAACACTGCGGTGAAAACGAAGAGGGAGGAATTCCTCGGGATTTGCAAAAATTTGATCGATTGAGAGAAAGAGAGGCGTGCTAAGCCCTTAATGAATGAAATCATGCTTGTTAGTGTGAGTACTGAGAAGGACCCTAGCTTTGATCCAGATTGGTCCTACACTGTCTTCAGCGCGAGCGATTTGTCGCTTTCTTAAAAACTTTCAAAAAATGTTTTGCGCGGTCCTGCGAAGACATGTGTGGAATCGCTCTTGAGATTGTGCAGCCTAGGATCGCTCTCAGCCTCGAGACTCGACCCCTCATTTTCGAACCTTGGACTCAAACTCAGAATGTTCAACGGTTAACTACAACGTGAGGCCTGTGAGACCAAATTCAAAGCAACCCTCGAACTAGGGGCAAAAGAGTCAGATCAAGAAGTTCAAGTGTTTTCAAGAGAAGCTTGTAAAGCTAGATCAGAAGCCCCCCTTCAAACTAGGGGGCAAAGATGTCAGATGTGCCCGAAGAGCCGAAGATGAGTTCTCTTGCGAATCAACAGCCACTCTCCTGGATACAGAGGGCTTCAATCTCAAAAACCATTTGGCATGGACTTATTACACTTTTACCCTTTGAGAGGCTCGCTGGGCTGAAAACCCGGAAGGGCTACCCAGGCAAAAGTTAGAGCAAAAAAATAATAATAATACATACAAAAGAAAAAAAATATATACAAAAAAAGAAAGAAAAAAAGAAAAAGAAAAAGAAGCTCGCAAGGTCGAAAACCCGCATCGAGCGCCTTGGCAAAAGTTAGAGCCTAAAAGAAAAAGAAAAAAAAAATGAAAAAAATGAAAAAGAATTGAAAAGAAAAGAAAAAGAAGCTCGCAAGGTCGAAAACCTGCAATAGGCACCTTGGCAAAAGGTAGAGCATAAAAAGGAGAGGTTAAATACCCGAGTGTACCTTAACCCCGAACTACGTAAGGCTTGATTCTCATGTTTGGGATACGTAGGCAACTTCATTTTGAAGTCCAGCCCTGAAACACTTCAAATTCGACTATGTCCATGTGATGGTTTTTGATCATTTTGTCTTCTCTGTATCCGAGAGTCTGGTCGTGTTCGTCGCTCAGAGGACTGATTACAATGTGCTGCGACATCGTCCAAACAAGGGGCAACTTTCCGTTGCCATTCAAAACGCCGCGGTGCCATTTCAAACAAGGGGCAACTTTCCGTTGCCATGCAGTGTCCTTCAGACAAGGGGCAATTTTCCTTCAAATCCGAGGTTGCGCATCTCGAGAATGGGTTCTACGCTCGTTGAGCATTGGCCGTTTGCAAAATAGTTTTTGAGAATTTTTACTGAGGTTGACTATTCTCTCGAAAATTATTCCATCTTTTCCAAAACTGGACCATTTTCTTGGACCCAAAAAAGGAAAATTTTCAGTGCTCACAACCTAACTTGCATGATTTTAAATCAAAAGTTGAATAAGCATGTTAATCTAACTTTCATGTTGGTCAAAATTGTTTTAGTAGAAAGCAAAATAAAAAAAATGGTCAAAATGATGAACTAGGGGCACAGTTGAGTCAGGTGTTCTGTCTTTTCCCCATCATCAACATACTTGCCAAGAAGGGCACTCTACCTGCCAGAAGAGGGCACAACTGAAGTCAACAACAAAAGGGCCGAAAAGCTCCCTCATCCTTCGAGCAATGAGGTATCAAGCCCAGTGCGAAGCACGAACTGGAATGGATCAAGATATTCCACTCCCTCATCTGGACACATCTGATTGCGTCCAAACTCTCCAGCAGAGCATCGTCAACCGATGTCAGCTGCAAATTTGCTACACACCCAGTTGTAACGCAACCTCTCTGTGGGAGGAATTCACTAGCTGTAAGCGGAAGAAAGAGAATCTATCAGAATGCTAGCGGCACGAGCCCATAACTTGTTGTTTATCCATCAACCACCCAGGGGAGGGATTGAAAAATGAGAGATTGAAGAATAGAGAGATGTGCGATGAGAGGAAAAGTGAGAAAAGGGCTTTTTCAGAAAAATAGAGCTTGAGGGCCGAGTGATGTGAGAACCACAAATAAGAAAAGGGTGGGAAATAATACCTGATGAAACAGGCTCCCTGCGCACATTTGAGTCTTGTGTTTCGTTTTGTCTGTTTCGATTCTTGTTTTGAGTCGTTTCAAGTGTCAATAGATGTGTTTAGGTTGTTTACCTTTATTTTCCGTTGTTGGGTCGTCTTTGCTGTGTTCAGTTGTAGGCTCAATACCCGGTCGAGAACTCATTTCCTCAATTTCAAAAATGATTTGTTGTGTGCTCAGAGCATTGTGTCATTCTCCACATTTGTGCAAAAAAAGAATTTGTTCTTTCGAAAACTGCAGGGTCCACCCCCGATAAGTGTGAACAGTGAAACCAGGGCCTATCTGAAGCTATATAGGTTCCGGACTGCAAAGCAAAAGAAAAGAAGGAAAATTGAAGCACCTGAGTGTATTTCACCTTCAGCGAATTCCGTGATTGTACTCCAGATGTACATCCTCAGGTCTTGTCACTACTCCGAAGTATGAGTGTATCTCGACCCCAAGTGTAAGCCTGTTTCAAGTTAGAATGGCAATTAAAGCAGCAGCAGATGTTATCTCTCTCTAATATGAACAGGATGTGCCCGTTCTTGAGCTGAATGTGTTGCAAACCCCTCCGAAAGGTAAATCGGAGGTCGCGTTTTTATCTGGTCTCGTTAAGGCTTGTATACCCTTATTCGGCATTTTGTTTCAACTATGCGTTGTCACGCACATTCCAATTGCATTGTTATGCACCCACTTCACTAGCATTGTTATGCTTATTCGTTGCATTAATTGTGCACACCTATCTAGCATTGTTTTGCTCATTACTTGCATTGTTATGCACCTTGTCTCTTGCAATTGTCATTATTTCTCCTCGCATGTGCGACGGGTTAGACCTCCTATGGTTCAGAGCATTTGGAATACGTTCAAATGCTTATCCCTTTTCTGAAACACCGGGATACGTCCCTACGTTTCTCTCTTCTTTCTAAAACACCGGGATACGTCCCTAAGTTTCTCTTTCTTTTTCGAAACACTGGGATACGTCCCTATGTTTCTCTTGCCTTTCCGAAACACCGGGATACGTCCCTACGTTTCTCTCTTCTTTCTGAAACACCGGGATACGTCCCTAAGTTTCTCTCTCTTTTTCGAAACACTGGGATACGTCCCTATGTTTCTCTTGCCTTTCCGAAACACCGGGATACGTCCCTACATTTCTCTCTTCTTTCTAAAACACCGGGATACGTCCCTAAGTTTCTCTCTCTTTTCGAAACACTCGGATACGTCCCTATGTTTCTCTTAACACCGGGATACGTCCTTATGTTTCACATTCCTTGCGAAACACCGGGATACGTCCCTATGTTTCTCACTCCTTGCAGAACACTGGGATATGTCCCTATGTTTTTCCCTCATCCTGAAACACCGGGATACGTCCCTATGTTTCTCCTTCTTTTCCAAACCTTTGGGATACGTCCCTAACCTTTGGATAGGTCCCTAATCCTTGGGATAGGTCCCTAACCTTTGGGATACGTCCCTAACCTTTGGGATACGTCCCTAACCTCTGGGATACGTCCCTAATCTCTGGGATACGTCCCTAATCCTTGGGATACATCCCTAACCTCTGGGATACGTCCCTAATCTTTGGGATACGTCCCTAATCCTTGGGATACGTCCCTAATCCTTGGGATACGTCCCTAACCTCTGGGATACGTCCCTAATCTCTGGGATAGGTCCCTAATCCTTGGGATAGGTCCCTAACCTTTGGGATACGTCCCTAACCTTTGGGATACGTCCCTAACCTCTGGGATACGTCCCTAATCTCTGGGATACGTCCCTAATCCTTGGGATACGTCCCTAACCTCTGGGATACGTCCCTAATCTCTGGGATACGTCCCTAATCCTTGGGATACGTCCCTAACCTCTGGGATATGTCCCTAACCTTTGGGATACGTCCCTAATCCTTGGGATAGGTCCCTAACCTTTGGGATACGTCCCTAATCCTTGGGATAGGTCCCTAACCTTTGGGATACGTCCCCATGTTTCTCCATCTTTGGTTAAGAGCATCCGGAATACGTTCTAATGCTTATATATTTCCGAAACACCGGGATACGTCCCTATGCTTCTTTGCATGATCATAAGTTATGTTCGGCTTCTTGCATTGTCAGTTGCATTTTGCCCCTGCCTTCGGGCGCATGTCTTTATCTGTAGCTTTTATGCTTTGTCTAAGTCTTCGGCCTTGTCAAAAATGGGACGTCTCTGGGCTTTGACATTCACTCCCGTCATTCTTATGACTTCCGAGTTCTGTCAAAGAGGGGCAACTGTAGACACCCCATTTTTGACCGTCCTCAAGACTTGGACGTCACCGTTGGAACACTCGGTGATTATCCATGGTTGTGTTCATTTGGAGTTCCCGGAGTTCTCGGCTGCGCGCGCCCTGCCTCAGGACCTCCAAACTCGACCGTTTGTGTTTGGTTTTGCACCAAACACTTGTGTTTTGCCTTGGGAAGGTGGGGAATGCCTTTTGAGGCATCCCTACACACCACCGGCTGGTACTGGAGGCCATCGGCTGGCTTATTTGTCCATCGGCACTTTATTGTGCCGACCGGCACTATTTTGTGCCGACCGGCACCAAATTTTGACATTTGGCACTCTTTGCCGGCCGAGCACTGTACAGTTGCTTTATGAGATATTTTCTCACAGCTGTAAAGCTGGTTGCTCTCCTCCATACACGTGTATGGAGGGATGAGGCCTTGTTTTGCTTAGCTTGTAAGCATTCTTTGCCTATAAGAGAGGAGCTCTTCCTCTTTGATGAGGGTTAGAACCTTTTGAGACAAAAACCAGAGCTCATACATACACATATATCTATATCTCCCTCTCTCTCCTCTTATGTGTGTGTTCTAGGGCCCAAATAGTGTGTTTTACCTCATTTTTACACCATTACACACACTATTACACCTAGCTCCGAGATTGGGAGACTTGGAGGTTTGTTTTGAGTGATTTTGGACTGGTTTTGATCACTTGAGGAGGGCTGGACCATCTGTTCTTCATTGGATCTTCAAGGGTGAGCTTTTCACTTTAGTTTCCCCATTCTTGCAACTACTTTTTACCCTCTTTGCTTTGAGTTTTTGAGTTTGTGTTTAACATAAAAAAGTCTTGTTTTTACTTGTTCTTGAACCTTCTTTAAGGTCATTTTATGGTTTGAGTTAAGCCTCATTACTTTAAGCCTTGTTTGGCCATTTTTGGTGCCTTTTTCTTAGGCCTTCTTGTTTTGGTGTTCCTTGATATTCTCACCACTGAAAACCAGTGGGTTTTCAGTGGTGAGGATGATATTTTCAAGCTTCATTTAGGGGAGAGACACCCCTCTCCCTTTGGTCCTTTGGTTGGCCTTTGTTTTGGCTCATAGCATAACATGCATGCATGCTTTCCTTAGCTTTCATTTCAGTGCTTTATTGTGTGTTTTAGGTCATGTGTGACCTCTGTTTTTAGTTGATTTCATGGCCTCTTGCACGCTTTCCATGTTGGCTTTAGAATGCTCTTTCATGCTTATAAGTAGTGTCATGCTTTGAGCCTTGATTCTTGCATATTTTAGCTTGGTTTCATGAGGATATAAGCATCTATTTGCCATGTAATAGGGCTGTGAGCCACTGTTTTAGACACCCTTGGTATGCTTGATGTGCATGTTTTGCATTTTAGGCTTGTAAACTTTGCTTCCATGGAGTTCTAGCATGATTGACTTGTTTTGATCTAGTGATTTGGCATCATATTAGATCTCATTTCAGTCCATTAGTCATGTTTGCATGTTGGCATATGTGGCTTAGTTCATGTTTTAAAGATATGCTCTTGAATGCTTTAAAATAGACATTGTGCATGCTTCCATGTTTGGTGCATTTTTGGGGGTGCCATGGGAGGATTTGGGTGTCATTCCACATGCTTAAAATCTGTTTTTGTTTGTTGAATGCATGTCATGAGTGGTTGTATGAATGATGTCAAATTACTCTCTTTGGTGTCCTAGACTTGGGCCCATTGAATAGCATGCTTGTGTGGCATTTTCATCATGTTGTGAGGCTTGTTTTGCCACTGTTTTTGGGAGTTTGAGGGCTGCCCTCTATGGCTTAAGTCCATTGTTGCATGCTTATTTCATGATTGTTGCTTGCTTGGTCAATATAGCCTTGAATGTATGCTTGTTAGTTCCATGTTAATTGGCCCATCTTGCATGCCATTTGTATCCTACATACTTTAGCTCTTTGCATGCTTAACATGATAGCTTGCATTGCATTTGAGCCTTGCTTGCATACTTGCATCTCATAGCTTGGTTTGGGGTTGTCAAGCCAAGCCTAGGATTGAGGGAAGTTCACATTTCAAGTGGTGTAACTCACCTCAATCCTTGGTCACTAAGGCCCTTGATTTCCACATGATAGGGACTTAGTATTCATTTGTTGTGTTGCATGCATACTTACATTAACATGAGCAATCTTGGTTCCTTAGGCTATCATGCATCAAATGCACAATTGATAGCCCTAGAACCAAGAGCCACACCCCCTTGAGTCCCTAAACATGATAGGAGGTGTTGGACATGCTCACATTTGCCCAAAAACCATGCCTATGCATTGCTGTCTGTTGCTGCTGCTGTCATCTGTCCGGTGCAGGAACTTTATGCCGACCGGCAGAAAATAGTGCCGACCGGCACTATTTTTGTGCCGATAATTACCAAGTGCAGTCGGTGGCCATTGGAAGAAGCCGATGACTACACTGCCCAGCCGGTGGATCATTTCAGGTCCTCTTGGAAGGTATTCTGAAGTTTTAAGAATTTTTTGGAGAGGCAGAGCAGTAAAAACAGAGACAGTAGTGCCAAGGTGTGGGCTTTTCGGGCAAGGCGGGCATCGGGCATGCATCATTCGCGCTATCCCAAGGCAGGGCCGAGGCCCCATTTCATTTCACTTAGATGCTTTAATTTCAGTACTTAGAAATTTGTAATAATTTATTTATTCATTTATTCTTCGGTCTGTATTATTTATTTATTCGGTCCCTCCGAGTGAGGGCAAAATTGTAATAAGTGTGGGTGAGTGTGATGTATGTCTTCCAACCCCCGCTTCTTTCTAACCCTTTTATTTACCCGCTTTCAGTGGTAGATTAGGGCATTTTAAATTAGCATACCTTATGCAATGCATGCGTGCATCCATGCATTTGTTTACATGCACTGGGCTCGGTACACCATACAAACTGCATCGCAATTTTCAAATTCCAAAATTGAATACGTGCTATGTGATAGCATTTCATATGCCATGCTTACGATAGCCGAGCCTATCTAACTGCATTCTTGCCTGTGTTGCATTAGTCATTTAACATGAACTAGGTCATGCATTGTTTTGCTAACTAGTTTACTGTTTTGGCACGGAGTACGAGGTGAGCTTTTATGCTTTAGCATACCGCATGCGTGTAAGTGTTGCCATGACAGTAGGATTGCCATGCGGCTAAATGCTTACATGATAAACTGTTTGAATGCCTGTGGGTGGAGGTTGGATTGCTTGAGTTGGAACAACTCGTTGAAATCCGCATTTTAGCCTACTTACGAGTAGCAAAAGAAAACAACACGTTTTTCGAGACAAAACGGATATGCAATGTTTATTTCCAAGTTAGGCGATCCAGTCTATACTTTTGTGTTGTGCGCATCACATAGTAATTCTAGGTTAATAACCGGAATAAGAACGCATAAAGTTTTCAAAAACGGATATCACGGTTAGTAGAGGCCGGTCTTCGGACCGGGCGAAAGGGGGTGCTCATAGCTGACCTTCCCCGATCGTACCCAAGCTCCCGAGCCAAGACCACTTTGGTGATGACGGACATGTGGCCTTCGGCACCGAGTCAGGGTTTCCTAAATTTCCCAATTTAAAAAAAATATTTAGGTGGCGACTCTGTAATCTGGCAAAGCAGTCCATGTTTGGCACTACTTTTCAAAAAAATCTGTTTTCTCAAACGATTTGCCGGATTTGGACTCTTTGGTTCAAGATTAAGAACCGGCACAAATTGAGTCCGAACTGTAGCGCGAGGTCCCCCCGCGGACGTGCTACAGTTTCTGGCGACTCTGCTGGGGATTTTAGAGAGCTTGACTCGAACTCGTGATATCCTGTTTTGACTACACTTATGTGTTTCTTTGCATTGCATGTGCATTGGTGCGCCTAGGACACCGTGTTGGCCATCTGCTATTCCTGAGCGGTTTGCTGGAGGCTTGTCTTGTCAAGGCATGACCATAAGGCTGATCGGTTGCGGGCTCTGCCAGTATGGGAACACAAACCCCGATTTTACTGGGGCACCCTTTTTGACCATTCGACCTAGTGCATATTCGGATCCATAGTGACCATTCCAAACTAGGACAGGTTGCTTACCCGATCATAGGTTGTTTGAAACCGCTGCGTGCGTAGTGAAACCCTAGCTCCTGACAAAATAGGACAGGGAAACCCTACCCCAACATAGGGGTGTTTTGGCTCTCATTTACTTGCTATGTGCTTTTAGAGTGTATCTCTCCAGGGAATGCATATACCAGTTTGCGAGTCTGGGTATCCGGCCCAAGGGCACCAGTATCAGTATTTTGAGAATCAGTTATATCTGCGGGTATCAGATTCAGATTTGGTACAGTGATTTCGGGGAACAGTGATCAGTAATAGAATACAGTCGTTCAGCTTTGCTCATATCCATTCCAGTGAAATTGGGCTGAGATGCTGTCTGTTTTCTCTTTTGCAAGGGTAGTCCCGGAATCATAGCTTCAGAAGGCTCCGATATCCCTCGGGTACATTGGACTAGTGCTGATAGACTTTGTTAGGTCAGAGATTCAGCTCAAGGGCAATCAGTGTTCCTTTGCTAGAGGTAGAGTAAAAAAGGGGCAGTTAGGCACGGATCACCAATTCAGCAGTTACCAGATCAGTGACCCTTATCTACCGTATCAGTGGACAATCAGGCCGAGGTCTCAGTTTTTATCACAAGGATAGATATACCAGTCATTCAGCCGGGTCAGCATAATATGGCAGGGATGGAGGAGATGATGCGTCAACTCCAAGAAAGTATGAAACTCATGCAGCAAGACGCTGTCCGCCAAGCGGAATTTTCCAAGCAGCAAGCTGCAATCATGGCTCAGCAAGATGAGCTCATCACCAGGCTGCAACAGCAAAGCGGTGCGTCTGCTTCACAACAAGTTCCTCCCCCAGTAGGAGCTCCAGCACCTGGGGAGACGCCAAATGTCCAGGAAGGTACAGACATTCCGGTAGGGCCGGCTTTGCCCCCAATTTTACCCCAGTTATCAAAAACACCCACTAACCTACCGGACTCTCCCTTTGAGTTCGAGACGGATCCCACAGCACTGAAGTTGAGCAAGCTTGAAAAGCTGTTCAAGAAATCCCAGGGAGTCAAGACCATCCCTGACATTGAAGATGGATACACGGACACAGCTGTGACATTGCCGGATAGGTTCAAGATGCCTTACATCGACCGTTTTGACGGGTCGGGAGATCCCATGGTCCATTTAAGTTTGTTTTCAGATGTTCTGCGCCCGATGGGCTTGACAAGATTACAGAAGCTCTCCCTCTTTAGCAGGACCCTGTTGGGTATCGCGGCCATCTGGTACGCCAAATTAGAAGACTCAGTGAAACGAAGTTGGGAGGAGATGTCCGAGGCCTTCGTCGCACAATATTCCTACAATACCCAGATCGAGATCATAACCCGTGATCTTGAGACAACCAGGCAAGAGCCGAAAGAGGGCTTCTCTGACTTTGTAACCCGTTGGAGAGCCAAAGCTTCTTCGATGACCACCAGGCCGGTCGACAAGGACCAGATACGGATGATTGTGCGCAATCTCCAACCCAGGTTGATGCAGAAGATGATTGTCCTCCCCCTACCCACCTTTGCAGACCTCCACGAGATTGGGGTACAAATCGAGGATGCTATAAAACAAGGCCTTATTGATCAGGAGAAGGAGCAGCCCAGGAGGGCGTTTACCCGCAGTTCGAATGCGACCACCAGCGGTGACGCAGCTGCAAGATCTTCCGACGTGGGCATGGTCGCCACCACCACACCAAAAGCAGCCACCCCCTTTGTTGGTACATCCACTTCAAACCCCCGAACTTCAGACTATCTACCCCGAGGCAAGAGGGTCTTCACCCCACTCTATATGTCTTTGTCTAAGGCCCTAGGGGTCCTACTCAGGAAAGGACATTTGAAACCGTTAGAGCAACGGCCTCTACCCGATCCTCTCCCTCCAAAGCATGACCCGGCTAAGTACTGTGCTATCCATCAGCAAATCGGTCATGACACTGACAGTTGCGTCCGTCTCCGCCATGAGATACAAAATTTGATTGACAATTGGGTCATCCCCGCACCAAGCTCTGCAAAGTCTATCGGCACTTGATCAGTGAACCTGTGGGGGGATAATGTGATGTGATCACGGGATGGACCACCTGCGAGCGGCGCTCAATTTACTCCAGATGTGGCGTATGGCACGCACCGTTTTGAGCATTTGTGAATGCTGGTTTTTGTACATTCTGACTTGGGTATTGGGTCAGTCTTGTTGTGTTATTTCGAGTCTGTCTCTTTGTTTTGAGTCAGTCTTTTTGTTTTGGGTCTGTTCTGTGGTGGTTTCGAGTCAGTCCTGTTGTATTGAAGTTGGGTGATTCCGGGAATATTACCTCGGATCTCACTATTTTGTTTTGTGTTTGTCTTTTCACTTTCTTTTGAGTCTGTTTCTGCCAGGGAGTCAGTTATGCCAACAGATTTTGAATGGAACAGCAGTGATTTTTACACTCTTGTGTTTGCTTCTGTCGTGTGCCAGTTGTGCCAGAAATTCTAAATGAGATGGAAGTATTTGACTAAGAACTCTGTCTTTTCTGTGCCTTGAAGTCATTGTAATGACCTGAGTTTTTCAAAACTTTTTGAACACTGCGGTGAAAACGAAGAGGGAGGAATTCCTCGGGATTTGCAAAAATTTGATCGATTGAGAGAAAGAGAGGCGTGCTAAGACCTTAATGAATGAAATCATGCTTGTTAGTGTGAGTACTGAGAAGGACCCTAGCTTTGATCCAGATTGGTCCTACACTGTCTTCAGCGCGAGCGATTTGTCGCTTTCTTAAAAACTTTCAAAAAATGTTTTGCGCGGTCCTGCGAAGGCATGTGTGGAATCGCTCTTGAGATTGTGCAGCCTAGGATCGCTCTCAGCCTCGAGACTCGACCCCTCATTTTCGAACCTTGGACTCAAACTCAGAATGTTCAACGGTTAACTACAACGTGAGGCCTGTGAGACCAAATTCAAAGCAACCCTCGAACTAGGGGCAAAAGAGTCAGATCAAGAAGTTCAAGTGTTTTCAAGAGAAGCTTGTAAAGCTAGATCAGAAGCCCCCCTTCAAACTAGGGGGCAAAGATGTCAGATGTGCCCGAAGAGCCGAAGATGAGTTCTCTTGCGAATCAACAGCCACTCTCCTGGATACAGAGGGCTTCAATCTCAAAAACCATTTGGCATGGACTTATTACACTTTTACCCTTTGAGAGGCTCGCTGGGCTGAAAACCCGGAAGGGCTACCCAGGCAAAAGTTAGAGCAAAAAAATAATAATAATACATACAAAAGAAAAAAAATATATACAAAAAAAGAAAGAAAAAAAGAAAAAGAAAAAGAAGCTCGCAAGGTCGAAAACCCGCATCGAGCGCCTTGGCAAAAGTTAGAGCCTAAAAGAAAAAGAAAAAAAAAATGAAAAAAATGAAAAAGAATTGAAAAGAAAAGAAAAAGAAGCTCGCAAGGTCGAAAACCTGCAATAGGCACCTTGGCAAAAGGTAGAGCATAAAAAGGAGAGGTTAAATACCCGAGTGTACCTTAACCCCGAACTACGTAAGGCTTGATTCCCATGTTTGGGATACGTAGGCAACTTCATTCTGAAGTCCAGCCCTGAAACACTTCAAATTCGACTATGTCCATGTGATGGTTTTTGATCATTTTTGTCTTCTCTGTATCCGAGAGTCTGGTCGTGTTCGTCGCTCAGAGGACTGATTACAATGTGCTGCGACATCGTCCAAACAAGGGGCAACTTTCCGTTGCCATTCAAAACGCCGCGGTGCCATTTCAAACAAGGGGCAACTTTCCGTTGCCATGCAGTGTCCTTCAGACAAGGGGCAATTTTCCTTCAAATCCGAGGTTGCGCATCTCGAGAATGGGTTCTACGCTCGTTGAGCATTGGCCGTTTGCAAAATAGTTTTTGAGAATTTTTACTGAGGTTGACTATTCTCTCGAAAATTATTCCATCTTTTCCAAAACTGGACCATTTTCTTGGACCCAAAAAAGGAAAATTTTCAGTGCTCACAACCTAACTTGCATGATTTTAAATCAAAAAGTTGAATAAGCATGTTAATCTAACTTTCATGTTGGTCAAAATTGTTTTAGTAGAAAGCAAAATAAAAAAAATGGTCAAAATGATGAACTAGGGGCACAGTTGAGTCAGGTGTTCTGTCTTTTCCCCATCATCAACATACTTGCCAAGAAGGGCACTCTACCTGCCAGAAGAGGGCACAACTGAAGTCAACAACAAAAGGGCCGAAAAGCTCCCTCATCCTTCGAGCAATGAGGTATCAAGCCCAGTGCGAAGCACGAACTGGAATGGATCAAGATATTCCACTCCCTCATCTGGACACATCTGATTACGTCCAAACTCTCCAGCAGAGCATCGTCAACCGATGTCAGCTGCAAATTTGCTACACACCCAGTTGTAACGCAACCTCTCTGTGGGAGGAATTCACTAGCTGTAAGCGGAAGAAAGAGAATCTATCAGAATGCTAGCGGCACGAGCCCACAACTTGCTGTTTATCCATCAACCACCCAGGGGAGGGATTGAAAAATGAGAGATTGAAGAATAGAGAGATGTGCGATGAGAGGAAAAGTGAGGAAAAGGGCTTTTTCAGAAAAATAGAGCTTGAGGGCCGAGTGATGTGAGAACCACAAATAAGAAAAGGGTGGGAAATAATACCTGATGAAACAGGCTCCCTGCGCACATTTGAGTCTTGTGTTTCGTTTTGTCTGTTTCGATTCTTGTTTTGAGTCGTTTCAAGTGTCAATAGATGTGTTTAGGTTGTTTACCTTTATTTTCCGTTGTTGGGTCGTCTTTGCTGTGTTCAGTTGTAGGCTCAATACCCGGTCGAGAACTCATTTCCTCAATTTCAAAAATGATTTGTTGTGTGCTCAGAGCATTGTGTCATTCTCCACATTTGTGCAAAAAAAGAATTTGTTCTTTCGAAAACTGCAGGGTCCACCCCCGATAAGTGTGAACAGTGAAACCAGGGCCTATCTGAAGCTATATAGGTTCCGGACTGCAAAGCAAAAGAAAAGAAGGAAAATTGAAGCACCTGAGTGTATTTCACCTTCAGCGAATTCCGTGATTGTACTCCAGATGTACATCCTCAGGTCTTGTCACTACTCCGAAGTATGAGTGTATCTCGACCCCAAGTGTAAGCCTGTTTCAAGTTAGAATGGCAATTAAAGCAGCAGCAGATGTTATCTCTCTCTAATATGAACAGGATGTGCCCGTTCTTGAGCTGAATGTGTTGCAAACCCCTCCGAAAGGTAAATCGGAGGTCGCGTTTTTATCTGGTCTCGTTAAGGCTTGTATACCCTTATTCGGCATTTTGTTTCAACTATGCGTTGTCACGCACATTCCAATTGCATTGTTATGCACCCACTTCACTAGCATTGTTATGCTTATTCGTTGCATTAATTGTGCACACCTATCTAGCATTGTTTTGCTCATTACTTGCATTGTTATGCACCTTGTCTCTTGCAATTGTCATTATTTCTCCTCGCATGTGCGACGGGTTAGACCTCCTATGGTTCAGAGCATTTGGAATACGTTCAAATGCTTATCCCTTTTCTGAAACACCGGGATACGTCCCTACGTTTCTCTCTTCTTTCTAAAACACCGGGATACGTCCCTAAGTTTCTCTTTCTTTTTCGAAACACTGGGATACGTCCCTATGTTTCTCTTGCCTTTCCGAAACACCGGGATACGTCCCTACGTTTCTCTCTTCTTTCTGAAACACCGGGATACGTCCCTAAGTTTCTCTCTCTTTTTCGAAACACTGGGATACGTCCCTATGTTTCTCTTGCCTTTCCGAAACACCGGGATACGTCCCTACATTTCTCTCTTCTTTCTAAAACACCGGGATACGTCCCTAAGTTTCTCTCTCTTTTCGAAACACTCGGATACGTCCCTATGTTTCTCTTAACACCGGGATACGTCCTTATGTTTCACATTCCTTGCGAAACACCGGGATACGTCCCTATGTTTCTCACTCCTTGCAGAACACTGGGATATGTCCCTATGTTTTTCCCTCATCCTGAAACACCGGGATACGTCCCTATGTTTCTCCTTCTTTTCCAAACCTTTGGGATACGTCCCTAACCTTTGGATAGGTCCCTAATCCTTGGGATAGGTCCCTAACCTTTGGGATACGTCCCTAACCTTTGGGATACGTCCCTAACCTCTGGGATACGTCCCTAATCTCTGGGATACGTCCCTAATCCTTGGGATACATCCCTAACCTCTGGGATACGTCCCTAATCTTTGGGATACGTCCCTAATCCTTGGGATACGTCCCTAATCCTTGGGATACGTCCCTAACCTCTGGGATACGTCCCTAATCTCTGGGATAGGTCCCTAATCCTTGGGATAGGTCCCTAACCTTTGGGATACGTCCCTAACCTTTGGGATACGTCCCTAACCTCTGGGATACGTCCCTAATCTCTGGGATACGTCCCTAATCCTTGGGATACGTCCCTAACCTCTGGGATACGTCCCTAATCTCTGGGATACGTCCCTAATCCTTGGGATACGTCCCTAACCTCTGGGATATGTCCCTAACCTTTGGGATACGTCCCTAATCCTTGGGATAGGTCCCTAACCTTTGGGATACGTCCCTAATCCTTGGGATAGGTCCCTAACCTTTGGGATACGTCCCCATGTTTCTCCATCTTTGGTTAAGAGCATCCGGAATACGTTCTAATGCTTATATATTTCCGAAACACCGGGATACGTCCCTATGCTTCTTTGCATGATCATAAGTTATGTTCGGCTTCTTGCATTGTCAGTTGCATTTTGCCCCTGCCTTCGGGCGCATGTCTTTATCTGTAGCTTTTATGCTTTGTCTAAGTCTTCGGCCTTGTCAAAAATGGGACGTCTCTGGGCTTTGACATTCACTCCCGTCATTCTTATGACTTCCGAGTTCTGTCAAAGAGGGGCAACTGTAGACACCCCATTTTTGACCGTCCTCAAGACTTGGACGTCACCGTTGGAACACTCGGTGATTATCCATGGTTGTGTTCATTTGGAGTTCCCGGAGTTCTCGGCTGCGCGCGCCCTGCCTCAGGACCTCCAAACTCGACCGTTTGTGTTTGGTTTTGCACCAAACACTTGTGTTTTGCCTTGGGAAGGTGGGGAATGCCTTTTGAGGCATCCCTACACACCACCGGCTGGTACTGGAGGCCATCGGCTGGCTTATTTGTCCATCGGCACTTTATTGTGCCGACCGGCACTATTTTGTGCCGACCGGCACCAAATTTTGACATTTGGCACTCTTTGCCGGCCGAGCACTGTACAGTTGCTTTATGAGATATTTTCTCACAGCTGTAAAGCTGGTTGCTCTCCTCCATACACGTGTATGGAGGGATGAGGCCTTGTTTTGCTTAGCTTGTAAGCATTCTTTGCCTATAAGAGAGGAGCTCTTCCTCTTTGATGAGGGTTAGAACCTTTTGAGACAAAAACCAGAGCTCATACATACACATATATCTATATCTCCCTCTCTCTCCTCTTATGTGTGTGTTCTAGGGCCCAAATAGTGTGTTTTACCTCATTTTTACACCATTACACACACTATTACACCTAGCTCCGAGATTGGGAGACTTGGAGGTTTGTTTTGAGTGATTTTGGACTGGTTTTGATCACTTGAGGAGGGCTGGACCATCTGTTCTTCATTGGATCTTCAAGGGTGAGCTTTTCACTTTAGTTTCCCCATTCTTGCAACTACTTTTTACCCTCTTTGCTTTGAGTTTTTGAGTTTGTGTTTAACATAAAAAAGTCTTGTTTTTACTTGTTCTTGAACCTTCTTTAAGGTCATTTTATGGTTTGAGTTAAGCCTCATTACTTTAAGCCTTGTTTGGCCATTTTTGGTGCCTTTTTCTTAGGCCTTCTTGTTTTGGTGTTCCTTGATATTCTCACCACTGAAAACCAGTGGGTTTTCAGTGGTGAGGATGATATTTTCAAGCTTCATTTAGGGGAGAGACACCCCTCTCCCTTTGGTCCTTTGGTTGGCCTTTGTTTTGGCTCATAGCATAACATGCATGCATGCTTTCCTTAGCTTTCATTTCAGTGCTTTATTGTGTGTTTTAGGTCATGTGTGACCTCTGTTTTTAGTTGATTTCATGGCCTCTTGCATGCTTTCCATGTTGGCTTTAGAATGCTCTTTCATGCTTATAAGTAGTGTCATGCTTTGAGCCTTGATTCTTGCATATTTTAGCTTGGTTTCATGAGGATATAAGCATCTATTTGCCATGTAATAGGGCTGTGAGCCACTGTTTTAGACACCCTTGGTATGCTTGATGTGCATGTTTTGCATTTTAGGCTTGTAAACTTTGCTTCCATGGAGTTCTAGCATGATTGACTTGTTTTGATCTAGTGATTTGGCATCATATTAGATCTCATTTCAGTCCATTAGTCATGTTTGCATGTTGGCATATGTGGCTTAGTTCATGTTTTAAAGATATGCTCTTGAATGCTTTAAAATAGACATTGTGCATGCTTCCATGTTTGGTGCATTTTTGGGGGTGCCATGGGAGGATTTGGGTGTCATTCCACATGCTTAAAATCTGTTTTTGTTTGTTGAATGCATGTCATGAGTGGTTGTATGAATGATGTCAAATTACTCTCTTTGGTGTCCTAGACTTGGGCCCATTGAAAAGCATGCTTGTGTGGCATTTTCATCATGTTGTGAGGCTTGTTTTGCCACTGTTTTTGGGAGTTTGAGGGCTGCCCTCTATGGCTCAAGTCCATTGTTGCATGCTTATTTCATGATTGTTGCTTGCTTGGTCAATATAGCCTTGAATGTATGCTTGTTAGTTCCATGTTAATTGGCCCATCTTGCATGCCATTTGTATCCTACATACTTTAGCTCTTTGCATGTTTAACATGATAGCTTGCATT
This sequence comes from Camellia oleifera, assembly GCA_022316695.1. Lineage (NCBI taxonomy): Eukaryota > Viridiplantae > Streptophyta > Magnoliopsida > Ericales > Theaceae > Camellia > Camellia oleifera. The sequence goes on from CM039306.1 coordinate 62,846,484, forward strand.
GCATTTGAGCCTTGCTTGCATACTTGCATCTCATAGCTTGGTTTGGGGTTGTCAAGCCAAGCCTAGGATTGAGGGAAGTTCACATTTCAAGTGGTGTAACTCACCTCAATCCTTGGTCACTAAGGCCCTTGATTTCCACATGATAGGGACTTAGTATTCATTTGTTGTGTTGCATGCATACTTACATTAAAATGAGCAATCTTGGTTCCTTAGGCTATCATGCATCAAATGCACAATTGATAGCCCTAGAACCAAGAGCCACACCCCCTTGAGTCCCTAAACATGATAGGAGGTGTTGGACATGCTCACATTTGCCCAAAAACCATGCCTATGCATTGCTGTCTGTTGCTGCTGCTGTCATCTGTCCGGTGCAGGAACTTTATGCCGACCGGCAGAAAATAGTGCCGACCGGCAGAAAATAGTGCCGACCGGCACTATTTTTGTGCCGATAATTACCAAGTGCAGTCGGTGGCCATTGGAAGAAGCCGATGACTACACTGCCCAGCCGGTGGATCATTTCAGGTCTCTTGGAAGGTATTCTGAAGTTTTAAGATTTTTTTTGGAGAGGCAGAGCAGTAAAAACAGAGACAGTAGTGCCAAGGTGTGGGCTTTTCGGGCAAGGCGGGCATCGGGCATGCATCATTCGCGTATCCCAAGGCAGGGCCGAGGCCCCATTTCATTTCACTTAGATGCTTTAATTTCAGTACTTAGAAATTTGTAATAATTTATTTATTCATTTATTCTTCGGTCTGTATTATTTATTTATTCGGTCCCTCCGAGTGAGGGCAAAATTGTAATAAGTGTGGGTGAGTGTGATGTATGTCTTCCAACCCCCGCTTCTTTCTAACCCTTTTATTTACCCGCTTTCAGTGGTAGATTAGGGCATTTTAAATTAGCATACCTTATGCAATGCATGCGTGCATCCATGCATTTGTTTACATGCACTGGGCTCGGTACACCATACAAACTGCATCGCAATTTTCAAATTCCAAAATTGAATACGTGCTATGTGATAGCATTTCATATGCCATGCTTACGATAGCCGAGCCTATCTAACTGCATTCTTGCCTGTGTTGCATTAGTCATTTAACATGAACTAGGTCATGCATTGTTTTGCTAACTAGTTTACTGTTTTGGCACGGAGTACGAGGTGAGCTTTTATGCTTTAGCATACCGCATGCGTGTAAGTGTTGCCATGACAGTAGGATTGCCATGCGGCTAAATGCTTACATGATAAACTGTTTGAATGCCTGTGGGTGGAGGTTGGATTGCTTGAGTTGGAACAACTCGTTGAAATCCGCATTTTAGCCTACTTACGAGTAGCAAAAGAAAACAACACGTCTTTCGAAACAAAACGGATATGCAATGTTTATTTCCAAGTTAGGCGATCCAGTCTATACTTTTGTGTTGTGCGCATCACATAGTAATTCTAGGTTAATAACCGGAATAAGAACGCATAAAGTTTTCAAAAACGGATATCACGGTTAGTAGAGGCCGGTCTTCGGACCGGGCGAAAGGGGGTGCTCATAGCTGACCTTCCCCGATCGTACCCAAGCTCCCGAGCCAAGACCACTTTGGTGATGACGGACATGTGGCCTTCGGCACCGAGTCAGGGTTTCCTAAATTTCCCAATTTTAAAAAAAATATTTAGGTGGCGACTCTGTAATCTGGCAAAGCAGTCCATGTTTGGCACTACTTTTCAAAAAAAATCTGTTTTCTCAAACGATTTGCCGGATTTGGACTCTTTGGTTCAAGATTAAGAACCGACACAAATTGAGTCCGAACTGTAGCGCGAGGTCCCCCCGCGGACGTGCTACACCAGTAGAAAGATACTAAACCAAATATAAGCATTGAATAAAGCAATAGCATTCAACAGATGGTTAACGCAAATATCAGTTTCACTTTCCATTATTTATTCAACTTTCCATTTTTACCAACATGGCTCAGAACCTGGCCAGACTATGACAGTGAACTACATATTACATTAACATTTCTTCCATTTATCAACAAAACAATTGAGACTAAGGCTCATATCAAAACACTTCCATACTTCTCATTTGATACACATTTTAGTGCTGTATCAACAATATGTAGAAACACTTCTATAAATCAATATGCACACATAATAGTGATGCTAATGGAGTCCATCCCCTATCTCCTCCCAAACAAAATCCGGTTTAGAGGTCCATCCCCTATCTTCCCCTAAACCGTGGAGTACATCCCCTATCTCCTCCCAAACAAAATGCATATGCAACACACAATCAATACATGTATTTTCTGTATTAATTCAATAGTCAAAATCTATGACTTAACCAATGTGATTAGTTTCAGTTTTTCCTAATCCACATGCAATGTCTACAACAATCACAACTATCCTCCACCGATAGCCCAAAACAGTTATTTCTAAACAGGAAATAAATGTACCAACAAATGTAAATTTAACATTTTCATAGTTGAGTAATTAAACTAACCAACTACACCATTAAATCACTAAATTCCCCAATTCCATGAATTAAACTCAATTCCATATTTTTTCCTAAATTAATTATACAAATTAATTTATTTCAACCACTAGGGTTGTCACGCCCCAAACTCGCCCCTAAAAGTTTGGGCATGACCACTTCAGAAACGGACACTTAACCTGTTATGTATAACATATGGGGCCTGAGTGGAAGCATAAATTTTATATAATAACATGCAAGGAAAGAGCTACATCCATTGAGCGACCACTATCATGCCAGGATCACAAATAGACAGATAATAATAGTTACATACACATATACAACCCCGCCCGTGTTTGGGCGTATAATAAAAAAAAACATTATAAGTTACAACATATTATAGACAATCAAAATCTAAGCCAAAACTTCACCAAACGGGTAGGCTTCACCCAAATTCTTGGACACACAGAGGCTAACAAAGGAAGACGAGCATTAAAAGTTGAGGCTGACCTCCAAACGCAGGACCTACGGAATCAGACAAAATACATAGTGAGATAACCTCAGTGAATAATAGTACGTGAATAACTCAAAGTTCAACTTGAATTATAATGCAAATCAGAGTTTATATAATATAAAAGACAGGTAGTTAATCTGATTCCGTACTAATGTCAGAACGGTCTTGTTGGTTCACAAATTCACAGACTGGCCCTTGGCCTGGTGGGTTCACATATTCACAATTAGCCTTTGGCTTTATAGATTCATAATTGAGATTCATAACTTCACAACTTGGCCCTTGGCCCTTTGAATTCATAGTTTCACACGTTGGCCCTCGGCCTCATAAGTTCACAAATTCACAAGTTGGCCCTCGGCCTCATAAGTTCACAAATTCACAAGTCGGCCCTTGGCCTCATAAGTTCACAAATTCACAAGTTGGCCCTCGGCCTCATAAGTTCACAAATTCACAAGTTGGCCCTCGGCCTCATAAGTTCACAAATTCACAAGTCGGCCCTTGGCCTCATAAGTTCACAAATGGCTCTCGGCCTCATAGATTCATATTTCATAAATGGCTCTTGGCCTCATAGATTCATATTTCACAAATGGCTCTCAGCCTCATAGATTCATATTTCACAAATGGCTCTCGGCCTCATAGATTCATATTTCACAAATGGCTCTCGGCCTCATAACTTTCACATCGGCTTTAAGCTCAGTATACATATATATATATATATGGACTCAAGAGGTGGCTCGTACGGATTCTAGAGGTGGCTCCCACCAAAGTGTAGCACTTAGCTCCGTACAACACTTTGCTCCATATCAGAAATATATAATAGTTCATACAGAAGCACATAGTTCCTTCTAATTATTCACATGAGTTAACATAGTTATGTTGCATTCAACAGAGTGCTAATAGCAACTATTCACAGATTGAACTTCATAATGCAGTCACATCCCATTTGTTTGTCATGAATTAATGCCACTAGTTCATAGATAACAGAATGTTATTACATAATAACAAGTCCAGAGATACGAAGATACCGTAGTCTCGTGATGCACTTACATTCCACTTGTCCTTCATAAATCCATACAACTGACTTACAGATAACAGTGTGTTAATATCCATTATCAACAATAAACAGAACGAGGTGCACAATAATGCTCTTAGATCTTCCCATGGTTTCTCATAAGGTGACATAATTATCCCACAATAATAGAATAACATTATTAACAATAAACAGAAGGTATATGCTCCATTATATTAATAAGAGTTGAGCCATTCACATCATAACGTGAGTCACATAATTGTGTTATTGACATTCAATTCTTTCTCCGGATTGAGTCATTCAGAGGTCAATCCATTATTTAACATAATTCCACAATGGTCCTCATATAGCATACACCCTTGGTGTTTCCATAATTTCACAAATATTTCTTACGTAGCATACATAACATACATGTCAACATAATTCTTACGACGAAGATCATAACGTCAATAACAATAATCATTAACGGTTAAAGATACATCGAAATACTACTACTCACAGTGTTCAGGTGCTTGGTCCGCCCCTGTAGCTGACCCTATACAATTCACGTAATTCAAACATAATTTATCATGGTATATTCAAGTCAATATTAGTTAACACAATATAATCCAACAAGGTCAACACCACTTAGTTTATTAACACCATTTGCAATTCAACATAATGCAACATAAATCCTTGAATCATATTCCAACATTCTAAAACCAAGTTCATATCATCTATATCATTAATAGATTATTTCCCAAATTTTCCCTTCACATTACAACATGAATTACAATGTTTATATCATAGTTCATTCGCAAATTTTAACCATAATTTTCAAGTATCACCAAATTCCAATTAAACTTGCACATATGTAATTCAACCTACTAATTTCATGATTCTAGTTCCAATTTGGGCCAAATCATCAATTAACATCATTACCCAACCTAGGGTTTCAAGAAAACATTGAAATTCAAACAAAAATTCAAACTTATTAACCCATCACTTTTCATTCCAATTTTTCCATTGATTAAACACCTCGGATACATGGTCCATCATTTTAACCCATCAATTTAACTCTCAAGATTCCTTACCTCAAGAATTAAGCAAGCCTTGGTGAGATTCCTCCATAATTTCGGAATTCCAATCGGTTGCAAATGTTGATCTTCATGCCTTCTTCATTCCTTGGTGGAAAATCTTGATCAAAACTTAGAGAAATGGTGAGGATTTGGGATCAAAACTCTAGGGTTTTCGGACCTAGGGAGAGAGGAGAGAAGAGTGGAAAAGGAAAGTGTGAGAAATGATCAAAAAAATCTCTTTTTAAGCTGCTGACCCGTAATTCCCGCTCGAGCGGACCTGTGTTCAGCACAGATTTTGAAACTTTGAACAGGTATAACTCTCCCATCCGGACTCCGTTTTAGGTCGTTCTTGTGTCCAAATTGAAGCCCCGGAAATAAGCTTTCCAATGGTTCTAACCTCACATCCAAATTCAAAGTGTGGAAAAAGAAAAGGGCAAAAGAGTGACCACTGATCGTAGATGAATCATTCAAATTAAAGCTTTTGGTTCCTTCCTACTTTACCTTCATTGTACCACCTCAACCCATATTCCAAAATAACATAAGAAGGTTCTGAGTACACTAATAAAATGTCAAGGACAATCTTACTTTCCACGCTCGAGTGCCACCTCACCCGCTCGAGCGCTCACAGACCAATAAAGCAGTTCGCTCGAGCGTCAACTTCTCCGCTCGAGCGGAGATTTACAACTTACAGAATCTCAGGGCGTCTGCGAATTTGCTGGGAACCCCAAAAGTCCGCTCGAGCGTTAACTCTTCCGCTCGAGCGGAGGGAAAAGTTCTGGGTCGTCACAAGGGTTTTTCCCAAAATTACCAAATAACCCCCAACATATCAAAATACCAAAACTTAGAACAAAACTTATAATATGGAGTAGGAAATCCCTACCTCGAAGCGAAGAACTCGAATGGAGAAGATGACGAAAATCCAAAGTGCTCCAAACCCAAGATTGTTCAGATTAAAAGGAAGCCCTCGACTCACTCTATCTTTTTAATAAAGAACCTAGGGTAGAAACACCTTAAAAGGAGATGAAACCTAAGAGAGAAGGTGAGTGGAGGGAGAGAAAAGTCGTACCTAGGGTTTTGAATCAAAAGAATATATAAAAAACTGAATTTTCCCCGCTGCTGCCTATTTAAATAAAACAGGCTCGCTCGAGCAAAGACTTGGTTGCTCGAGCGACCAGACACAAGAAATACTCGCTTGAGCGAAGGAAAGCTCGCTCGAGCCAACAATGCGATGCTTCAGGTCTGCAACCCAGAAGCACGCTCGAGCGACAGAATGCTCGCTCGAGCGAAGAACTCGAAACTCGCTCGAGCAAAGGAAAGCTCGCTCGAGCCAACAAATACAGCTCTCAGGTCTATACTAGACGCAATTGCTCGTTCGAGCTAAGAAACCCTGGCTCGAGCCATAAGACACAAAACTCTACTCTCGCTCGAGCGACCAAATCCTCGCTCGAGCGAAGGACCAAAAACAACAGCTCGCTCGAGCGACCAACTCCTCACTCGAACTAAGGTCCAAAAATCTGGACAACAACACTAGGTTTCCAACCCAACCAACCTGTCCAAAACATCCTATAACTCAAGAATAAAGAATTAAAGGACAACAACAACAATTATATAACAACGAGATCTACGGGACATAAGTCCGGATACAACAACTAACTGGGAAAAGACCGGGGTCGCTATAACCTCCCCCCCTTAAAGAATTTTGTCCCCGAAATTAAGCACAAGTTTTCAAAAATAGGTTTTTCTCAAATTCCAACAATATTACGTTACCATAATAAACAACTTGACCAAATACCGGTCATTTCATCTCTTATCAAGAGGCATCTCACAATATATATATATATATATATCAACCTGCATTATTAATATGCACTTTCTTCGTTTAACTTCAACAGTTTTCAATATACATGATGCCGTTTTCATATCATATTCAATTTCATGATATAACACCAATTTTACAACGCATTCAACATATGCAATGTTGCTATAAACTTCCATTACGAGGCAAGATTCAAAATTCTTCCATTAAACCAAAACATTCACAATGTTTTACAACTTAAGACATATATATATAATGTTCTTAAAGTTCATTAAAATTACAAAATCTCAATACATGATTACACATCAACAAACAAGTCCAGATATTTCTTGCGGACTTCCAACTCACGCTCCCAAGTGGCTTCTTCCACTCCGTGATGTTTCCACAAAACTTTTACCAAAGGGATGGTCTTGCCTCGCAAAACTTGATCCCATCTATCCAAAACCCGAACCGGTCTCTCCTCATACGAGTCATCTTCGTCAACCTCTAAGTCGGTCCAATCCAACACATGTGATGGATCCGGCTCATACTTCCGAAGCATACTCACATGGAACACGTCATGTACTCTGGATAACTGCGGTGGCAAAGCTAAACGATAGGTAGCCTCAATCCTCTCAAGGATCTCAAAAGGGCTAATAAACCGAAGGGACAACTTCCCGCTCTTCCCAAACCTCATCAATCCCCGCCTAGGTGATATTTTCAGAAAGACATGATCACCCACCTCAAACACCAAAGGTCTCCTCCTATGGTCGGCATAGGATTTCTGACGACTCTAGGCTGTAACAAGCCTCCTACGGATAAGCTCAACTTTCTCCATCGTTTCCCTTACCAACTCCGGACCCAACAAAGGTGCATCACCCACCTCGGCCCAACAAATTGGAGACCTACACGGTCGGCCATACAAGTCCTCAAACGGTGCCATACCGATACTAGACTGGAAACTGTCGTTATAGGCAAACTCCACCAAAGGTAAGTGCCTCTCCCACGACCCATTAAAGTCAAGAACATAGCCGCGAAGCATATCCTCAAGGATCTGAATAGTACGCTCGGACTGCCCGTCAGTTTGAGGATGATAAGTCGTGCTAAAGGTCAACTTAGTGCCTAAGGCACTCTGCAAACTCTGCCACAATCTAGCAGTAAAACGAGGATCTCTATCTGAGACGATCGTCACTGGGACCCCGTGCAACCTCACTATGTCCCGAATGTACAAGTCGGCAAGATGATCTACCGAATCTCTCACGCGCATAGAAATGAAGTGCGCCGACTTAGTCAACCGGTCTACAACCACCCAAATAGCATCACTACCCCGCTGAGTCCTCGGAAGGCCTACAACGAAGTCCATAGTGACATGCTCCCATTTCCACTCGGAAATAGGCAAGGGTTGTAACAAACCCGCTGGCCTTTGATGCTCGGCCTTCACTTGCTGACAAGTAAGGCACTTGGACACGAAAGCTGCCACATCTCTCTTCATACCCCGTGTAGACGTCCCCGAACGCCCCGGGAGGGTTATGTCCCGTTCCGTTCATATTGCGGTCACTACAGTTCGGACTCGATTTGTGTCGGTTCTAAATCTGAACCAAAGAGTCCAAATCCGGCAAATCATTTTGAAGAAAAACAGATTTTGAAAAGTAGTGCCAAACATGGACTGCTTTGCCAGATTACAGAGTCGCCACCTAAATATTTAAAATGGGAAATTTAGGAAACCCTGACTCGGTGCCGAAGGCCACATGTCCGTCATCACCAAAGTGGTCTTGGCTCGGGAGCTTGGGTACGATCGGGGAAGGTCAGCTATGAGCACCCCCTTTCGCCCGGTCCGAAGACTGGCCTCTACTAACCGTGATATCCGTTTTTGAAAACATTACATGCTCTTATTCCAATTATTAGCCTAGAATTACTATGTTATGCGCGCAGCAAACAAGTATAGACTAGATTGCCTAATTTGGAAATAAACATTGCATATCCGTTCGTTTTGAAAATGCTTCGGAATTTGCTACTCGCAAGTAGGCTAAAACACGAATTTCAACGAGTTTTCCAACTCAAGCAATCCAACCTCCACCCACAGGCATTCAAACAGTTTATCTCATATAAGCACTTAGCCGCATGGTAAGCATACTGTTATGGCAACATTCACACGCATGTGGTATGCTAAAGCGTGAAATACTTACATCGTACTCCGTGCCAAAACAAGAAACTAGTTAGCAGACATGCATGTCCCTAGGTCATATTAAGTGGCTAATGCAACACAGGCAAGGATGCAATTTAGAGTAGGCTCGGCTAACCCTAAAATGGCACGTGAAATGCAATCATTTGATGCACGTATTCAAGTTGGAATTTAGAATACAATGCAGTTTGTATGATGTACCGAGCCCGGTGCATGTCAACAAATGTATGGATGCACGCATGCATTGCATAAGGTATGCTAAAATAAACGTGCCCTAATCTACCATCATAAGCAGGTAAATAAAAGGGAGAAAGAAATGGGGGTTGGAAGACATACACACCACTCACCCACCCTTATTACAAATTTGCCCTCACTCGGAGGGACCGAAAGAATAATACAGATAATTAACTACGCAAGCTAATTAAATATTACGAATTAATTAAATTAACAAAATAATTAATCTAAGAAAAATAGTAAACCGCCTCGGGGCGAGGGCTCAATGCACGCGCACTCGGATTCCGCTCGGAATTGCACTGCCATGCTTAGATTGCCTCTGTTTTCCCTGCCTTGCATCTCTGAAAACTGCCACAGTCCTAGGAATACTTCCTTAGGTACTGAAGATCACTACCGGCTGCACAAAACTTCCACCGGCAGTGGATTGAGCTCATCGGCACTGAATTGATTCATCGGCTGCAAATTGACTGCCGGTCGGCACTAAACACTGTCGGCCGGCACTGAATGCCTGCAGAACCTGCAACTCACAGCAGCAGAGGCCAAATACTGGCATGGCAATGCAATTCAAGGCATATATGCACTAAACACATTCCTTATCGTACTAATGACTCAAAGGAAGATGTGCCTCGATTCTCGGGCCACCAATCACGCATTTCCATGCATGATGGCCCAAAGAACCAAGTGTGCAATTTTAATTTCAAATGCATGCAAACCAATCAAACAAAGTGAGGCCCAATTCCTCACCAAGTCAAGGAACAAGACATGCATGCCTATGTGTGCAATCCTAAGCATGTCAACTAGGGATGCAACATGAGCATATAGACAAATAATGCAAGCATACAAGCAAACATGAGGTAGCATACAAGCAAGTAAATAATGGTCTTACCCATGACCTAGGCAACTCCAAGTAGGCCTAAAATCAGTAGCCAAATGCTAAGACATGAGGGCCAAACACATATACACACATACACATGTTAAAGCACCAACACTTAAGCATAATAAAGCAACTCTTAAACACATTTAAGAGGCACAAATATGGACCCTTAGCATGCAATTTAGGTTCTGAAATCATGCTATAAAATGATGCCAAATCATGTTTAAACAAGACAAGCAAATCATGCGCACATAGGTTCAACACTTCAAAGCAAGCCAATAAGGCATTGAACTACCCTTATGCAAAACAAATATGACATGCGTTGAACAACCCAAAACAGATTTTTAGCATGTAAAACTAAGCCCAAAGGACCACTTGGATGTCATCTAAATGGCTCAACTAGGAAGGCATGCACAAATGCTAAGACATGAGGCATAAGGCACAAGCTTCCGAAGCATCAAAGAGGCATGCAAGGCAATCAAACAAGCATGCTAAATGGACTGAAATGACATGCTAAATGGTTCCAAACCATTGAAAGTAAAGCAAGCAAGGCATGCTACACACTTGTACCCTTAAGGCCAACAAGCCAAATACAAAGAGGCTACAAGATACATGCTAAGATTGACCAAAACAACTTAGGACAGACCTAAAGCATGGCAAAATAAGCATATATGCTTCATGGATCTAGGCCTAAAGCATGCTCAAACTAGGGCTAACAACCTAGGCATGTTAAGGGACCAAAGAGGCATTACAAAGCAATCATGCAAAACATGCAAGGAGTACTAAAACCAACACTTAGCAATGTCATATTAGGGCATAATAAACATAAAATGCAGCCAAGACATGCTCTTCGAACATTCGAAACTAAGCTCCCTTAAGAGGCAAAATCTTGCCCTTTTCAAGGACAACAAGGAGAGGGGGTGTCTCCCCTCCATCTTGGGACTTTAAGGCATCATCTACACCACTGAAATCCCTCAAGAATTCAGTGGTGAAGAGACCCAAACACCAAAACTCCAGAGCTCCCACAAAATAGCACAAAATGAGGCCTTTCAAGGCTTAAGAGGGGCCAAACTTCCCCAAAGCACAAAGTACCCTTAATAAACTATCAAGAGGACTAAAAAATAGAACTTTTATGTGTTGATCACCAAGCACAAAAACAGTCCTAAACTAGGTAAAAACAAGGTGCAAGAAAGGGGTAAAAATGACTAGTTTCTTACCCTTGAAGCTTTTCTTCAACAATGGTGACCTTGATGTCTCCTTAAGCCTCAAACCAGTCAAGAACACCAAGAATAGGCTCTTAGAACTTCAGCTCCAAGAGGAAGGTGAAACACTAGGTGCTTGTGTGCAATAGTATGAACTAAAACACCTAGTGTACAAAATGAGCAAGGAAAAGAGAGATAGGATAGATATAGGATTTCTAACCTAAAACCAGAGCCTCTCCTCTGTATTTTCTCCCTAAAAATGTCTAACTCTTCCAACCTTGAGCCAAGAGGAGGAAGCCTTCTCTTATAGACAACAAAGCTTACAAGCTAAGTCAATCCAAGGCTCATCCCTCCATACACGTGTATGGAGGGGAAACAAGTGCTACAAAGCTGTCTGAAAATATCTCCAAAAACAGCTGTAAAGTGATCGGCAGGGCAAAATGGTCATTTTGCCAAAAAGAGTGCCGACCGGCACAAAATAGTGCCGACCGGCACAATATAGTGCCGATGGCAACACCAACCAGCCGGTGGCCTTTAGCCACTGCCGGTGGTGTGTGGGGATGTCTCAGAAGGCATTCCCTGCCCCTCCAAGGCAAAGCACAAGTGTTTGGTGCAAAACCAGACACAAAACGGTCAAGTTCGGAGGTCCTGAGGCAAGGCACGTAGCCGAGAACTCCGGGAACTCCAAACGAACACGAACGTGGATAATCACTGGGTGTTCAAGCGGTGACGCCCAAGTCTTGAGGACGGTCAAAAATGGGGTGTCTACAGCATAACAATGACGGGAGTGAATGTCAAAGCCCAGAGACGACCCATTTTTGACAAGGCCGAAAACTTGGACAAACATGCAAGACAAACAAGGTATGCGCCCGCAGGCAAGGGGCAAAATGCAAGACAATGCAAGGAGCCAAGCATAACCTATGATCATGCAAAGAAAGCTGTAATGAAGCACGCATGCAACAGTTATAAGCTAGCATACGCCAATCTACACTACGATGCAGAAAGGATGTAAGAGAATTATGCAATTCTCAAAACGTCTCACTCGGAGGATACAATACCTGTGCGGCTCGTCCGGTTGCACCGGCCTCAAATGAGCCGTACATACAATATCGTGCCTGCAAAGAAAGTAAACTTAACAGGTACAATATTGTTAGCCATATGCATGATAATGCAAAATGAATGCAAGATGATATGCATTATATACAAAATGATGTATGAACAATGCAAATGATAATGCAAATGCAATTGAAACAATGCAATGCAAACTAAATGCAGAGCAATCGAATCATGATTCAATCAGGAGCGGTTCGAAACCACACAAATGTGAAGTAGATTGATGGGAGTAACAAGTCCGTCTACCATAGAACGATGTCTGAACTATGAGTGATGCAGACGGACACAAGAACAAGTATTGGGTGGATTGACATAAGTGGGGTGATGACCCGCTGAGGAAAGAACAATGATCCAAATGCCGGATGCAATAATTACACTACAATGCAATATCTACAATGGATATGGCGTGTAGCCAAACCGTATCTTGCTTAGGAAAGGCATGCACACATACAAGCCATGTCTAACGCAGAAAAGGTGCCGCAACTTCAAACCAAGTTCATCAAGGAATAGGCGCGATGCACATGAACCATGTTTTGACGTGAAAAGTAAGGGCACATACCAGACCAAGCTCAACAAGGAAAGGCGCAAGCCATAGATGGAAGATGATGCAGTGAATGCATGCAACTACAATGCAATAGAAATGGATATTTACAAAAAATGCATGACATATGCACTATACTACAATGATGATGCATGACGATGCAGTATGATGCAATGGCTGCGATTGTAGTTTTCCCTATTCTCCCAACAGGGCGATATACTAGGTTGGTTCGGTATCCAGAATTGAGGCGTAAACACGCCGCCTCAACCTATGGGGTTTCCCTACAGATTTCAAGCCGGGGGTATACCCCCTGGGTATTTAAACCAGACTTTAGTCTCGGAAATCCCGAACCTTTGCGTTCTAGGCATAAGCCGTTCAAACTCTAGTTTTCACCGTCCCCATTGGTCTTCTAGGAACTCACAGCAAACACAGACAGGTGGCTTTACCAGACCACCGAAAGTCGTTCGGGCACGACAAACATCGAAGGAATTGCACCTTCAGAGGATTTAAGGTCTCCTAGACCGGGATGCAATGCATGACAATGCGTGAATTTGAAATGCGCGGCAACGCGCGGCTTTACGAATGCATGACAATGTACGTGCCAAAGGTTTTGCACCTTTGAAGGATTTAAGGTCTCCTAGACCGTACGTGTTTAAGGTCTCGCCGGACCCTGGTGGGGCATTGCATGAATTGAGATGCGGTGCACAAGACAGTACGATGTGCGGGATTGCGTGATAGAATGCATGCCAAATGCAATGAGATGCGCAAAATAGCGCGATGCGTTAGACAACGTGAGTGCACAAGACAGTGTGATACGATGCATGCCAAATGCGAAGAGGTGCACACCTTAATGCACCGAAGGTCTTGCACCTCCTGAGGATTTAAGGTCTCCTAGACCATGCACATATGGTGAAGGTTTCACACCCTCCAAGGATTTAAGGTCTCCTAGACCGTACGTGTTTAAGGTCTCGTCAGACCACAAAAATGAAGTGCAATGAGGGTGCGCCAAACGGCGCGATGTGCAAAATAGCGCGATGCGTTTAGACAACGCGAGTGCACAAAACAGTGCGATTGAATGCATGCCAAATGCAATATGATGCGCGAGATAGCGCGATGCGTTAGACAACGCGAGTGCACATGGGGCAACTTTTGAATCTTGTAAAAGACCAAAGGATACAAAAGGATACAATCTTTGCTTGAATCTGAGTGCCACGCACAGAAGACACGGTCTGAGGTCAAAACGGGGGCCGGTTGAGCATCGGGGATTCACTTCCTTGCACTTTTTTGAGCTATGAAGACCAGAAACTACTCACATGGCCTAAACAAGGCTGTGGGAACATCACCGGCTAGACTAGGTGGCCACCGGCTGGCCACCGGCTGCATAAAAGTTCCATCGGCACAAAATAGTGCCGACCGGCCAAAAATTGCTGAATCGGGGCAGTTTTGACATTTTGCCTCGGGTTTTATAAAAAATAGGGTTTCTAACCCTATTTCTTCACTTCTTGTCTGCCGAAATTTCCTCCTCCTCCTCTCTAGAATATTTTCAACCTTCGATCCTCGTATTTTCTCGCGTTTTAGGCTCGATTTCGCCGTTTGATTCGCGAAGTTCATCGCGTTTCGGACATTTTCGACCGATCAAAATTTCATTTCGGCACTCCCTTTGCTATTTCCACTTTTTCGGGACTTGTTCCCCTCGATTTCCTCTTCATTTCCGTGTCTTTCCATCTTCCGGCCTTCCCGGTCATTTTTGGCCCGCTCGGGGTTGACTTTTTTGGTTGACTCTTCACATTCCGGCTCTTCCGGCCATTTTCTCACCACCACTGTCATGGCTGACGACATTCCACCCGTCGGGACTCCCCCGGATCATGAGATGGATCCCGGGGTCGAGCTCTTCCCATTGAGCGAGCGTCCCTTCGACCCGGCGATCCACGTTCTACCTCCGGATGGTCTTCGCCATTTCCGCGGCTTCGACCGAGCGCTGGACCCAGAGCTTCTCCTGCGCGAGCCGACCTCTCACCTATCCTTCGACGCTTCCGAGGTAACATTTTTTTTTTTCGTCTTACTTTCTGCAATGTAGAACTGTTAACTGCCATAGCTGAATCTGTTCTTTAACTGCTTAGCTCTGATATGCTGTAGACTGTAAATGATCGCAATCATGTTTACAACTGATATCTGTTTAAGATGCACACACACTGCACTAGCCTCAATCACCCAAACACACGGCACACACCA
The DNA here is from genome assembly GCA_022316695.1 of Camellia oleifera. NCBI lineage: Eukaryota > Viridiplantae > Streptophyta > Magnoliopsida > Ericales > Theaceae > Camellia > Camellia oleifera. The sequence continues at coordinate 62,861,697 of CM039306.1, forward strand.
TTCTTCACTGCAAACCTACCGACACCCGGCACTTATTTGAATCTGAAAACAATATTGTATGCTGTATTTAAACTGAACCACACAAAACACGCTGACGCATCACACGTCGTAGTTCACCTACTGGCACACTATAACCCGATATCTGCTTGAATCTAAAAAAATGTGCACATATGCAACATATCTGTATGCTGACCCTTACAAACACACTGACACATCATAGGCCGTAGTCCACCGTAGTACACTGAAACCCGGTATCTGCTTGGATCTGAAAAATGTGCACACGTGCACCATGTTTACATTGCACTTACTCAAAACACGTCGACCCATCAAACCCTGTAGTCTACCATAGTATACTGAAACCCGGTATCTGCTTGGAATCTGAAAAACTTGCACACATGCTAGATTTGTATCGACTTTAACATGTTTCCTCAGAACTGTACATTTCATATTGCTTTGCAACCATTTGTTTGTAAACAGGGAGATTCCCATACCATCCGCGGGTATGGGAATGTCGCAGCTCGAGATTGGTATTTGGAGCTTCCCGAGGCAGTTCGACGCATCGTGGACGAGACGGGCTTTGGTTCCTTTTGCAGGGGTCTGACCCGGCTTACTGCCTGCAGGCCTCTTCTAGCTGCCCTGGCAGAGAGGTGGTGGGACACCACCGACTCGTTCCACCTATCCGCGGCGGGAGACATGACGATGACTCCCTACGACTTCTCGGTGCTCACCGGCATCGGGGTAGGGGGTGATCCGATCCCCTTTGACACTGACATGGATGAGTGGATCGCCGCTCAGATCTATTTGCTTGGCGAGGCGCCACCTCTTGCTCGTCCAGGCTTTGTCCGCTATTCCTGGTTCGAGGTGCAGTTCAGAGTGCAGCCTGTGTTGGTGGCGGCGGCTCCGATGACCGAGGCGGCCGTAGAGCAGTATGCGCGCGGCTTTTTGATGTTTTTGTTAGGGACGACCCTCTTCGCCGACCAGGCGAACACCGTGCCCCTCTGCCTTCTCAGTGCACTGGTGGACGTCCGACACATCTTGCATTATGACTAGGGTGGTGCCGCTCTGGCCACTCTTTACGGGTACATGAGCTCGGTCTCCCGTGGCAGCGGGCAGTTGCTCGGAGGCTACTGGCGAGCTTGGGAGGTACACTTCCTTTTCCGCTTTACATTTCTGTTCTGTACTTTCTGTACTCTGCACACTGCACACACTGTAGTCTGTTTTACACTTACTGTATACTGTACACATGGCACGCACATACTTCTGCTTTATACTAACTGTACACTGTTCACACTGTACACTCTGCTCAATACACTGCACAACACACGGCTCTGCTATTTCTGCTTTACTCTGTATCCTGCTTTTTCTGATAAACATTCTGGTATCTGTCTTGCAGTTGTGGGTTTACGCCTACTTCCCCAGGCTGGAGCCAGTGCCGGAGACGGAGACTCCGCTGCTCGTCCCCTTCTCACGCCGCTACGATGGGAGATGCGCCCGGAGGCCGCGGGAGACTTTCAGCTTCTTCCGCCGTTACTTTGACACCATTACTCCTGCCGAGGTATGTTTTACCTGCAGTTTATTTAAGCTTCGCTTTTCCCCTGTATATTTGCAATATCAGTAGGTAACAAACTGTATTTCCATTTCAGATCACCTGGCAGCCGTGGGCTCCTCTGCCAGCGATGATGCGGGATCGGTTTGCCGGCGCGATCGAGACCTCGCGTTACTGGATTTTGCTGGAGGGCCCAGTCTGTCGAGCGTGGTACCTGGGCGAGCGCTTCTTGTGTCAGACCCTGGGCTTACCTGAGCAGATAGTCCCGGTGCATCCTCCTGAGCATATGAGGGACACCGAGTGTTTCACCGTTGAGCAGATGGCGGACTACACCATCGGCTGGGAGGCAGATGGCTTCAGAGGCGAGGCGATTACTCAGAGTACGTCCGGACCTTTATCATGCGGCCGCTGAGTGGTGGTCGCCGAGCTGAGAGAGAGAGACCTGCGGCGCCGGTGGTCGGAGTAGGAGTAGGAGGAGGAGGAGGAGCGCCGAGGAGGGCTCGAGTCCGCGGCAGGGGCGGATTTCAGAGAGGACGGGAGGCTAGCTGGCCCACTTTGCCTACTTCACTGTCTTTTCGAGGGTCGGATGGGGTGACCTATCAGATTCACTTCGCCCCTTCGCCGGCTGATCACGAGTTTGTCGGTATCCCCGACTTACCTCCGGTATGTGTTACTGCATTTCTGTACAGTCATTTCATTTTAGTTTATTTGATATTCCACAGAATATTGATGCATCCGATATTTTTTGCAGGCTTCCTCTGAGTACACCCGGCAGTCATTGGAGATGAATGCCTCCATGGCGGGGATGTTACAGCGGACCTTCGAGTTCCTAGCCTTTTATGGCCTTCCGGTATGTTCTCTCTAACATAGCTTCAAACCATATACAAACTGCTTCGCATAATCTGATGCACAACACAACATCTGATAAACTGCTCACGGCACTTGACACACTGTATTCATACACTGCATTCTGCACTGTTTCAACTGCTCATGGCATTAATGTACTATACTCATACACTGCATTCTGCACTGTTTCAATTGCTCACGGCATTCAAACACTGTACTCATACACCGCATTCTGCACTGTTTCAACTGCTTCATGTATACTGATGCATTTGCTTTTTGTACTTTTCAGCCTCCCTTCCCGATTCCTCCTGTCGGTGGTGGCGCTCCATCTAGACCTTCCATTTCTACTCGGGATGGCAGGATATTCCCCCGCACCAGAGGAAGGCGTACTTACGCCGGGAGCAGTTCGCGGGCTCTAGTTCCAGACGACGAGTCTGAGGAGGAGGCGGAGGCATCCGAGGAGGAGGCCGGCTCGGGCTCAGACAGTGACACTTCTGATGATGCCCCTGGACTTCTGCCCAGGAAGAGGGCAAGGACAGATCTCCCGGTGCGAGGCCATTGATGACACTGATGACCCAGACTTTTGCTATCTCTTTTATTTCTTTCTTGTACTTTTCTCTTTTTTTGGTAGATAGAGTACTTTGTACTGCCGTAGGCAAATTTTGTTTTCCTCAAACTTTGTACTTGAAGAGATTATATGAAATGAAACAAACTTTTTGTCTAAAAAAGAAGAGTGTTATATCTGTACATATCTGCATCTTTCATACTTTGCACTGCATTGCGTCATGTCACACCTCAAATGTAAATGATAATGATTTGTTGTCTGCAAATTAAGCAATTGTACTATGATAATCGGATCACCAACCAATTAAACAGCAAACCACTCAAACAAAATCCCTGCTCAATCCGAGCACACAGCCCATAACGCAGCATTCGGTTCATTCTGCACACAGCAAACCCTAAACAAACAGCCTCGATCTGACAAGATGGACTACAAAAACTGAAACGGTTGAGGTTGAAACACACTTGGATGTCCCAAATTTTCTCTTTTCTTCTCCTGCCTCGTGTGATTGCAGAGAATGGCACAGCATTCTGAGCACAAGCGATTACTTTTTGAAAAATGATGGGTTCTCAACTGGGGTATCGAGCCTACCATAGAATACGATGAGACAGACTCAAACAAAGAAACAAAAGGCACACGACCTGACATAACGAGACATGCTCGGAAAAGACTCAAAGCCGAAATCCAGGTCGACAAATTAAAAGACACGACACACAGACATGTTTACAAAAAGACCTCAAATCTCGAGGAGCCAATTCCTCCGGGTATTATTCCCACCCTTTCTGATTTGTGATACTCGCACCGCTCGGCCCTGAGGCTCGGTTTTTCTCTCAAAACCCTTTTCTCACTTTTCTCTCAACTTACTCCTCTCTATTCTTTATTCTCTCATTTTTCATCCCTCCCAGAGTAATTGATAGATGAATAGGAGGTTGTGGGTTCACGCCCAACACTGCTAGCTTACGGCTATTTCTTCTGGTAGATAAAGCGCCCTGTTGGCAAGCATATTAGCGGGGGAAAGACAAAAGACCTGTCTCAATCGTGCCCCTAGTTCGTCATTTTGACAATTTTTTCGTTTCCTAAAACAGTTTTGATCAAAATGAGAGTCGGATAAACACACTTATTCAATTTTTTGATTTGAAAATCATGCAAGTCAGGCTGTGAGCACTGAAAATTCTTCTTTTTGGGTCCAAACATGGTCCAATTTTGAAAATGAAACAGTTTTCGAGAAAATAGATCAACCTCAGTAAAAATTTTCAAAAACCATTTTTGCAAACAATCAACGCTCAACGAGCGCGGAACTTACCCTCGAGATGCGCAACCTCGAATCGGAGACGATGGAAAATTGCCCCTGGCTTAAGGGGGGGAAGGCAACGGAAAGTTGCCCCTGGTTTGGACGGTAACTTAGGACAACCTGTGGCAATGCATGGCAACGGAAAGTTGCCCCTTGTTTGGATGATGCCTCGGCACGTTGTAAGCCAGTCTTTGTTGACGACGATCGGACCCTCAGGCGCGGAGGAGTCGAAGATGGTTTGAATCAATATATGGACACAGTCAGCTGGAAGGTGCTGGTGATTTGGACTTCAAGAGGAAGTTAATCACGTAATTCCGGGTTGCTGCAACCGAGATTTTGGATTCGAAGGAGGCAAAAATAATCAAAACCATGACATGGACTGAGACGCTATGGAAGCGTTGGGGGCTGGACTTCAGGATGAAGTTGCCTACGTATCCCAAACATGGGAATCAAGCCTTACGTAGTTCCGGTTAAGGTACACTCGGGTATTTTAACCTTCACTGTTTAGGCTCTAACTTTTGCCAGGGTGCCCAATGCGGGTTTTCGACCTTGTAAGCTATGTTTTTCTTTTTTTCATTCTTTTTCTTTTCTTTTCTTTTGCATTTCTTTTCTTTTCTTTCTTTTCTTTTGCTATTGTTTTTTATTGTATTTTTCTTTTCTTCTTCATTTTTTTTCATATTTTTCTTTTTTTCTTTTCTTTTTCTTTGCTCTAACTTTTGCCTAGGCCGCCCTTCCGGGTTTTCGGCCCAGCGAGCCTCTCAAAGGGTAAAAGTGTAGCTAGCCCATGCCAAATGGTTTTGAGATTGAAGCCTCTCCGTATCCAGGAGAACGGCTGTTGTATTGACTTGCAAGAAAAATCCATCACGGCTGCTTCTCGAGCTTTGCTTGGTGGGATCTGATCTCCTTGATCTAACTTTGATGCCTCTTACTCGAGGGCTGCTTCGAATTGGGCCACACAGGCGTTTCATGGTACTGATCGTTTCAAACGGATCCAGTTTGTAACAGATGAATTGAAACTTGAGACCGAGAGCGATCCTGGGCTGCACAATCTCAAGAGCGGTTCTACACCGATCTTCGCAAGACTGCGCAAAATGTTTTGTTTTTGAAAGTTTTTAAGAAAGCGACAAATCGCTCGTGTTGAAGATAGTGTGGAACCAGTCTGGATCAGGCCAGGGTCCTTCTCAGTACTCACGCCGACAAGCATGATTTCATTCATTAAAAGCTTAGCAGGCCTCTCTTTCTCTCAAAATGATCAAAGCTTTACAAAACCCAAGGAATTATTTCCTCTTCGTTTTCATCACCACAGTGTTCGAAAAAAAGGGGTTTTATGAAAAACTTAGGTCATCACAATGATGTTCAAGGCACAAGAGAGTAGGTGAAATGCACTGTCGTTCCATCCAAATTCTCTGGCACGGTTGGTTCGAACAGTAACAAATACGAAACGTGATAGCCACAGTTGTTTCATTCAGATTTGGTGGTATAACCGGCTCCGCGGCAGCAACAGGCTCAAAAAGCAATAGCAACCATTTACAAGACAAAACGGTGTTTGAGGCAACAATCCCGAAATCACCTGGTATACTATACAAGCGGGACTGACTCGTTACAACAAGACAGACCCTGTAAGCAAAAAGACTGACTCAATACAGAGAGACAGACTCAAAAACAAAACAAAAGACTGACTCGACACCCAAGTCAGGATTTACAAAACTAGCATTGACAGGTGCTCAAAAATGCGTGCCGAACGCCACATCCAAAAATGTACCAGACACTGCCCGCAAGCGGTTCACCTTCTGATTACATACTTGCAGCATCTGTATCCTCAAAATCCAACAACTGAGTGGTGACGGACTTTGCTGAGGTAGGTGGGAGGATAACCTCGTTGTCGATCAAATCTTGCACCTCGTGCCGGAGGCGGAAACAGTTGTCGGTAGCATGGCCAGTCTGCTGGTGGTATGCACAGTACAGAGTAGGGTCATGAGTGTCAGGGAGATTCTTCGGGAGAGGCCGAGGCTCCAGGGGTTTAAGGTGTCCCCTCTCGGCAAGGATTTGAAGCGCCTTGGACAATGGCATATAGAGAGCATGGAAGACCCTGCGCCCTCGGGGCAGGTACTTTGGAGTCTGAGCATTCTTGCTAGATGCACTGGCGAACGGATCGGCGGGTGCGGCCTTGGGTTTCTGATCCTTCCTAGATGCGAGGTTGGGAGCGGGAAGAACTTTTTGGGCATGACGGGGCCTATCCCGATTCTCTGATTGACTGGAGTTGCCCTCGGGCGGAGTAGGGAAAGCATCCTCCACAGCTTTTGACATAACTGCGGATATCTGTTGCTTGTTCATCCCTCTGGCTTTCAAAGCCTCTACTGCCCACAGCAGTTGTTCGATAGGGTCGGCATCTGCCTTCATCTTGCCTTTGTCTCTGGCCTCGGCCTGATCTAGAGTTTGGTTCGATGCGTCGTTGCCATAGCTGGAGGCCATCTCCGGTTGGCTGAGTTTAATTACAATTCGTTCCAGTAGCGGGGGCTCTTGGGGTATAAAGCCTCCGACGTATGGTGCAGCTGGTGACGAAACAAACATCCCATAGGCGAGATCCGCCACGGACCTTTGAAGATCACCTATCATTCCCATTAGTTCAAATGTAGTAGGCTCGTAAGCCTGATATAGTTGAGGGGTCCAAATTGGATGTGCGGCAGGCGACCTGGGTGGATGCGGCATGTCAACGGTAGTCTCATCCTGTGGGGTAATTCCTTGACTCAACGCGGCCGTCACGACCACAATCTCTTCTGAGTTTTGCGTCATGTTCAGTTCTGCCTCAACAAGGAGAAGACACTAGCTGTTCTGGATCAACTCTCCGAATCTCTGAACTAAAACGAAAAACAAGCAGCATTTCAGCCCCAAACAGATCAAACACGGGTGTAGCCGATCAACTGCACTCTACCATTGATCACTGTTCCCCAGAATCACTATTCAGAACTGAACTGACACCCGCAGACATAACTGATTCTCAACAACACTGGTACTGGTGCCCTCAGGCCTGATACCCAATCTTGCAAACTGATATGTGTGTTCCTGTAGAGATACACTCTAAAAGCACATAGCAGGTAAAGGAGAACCAAAACACCCATATGTTGGGGTAGGGTTTCCCTGTCCTATTTTGTCAGGAGCTAGGGTTTCACTACGCACACAGCGGTTTCAAACAACCTAACATCGGGTAAGCAACCTGTCCTAGTTTGGAATGGTCACTATGGATCCGAATATGCACTAGGTCGAATGGTCAAAGAGGGTGCCCCGGTAAAACCGGGGTTTGTGTTCCCATACTGGCAGAGCCCGCAACCGGTCAGCCTTATGGTCATGCCTTGACAAGACAAGCCTCTGGCAAACCGCTCAGGAATAGCAGATGGCCAACACGGTGTCCTAGGCGCACCAATGCACATGCAATGCAAAGAGACACATAAATGGGATCAAAACAGGATATCACGAGTTCGAGTCAAGCTCTCTAAACTTCCCAGCAGAGTCGCCAGAAACTGTAGACGTCCCCGAACGCCCCGGGAGGGTTAGGTCCTGTTCCGTTCGTATTGGGGTCACTACAGTTCGGACTCGATTTGTGTCGGTTCTAAATCTGAACCAAAGAGTCCAAATCCGGCAAATCGTTTTGAAGAAAAACAGATTTTGAAAAGTAGTGCCAAACATGGACTGTTTTGCCAGATTACAGAGTTGCCACCTAAATATTTAAAATGGGAAATTTAGGAAACCCTGACTCGGTGCCGAAGGCCACATGTCCGTCATCACCAAAGTGGTCTTGGCTCGGGAGCTTAGGTACGATCGGGGAAGGTTAGCTATGAGCACCCCCTTTCGCCCGGTCCGAAGACCGGCCTCTACTAACTGTGATATCCGTTTTTGAAAACATTACATGCTCTTATTCCAATTATTAGCCTAGAATTACTATGTTATGCGCGCAGCAAACAAGTATAGACTAGATTGCCTAATTTGGAAATAAACATTGCATATCCGTTCGTTTTGAAAATGCTTCGGAATTTGCTACTCGCAAGTAGGCTAAAACACGGATTTCAACGAGTTTTCCAACTCAAGCAATCCAACCTCCACCCACAGGCATTCAAACAGTTTACCTCATATAAGCACTTAGCCGCATGGTAAGCATACTGTTATGGCAACATTCACACGCATGTGGTATGCTAAAGCGTGAAATACTTACATCGTACTTCGTGCCAAAACAAGAAACTAGTTAGCAGACATGCATGTCCCTAGGTCATATTAAGTGGCTAATGCAACACAGGCAAGGATGCAATTTAGAGTAGGCTCGGCTAACCCTAAAATGGCACGTGAAATGCAATCATTTGATGCACGTATTCAAGTTGGAATTTAGAATACAATGCAGTTTGTATGATGTACCGAGCCCGGTGCATGTCAACAAATGTATGGATGCACGCATGCATTGCATAAGGTATGCTAAAATAAACGTGCCCTAATCTACCATCATAAACAGGTAACTAAAAGGAAGAAAGAAATGGGGGTTGGAAGACATACACACCACTCACCCACCTTTATTACAAATTTGCCCTCACTCGGAGGGACCGAAAGAATAATACAGATAATTAACTACGCAAGCTAATTAAATATTAGGAATTAATTAAATTAACAAAATAATTAATCTAAGAAAAATAGTAAACCGCCTCGGGGCGAGGGCTCAATGCACGCGCACTCGGATTCCGCTCGGAATTGCACTGCCATGCTTAGATTGCCTCTATTTTCCCTGCCTTGCATCTCTGAAAACTGCCACAGTCCTAGGAATACTTCCTTAGGTACTGAAGATCACTACCGGCTGCACAAAACTTCCACCGGCAGTGGATTGAGCTCATCGGCACTGAATTGATTCATCGGCTGCAAATTGATTGCCGGTCGGCACTAAACACTGCCGGCCGGCACTGAATGCCTGCAGAACTTGCAACTCACAGCAGCAGAGGGCAAATACTGGCATGGCAATGCAATTCAAGGCATATATGCACTAAACACATTCCTTATCATACTAATGACTCAACGGAAGATGTGCCTCGATTCTCGGGCCACCAATCACGCATTTCCATGCATGATGGCCCAAAGAACCAAGTGTGCAATTTTAATTTCAAATGCATGCAAACCAATCAAACAAAGTGAGGCCCAATTCCTCACCAAGTCAAGGAACAAGACACGCATGCCTATGTGTGCAATCCTAAGCATGTCAACTAGAGATGCAACATGAGCATATAGACAAATAATGCAAGCATACAAGCAAACATGCGGTAGCATACAAGCAAGTAAATAATGGTCTTACCCATGACCTAGGCAACTCCAAGTAGGCCTAAAATCAGTAGCCAAATGCTAAGACATGAGGGCCAAACACATATACACACATACACATGTTAAAGCACCAACACTTAAGCATAATAAAGCAACTCTTAAACACATTTAAGAGGCACAAATATGGACCCTTAGCATGCAATTTAGGCTCTGAAATCATGCTATAAAATGATGCCAAATCATGTTTAAACAAGACAAGCAAAGCATGCGCACATAGGTTCAACACTTCAAAGCAAGCCAATAAGGCATTGAACTACCCTTATGCAAAACAAATATGACATGCATTGAACAACCCAAAACAGATTTTTAGCATGTAACACTAAGCCCAAAGGACCACTTGGATGGCATCTAAATGGCTCAACTAGGAAGGCATGCACAAATGCTAAGACATGAGGCATAAGGCACAAGCTTCCGAAGCATCAAAGAGGCATGCAAGGCAATCAAACAAGCATGCTAAATGGACTGAAATGACATGCTAAATGGTTCCAAACCATTGAAAGTAAAGCAAGCAAGGCATGCTACACACTTGTACCCTTAAGGCCAACAAGCCAAATACAAAGAGGCTACAAGATACATGCTAAGATTGACCAAAACAACTTAGGACAGACCTAAAGCATGGCAAAATAAGCATATATGCTTCATGGATCTAGGCCTAAAGCATGCTCAAACTAGGGCTAACAACCTAGGCATGTTAAGGGACCAACGAGGCATTACAAAGCAATTATGCAAAACATGCAAGGAGTACTAAAACCAACACTTAGCAATGTCATATTAGGGCATAATAAACATAAAATGCAGCCAAGACATGCTCTTCGAACATTCGAAACTAAGCTCCCTTAAGAGGCAAAATCTTGCCCTTTTCAAGGACAACAAGGAGAGGGGGTGTCTCCCCTCCATCTTGGGACTTTAAGGCATCATCTACACCACTGAAATCCCTCAAGAATTCAGTGGTGAAGAGACCCAAACACCAAAACCCCAGAGCTCCCACAAAATAGCACAAAATGAGGCCTTTCAAGGCTTAAGAGGGGCCAAACTTCCCCAAAGCACAAAGTACCCTTAATAAACTATCAAGAGGACTAAAAAACAGAACTTTTATGTGTTGATCACCAAGCACAAAAACAGTCCTAAACTAGGTAAAAACAAGGTGCAAGAAAGGGGTAAAAATGACTAGTTTCTTACCCTTGAAGCTTTTCTTCAACAATGGTGACCTTGATGTCTCCTTAAGCCTCAAACCAGTCAAGAACACCAAGAATAGGCTCTTAGAACTTCAGCTCCAAGAGGAAGGTGAAACACTAGGTGCTTGTGTGCAATAGTATGAACTAAAACACCTAGTGTACAAAATGAGCAAGGAAAAGAGAGATAGGATAGATATAGGATTTCTAACCTAAAACCAGAGCCTCTCCTCTGTATTTTCTCCCTAAAAATGTCTAACTCTTCCAACCTTGAGCCAAGAGGAGGAAGCCTTCTCTTATAGACAACAAAGCTTACAAGCTAAGTCAATCCAAGGCTCATCCCTCCATACACGTGTATGGAGGGGAAACAAGTGCTACAAAGCTGTCTGAAAATATCTCCAAAAACAGCTGTAAAGTGATCGGCAGGGCAAAATGGTCATTTTGCCAAAAGAGTGCCGACCGGCACAAAATAGTGCCGACCGGCACAATATAGTGCCGATGGCAACACCAACCAGCCGGTGGCCTTTAGCCACTGCCGGTGGTGTGTGGGGATGTCTCAGAAGGCATTCCCTGCCCCTCCAAGGCAAAGCACAAGTGTTTGGTGCAAAACCAGACACAAAACGGTCAAGTTCGGAGGTCCTGAGGCAAGGCACGTAGCCGAGAACTCCGGGAACTCCAAACGAACACGAACGTGGATAATTACCGGGTGTTCAAGCGGTGACGTGCAAGTCTTGAGGACGGTCAAAAATGGGGTGTCTACACCCCGCCACCAAAACTGGCGACCCAAATCCCGATACATCTTAGTGCCTCCCGGATGCACCGTAAGGCGTGAATGATGAAACTCTCAGAGTATTTCCTCTCGGCAGGACGCCTGCACAAACAGACGGTCTCGGTATCTCACACTCAGGTCGGGATACACCGTCAAACCTTTCTCAACCTTCCCATTGGAGATCTTCTCTCGAAGAGATTCCACCTCAAGGTCACCTCTCTGTGCCTCTAACACTCGAGTCACAAGTGTAGGCTGCGCAACAACAGAAAATAAGGCCGCAGCCTCAACGGATTCACCCAGAAGCAAATCAAACTCCCCAAGTGCATCCAACATCTCCCATTCCCGGATGGCTATACTAGCTACGTCGCCAACAGATTTCCTGCTAAGGGCATCGGCCACCACATTGGCCTTCCCCGGATGATAATGCAACTCGAAGTCATAATCCTCAATGAACTCCATCTACCTCCTCTGCCTCAAGTTCAGATCCTTCTGTGTAAACAGATATTTCAGACTCTTATGATCCGAGAATACCTCGAATCTCTCACCATAAAGATAATGTCTCCAAATCTTCAAGGCAAAGATCACAGCTGCTAACTCTAAGTCATGGGTAGGGTAATTCTTCTCGTGTATTTTCAACTGACGTGAGCCATAGGCTACCACTTTCCCCTCTTGCATCAATACACAACCCAAACCCTCTCGTGAGGCATCACAATAAACAGCATAACCCAACCCTCTCTCCGGAATAATCAAAATCAGAGCGGTGGTCAATCTAACCTTCAACTCCTAAAACGACTTTTCAAAAGTCTCACTCCATACAAATTTGACTCCCTTCTGAGTCAATCTAGTCAATGGCGAAGCTAATCTGGAGAAATCTTTCACAAACCGCCGGTAGTATCCAGCTAATCCCAGAAAACTGCGGATCTCAAACACACTCTTTGGCTGTGCCCAATCTTGCACTGCCTCAATTTTGGATGTGTCAACAGACACTCCTTCCCTGGAAACCACATGGCCTAAGAACTTCACCTCTTCTAGCCAAAACTCACATTTCCCAAACTTAGCGTAAAGCTTATGTGCTCTAAGTAACTCAAGCACCACTCTCAAGTGCTCTTCGTGCTCCTCATCTGAAGGTGAATAGATAAGGATATCGTCTACAAAGACTACTACAAAACGATCCAAGAATTCCCGGAATATCCGGTTCATCAAGTCCATAAAGACTGCAGGTGCATTGGTGAGCCCAAATGGCATCACCAGAAACTCATAGTGGCCATACCGCGTACGGAATGCCGTCTTCGTAATATCCTCCTTCTTGACTCTCAACTGGTGGTAACCCGATCTCAAATCTATCTTAGAGAAACAACGGGAACCCTTCAACTGATCAAACATATCATCTATACGAGGCATAGGGTACTTATTCTTGACCGTAGCCCGATTCAACTTTCGGTAATCGATACACAATCTCAAAGCACCACATTTCTTCTTAGCAAAGAGGGCCGGTGCTCCCCATGGCGAAATACTAGGACGTATATAGCCCTTATCTAGCAACTCCTGGAGTTGAATCTTTAACTCAACTAACTCGGCTGGGGCAAAACGATAAGGTGCCATAGAAATCAGCGCTGTGCCGGGCACTAACTCAATAGAGAACTCAATCTCTCTGTGAGGTGGCAAACTAACAAGATCCTCGGGAAAGACGTCCGAGTACTCACAAACCACCCTCGACAATACAATATGGGTCTCATCACACTCACTACTCAAAAGACTAGCAAGGAGACCACTCAACTCACTCCGCCCTTGTGGATCATACCCCGGTGGCAAAACACTACCAACCCGATCCCCCAAGAAATGGAAACATTCCCCGCTCACGGTACAACAAGTGACCCTCTGGCGGTAGCAATCAATAACTGCCCGGTATGACGATAACCAGTCCATACCCAGAATAACATCAAAGCCCTTCATGGGCATAACTACAAAAGAAAACGGAAGCCTATGATCGGCGACCTCTATATCACAACCCCTAACACCTTGTTTCAAGATCAATGCACCCCCAAGGGGTGACACTACACAAATAGGTGATGCTAACTGTGCTAACTCCAACTCCAAAATAGATGCAAATGCAGTAGACACAAAGGAATGAGATGCACCCGTATCAATCAAAACACTAGCAACCGAATTGCAAAACAAGAAGGTACCTCTCACAACTGATGGAGCCGGTACAAGATCCTGCGTGGTAACAACATACACGCGCCTAGATGATCTCTGATCAACCTGCTCACCCCTAGGAGCATAAGACTGCTGCACAGACTGGGACGATGAAGCCCCCTCGTTGGCCCTCGAGGCCTGAACTGACTGAGCTAGCTGATGACTCTGAGTCTGCCTCAAACCAGATGCACCAGATGTGCCACTCAACTGCGGGCAATACCTCTTCATGTGCCTTGCCTGACCACACTGATAACACGAGAGCGGCTGGCCTTTACTCTGACTCTGGCTCTGAGATTGAGTCGAAGATGACGCTGCTCTCTGTCCACCTCCCTTCTGCGGGCAAGCTGGAGACTTGTGGCCCAGCTGACCACACTTGAAACAGGTAATGTCTCCCTGGCTGCCTTTTCCCGAACTAGCACTCGGCACAGGAAAAGTCGATCTAGAAAAGCTACCCTGAGACTGCTGAGGGTTAAAACCCTTCTGTCTCCTACCATCACTCTGACCATCCTGACTCCTCTTGGAGCCTTTCTGCCCTTCCTCCTCCTCCTGCATCATGATCTCAGTATGGGCTGCAGCCTCAACCAGACGCCCATAATCTCGAATCATAGTCCCTACAACTCTCAACTTGAGGCCGCGCCTCAACTTCTTCTTGAACTCAATACAACGGCGTTCCTCAGACGCCACCAACTCAGGTGCAAACCTGGACAAGCTAGTAAATGCGGCCTCAAACTCGGCCACAGAAGAACTGTTCTGCTTAAGCTGGCAGAACTGATCTCTCAACCTCTCCTTAACAGCTGAGGACAGGAACTTCTCCTGGAAAGCGTCGACAAAAGCCTTCCAAGTCCCTTCTATACGACTCTTAGTGAACTTCCACCACTGACCCGCATCCCCCTTTAACTGGAAAGATGCCAAGGTCACCTTCAGTACCTCGTCTTCGATGCCTAGCATCTTAAACGTCTTCGTTGTCTGTTCGAGCCATTCATTTGCCTTAAGTGGCTCTTTAGGATCTCCCAAAAATTCGTTTGGGTTAGACCGGAAGAACTCCCTCTTCAGAAAAGAAGGCTCTGCATCCGCAACATGAACTTGAGCCTGATTCTCAGCTTTGAGAATGCCTACTGACTCCCTGAATGCCCCTGCTATCTCTCGGGCCAAAGCGCCCATAGCCTGCTGTCCTACCGGCTTGGCCACATTGGCCTGGCCAACTCCCTCCTGTACTGCCGGAATCTCATTCGGTATAGGCATGTAATGACCCCGAAATGTACGTCATAATTATCGGTAATTAATCATGTATTTATATGAATTAATTGGGAATTATCTGTTGGAATTGGAAACACATCTGTTGGACTTACGACTTCGGAACTGAAATCGACGACCGTAATGGATTCAGAAAGTGAAATTGGACACGTCTACGTGATATTGGGAATTTTTAGAACTATTTGGAATGATAAATTGAAGACTGAATTTCGTCTGATTCGTTAGGCCATGTTTGGCTCAAGCTTATGGCACAATTTGAATTTATAGGATATATATGGTTATGGATAAAGATTTGTTGACTATGTTGACTCAAGAATAAAAGAAGGAGAATATCTAAGGGAGAGAGAGAAGAGAGAATTCGTGAGGGAGAGAGAGAGAGAGAGAGAGAGAGAGAGAGAGAGCAAAGGGGAGAAACAAGGGAAAGAAGAGAAAGAAAGGGGAATCAAGCTTAGTTTCTCCAAATCAAAGAATCAAGGTAAGATTTTCATGAAATAGATTGTTGCTCCTTGGCATCTAGCATTTGAACTCAAAATCTTGGCTTAAAGTAGTATGAATCATGTTTATTTTGGTATGTTTGAGGATGAACCTCCATGGGTTTATGAAGTGAAGCTTTTATGTGCATGTTCATCATTTTTCAACTCAATTCATGGCTAATCTTTTATATGATTCATATGGGTTTGGTTTTAAAGCTTAAATTAAGTTGTTTTTCTAGTGTTTTGGGCCTTGTTTCATAAAGTTGGAAGTTGGTTTTGGTAAAATGGAGCCCACGGTTTTGACAGAAAATGAAGCTGGTTTTTCACCCAGAATTTTCATAGTCCACTCGAGCGTGGGTTTGTCCGCTCGAGCGGAGATTTCGCACATCCAGCATTTTTCTCACAGTTTTCAGTCCGCTCGAGCGGGGGTTTTGCCGCTCGAGCGGAGACCTATTTTTCAGACAATTTCAAAAAGTGTTTTAATGCATGATTTCGGCATCCTCATTGCATTTTTAACATTCTTGAGGTTTAATTAAGTTATGATAATGAAGTTATGAGATTGAAACATCATTAAGCAAAATGTGGACTTGATTTGATGATATGTGTTAAAGGATCATGCTATACTGTTAATAATTGCAGGTCAAGCTGCGAAGACCGTGCAAGCGGTTTCGGAAACCCACTGTAAGTAACATTTTCGTAAAGTTATGTTCTTATTAAGTATGTTCTGAAAATGCTACGTTAAGTTATGTTTTCTGAAATGATAATGTTCTCTGTGAACGAATGTCCTATTTGCAAATCTAGTATGGCATCCATAGAGAGTCCCAAGTCATGGGGGACGGCATGAAAGTGCAGGTCCATGACTAGTTTACGAGATCTCGTGAGTCACTTCATTGTGACGATATGTGTTTAATCAGTATCCGGAACTGATTACTCTAGTCGGAAGACGTTCTGTTATGTTTATGTTCTGTGGAATATGCCATTACGTATGTTCTGTTATGAAATGGTTATGTATATGAATGATTTGTTTTACAGATATGATATATGTGGAATTCGTTCACTACCCCTTTACGTTAATGTTACTTGCTGGGCGTTAGCTCACCCCTGTATTTATGTATTTTATAGGTGAGCAGTCAGGGAGCCAAGCCTAGGCGGATTTCGTGCCGAGCCGCCGTTTTGAAAGCCTACCTGAGTTTTGTATGCCCTTGCTGGGCTAGGCCTGGAAGGCCGTATAGTGGGTTTGTTTTGTTATGTATTTGTGGCTTGTGCCTGTATTTGTTGTATATGAATTTTTGATACATGTTATGTAAAGATAGTGGGTAAATTAACATATTTGACATGTAAATGTATGTTCATATAAATGCACAGCTCTTTGGACTATAGTGTTTTGTTTTCGCTTCCGCGAGCCCCGATTATTTATGTTTTGTACAGTAAGGCCTGTGGTAATCTAGGATTACCGGCCGGTTACGATGCCAAACTTTTAGGGGCGGGTTTGGGTCGTGACAAGGCATCTCCTGCCCACCACGCCTACCACGCCTACCACGTCCTCGTCCTCGTCCTGACATCCTAATAAAGGTAACAAAGATGTTAGCACATTAATAAGTGTGCCAAAACTATAACACTTGCGTCCTAATACATTGGACAACAATAAGTCACTCCACGTAAGCACATAATCATATAAGCACCTACGAATTTCATTCCTGGATAATGATAGTCCCAATGCGTCACTAAAGTTCCAGTTGGAAACAACATTGATCAAGTGCCTTTTCAACAAGACTTTCAGAAACTCAAGGTTCCAATCAACATCCTAGAAACTACATTCCATACCCACATAGTCACATAAACATGTTATCATATAAGCATATAACAGTACATCTAAGTCTCTATCAAGCGAGACGAACCCATTGTGATACTAATCACTTCCTATGTACCCAAAGTATTCGAACCCGGCACGCTCTGATACCAAGTTGTAACGCCCTCAAAATAAACCCATAATATATAACATTAACATAGATTGATAAAAGAAAACCAATTATCATCTCATCCATCAGAGTAATTTTATTAAAAGACATTATATGTAATAACGAAAGTAAATGCCCTACGGGCTTACATCTTTCCAAGCCAACACTTGGACACAAAAAAATATGAGTACTAACTCATTTACACATTAAGCCCTAGGCTTGAGTTTACATGTAACATCAAATTAAAACAAAATAAATAACTAATCTAAGCAGAGTCTTCAACTCCAAATCCATCCAAGCTAAGTCCTTGGAGGTAGCACATCACCTGAACCTGAAAATGATGTTCCCGTATAGGGTGAGCCACAACCCAGTAGAAAGATACTAAACCAAATATAAGCATTGAATAAAGCAATAGCATTCAATAGATGGTTAACGCAAATATCAGTTTCACTTTCCATTATTTATTCAACTTTCCATTTTTACCAACATGGCTCAGAACCTGGCCAGACTATGACAGTGAACTACATATTACATTAACATTTCTTCCATTTATCAACAAAACAATTGAGACTAAGGCTCATATCAAAACACTTCCATACTTCTCATTTGATACACATTTTAGTGCTGTATCAACAATATGTAAAAACACTTCTATAAATCAATAAGCACACATAATAGTGATGCTAATGGAGTCCATCCCCTATCTCCTCCCAAACAAAATCCGGTTTAGAGGTCCATCCCCTATCTTCCCCTAAACCATGGAGTACATCCCCTATATCCTCCCAAACAAAATGCATATGCAACACACAATCAATACATGTATTTTCTGTATTAATTCAATAGTCAAAATCTATGACTTAACCAATGTGATTAGTTTCAGTTTTCCCTGATCCACATGCAATGTCTACAACAATCACGACTATCCTCCACCGATAGCCCAAAACAGTTATTTCTAAACAGGAAATAAATGTACCAACAAATGTAAATTTAACATTTTCATAGTTGAGTAATTAAACTAACCAACTACACCATTAAATCACTAAATTCCCCAATTCCATGAATTAAACTCAATTCCATATTTTTTCCTAAATTAATTATACAAATTAATTTATTTCAACCACTAGGGTTTTTCCCAGAATTACCAAATAACCCCCAACATATCAAATACCAAAACTTAGAACAAAACTTATAATATGGAGTAGGAAATCCCTACCTCGAAGCGAAGAACTCGAATGGAGAAGATGACGAAAATCTAAAGTGCTCCAAACCCAAGATTGTTCAGATTAAAAGGAAGCCCTCGACTCACTCTATCTTTTTAATAAAGAACCTAGGGTAGAAACACCTTAAAAGGAGATGAAACCTAAGAGAGAAGGTGAGTAGAGGGAGAGAAAAGTCGTACCTAGGGTTTTGAATCAAAAGAATATATAAAAAACTGAATTTTCCCCGCTGCTGCCTATTTAAATAAAATAGGCTCGCTCGAGCGAAGACTTGGTCGCTCGAGCAACTAGACACAAGAAATACTCGCTCGAGCGAAGGAAAGCTCGCTCGAGCCAACAATACGATGCTTCAGGTCTGCAACCCAGAAGCACGCTTGAGCGACAGAATGCTCGCTCGAGCGAAGAACTCGAAACTCGCTCGAGCGAAGGAAAGCTCGCTCGAGCCAACAAATACAGCTCTCAGGTCTATACTAGACGCAATTGCTCGCTCGAGCTAAGAAACCCTGGCTCGAGCCATAAGACACAAAACTCTACTCTCGCTCGAGCGACCAAACCCTCGCTAAGAATTAAAGGACAACAACAACAATTATATAACAACGAGATCTACGGGACATAAGTCCGGATACAACAACTAACTGGGAAAAGACCGGGGTCGCTATAATTTAGTTAGTTACCAATTTTTGGTTACGAAAATAAATTTAGTTGCCAAAAAGCTAGCATAATGTTTGCTATTAAACTTTGGCGAACAAAGTTTTGGTCGGCAAATATTTATTTTTGGTGACTAAGTTTTTCTTTGTCGCTGTAAGGTAATTTTTGCCTACTAAAATAATTAGTCACTAAATAAAAAGCATAAATTTTACTTTTATCTTTGGTGACTAAAAGTTTGGTCAATGAATATTTCTTTTCGTTGACCAAAATACCTTTAGTCTCCAAAATGGTTACTTTTGGCGACTAAAATATTAGTCACTATTAGTTAATGTTTGGCTACTAAATAAATTAGTCACTACAAATTAACCTTTGGCAACAAATAATAAGTTTAGTCGCTAAAGGTATATAAAATTTTAGTGGGAAACATTAAAATATTGTCGCCCAGCTCTTCTCAGTATTTTCGAAAGCAGGGGTTCTTTTCTTCTCTTTTTCTCTCACACACTCACAGGACCAGTCACCACCAAACCTCACCTCACTGTAGTCGCTCACTACTGTTGCTCACCGTAAGTCGCACATCGTCACCACCACCGTCGCAATACAAATGGTTCTTTCTCACTCTCTTTATCTCTCTTTCTCTCTCTTCCCTTCCTTTATCTCTCCATCAGTGTCTACACTACCTACACCTAAACAAAAGCCTACAGTCACTTGCTTTCTCTCTTCTTGCAGACTCGCCATCCTTGCTAACAGCCACCGCTGCTAACCATTGCAACTCTTGCTACTGTCAGCCACCATCGCAGCTCCCCCCTCTTATCCACATTCAAGTTTTTCTTTCTCTCCATCCCTATCTCGCTTTCTCTCTCCCTTCCCTCACCATCACAGATCTAGGGTTTGATTTTATTTTTGATGCAGCAGGATTTTGATAAAATCATTTTAGGGTTTTACTATCTTTCTACATTTGAAGCATATGTGAGCTCCAAGTTGTGTTTAATTCCACACTTTTGTTGCTCCAAGTGGTAAATTCGACCCTTGCGTACATTTGATGAGAGAGAAGGGCAATGGCAACCATAACTCAAGAAGCAATTGATTAGTTTAAATCATTAATGGACCAAGGTCTCTCTCTCTCTCTCTCCCCCTAATATAATAGCCACTTCATTTTGCTACTATCTTACATTCACTCTCAGTTTCTCATTTTGTTCTATATTTTTTTTAATTATTATTTTTAAAATTTTAAATTTTTTTACTTTTTTGCAAAATTCAGACAGCTGATGAATTGCTAAAAAGGGCTTTCTAGGTTCGCATTTTTCTTCTTTATGTATTTTTCCTTCTTTTTTTTATTTGTTTATAAATATATGTTTGCTTTGTCCGATCTGTTTGTCAACAGTAGTCAATTTTGAAGAAAAATTAACACTCATTTTAAGAATGTATACTATCTTAGCACAAAACATGGGACAAATTTCATTAGTCAAAATGTTCATCTGGAATGTCTCCTCTGGTAAGATTAATCAATGAAAAGCATATTTTACAAGTAACTAAGAACCACTAGACTATATTGAGTTCTTGAAACTTCTCACAATTAACCAGAAAGGGGTTTACGTGGTTCTCTAAAAACGTTAAAAAAACAATGTGAGATAAAAATTCTGAAAAATGTAATTTCATGCAGCATTTATCAGAACATATGTGTGCTTCAACATGAAAACTGAAGCCAGATAATTTGACACCCAAACATCACGCTAGACGTTACAAGAAAGAAACAAAAACAAAAAAGGAATCACCTTAGAAGTATGCTAACATGTACTTAAAAGTGAATGAGACTTGGGCGCCTAAGGGGAAATGATCTTGATGTTTTTAAAAAAAAAAACAAAATGGCAACATAATCTGGACGACATATGAAACAAATGGGGTCAGTTTATGACTCATAATCTGCATTATGCTCCATTGTTCCATACAATAAATAAAATGGAGAGTACAATTCAGATTCGATTATGGGATATATTTAGAAGTTTTATTAAATGCCAGTCAAGCTCTGCCTTGTCTATTTTCTTGGCCCCAGTGTGCTTTGACCTGTCTTCAAATTCTGATTTACATACAGCTTTGAAAATTTTAAATTTGATGTGATGGTATTAAGGGGCCATTTTGCACATACATATATGTGTTCACACATGTAGATACATATTCACATTCTAGCTGTATTAAGGCTGCTTGATTTGCAATACAATTCTATGCTAGAAAGAGGTAGAACGTTGTCACTTCTAACTGTTGTTGCTCAACTATAGCGGAGATGTTATAGGAATAAATATATTTTTGTGATGTCTGTATATATGACTAACTGTTGCTTGTACACATTTTAAACACCACCCCCACACACACGTGGTGGGTGGTGATTGGAGGAGAAGGAAAAAAAAGAAAAAGAAAAAAGAAAAATTGGCCAATCAGAGAGAGATGGGGTCAAAGGGGATGCCTTCTTGAAGGGGTCCAACTCATTTTCCATTTAAAAACTAGAATCCTTATACATATTTAAGAAAAGAAAAAAGAAAAAAAAAAAGTCGCTTAATTTATCTTTTTTGAACTTGTATTGAGACAAAATTTGCTTGTATATATAAATACTAGAATTACTAGTTTTTACTAATGCTATGCACAAAAATTATTTAAAATATTATTTGATAGGTCCAATTTGAAAATATTGTGTATTTGTTCGATTATCATTTATCTTTCACAATAATTATAATATGGGCTAATTACTGAAAAGTCCTATTGGTAAGATTCATATTCCATTAAGTTTTCATTCTTGTTTTTTTTAACCCATAAAGTTCTACTTTCAAAATATTTATGTATATAAGATTGTTTTATCTTTATTAAAATGTGAAAGACATTGAGAAGCGTCAATTCATTGAGTATTAACAAAAATTATTAGGTGTTACAAGTACACAACATGACAAGGCCATCTATTAATCACCAAACATTATATCTCATGCCCCAATATAAAATTGTGAGCCCCAGTTTCTCCACTATCACGAATCTTTTGGTAATCACCTAATCATGTCTCAATAACTTTAGATACTTTCTCTTATTCAAGTGATATTACTTATGTGCCATTTTACTTTTGTCTTTTTGTTTCAAAACTTAAAAATTTTATAATTTTTATTACACACATTTATTTTTAATAAAATTTATATTTTTGGAGTCTACACAATGAGATCTATCAAATAATAATTTCTCAATTTGCAAAACTATCTAGTAAAATCGAGAAAGTTTTCAATTTTTTTCCCAGTGTTAATTGAGAATATTCTCAGTTTTTGAAAATTTTCTCAATTTTTTTTGAGTTTTAAAACTGAGTCAATTTTGTCAATTTTAAACTGAGAATATTTTCAGTTTTAAATCTAGAAAAAACTAAAAAAATTAGACCGAAAAAATATAATTAATTAAGTTAAGAAAAATTACTATTCACAGGAATATAAAATTACTATTCATTTTAATTAATTGTACCTAACATTATTTCATTCCAGCTCATTTCAATTAGTTGTACCTAACATAAGAACTAAATCATTTTGGAGCACTACTTTTTAGACAGAATTCGGAAGCTAATGCCTTTCTAGCCTTACCTGAGGGTCAACCCTGGTCTGGGTGTTTGCATAGTGCAAGTAATAATGGTGCACCAGGTTAACCAAGTATAGTAACCACCCCCCCCCCCCCCCCCCCCCCCCCAAAAAAAAAAAAAAAAAAAAATGAACCCTGGTCTGGGTGTTTGCATAGTGCAAGTAATAATGGTGCACCAGGCTAAACCAAGTATAGTAACCACCCCCCCCCCCCCCCCCCCCAAAAAAAAAAAAAAAAAAAAAAAATGAACCTAACCCATATAGATATTTATATGATTTTTTTTTTTTTTTTTTTTTTTTTTCTTTCATTTGTAGAAGATATATATATATATATATTTTTTGTTTTTCTTTCATTTGTAGAAGATATATTATGAATAGGGAAAATTTTATTTTATCCCCTTGTGAATTGGTCAATCTACTGGTTATCACCCTATCAAATTAGACAATTAACCATGAAGGAAATCCGAACACATTCACGGGAATATAAAAATTCAACGATCACACGAAATTCTCATCAATCCAAACAGCCAACTATGAGAAATTGTCTAACATATATACACCAACAGTAAAAATAAAAAATAAAAAATAAAATCCAAAATCTTCTTAATCAACGAATTAATTCGTCAAAATCTGGATCTGACAGGTACCCATTCGATCCTCCGTCAAGATTTGAAGCAAGATCAGCATCAATATTTGATGGAAAAACTCTCAACCCACCAATTGTCAAGTAACCATCAATAGAGAAGACGCTACGACAATAAAGGTCAAACACAGGTAACTCAGCACCAATCTCAAAATAATTCTCCCAAGCCTCCTGTAGTAGTAATGCAGATTGGAGGCTCCTTACCACATTGTCTATTAAGGGACGCCAGTCGGCCTGATCAAGTAATGCAATATTGACAAATTCCTTCAAGCATTCTGGTGCTATTTTCCCAATCAGATTTGGATCAATGTTTTGATCAATGGTATTGATACTAGTCATGAACTGACGTACTAACGACTTACCACCCCACTCTGGCTCATAATATGGCTTCTTAGCACACAATACTGACAACAACACCATACCAAATGAATATATGTCAGATTTTGTTGTCAATTTTCTATGCATAGGGTACTCTGGTGCCATATATCCAATAGTACCACAGATATTAGCTGGCTTTATGTCACAGTGAATGACTCTTTGCTTCGCATTCTCATGGAAATGTTGTAGTCCTCATGCCGCACCAATGCAAATCCTGAGTCGTTCTTTCCACAGAAACGTATTGTTGTTTGTGTTGAATAATTGATCTTCCAAGGATCCATTCTCCATGTAATCATACACGACAATTAACTCTGGTTTCACATTGCAAAATCCAATCAAAGAGACTGTGGGGGTGGTGCTTCTCGAGCACGGAGTGTACCTCAATGTCAGCCCTAACCTCTTTCCAATTTCGCAATGTCAAGGCACTGAACCTTTTAATCATAACAATACTAGTTTCCCCATCCACGCAACCTTTGTACACATTCTTAAACATATCATTTCCGATCAAAAGTCCCTCATTGAAATCATTTGTAGCCGCTGGAATCTCATCAAGTGAGAAATGACGGTGTGATCGGGTAAAACCATCTGAAAGTGGTTCCCAAAACAAATCCTTTGACAGTCCACTCTGAGAACTGTTTTCCTTTCTCTCCCTCCACCAATGATTCATACCTTTTGACATAGTTGCAATACCCTTAAATACCTTTCCAATTATTCCTTCTGTTCTTCCTTTACGTTGTGACACCAATGCAAGATCAAGAGTCCCCACCACTTCAGCCATTGTAGGCCTTTCCTTTGGACGATTATGTAAACAATTGTAGGCAACTTCTACAAAGTACTTTAGACTCTGTGGTGTTATTTGTCCACTCAATGAGGGATCAATGATTCGATCAACATTTCCCTTTTTAATGCATTGTTGAGCCCAAAGGATTAAACTAGTTTCCTCCTCGAGTCTTTCATCCACAGGTGGCCTCCCACAGAGCACTTCCAACAACACCACACCAAAGGCATACACATCAGATTTCTTAGTTAGTCTGCGGGTATAGAAATAATTTGGATCTAAATACCCAAATGTACCTTTGACTCTCGTACTAACGTGGGTTGCTAAATTGCTTGTAGTGCATTTGGACAACCCAAAATCTGAAATCTTGGGTACCCAATTCCTGTCCAACAGAATGTTTGTGGTCTTCACATCTCGGTGTATGAAACTTGGATGGGTACCAGTATGAAGGTAGTCTAACCCTCGTGCTGCACCGATGCAAATGTTGAGCCTCCGCTCCCATGTGAGATGAAAAGTAGTAATTTCAGTTTGGTTTCTACTTCTTTTATAGAGATGATCGGCTAGGGTCCCACGAGCCATATATTCGTAAACAAGGATCATTTCTTGGCAGTCGCTGCATTGGCCGATCAGAGCAACAAGATGAGTGTCTCGGAGCTTAGACAAGAACTCCTCTGCGCCTTGATTGGACTCTGCTTTCAACCTCTTTATGGCAACAATTGTAGCACCGTTGTCGATGAACCCCATATATACGAGTAGCTGTTTGATTAGTTTAGAATTTTTAAAAATAATTTTTTAAAATTTTAATTCTGACTATTTTGTTATGAGGGCTCAAGTTATAAATTTAGTTTTTAACTTTGTTTAGAAGTGCTTTCATGTGCTAAATTTTTAAGGGAGAATTATAGCGTAATAAGAAAAATTAAAAAAAAAAATTAGAAAAACATATAGAGTGTAAGTGATTCTGTAATAGGATGAAAGTGAAATGCTGTGGGCGCAAGTTATAATTCTGTTCAAAAAAAAAAAAAAAAAACCTGTATGCCATTGGGATGTAAGAGCATCCCATCTCTCCCCTTAAACCCACCTCTTACCTATTTTAAGGGGTTGAAACCTCTTACCTATTTTAAGGGGTTGAAACCCCTTTATACATCTCTATCAGTTCTCCAAAACAATTTCTTAAACTAATTTTTGTTACAGTGGCTCCCTATTTATAGCTCCCTTATATATTTTGGTTTAGGGACTGCAATACACATTTATGATTTTTTTTAAAAAAAATTATAATTAAAAATTATATTTTAATAAAATAGAGAAAAAATAGAGAATTTGTTAATAGAATGGGAAAAGAATAGGGAGTCTGTTGGGAGAAGTAGATGAAAAAGTAATTCTTAAAATACGAAATGAATTTTTTTATAATATTTTAGGATAAAATTTAGGTAATCTGCTAAGAATGCTCTAATTTCCCCAATTTTTACAAATTCTCTATTTTTTTCTCTATTTTATTACAATATAATTTTTAATTGGGGAAATTAAAATAGGGAGTCTGTTAGGGGAAGTAGATGAAAAAGTGATTCTTAAAATAGGAAATAATTTTTTTTTATAATATTTTAGTATAAAATTTAGGTAATCTGCTAAGAATGCTCTAATTTCCCCAATTTTTAAGGCCATTACGACATATTTTTTGTTAAACAAATTTATTTTGTATTAAAAAAATTTAAAATCTCATAATTTGAGTTTTATAGATTCATTTTTAATAAAATTTATATATGTATATTCATTTCTTTTGATATTTTTCAAATAAGATTAATATTAAATATAAATTTTTTTTTAAAAAGTGAAAAAAACGATTTTTCGATCAATCAAAACAGCAAAGTACAATTTTTTTGCGAAATTAAATGCTTAAAATTGCCTTCACCAATTTCAGATGGATATATATATATATCAAAGAATGGGGCAACTACACTGGATTCAGATCTCTGGTGACGTTTGAAGATGAGTTTTCAGAGATGGGAAAGACAAAGTGCTCTCTGGTTGAAACGGTATTAATCAATCAAACTGCTCTCTATTCTCTTTTTGAAACATTGACTTCAATGTTTTGCCGTATGATTTGTGTTGTATCGGAAAATATCAGTTCACCCTTTAAACTTTCACGTATTTTTTAATTTGACTCCTACACTTCGATTAATATCAATTTCACACTCAAACTTTTGAAATTTTGATTAATTTGGCCCCTGCTGCCACATTTCATCAATAATTGGATGGAATGTTCTGATGTGGGGGCAAATTGATTTTTAAGGTATAGTTTGGAGGGCAAATTGATTTTTAAGGTATAGTTTGGGGGATAAAATGAAATTTCAAATGAACTTTGGTGTTACGTCAGCACATTCTATCCAATTGTAGATGAAATGTGACGATGGGTCAAATTTATCAAAATTTTAAAAGTTTGAGTGTAAAATTGATATTAATCGAAATCAGCAGGTCAAATTAAAAAACGCAAAAAAATTTAAGGGGCAAAATGATATTTCATCTGTATCCTTTTAGTAGTGATGTTTAATGTAGAATTAAAAATATTACTGTATTATTGTTATTAATATTATTATTATTATCAACGGGAAAAGGTCAAGGACCAAAAAAATAATATACAATTTGCCTTTTTTAGTCATCTTTTTATATAGAAAATATTGGAAGTTGACTAACGAGCGGCCACCATTATTCTGACTCTACCCTTTGGACCCCCACTCCAACAACCATCCTTTGGTAGCTCCTCCTTCAGTCACCTCCCCTGGTTCCCATCCCCTACTGCAAATCCTTTTCTTCATTGGTGACCTGCTCTCTCTTCCTCCTTGACAACCCTCATCTCCCTTGAAGCAATAAGAGCATGTTTGATTAGTAGAATTATAGCATATGATTGAAATTGTTAATTCATGGACTCACAATCTTATGTTTGATTACACGTACAACGAGCATTCAATTCGATGAAATCAACGAATTTTTAAAATTGAGAGGGGCTGGGGATCATAATTTCAAATATGAAAGAAAAATAAAATAAAATGAATACATAATAAATGGTTACTTCACTAATTTTATTTGATAGCTAATTTTACATTAATTCATAGAATTATTAATCATTTTATTATTAATCATGTTAATCAAACAAGGCCTAAGAGAATCCGGTTCCGATTAGGAACTCTTAATAGATTTATGGACGCTAGCAAGCATGGCAGACATTGATAATAATAAAACACAACTCACTCATATATATAAAAAACAAAATTGGTAGAGATGTACGACCTTCAGCTCCTAAGGAACTCTCCTATTCAATGTAGAATGTGCTTTGGAGAATTTTGTGGAAGTTTTTGTAACACTTTTGGTATTGTATGATCATGTGATGCAAATTGCGATATGGTATCTAGGTGCGGTGCCTAGAATTTGTTTTCCTCATTTTTCTTATATCTTTTTACACTTTTAGCATCTAATACCCCCTTAACCAGATCTGATTGAACCTTCTTTCTAAATCTTGATTGAACTTTATTTTATATCAATAAACCCTACAAACCACCTCAAGTCAGCCCTTTATCATTCTACAAATATTGCACACAAAAGAGTCAAAATTTAGCATGGTACTGTACACATCACCCAAAACAGGCACCAAAATCTTATCTTACATATTCTTACCAACTTATCAATCACACGATGTTAATTTTTTGCATTAGGACTGTAGTACTCTGCTGCCGCTGCTCATTAATTTTGGACTTGATAAGAGACTCACTTATTTAGGAGACTGTTCCATGCACATTAATTTTGGACTTGATAAGAGACTCACTTAGTTTTTAAGATGTTCAAAACCATCTGGTTCTAGATTTCTTGGATCGTTAATCATAAACTGCAAACAAAAAATGCTTTAATTGTTAAACTACACCCAGAAAAATTGACCAAAAAACAGGCTTTCTTGAAATTTTAAGCACCAAGTGTGTGGTCTGGTCTCATGTTTAGAACAAATCATTCTTAATGATTGATCATAGAAATGATATTGCTAATATTTTTGCTTTAATTGTTGGTAGGCAGCTGGATCCTTTAACCACCATGGGATGCGATACTCAACTACAGTGCCAAATGATCCTGATACACATGAGGACTTCATGCCCACTAATAAACTTCAGAATTCTAACCTTTCTTTGAAGGACATTGTTGTGCAGGTTGACAGTAGTCATCTGTACCTTTCACATTAGATATTGAGTCTTAAGCCTTTTTTTTTTCTCTCTCTAATTATCCAGATTAAAGTGTTAGTCTTGTTTTTTAGTCTTTTTTTATTGATAGCTTTTGGCTTCTATGGCAGGATGTCAATACAACCTCGTGATGATTTACATGAAAAGAGTGCCTGATCTTCCTCAGTGTGGATTCAGCTCATTAGCAGTGAGAGTGTTGAAAGAATATAGTATGTGTTCTGTTGCTTCGTTTCACAACAATATTCATACATTCCCTGGTTCAGTTGAGGCTTGAGCAACCATATATTTATGTGAGCTTGAATAATTTATGCTTTTTTATGTGGTCTACATGTGACTATTTGGTATGGTAGGTGGGCTCTTCTAAATTTTTGAAGTATCTGTGTTAGATACTGAACACTTGAGTAAGGGTATACCGTATATGATGTGTGACCAACATGCTTATTTAGAGATGCACCCATCAAGTATGGATAAGTAGTCAGGTTTACTATGCACAATACTCCCATTATATGCATAAAATGTTGTATGTTAGTTTGTAAACTTCATTTTGTCATAACAAATAAAAGAAATATTTTATAAATATGGCCTCTAGCCTTGTCCTGGTATCCTTGGATATGAATATTAGATAAATTTGACACTTGAACACATACCTTCTAAGAAGTATAGAAACGGGCATGTGGCATGAGATAGACACAACATCGACACACTAGCATAGAATTTTTCAAAAAAATAAAGGACACATCATGTCGGGGACACATGCAAAATATATAGTTTTATATATTTATTGTATGGCATATATAAGAATAAACCATTAGTATATGTCATACATGTGAATAATCAATTCAGAGATAATAGTTTTTAAAGTCTAAAAAAGATGAGAATAGGTATGAATTTACGTTGTTTTTTATTATTATTATTGTTGGATTCCAAGTTATTTTATTCAAACTTATAATGTGTTTTATGTGTGTTTAAACAATAGACATGTGTTTTACAAGTGTCTGAATCGTGTCCAAGTTTTGAAAAAAATTAAAATAGTTGGACATGTTTGGATGTGTCTGACCAGGGACGGATCCAGGATTATGACTTGGGGGGGGGGGGGGGGGGTAAAGTACGTTTAACCTCTAACCAATAAAATTTGAAGTTCAATAGCAATTTCTACTAACATAAAAAAAACCAATAATGTTACGATAAAATATTGAACTATATTCCTTGTCAACATAGTTGAGTACCAAAAGATGATCATACAATTGAGAATATTTTTTGCCCATATTCACTTACAAAAAGTAGTAACTATTTCTACATGCATTTATTTACTAAAATTAGGCATCTTTAATTGAGCTCGACGCTCTTTTATAATATCAAAAGCATGAATGATAGAGTCTGACTAGTGTCATTGTCGTGTCGGTATACACCACCTCCTTAGAAGTGTCTGTGCTTTTTAATATACCTCCAGCCAAGACTTGCATTTGGGTGTTTAGTTAACTATGTCAAAATGACAAATTAAAGAGCATTTTTGTTTTTGTTTTGTTTTGTTTTTTTTTTTTTTTTTTAATGAAAAAAGAATAGTTGTGCGAGATGACCATGTAGTTGGCTTAAGTTGTCTTAGGAAAGTACAAGAAGATGAGACAATGGAAGCTCTAAAAGATGAGCTGACTGGTGAGCATTCTTACTGTTGATATGCTTTTTTCAGATGTTCCTTTCAGTGTTATATTGGAAGACCCTGAGCTTAAGAATGCTGTCAAATCATTTAGGTAACATAGTACTTGATATCATTCTCTAGAACATCCATTTAGCATTGTTATACATCTAGAGAGCAGCAAGAGCCCGCTTCTCAGATATAAAGCACCCTCCTATTGGCAATTCTTAATAACACAGGATGAACTCAAATTACTGTAACATGTTAATTTACTTGGTTATTAAATAGGTATGCATGTCCTATCTGCTCCAAGTCAGTCTGTGATATGTCGAAGGTATGGGACAAATTACACCGTCTCTTTATGTTTTAGCTAGTTTTTTTATTTTTATCCTTAAAATTTTTTTTTTTTTGTATATATTAATTTACTTGGTTATTGAATAGGTATGCATGTCCTATCTGCTCCAAGTCAGTCTGTGATATGTCGAAGGTATGGGACAAATTACACCGTCTCTTTATGTTTTAGCTAGTTTTTTATTTTTATCCTTTAAATTTATTTTTTTTGTTTTAAATTTTTTTCATTTTACTCTTAAAATTAATTTCTAGTTATACTTCAGTCCTCTGTTAACATATTTTTCTCATGTATCACAGGTATTTTTATTTCATGTAATGTGAGTTGTACTGTATTTTTATGTTCATTTTTCTGATTGTTATATTTGTTTATGTTATACAATGCAGGGTTCGGTACCACCTAGTCATATGCCAATCGCAACGGGTTTGAATCCTTTTCCAACATATCATTCATTTAAGGTAGTCAATTTTTAGCAACTATTGTTATGGTTCAAGACTCATGGATCTAGTTAAAATCGATGTCTTAATTTCATGACATTGCTAATTAAGAAATTTTCTAATATAGGATGTTCAAAATTCTCAATCACTAGCATGGATGAAACATGAAGAAATTGAATTTACCAGTAATCCTAGCTACAACCAGTTTATGTGATACCTTGCTGCTAATGCAAATTTGTTTTTATTTATTTATTTTATCAACTGTTGTTGATTCAGATTGATGTCCAATCTTTAGAGAGACCCTTTGCACGACCTCTTTCTTTATTAATTTTTTAAAGATTGTTTAAAGAGTAGTTACATTTTTCAAGGAAAACAGGTTGCTGACCTGCAAGCTAACAATTTCATTTTGCAACAATAGTTTTTATTTTATATATGTAGTGCCCCATTTGGTTTAAGCAGAATATAGTGTGTAAACTGTGTTACTTTTAAATTACTTTATGTTTCATCTGTTAAATTATGGTTGCTTGTATTATTGTCGTCTTGTGAATGGGACTAGTATTATACTTTATAATTAGTGTAGACGCGCCCGTGGGGCTTCGGCTCTACAGTTCGGACTCCCTTTGTGTCGCGGTTCTAAATCTGAACCAAAGAGTCCAAATCCGGCAAATCGTTTGAGAAAACAGATTTTTGAAAAGTAGTGCCAAACATGGACTGCTTTGCCAGATTACAGAGTCGCCACCTAAATATTTTTAAAATGGGAAATTTAGGAAACCCTGACTCGGTGCCGAAGGCCACGTGTCCGTCATCACCAAAGTGGTCTTGGCTCGGGAGCTTGGGTACGATCGGGGAAGGTCAGCTATGAGCACCCCCTTTCGCCCGGTCCGAAGACCGGCCTCTACTAACTGTGATATCCATTTTTGAAAACTTTATGCGTTCTTATTCCGGTTATTAACCTAGAATTACTATGTGATGCGCACAACACAAAAGTATAGACTAGATCGCCTAACTTGGAAATAAACATTGCATATCCGTTTTGTCTCGAAAAACGTGTTGTTTTCTTTTGCTACTCGCAAGTAGGCTAAAATGCGGATTTCAATGAGTCGTTCCAACTCAGGCAATCCAACCTCCACCCACAGGCATTCAAACAGTTATATAACACGTAAGCATTTAGCCGCATGGCAATCCTATTGTCATGGCAACAATCACACGCGTGCGATATGCTAAAGCAAAAACACTTACATCGTACTCCGCGCCAAAATAATAAACTAGTTAGCAAAACATGCATGACCTAGTTCATGTTAAATGGCTAATGCATCACATGCAGGGGTGCAATCTAAGCAGGCTCAGCTAACCCTAAACATGGCACATGAGATGCGACAACTATCACGTATTCAATTTGGGATTGAAAGTACGATGCAGTTTGCATGATGTGCCGAGCCCGATGCATGTAAACAAATGCATGAATGCACACATGCATTGCATAAGGTATGCTAAAATAAGTATGCCCTAATCTACCATAAGCAGGTAAATAAAAGGGTTAGAAAGAAATGGGGGTTGGAAGACATACACCCACTCACGCACACTTATTACAATTGCGCCCTCGCTCGGAGGGACCGAAAGAATATACAAAACCGAATAAATAATTAACTATTCTAGCTAATTAAATATTACAAATCAATTAAATTAAACTAAATAAACTAATTAATCTATTTAAGCGATAAATGCCTCGGAAGGAGGGCTGACTGCCGCGTGTGCCCGGGACTCGCTCGGAACTGCACTGCCGTGCAAGTGTGCCTCTGTTTCCTCTGCTCTCCTTCTCTGAAAATTCCCAAAACTTCAGGAGTGCCTCTCTGAGCACTGGGGTGCAGCACCGGCTGAGGCAAGGGGCCACCGGCTGAGGAAGGAAGCCACCGGCTCTGAATTTCATTATCGGCTGCCAAGAGGCAGCCGGTCGGCACTAAATAGTGCCGATCGGCCCTTTATCCCTGCAGAACCTGCAACTGACAGCAGCAGAGGAAACCAAAGGCAAGGCAATGCAAATCAAAGCATGTATGCACCAAGCACATCCCTCATCATGCTATGGACTCAAGAGGGCATGTGCCTCGATTCCCGGACCATCAATCGCGCATTTCCATGCGTGATGATCCTAAGAACCAAGGGTACAAATTTGATTTAAAATGCATACAAACCAAGCAAGCACATAAGGGGTGCTAAACCTCCATCATGACTTAGTCAAGAGGCCTAGCGTACATGCCAATGCAATGAGGTCCTAAGCATGTTATCTACTATGCACACATGGACAATGGCATGGCATTTATGCAAGCATACAAGCAAGCACGTGAACCAAGCATGCAAACCGATTGTAGATTGGGCTTAAACATGAATTGGGCAGCTCTAATAAGGCTCAAAACAATGGCCAAAATGCCTAGAAAATGAGACTAAACACACGCACACACATGCACATGTTAAGGCTTAAGATTTAGACATTCAAAAGCAACTCTCATGCATACCCAAAGAGGCCAAACATGGACTAATAGCATGCATTTAAAGCTCTGAAATTCATGTTAAACATGATGCCAAATCATGCAATAGAGCATTCCAAACGAAGCATGCAAATGGCCTAGGCTTAAAGCAAGTCAATAGGGCATTAAACCACACTTAGCACAATCATACATGGCAATATTCAAGCACTCAAAGACAAAGTTTTAACACGTAAAACTAAGCCTAAATGACCACCTAGATGGCATCTAGGAAGCATGGAATCTAAGGCATGCAGTAAGGCCTAAACATAGAGCACTTAACACAAGCTCTTAAAGCATTAACAAGGCCACCAAGGCAATCAAACAAGCATGTATGAAGGACTGAAATGGCATGTTAGATGGTTCCAACCATCAAAAATAAAGCAAGCATGGCATACTACACTTTCATGCTTTTGAGGCCAACAAGCCAAATACAAAGGGGCTACCAAATACATGCCAAGATTGGCCAAAATAGCTATGGACAGAGCTGAATCATGGCAAAATAAGCTTACAAGCTTCACAAACCTAAGCTTAAAACATGCTAGAAAATAGGGCAAACAACCTAGACATGTCAAGGCATAAAAGGGGCATTACAAGGCAGCTATACTAAGCATGTATAGGAGACCAAAACCAACTTGAAAACATGTTATATCATAGTAATATAAGCATAGAAAACAACTCAAACATGCCCAATACACACCCAAGCATGGGGCTCTCTCAAGAGGCTAAACTTGCCCTTTTCAAGGACATCAAGGAGAGGGGGTGGCCCTCTCCTTTCTAGGACTTTATGGCACCATCTCCACCACTGAAATCCCTCAAGATTTCAGTGGTGGAGAGGTCCAAGCACACAAGTCCCGGATCTCTCCAAAATAGCACAAAAAAGTGACCTTTTCAAGGTCTAAGGGTGGTCAAACTTGCTCAAACCACCAAGCACCCTTAATGAACAATAAAGAGGCTTAAAAAACAGAACTTTTATGTGCCAAATACTAAGCTCAAAAAAAGTTCTAGATTAGGTAGAAATGAGTTGCAAAAATGGGAAAAAAGTGCAAGTTTTGCTTACCCTTGTAGCCTTCTTCAACAAAGATGGAGTGATGGCCTCTTTGAGCTTCAAATCAACCAAAAACAGCAAGAACCAACCTTTGGAACCTCAGAACCAAGAGAAAGGTGGAACACTAGGTGTTTTAGTGCAATAGTAAGGCACAAAACACCTAGATTTCAAAGAGAAAAAGAGAGATATGATATATGTATCTAACTTAACCCTAAAAACCAGAGCTCCAGCTCTCTAACAATGTCTAATGCTCTGAAAAATTCTAACCCTAAGTCAAGAGGGAGAGCTTTCCTCTTATAGAACTTGTAATGACTTACAAGCTAAGCAAACAAGGGTTCATCCCTCCATACACGTGTATGGAGGGGAAGCAAATGCTCAAAAGCTGTCTGAAAATATCTCAGAAAGCAAGTGCACAGTGGTCGGCTGGGCAAATTGGTCATTTCGCCCAAAATAGTGCCGACCGGCACAAAATAGTGCCGACCGGCACAATATAGTGCCGGTGACAACTACAGCCAGCCGGTAGCCTCTATCTCCAGCCGGTGGTGTGTGGGGATGCCTCAGAAGGCATTCCCTGCCCTTCCAAGGCAAATCACAAGTGTTTGGTGCAAAACCAAACACAAACAGTCGAGTTCGGAGGTCCTGAGGCAAGGCTCGCACAGCCGAGAACTCCGGGAACTCCAAACGAACACAAACATGGATAATCACCGAGTGTTCCAACGGTGACGTCCAAGTCTTGAGGACGGTCAAAAATGGGGTGTCTACAATTAGTAACTGCTATTGTTGTTAATTTGTTAAATCACTTTGGAAGGGAAGTAAGTCTATGTTCCAAACTGAGTAGAGACATTCTAGTTTTTTATTTAACCTTTTTTGTGCTTGGTCTAGTTGGAAGCTCCAGCTGCTGCTTATTTAACATGGTTAGATTTTTACATTTGTTTTATGTATTAGCAGTGTTGATGAAAAGGTTGTTTGCCAAAGGATTTTGGACAAGATGCAACTTATGGGGTCTCAGGTAATATAAAGTCTCATTTGCATGTTGAGAAACTGGTTGTTCCTTAACCAAGTGCTAGCAGTTTGTATAAGTTGGGCCTTTACAAGGCTAACCCCACTTTAAAACTGTATATATTTAGGTCTCGATCTCCTTTATCTCTAAGCAATATTCTTCTGCCTAGAGGTTCTGGTTCTTCTCCACACCTTCATTGGTTCTTCACTACTCTTTCTCTCTCTTCTCTCTCTCAGGCTGCCTTAGCTTTCAGTTGGTTTGTCTTTATTGATTTGGTGGAATCTTACATGTTCTACCATACTTCGTTGACACTCACCAGCCAACCACTATCATCCACATTTGGACATATATATAGGCACTATAGAAGCTCCAAGTTTTCTGCACATACACATACATATATCTTTATTGTATGTGTGATGACTATTTATGTGTATATATAACTTGTTATACAAATGCAATATGAACTCATATTTGTAAACTTTTGATTTTGTAATTTGTGCTTTCTATGTAAATTGAATGAAATAATCTAAATCTTTCATTTTTCATAGCAATATTGGTTACTTCTTATCTAATTATTGATTTTGTAAACCATACCTTATTCTGTAAGGTTTACAGTTATTATTTCTTATGTTTTTCATGCTTTTATGACCTTCTCTTGCAGAAAGAAATTGCTCTATATACTGCTTCAAAGATCAATAGTGAATTCTGTTGGTTTGATATTGATGAAGATATTAATCCCCTATTTAAGGTAATATGTGATGAAGATTATACTTCTCTGTATGTTACTAATTTGATCTTTTATTTCTCTGTCTATGTCTTCTTACTACTAATGCTTCAGTGTTAGAGCAGAAGTTACATTTCCATTTTTTGTTTTGTTTTGTTTTGTTTTTTTTTTACTCCTTTGAGCTGTGCTGCAAATAATAAATTTAAATATTGTTCGGCAGAGTGAGTCTACTTAGCGAATTGGCAGGAAACATAGATCGATTGATCAGTGGGCCCTCCCCTTCTGACTGGACTGACATGGGGAAGGGTCAATCCTCTTTCTTGTTGTCAGTGAGAGCTGTAGAGGGTAGGAATAGATCACACTTCCCCCTCTGTAACAAGCTAGTAAGCCAACACCTTATCTCATTAGTGAAGCTAGAGTTTATGGGACAACATCACTGATTTTTGGTGCTTATGGGAGACCTACGATGCCTTATCTATAGATCAGAACAAACGGGATTGACTTGATGGTGAGGTCAACATACAAAGCTTCAAAGACTTGGTTCTGGACCTTCTGGTTAATTTTTAGTCATTGGTAATTTGAATGCCAGCAAAAAGGACAGAATGGATGGGAAATTCGGAAGTTTTGTTTCACTGACAGTTACCTGGCATATCAATTGGACACAATGAGTGTATATGCAAAGATGGAGTGAGAAATTAATGCAATTGTGATAAGCTAGAGCTAGCACCAGTAGAGAACTAGGTGGGAGAAATTTAACTTTAGTCTGATCATGTACAAAGTAGACTAGTAACTGCACTAGTACTGTGGAGTGATTGAAAAGATAAGGCTAATCTTTGTTGCCATACAATTTTTGTAGTGAATGGAAACATTTAATTTCATTTGGAACATCTTCAATACTGTTGAGAGAGAGACACAGGCTAATTAGATGGACACTTCCTCATGTATCATTGAACGTCACTTTACCCCCTTCAAGTCCAAAACCATGCATTTTGCCCGTTAACTATAAAAACTACACAATTGTCCCTCTTCTAGAGTGGTGAAAGTGATGCAATTTTAAAGCTGAGAGGGTCCAAATGTATGGTTTTGAAATTGAGAGGGTAAAATGGTTACTCTGCGAGGTGTCTCAATAATTAACCCAAAGTTTTGTCGCTAGTTTATGTAAATTATGGTCTTCAGGAAACTTTGTAATAATTTTTACCCTTTTATCATAAAGAAATGATGAGAATGAATTGTGAGAGGTAATGCAAAGACTAATGCTTCTAAAGGTCCCCCCCCCCTTTGAAGCAAGTCAGCACTTTTATAAAGAAAAACTTAAAACTTAGGAACACATACAAAATGCAAGCACAAGGAAGAAGTGAGATGGTTAAAACTCAAGGCAACAAGTTTCATTTCTTTGGTGTTCTTGTGGATAGAATAGAAGTACACAAAAAATTACCCGGTCTTTAAAATCAACATATCTGTACTTTATTATAAAACAAACATGCCGTTTGGTGGGTTGAAGTTCTCACACATTGTAGTATTCCCATAATAACCCACAACCACCAATTGGCGTAGATTTGTGCAATAGCTGTGAATTTTCACAAGCATTATAAAACAAACATGCCCTTTGACGTGGGCCAGTAATGCTCGTTTTCCATTCTCCTTTGAAGGAGATCCTTGTCTCCTATCGTTTTGTGTGATAAAATCTTAAATTCTTTGATGAATTTTTTCATATTTGCAGGTTTTTGGGGAGATTGCAGAGGGGCATGAAACACTTCAGAGGATAAATGAAGCTTATGTGGATGATAAAAGCAGACCATACAAAAATATACCAGATGCTTCTCCTGAAGGAAAGCCAAAAGATGCTTTTGACGATCCTTCACAACTATCTGAGTTGATTCCAGATGCTTCTCTTGAAGGAAAGCCAAAAGATGAGGTAATGAATGACTTGCAGATTCCATTGATTTCCTGAACTTTTGAGGCAGTTTGAAACCAAATGGAAAAATAAAATTGATGCCTCTCTGATTTGATCACAGAAGTTACTTACTTATATGTAATATATAACCAAATTCCCCAAAAGGATCATTAAAAACAGGAATGATATTCCTTTTGGTAAATTGCAAGGATGCTTTGTTGATTGAAATGCAAAGAAACTTACTCTATTTGATCTTAAGAATAAGAATACTAGTATCGAAAGCAAAAACCAGAATGTGATGATTTCATCTTTATTTGTGCTTATAAGCACCTTTTTCTGTTAGCTGGTTTAAAGTTGGTCAGCACTGGTTGGGGTTGTCTTAATGTCTCTTATTGAACTCTGTCTTAATTTTTAGTGTTAACATAAAATAAGGTCATTTTTAGGATGGTCTGAACTGGATTTGAAGATTGAAGTTCTTTTCAAGCTTGATGTGCATGATGCCATGGTTCATTGCATGGTTTTCTCTTTCTATAACCAAAACATTAATTTATATGGATGGGTCTAGGCAAACAAATTATGGCAAGTAACCTTAAATGCCAACACAGACAAGATATTATGATTAGTATAAAGTATATAAATTTGTGTCAAATTGGTCACTTTTACATGCTATTTCAGTAATCTATTCTGGGTTCTTTTCTATAAGGTGCATTATAATGGTCTGCATTTCTTTCCTTTTGTGGCTTTTTGATATCTTTTATTTTGCAAGAGTTACAGGGGAAAATTTAGTATGAGGCTGTGTATTTTGAACAATTTGATAATGTAATTGTTAAATCTACTGGTTGAATATATTTTTTGCAGTTATAAATTTAGAGTCTTCTCTATAAATATATTTTTTGCAATTATATTCATAAGGGAGTTGATGTTCTCAAAGAGCTTTAGGTTTGCTTTCAATATATATGATCTTATTGATAGGACTGAAAATTGATGTTATATAGCTTGGTTTCCATTCACCAACATGTTTTAGTGATGTTGAATTGCTGATTATATGGATATTTATGGAAATGTCCTTAATTCTCTTGAACATATGATTTATTGGGTGTGTTGAAGTGTAATGCTTTGCTCTATTATTGCAGAGCCAAGATGACGAGCGGGAGTGAAGTTTTTCAATAGAGCAGCCCGTGAAGCTAACTTGAAGCTAAATATCAGAGCGCACTCTATATTATTGTTTTTTTTTCGTTAAAATGAGAAAATATTAGCAATTTTTATTTTTATTTTTATTTTTATGTATTGAGTTAACATATTGTTTTACAAGGGTTTTTTTTTTTTGGTTGTGGAAAATTGAAAAATAAAAAATTGAAAAATGAGTACTCCATATTAGTAATTTTTTTATTTTTTATTTTTTATTTTTTAATTTTTTTTTATATATTTTGAAAATGGTGATGGATGGGTGGTTTGCTTTGAACAGCAGTAAAAAAAATCATTAATTATGATTTTTTTTTAAAAGGCAAAGAAAAAGTGGCGTTTTTATAAAAACGTCGCAAAATGTCGTCATTGCTTTCATTGCTTACGTCATAGTTAACTCTGACGGAAATGGTCAAACGGCTGTTTAAAAATCAGTGACGTTTTAAAAAACATCGTCTAAACTCTATAGTGGCGTTTTGAAAGCGCCACAAAGATATAACGGCGGCCGTATTAGCGACGAATTTTTTAAACGTTGTCTTATCTTTTTGTGGCGTTTTTCTGGCCTTTCGCGGCGTTTTTTAAACGCCGCTAATTTGCGATTTTCCTGTAGTGACAATTGACATTATTGTTTATTGGGAGATATGAGTTTGCATGGGGGGCAATGGTTGTAAAATTGTATTAGTTTTCCAAGGTGTATGACTGCGTGTACTGTTTTTGCATTTTGTTTTCTTGATGTTTCAAGAACTGAGCTAATGCATAGATTACATCTTTTCAATTGCCCCCTTGCAATAAAAGTAGCTGATGTTTGTGAATAATTTTTTAATGTGATACTTGATGTTTCTTGTTGTTTCCTTATCTTTTGGGCAAATTACATGGATCTCTCCTGAGGGATGTGACAATTACAAGGACCTCCCCTGTAGATACCTCAGGGGATCAATGTAAAAAAAAAAAAACAAAAACAAAGCAGGCAGAGAACCTGTTTTAAGAGCATGATATCATAAAAATAGAGTATATTTATTCTAAAATTAAAATGGAGTGGAAGTTAAGATGAATTTCGTAATGATGTATTTGAATAGCAGTTATTTCAAGTGAGGTTACAATTTACCTAATTGAATGCTCCATCCAACAGTGGCTAAAGGATACATGGCCATGCCAGAATATTTTCAAATGGTGGTGAACACTTGTTCAGGCAGTTTTTCATTTATCAAATTTATTTCCATTTCAACAGTTTACTTTTATAGTAATTTGCCTTGTTGCCTTATTGATGAAGGTATATGTTTATCTTTTGGGAAAATTACACGGACCTTCTGTAACAATTGCCCAAATTACAACTGCCTTGGAGGTACAGACACAGGCCATGGGACACAATAATTTCAAAAAATTCAGGACAAGGAGACAGTGGGGGGATATG
The DNA here is from genome assembly GCA_022316695.1 of Camellia oleifera. NCBI lineage: Eukaryota > Viridiplantae > Streptophyta > Magnoliopsida > Ericales > Theaceae > Camellia > Camellia oleifera. The sequence goes on from CM039306.1 coordinate 62,902,784, forward strand.
TAAAAAAAATATTTTATTTTCTATGTATGTAAATATTACATTCATAAACAACTAAAATTAATAAAAACCAACACTAATTTAACATAAAAAAAATAAATTTTAATTAGGCAGAGACTAAGGCTTTGTTTGGCATGTGCTAAATAATTATCCTATTTGGGTCACATCACCTCTTATTTGGGTTATATCACCTCTCTATTATATCACTTCAATCCCAACCCACATTTCACATTTTTTTCATAAAAAGTCAAAAAGTATACTAATCTAGCACTTCCCAAACAATCCCTAAATCTGTGTTGCATTAGGCTCCAAGGATTGTTAGAAGGTTGTTTCTCCACTTCACAAATGTGTTTTAGATGTGTGTTACATTGCCGATGATTTCATATGATTTTTATATATATTTTTAAAAACCAATCCTTTTGTTTCCAAATATTATAATATGGCCCTAGAAATTAGTTTTGAAAAATTAAAATAAGACTTGTCGTGTCCTAAATCGTGTCCCACCATGTCTAATGTGTATCTCGCCATGTTTACATGCACCCCTGTTGTGTACCCTAAAAAAAATGGACACGACTACAACACCTATTTTGAAGTGTCATTGCTTCATAGATAGCTGATCCCATTAGCATAAGACAATGACACTAGCTCCCCTAACATTTGAGTAGGCATATCATTGAGTGCTTTGTCGTTAGGTGTCAAGAAAGAGAGATGGATGGAATATTATGGTGTCGATAACTTTTGGATTAAATTTTCTATTTTTACCCTTCAAGAAATGGGTCAACTCTTTAACCTTTACCAGTTTACCTTTAGTCACTCTTACTCTTCTTCCCTATCCATTCTCCCTCTTTGTGTTCCCCCTTCCCGTCTTAGACTTCCCCACTACTCACCATGCCACGGCTGCCCCCCACCCCACCCCACCCCACTCCATTGCCCCCAATGATCCCTTCCCTTATGCCACTGCCTCAGCTCCCTAAACACCATGCCTTTTCTTCCATCAATTTCATTGTGCTGCCACCAACCTCTCACCTCAACCTACTTGCCACCCAACCGTCTCGCCCAGACACAAACGAGAGATATAGCTTGGCTCTAGGTTCATGCCGATGATGATCGCCAGTGGCCTCTACATCAAACCTCATTGCCTTCCATGGCCCTCCAACGACGTATCCAGTGCAATCCTAGTTGTCATCCCAACCCCAGCACCATGATCCAAAACCTTCCAAACTCAAAGCCCCCCTTTCCTTTATCAACTGAACAGGTTTGATTTATGTTTTTTTCCTTGATTGCTTGACTTATAGATTTTTTTTTTTTTTTGGCTTAATTTAGGGCGAACGGAGAGGGTGTTTGATGAATCAATGGTAGAGAGGATTTTTTTTTTTTTTTTGCTTGATTATGTTGTGTATTGTTTTGATTTTGTTGTTCTTTGTGTGTGGTGGCAGTGGTCGGTGTTGGATTGTTATAAGGGGAATTGGAGGATGAGGTAGGGTGGAAGAGAGGGTAGAGGAGTGTGGTGGAGGAAGGTGAGAAACATAGAGAGAGGTAGGGTGCAAAAATGGCCTGTTGGCTCGAGGACCGACCAGACCTGCCTATATCTCCCCGAGCTAGGGCATGGGCTATGGGTTTTTTGGGCGGCCTAGCCTAAGGCCCATTGGCCTAATCTAAGGCATATTGGCCTAATCTAAGGCCTGGCCCACCCCGCCCAACGCCTAACTTAATTTTTAAGCTATTTTTGTTTTTTTTAATTATAAAAAAAACTAAGAAAAGCTAGGTCGATGACCCACTAGACCAAGATTTTGCACAAGTGGCTTAGCCCGATTTTTGGCGGGAGCTTAACAGGCTTGACGACGGGCCGACTCGAGCCAGGCCAAAATTACACCCCTAGAGAGAGGTCATTTTTATCACTTCACATTTTCTATTAACGGAGTTAACTTTTGAGGCGCATTAGGGGATACTGGTCTCATTTCTCCATACTATTGGGCTTCTTGTTGTTTGGGCAATAGTTAGGGGAGGTCCTTGTAATTTGTCCTTCTTTTTTTAATGGTACTTCATTTGTTGTTTTATATATATGGCCAAATCTTGATTGAATTTTTCAGGATGTGGCTGCATCATATGTTGCTTCATTTGCCTGTGTGTCCATTGCACATGATGTTGGGATCATTTGTGAGAATAAGCTATTAAGCTTAGTTGTCATGACTCTTGCTTAATTGATGCAAATTACTGTGAAACAACATTTGCAAACAAAGTTGCTGTTGGTCTTTACTTAGCGACCATTTTGGTCCAAAATGTTGATAAAAAAATGTCTAGCTTGTAATTGTTTCAATTTGTCCCATGGTCTTTCATTGCACATGATGTTGGGATCATTTGTGAGAATAAGCTATTAAGCTTAGTTGTCATGATTCCTGATTAATTGATGCAAATTGCTGAGAAACAACATTTGCAAATGGAGTTGGTGTTGGTCTTTACTTAGCGACCATTTTGTTCCAAAATGTTGATAAAAATGTCTAGTTTGTAATTGTTTCAATTTGTCCCACAGTCTTTCATTGCAGCAACTGGTCCACGTTTCCATAGATATTCATCAAGGGGGAGTTTGTTGGAGGATCGGACATCATTCTCAACATGCACCAGGTATTCTCATACCAAAATTGTTATTCTTTAGCCCGGTGTACATTGCTTTAATGGTTTGGTATATCATGTAGAGTAAGTTTAAGAGTAAGAGTAAGTTTATCATTACTGAAAATGTAGAGTCAACAAGGAATATAGTTATCTTTGATGATGAAGAATTATGGGATATAAGCATGTTTAGCTTTGAATGGTTGTTGACTTGATCCAATAATGTTTAGTTGAAGTATGGATCCTATTCCTTTGATGTTTAATGTTCTTGGCTACCAAAATTTTGAATGTGAGCCTGTGTAGAAAACTTTGTGAATAATTGGACCATTGAGGATAAAATAAATTAGCCCTCTCTTTAACCTTTTAGATGAGTTGATGACCAATAATTCAATATGGTTTCAAAGTTCATATTGCAATCTTCTGGTGAGACATTAGCAAGAATCATATCAACTTGTCTATTCAAGCATATAGAGACATCATGCACATATTTTGAGGCTCCTCAGTTCTTGTTCTTTTTATTTTATTTCCCTTCAAATTATTTCCTTCTTTTTTTTTTTTCTTTTTTTTTTTTTTTTTTTTGTCTTTGTTTTTGTGCTTTACTCTTGCAAGCTAGTAGTTGCGTCCTGAATACATTTTGTAGTAAGCTTGTATGGCATGGGTATTGGTAAGACAGTCCTCTTTCTGTAGGTGTTATGGCAATTAGCCTGGTTTCTCAAGTCACGGTGGTTCCTCTTACTTCAATGTTTAAAAGGTCTAGAAACTTCATTTTAAGTAGATTTTGATTTACTAGATGAAGGGTTTGTCGTCAAATTGTGACCTAGGTTCATATATGAGGGTCAAGTTTGACAATGTTACAGCACAAAATTGATGTATGTGTCCTGAGCAGATAAAATATTGTGGTTTACTCTTGTTCTTTTGTAACACGTTCAACCTGATTCATAGTTTGGATTTGAGAAACATGATTCATCTAGGTGAACCTAATTTTGTGATGAGTGAGGGTTTTGGAATTTGACTTTTTGTTTGTTAATTTAATTTTTTTTTTCAGCAACCTGGATTTGGAATTCGTCTGTAGTTAGTATGATTCTCTTAAAAAATTGTCATAGTCTATGGACAACAATTGTGAGGGAAACAAGTGTGCTGGCATATTATCAATAGAAGGTTTTACCAAAATGTTCCTTCACTATTTTTTTTACTATCCCTGGTTGTATCTCATTCCAATTATTTGAAGATGTTAAGGGTGTTGAGTATCGCCAACATTTAACTTCTTAGTTTTTAATAATGCAATCTTTTTTATTTGTCAAAAAAAAAAAAATCTATGGTTAGACGGCGGCCTACTTGGTCTTTGGTTTCAGCGACAAAATTAGCATTCAACTTATATGTTTTCAAACGTGCCACCCACTTTCAAGCTAGTGCACGTTTGTTGCGTAGCCATATTGCAGGCTTGCAGCAAAACTATTCATTGTTACCTGCGAAGAAGTAAGGCTTCATATGCTCTTAGCACCCCAAAAAGTGAAGGATGACTGCCCTAAAAAAATATAAAGTAGGAAAGAGTTCGTTTCTTCCTAAAAAATATGATGTTTTTTTTTTTTTTTTGGTTGCATCGTGCAAGAATAATTATACACTTCTAAACAACTCCTAGTATGAACCGGGGATGGTGCCAAAGAAAAACAATTATTTGACTTCCCTTTTAAAAAGTGTCAACGTAGGGGGTTCTGGGGAAGATGGTGAAGTTTTTGTTCTAGGCCGCCTTCTTAATTTATGGACTAATAGTTGAAGGGATGGGATCATGATTTTGACCTCTAGGTTTGGAAGCGAAGGAAGGGACGACTGTAAGTTAAGATTTCAATGGAGTTAAACCTGCAACCAAACTAGAGAAGGAACCAAAGAAAGCTAGTAGTTCAGTTTCAATACTCAAGTTCTAGTGCTTCTAGAAAGAGGTAGGTTTGTTAGTTTAGCCACATTTTTTAAAGCTTAGGGAGGGTAGCTTTGCTTAGAGAAGAAATCCACTTTGTTTTTGGGAAAAGATAGATGTCAATTTCTTGGGAAGTTACACTTTTAGGGCAATTGGTTTAGGGAATATTCCCTTTCTTGCTTGGGTGCTTTAGCTCTTGGGAAAAAAGAATCCATCTGTCAAGCTCTTTCAAGCTTTGTGGTCTAATACTCCCGCTGTAGGCACTCAGCAGCAAAGTTGGTTCTTTTTGTATTGGCGGTACAAGAGAGCTACGGTTGCATATTTAGTTCAAAGGACCTTTCAAAGAGGGGCTCGCGCTTTCATGAATTTAGTCTAGAGCATCTCGCTTTCTGGTACTTGTGAGGACTTTCAAGTAGGCGATGACAAGTCATCACTATTTTTAACTCGTTTATCAAAAGTAAGCCCCTATCACATGCATGCAAGTCAGACTATGTTTTGGATCAATTTGGTTCATTTAGCTATGGCCTAATCTAATCATACGAAAACTAAGGGTTTGTTTTTGGTTTAGAATTGATGCACATTCACCTCTCTAATTAAGTGTGTAAGTGTCTTGTTTGTTGAGTAAAGAAAGGTGATCCTCTGCCCAATAGAGTTGGGCACAAGAGACTGAATTCTCTAGTGTAGACCAAAACGGTCTCTGGAAGCCAATTCCCAAATTGTGGAAGTTCTTCTTTAACTTGAAGAGTAGCAACCTAGACTTCTGGGAGAAAGGTTTATTTTATTTTTATCACTACAATTTTCTAACTAAGAAAGCAATCTACTAATGTACTCTAGCTTTGCTAATGAGATAGGGTAGTTGACTTATTTGTTAGAGAGAACATGATGCTTGTGTATGGATGAAAAGAGCTTATGATGAAGAGGTGGGACTAGACAAACAAGACAGCCATTTACCTTCTGTAAACAGAAATACAAAAGTGGGAGTTAGTTTAGTTTGCTCACTCTGCCGTCATCCAACAAGCTCTTTAACACCAGCTAGCACTTAAGCCCTCTTTAGCATATTTGTCCTCTTTTTTTGACCTCTCTCAATAGTAAACCAACAAACCAAGTAGGCGCATCTCTTCCTTGTTCGAGCCAACTATTCACTTCCTCTCTTGGTGGTAGAGGCAATTTTTATTTCCTCTAAGGAGTGAATGAACTTTGTTCTTCACTTATTACATTCTTTCCATAGATTCCTTGAAAGCAAGGGTGTGGGAGAGTGGGCTGTGCAGCGGATTGGCCAACCCGTCAGACTCGCCCAGCCCGGCCTGGCCTGACCCGCTCGCATTTTGATGGATACGTGACACATGGCAGGCGGATGAAAGCCTGTTTTCTGCGTTTCTACGGGTTTGGGTTAGGTGGCAGTTGATCCGCCATTACACCCGTGAAACCCGACCCACCTGTTTTGGCCTTCGTTTTTTTTTTTTACCCCCTTTATACCTATTACCTAAGCCATTCTTCTTCTTCGATTCAAGACATACACAACACACAGACACCTTCACTCTCTTCTCTCTTTCTCTCTCTCTCTCCCCCCGAAACCCTAACGATCTACCACGGCGACGACCGACGATCTATACCTAAAGTAGATCAACGATCTTCTTTTCGACCGACGATCTGAATTTTTTTTTACGCCCTTTTCTTCAACTAAAACCTTAACCCTAACCCATTCTTTGACTGAAAGAGGATCGGCGATCGTTGTGGTGGTGGTGAGATCTTCTTTTCTCTTCTTCTTCTATTCTTTTCCTCAATCTCTAATCTGATTTTTTTATTTTTTATTTTTTATTTTTTTATTTTATTTTATTTTATTTTATTTTTTGTGGTTCCATTCCAATTCTTCGACTAAAACCTTAATCTATTTTTCAATTTTTTTTCATGCTCTTGTTTTGTTGATATTCGATAATTTTCTTTCCTCTTCTTCTTCTATTCTTCTCCTCAATCTCCAATCTGATTTTTTTTTTTTTGGTTCCAGTTCTTTGACTGAAACAAACCTTAATCTGTTTTTCAATTTTTTTTCCTGCTCTTGTTTTGTTTATATTCGATAATCTTCTTTTCTTCTTCTTCTTCTTCTATTCTTCTCCTAAATCTGTAATCTGATTTTTTTTTTTGGTGTTCTAGTTCTTCGACTGAAACCTTAATCTGTTTTTCATTTTTTTTTCTGCTCATGTTTTGTTGATATTCAACAATCTGTCTAACCAAAAATCTGATTTTTTGTTTTGTTGCAGTTCTAATGATGCCATTGATGTAATCTTGAACTGGGTTTGGGTTTTCCTCTCTCTCTTTGTCTACTAGCTTCATATGAAAGCTGTTGTTTGAGGTAATGTGATGCCACTGAGAAACTTCGAAATTTCTTTTTTAATATAAAGATTTGTAATGCCACTGAGGTAATGTAAGCTTCATACGAAAGTTACTTCCATTGAGACATCCAACCCTGTTTTCTTGTTTGTTTGCTTAGTTTTATAACTCTGATAGTAATTTGTTTGGTTGATTCTATTTGGGTTTTGTATTTTTGAGACTTGTACTGAATGGTTTGGAATGTTATGTGAGGAAGCCATTGATTGATTTTTTTGGGGACTTGTATTGAATGCTTTGGAATAACAAAATGATTTATTTTTCATCTCTTGGTGTTTATGAATTCATATATGATATGCTGCTAAACAGATTTATGAATTCTGGGAATTGATTTAGTTGTTCATGTATTATTTGGAATCAATGCTTATGTACAGAGAGGAGGGTTTAAAAACAGACCATGGATTTAAAAATCATATTTGATAATCATAAGGAAAAACCATTCTGAGACTTAAAAACCATTATGGGATTTGTTCATCTTGTTTGAAATCATATGGAAAATTTGTGACTTGAGCCATTCTGGGACTTAAGCCTAGGGATTTTTTTTTTTTTTTTTTGTTCGTATGTTGAAAATTTGTAAAATTTCAAACTGCCAAACCGATTCGTACCCATCCACCAATCCGCTAATCCATCCAATCCGCATCCGCCGGATTGGAGGACGGATGCGGATTGATTTTTTTCAATCCGCCAATTTGGCGGACGGATGGCGGATTGGAGGTTTTGTGACCACAACCGATCCATGCCGACCCCTAGTAGCTAACAATTAAACGAGTAAATATTGCGTAAATGAATGGAATGCTGTTGGCATGTTTGAACTTTTGGATGATGATTAAAGGGGAGTCATTTCCATAAGTTGGGAGTTGGTCAGTAGGGGTGCTTGTTCATAACTTTGAAACCGAAGTGAAGGGAGCAAAAACACCTCTAACGTTTAGTTTAGGTAGTGCTTTACTTGTCTATCATGGGAAGTACTCTGACTGATCAGTATCTCTTCTTTTTAACTTGCCTTGTTATTATAGGAGAATTCATTAGCATTAGTTGTGGCATGAGTGATTACTAATTCACCTTATCGCATCTTTGATCATGGACCTCTTCTCTTCTCTTTTGTTAATTGTTCTATTCTCCTTGCTCCGAGACCTTCACTAGCAAGCTCTTTATTACTTTGTACTCTCCTCAAAATAACAAGGCCTTCCCCATTTTTTCTCTTTTGTCTCACCTCGCGGCGTAGGCTTACGAAGAAGAAAAACAATGTCTAAGAAAAGTTTTGCTATCCAATTCTATGGCTCAGGCCCTCACAAGTAGAAGTTTGAGAATGAGGAATGGCAAGATAAGACATTTCCTTTTGTTATCCAATTCTATGGCTCAAGACCTTGCGGCGTAGACATTTCCATTGCTAACAGAAATGACTCCTAAGGCAGAGGGCCCCTTCTGGACAATATGTTCTTGAGTTAGAAGTAGTAGATGCAGACAACAAGGCACGTCTTCGTTTGATAACTAGGAGAAATAAAAGACACCCAACATAAAGGCATAGATTTGATTCTAGGTTGGATGAAAAAAATGGGCAAGGATATCTATTAAAATAAAGGGATTTGTGGTAGATTGATTGATTTCTTGTCTTGCTCTTGCCACCCTTTGGCCGTCAATGTTGCCATTTTATATGACAAAGCAAATGGTACATGGAATGGCCCGTATCTCACTTTATCCTATAGGTGCTATTTTTTCTAATAATGTAATTCAAACTCATCTCGTGAGAGGTTAAAGGAGAAAAACAGAACTGTGAATATTGATATTTTTTAATTTGTTTTTTGGGATTTTAAACAAAGTTCTTATATAATGTACTTATATAACATTAAGGCCCTGTTTGGGAACAATTTTTTTGGGCTAAAATAGCCAATAAGGGAAAAAAAAAAGAAGAGAATAAGTTAAAATAGCCAATAAGACTAAATGTTGCATCCTACACATCAATCAAACACTTTTTCTCTCACAACCATCTATTCAACTACAAAAAAATTTGCAAATCATCCCAAACTCATTTTTTTTTTTTAATCTCATAAAATAGTTAAAAAGTCAATTAAAATAGTCAAGTTTCCAAATGAGGCCTAAGTTTCACCTCAAGTTTTCAGCGTGTGACGTCCCAAGTGTAACCAAATGACCAAAATACTCATTGTTATATCGTGCTAATGCTAATCAGACATATATTACCTTATTTTGGTCCCTTCATTCCAAGTTGACAAAAGGCGGTCCCTCACCTACTAAAATCCTTAAGGCCTGTTTAGTGCAATTTATTGTAAGTTAAAAGTTAATAATTAGAAAGCAGAAAGCCAAAAGCACCCTTGTCCCAGTTTCCAGATAATTAACTTTTTTCAACTTATTTAAGTTATTTCTACCTTATAAGCTATAAGCAGAAGTTGCATAAAAAAATATAAGTAGCTTAGATAACGTGCACCAAACAACCCTTAGTCATTAACAACTTTGCTAGCTATCTACGGTAATTGGAATCTTGCAAGGTTTGTGAGATTTATATTGTTATGATGAACTAGCACATCGAATAACTTTGCCATCTTGTCCTAAAACGAATTAAGGTAGTTGCTGATGCTTATAGTCTGTTGTACAACTAGCACATTATGTTGTCATGATGTCAATATCACGAGAGCTGTATTTTTAGGTAAACTAGCATATTTAATACCTTTTCCATCATATCCTAAACAAATTGAGGTAGTCAATGCATATCATCTATTGCCATCTAGTTGTTTTCATCACTAGCACCATACAAGTGCCTACATGAGCACCACTAAGAAAAGCCCATACACATGCCGCCACAGATTCTTGATAAGCTGAGCAAGCTCGAATCTAATAGTCTTTACTCGTAGGATGAAGTTAGCAAAGCATTAGATGACATACTGGAGACTTATCGAGTGGTGTTTGTGTTGGGGAATTTTCAAAATGGTTTTCAAAATTTATAGTTTAATTTTTGGGCGTTTTAAAAACCTTCCATGTTTTCTTTGGACAGCATGAAATGAGCTTGGGGACTTTGTCCCACATTGAAAAGAGAGCAAAACATGGAGCACTTAATAAAGTGCAACATGGAATATTCTTTTGAATATGGAATTATGAGATGAAAGCTAGTGTGCATGCACCCACACTGCAAGGATCTGCACACGCAGCGTGGCATGGACAGTGGGCTGTGTGGCTTTTGATGGCACACTTTGCACTTAACACGGATGCATCGGCGCCATGAGGGCGCTTTCCTATTTGTATCGGATAGGTTAGAGCGATGACGAGGATCCGACGTAGCATGGGTGATGTGGAATACAGTCAACTTTACGTGGCAGTGACGTGTCATCCGTTGGCGATGAGTCAACCAACCGATCAAACGGTTGTGTGTCTGATCTAGAGAGGGTTGATCATAGCCGTTAATTGGAGATGCACGCGATTGTGCGAATGAGATGGCACCCCGATCATGATTAGGTGTGATTAGTCAGGGCATCTATTCGGTGTAAGAATGATCTGCACCATAGATCGTCGATTCAACGGTCAGATCTGATCAGATGCGATCAAGGGACATGACCATTTGATCAGATCCATCAAGGCCTATAAATAGGCTAGGAAATCAGCCATTTCAGATCATCCAAAAATTCAAAATTCATTCCTGCAATTCTCTCTCTCTTTCCCTCTTGATTTTGAGTTTTCAATCAAGAGTTTCTTAAGTAAATTTCTGTTTTTCTTACTGGTAATCAAGTTCTACAGATTTGATTATTTGTGTGTTGGTTTTCTTGATTATATTAAGAGTATTCTGATCTATTATCGTCAGTGCAGAGACTGGTAGACTTGATCTTTAGATCATGCTTCGTTGTATCCTGGAGGTAAATTTGTTGTAACCCCCTGCACACCTTTTGGTGGGTACAAACATTGTCTTTAGGAAAACGACTAAGTAACACGACTTGAAGCATCAATTTTCTGTTCTACATAGACAAGATCATTGCCAAGTTTTGAAGACTCGAAGACTACCAATTGAAGAATTCTAGATGAATTGTTCCAACAATATAAAGACAATATTTTGATATGGCGATGTTTATTCAAAAAATGACTCAAGATTTCATGGAGCTTGACTGTTTTGATGGAGGAAATTTCCGACGCTGGCAGAAGAAGATGCACTTTTTTCTCACCACTCTCAAAGTGGTCTATGTGCTAACTACCCCCTATTGAATGCAGCAAGAAGATGAGACTGTGGAGCAAACCCGTGCCACAAGCAAATGGGAGAATGATGACTACACTTGCGGAGGACACATTCTGAATGCACTGTTAGACTCTCTATTCGATGTGTATCAACATCTGGAAATGGCAAAGCAACTCTGGGACTTATTACAGTCAAAGTACCTCACTGAGGATGCCACCAATAAGAAATTTCTTGTTAGTAATTTTATGCATTTTACAATGATTGATACAAAGCCCATTATGGATCAATTCCATGAAATCCAACATATTCTGAGTCAATTTCGACAAAAGAATATGAACATGATTGAATCTATTGTAGTTTCATCTATAATAGAGAAACTGCCATCTTCTTGGAAGGATTTTAAGAAAACTCTGAAACACAAAAAGGAAAATCTTACTTTAGAGGAATTGGCTCAACACCTCTGAGTTGAGGAAGAGTCAAGGTTACTTGAAAGTAAAGATAACCAATTGGCTTAGACGTCCAAGATCCACATGGTGGATGATGGTAAAAGGTTCAACAAAAAGAAGCGTAAGCATGAACCCAACCCAAGAAAAATGCTAAGAAGCCGAAAGGCGCTTGCTGGCACTGTGGCAAGCCAGGGCACTTCGGAAATGAATGCCAAGAACAAGTTCATGGCTGTTGTATCCAAGGTGAACATGCTCGAAGATGCTGGTGACTGGTGGATTGACTCAGGAGCAACAAGGCACGTTTGTAACGACAAGAGCCGTTTCATTACTTATGAACAAATAAGTGATAGAACAGTTCTCTACATGGGCAACTCTTTAACTATTGCTGTCAAAGGCAAAGGGATGATGGATCTAGAGTTTACATCTGGAAAAGTCCTAAGTCTTAATAATGTTCATCATGTACCTAATGTTAGGAAAAATCTCATATCTGGAAGCCTACTTAATAAGCATGGTTTCAAGTTGGTATTTGAGTCGAACAAATTTGTCCTATCTAAGGGTGAGATTTTTGTTGGGAAGGGCTACATGTATCAAGGACTGTTCAAACTTAACGTTATCAATAATATATTTGTTTATGCTTATATTGTTGATTCTCTTTCTTTATGGCATGCTCGTTTAGGTCATGTTAATACTAGAAAAATGCATGATATGGTTAATTTAGATTTAATTCCTAAGTATGATATTGATATGTTTGAAAAATGCAAATTTTGTGTACAATCTAAAATTACTCGCATTCCATTTCCTAAAGTAGATAAAACCACATCTTTGCTTGAACTTGTGCATAGTGATGTATGTGACATGCATAGTACCCCCACTAGAGGTGGTAAGAAATATTTTGTAACATTTATTGATGATTTTTCTAATTATTGTCATATCTATCTTTTGCATTCAAAAGATGAGGTGCTTGATAAATTCAAGATTTTTAAGGCAGAAATAGAAAATCAATGTAATGTCAAAATAAAGAGACTTAGGTCTGATAGAGGCGGTGAATACCATTTTCCAGAATATTGTGAAATTGTTGGTATGATTCATGAGAAGTCTGCACCCTACACACTATAACAAAATGGAGTAGCTGAAAGAAAGAATAGGACATTAACAGAAGTGATTAATGCTATGCTTTCTTATTCCAGTTTAAGTTCTGGTTTTTGGGGTGAAGCCTTGCTCACTGCCTGTCACATACTTAATAGAATTCCTCTCAAGAGAAGAAATGTTACTCCTTATGAACTTTGGAAAAACAAGAAACCTAATCCTGGTTACTTGAAAACATGGGGTTGTAGAGTAATAGTCAGATTGCCTGAACCTAAAAGGAAGAAATTTGGTGAAAAAGGAATTGAATGCATATTCCTTGACTATGCTATACATAACAAAGCATATAGGTTTCTGGTAGTTGAGCCCAATGGTTCGATGAAAACAATTACCATCATTGAATCACGTGATGCGGTATTTTATGAGAATTGTTTCATAACCATTCCAAGGTTGAATTCTAATAAAGAAAATGAATCAATTCCTTAGATGTCTACAGAGAAAAGTGAACGACATGAATCTATTGAGCCTAATGAACCTAATGAGCCTATTGAGCTAAAGAGGAGTAAGAGGGCTAGGACTGAGAAGTCATTTGGCCCTAATTTCATTGTTTACCTTGTAGAAGGAACTAGAAAAGCTTATTGTAAGCAAACAATGATTTCTTTGAATACGGATTCAGATCCATTAACCTTTGAGGAAGCTATGATGTCTCAAGATGTTGCTTTTTGGAAAGAAGCAATAAACGATAAGATAGATTCTATCATGGGTAACAATACTTGGATACTTGCTGATTTGTCATCTTGATCCAAACCCATTGGTTGTAAATAGATTTTTAAAAGGAAAATGAAAGTTGATGACACAATTGACAAGTTCAAAGCAAGATTAGTTGCTAAGGGTTTTACTCAAAAGGAGAGTATTGATTATTTTGATACATATGCTCCGGTGGTTAGAATTGCCACCATTCGAGTGTTGATTGCCTTAGTCTCAATCTATAAGTTTGAAATCCATCAAATGGATGTTAAAACCGCTTTCCTAAATGGAGAGTTAGATGAGGAAATCTACATGCAACATCCGGAAGGATTTGTTGTACAGGGTCAAGAGCACAAAGTGTGTAAACTCGTGAAGTCACCATATGGACTGAAACAAGCTCCAAAACAGTGGCATGAGAAATTTGACAAAGTAATAGTGTCAAATGGTTTTAGGATACATGAATCTGATAAGTATGTGTAACACGTCCGCGGGGGACCTCGGCTACAGTTCGGACTCTCCTTTTTGTGTCGCGGTTCTAAATCTTGAACCAAAGAGTCCAACTCTGGCAAATCGTTTAAGAAAACAGATTTTTGAAAAAGTAGTGCCAAACATGGACTGCTTTGCCAGATTACAGAGTCGCCACCTAAATATTTTTAAAATGGGAAATTTAGGAAACCCTGACTCGGTGCCGAAGGCCACATGTCCGTCATCACCAAAGTGGTCTTGGCTTGGGAGCTTGGGTACGATCGGGGAAGGTCAGCTATGAGCACCCCCTTTCGCCCGGTCCGAAGACCGGCCTCTACTAACTGTGATATCCGTTTTTGAAAACTTTATGCGTTCTTATTCCGATTATTAACCTAGAATTACTATGTGATGCGCACAACACAAGTATAGACTAGATCGCCTAAATTGGAAATAAACATTGCATATCCGTTTTGTCTCGAAAAACGTGTTGTTTTCTTTTGCTACTCGCAAGTAGGCTAAAAATACGGATTTCAATGAGTTGTTCCAACTCACGCAGTCCAACCTCCACCCACAGGCATTCAAACAGTTTATCTCATGTAAGCATTTAGCCGCATGGTAAGCATACTGTCATGGCAACATTCACACGCATGTGGTATGCTAAAGCGTAAAATACTTACATCGTACTCCGTGCCAAAACAATAAGCTAGTTAGCAATCATGCATGTCCTAGTTCATGTTAAGTGGCTAATGCAACACAGGCATAGATGCAATCTAGAGTAGGCTCGGCTAACCCTAAACATGGCATGTGAAATGCGATCAGATAGCATGTATTCAATTTGGAATTGAAAATTGCAATGCAATTTGTATGATGTACCGAGCCCGGTGCATGTGAACAAATGCATGAATGCACGCATGCATAGCATAAGGTATGCTAATTTAGATGTGCCCTAATCTACCATCATAAGCAGGTAAATAAAAGAGAGAAAGAAATGGGGGTTGGAAGACATACACCCACTCACACACACTTATTACAAATTTTGCCCTCGCTCAGAGGGACCGAAAGAATATACAAAAACGAATAACTAATTAACTACGCAAGCTAATTAATTATTACAAATTAACTAAATAAATTAAATAAATAATTAATCTAATTAAACAATAAATGCCTCGGGAAGAGGGCTCAAATGCGTCGCGCGCCCGGGACTCGCTCGGAATCGCACTGTCATGCAAGTGTGCCTCTGTTTTCCCTGCTACCCTCCTCTGAAGGCTGCCAAAGTCTCAGAAACACTTCCTTGGGCACTGGAGATCATCACCGGCTGGAGTAGAACACCACCGGCTGAATAATGTGGCCACCGGCACTGAATGAAGCTATCGGCTACCAACTTACTGCCGGTCGGCACTAAACAGTGCCGGTCGGCACAAAATTCCTGTAAAACCTGCAACTCACAGCAGCAGAGGGCAACAACTTGCATGGCAATGTAATTCAAAGCATGTATGCACCAAACACACTCCTTATCATGTTTTGGACTCAAAGGAAGGTGTGCCTTGGTTCTCGGACCACCAATCGCGCATTTCCGTGCATGATGGCCCAAGGACCAAGAATGCAACTTTGGTTTCAAATGCATGCAAACCACATAAACAAACAAGTGTGCTAAACCTCTATCAAACTCACTTCAAGAGGCTTGGCATGCATGCCAATGTGATGCAATCCTAGACATGTCATCTAATATGCAATATGATCATGGCATGGTACTTATGCAAGGCATTCAAGCAAGCATACAAGACAAGCATGCAAACCACATAGAGGATGGGCTTAGACATGATTTAGGCAGCTCCAAAAGGCCCAAAATCAGTGGCCAAAATGCTAAGGCATAAGGGTCAAACGCACATGCACACATGCACATGTTAAGGTACCAACACATTAAGCATAACAAACAACATTCAAGCACACTTGAAATGAGTTAAACATGGACAATTGATATGCACATAAAGCTCTGAAAATCACACAAAATGTGATGCCAAAACATGCAACAAAGCAAGCCAAACAAAGCATGCAAATGGTCCAAGTCTTGAAACAAGCCAATGAGGCATTGAACTACACTTATGCAAAGCAATTATGGCATGCATTAAACAACCTAAAGCAGATTTTTAGCATGTCAAAATAGGCCTAAAGGACCACTTAGATGGCATCTAAGAAGCTTGGAATCAAAGGCATGCAACATGACCAAAACATGGAGCATTTAACACAAGCTTAAGAAGTCACAAAGAAGCATGCAATGTAAACATACAAGCACCTCTAGGGGGCTGAAATAGCACGCTAGGTGGTTCCAAACCATCAAAACAATGCAAACAAAGGCATGCTACACATTCATACTCTTAAGGCCAACAAGCCAAATGCAAAAGGGCTATATTAAACATGCCAAGATTGACCAAAATACTTATGGATAGACCTAAAACATGGTAATATGAGCACAAAATCTTCACAAGCACAAGTCTAAAACATGCTAGAAATGAAGGCATACCACCTAAGCATGTTAAGACATAAAGAGGCATTACAAGGCAACTATACTAAGCATGCATAGGAGACCAAAACCAACTTGAAAACATGTTATATCATGGCAATATAAGCATGAAAGACAACCAAGGCATGCTCAACACACACTCAAACATGGTGCTCCTTTGGAAGCCAAAACTTGCCCTTTTCAAGGACATCAAGGAGAGGGGGTGGTCCTCTCCTTCTTGAGGCTCTAAGGCATCATCTTCACCACTGAAATCCCTCAAGATTTCAGTGGTGAAGAGATCCTAGGACCAAAGTCTCGGATCTCTCACAAAATGGCACAAAAAGTGGCCTTTTCAAGGCCTAAGGGTAGTCAAACTTGCTCAAACCACAAAACACTCTTAATGAACAATAAAGAGGCTTAAAAAACAGAACTTTTATGTGTTATATACTAAGCACAAAAACAGTTCTAAACTAGGTAAAAATGGAATGCAAAAATGGGGTAAAAAGGGGTAGTTTCTTACCCTTGATGACTATCTTCACAAAAGTTGTTTTTGTTGCTTCCTTGAGCTCCAATCCAACCAAAAACACCAAGAACCAACCCTTAGAACCTCAGTTGCTTAGAGAAGGTGAAACACTAGGTGCTTGTGTGCAATAGTGTGAACTAAAGCACCTAGTGTACCAAATGAGAGGGAAGAAGAGAGATACAATAGATACAAAGCTCAAACCCTAAACCAGAGGTTCTCCTATGTCTAACTCTCTCAAACTTTCCAACTCTTGCCAACCTTTTGACCAAGAGAAGGGTTCCTTTTCTTATAGGCACCAAAGCTTACAAGCTAAGGAAACCAAGAGCACATCCCTCCATACACGTGTATGGAGGGGAAACAAGAGCTAAACAGCTGTCTAAAAATATCTCATAAAGCAGCTGTAAAGCAGTCGGCAGGGCAAAATGGTCATTTTGCCAAAAAGAGTGCCGACCGGCACAAAATAGTGCCGACCGGCACAATATAGTGCCGATGGCAACACTAGCTAGCTGGTGGCCTCTAGCCACAGCCGGTGGTATGTGGGGATGTCTCAGAAGGCATTCCCTGCCCCTCTAGGGCAAAACACAAGTGTTTGGTGTAAAACCAAACACAAAACAGTCAAGTTCGGAGGTCCTGAGGCAAGGCGCACGAGCCGAGAACTCCAGGAACTCCAAACAAACACAAACATGGATAATCACTGAGTGTTCCAACGGTGACGTCCAAGTCTTGAGGACGGTCAAAAATGGGGTGTCTACAGTATGTGTACAGTAAGTTTACTGGAAATAGAGGTGTAATCATATGTCTATATGTAGATGACATGCTTATTTTTGGTACTGACAATGATGTCATTGAAAGTACTAAAAGTTTATTGTTGTCTAGCTTTAGTATGAAAGACGTGGGCTTGACTGATGTAATTTTGGGTATTAGGATCAAACGGGAGGACAATAATTTGATTCTAACCTAGTCGCACTATATTGAGAAAATTCTTAAGAAATTTAATCAATATAATTGTACACCTATGTCTACACCTTTTGATTCAAATTTGAAATTGTATCTCAATACTGGAAGAGCTATTGATCAGCTAGAATACTCAAGAGTAATAGGTAGCCTGATGTATGCCATGACTTGCACTAGACCTAATATTGCTTTTGCAGTAAGAAAACTTAGTAGATACACTAGTAATCCCAGTAGTGTGCATTGGCATGCTGTTAACCGAGTACTTAGGTACTTGAGGAAAACAATAGACTATGGAATAGTCTATAATGGCTATCCAGCAGTGCTGGAAGGATTCACGGATGCTAGTTGGATAACTAACTGTGAAGATCACTCGTCCACGAGTGGTTGGATTTTTATTCTTGAAGGAGGAGCTATCTCCTGGGGTTCTAAGAAGCAAACATGCATAACAGACTCAACCATGGTGTCAGAGTTTGTAGCATTGGCTTCTTGTAGCAAAGAGGCAGAATGGTTAAGGAATCTCTTGTTAGAGATTAAGATATGGCCAAAACCTATGCCACCAATATCTTTGCATTGTGATAGTGAAGCAACTCTATCACGGGCCTATAGCCATGTCTATAATGGAAAGTCCAAGCATATAGGACTGAGACATAGCTGTGTTAGGCAGTTAATCACAGAATGTGTGATTACCATTAGTTATGTAAAGTCAAGTGAAAACTTAGCTGACCCCTTTACAAAGGGACTTGCAAAGGATTTGGTGTGGAAAACATCAAAGGGGATGGGTCTCAAGCCCACTTAACATAATCACTCCTAGTGGAAACTCGACTCAACGCTTGTAAGAATCATCAAGTTTTGAGTTCCATGAGCCCAAGTACACTATATGTCGTGATTGCAGGCACTTAGTTTTATATCATTTTAATCCCAAGGTTGAATGTTTGGTACCTGTAATGTGAAAAGAAGAGGATGAGTTAGCAAACTCTTAATAAGCTTACAACTGGGTTGTCAGGGTATTGTAAATTACAGGGGTACTCTCAGTAAGCTTACCTATGTGAGTGTAGGAGGGGGTGCCACTTCCTAGGAGTCCAAGGGCTTGACTCTAGAGCGCTCATGAAACAGGATATAGACACAAGGCTAATCCACGTGTCGGTTTGTTTGAATACTTGAGGTAACCTGTACTGTGCGTGAGACATGTCTGGTTAGTTGTATAAGATCGCTAGTTCAAAGACAAGTCTACTATGCCATCTTGACTAACTTTGAGATGTCTTCACTAAGTGAATGATTCAAATCGTAAGATATCTTCACCTATGCATAAGGCTACCAAGTGAACAAAGAGTCATCATCTGGTATTTTGAAAATGGTGGGGGAATGTTGGGGAATTTTGAAAATGGTTTTCAAAATTTATAGTTTAATTTTTGGGTGTTCTAAAAACCTTCCATTTTTTCTTTGGACAGCATAAAATAAGCTTGGAGACTTTGTCTCACATTGGAAAGAGAGCAAAACATGGAGCACTTAATAAAGTGCAACATGGAATATTCTTTTGAATATGGAATTATGGGATAAAAGCTAGTGTGCATGCACCCACACCGCAAGGATGGTGCTTTGTACCATCCGCACACGCGCGTGTTCGTGGCGTGGGC
The DNA here is from genome assembly GCA_022316695.1 of Camellia oleifera. Lineage (NCBI taxonomy): Eukaryota > Viridiplantae > Streptophyta > Magnoliopsida > Ericales > Theaceae > Camellia > Camellia oleifera. The sequence continues at coordinate 62,922,208 of CM039306.1, forward strand.
AGTGGGCTATGTGGCATTTGATGGCGCACTTTGCACTTAGCACGGATGCATCAGTGCCATGAGGACGCTTTCCTATTTGCATAAGATAAGTTGGAGCGACAACGTGGATCCGATGTGGTATGGGTGACGTGGAATACAGTCAGCTCCACGTGACAGTGACGTGTTGTCCGTTGGCGATGAGTCAACCAACCGATCAAATGATTGTGTGTTCGATCTGGAGCGGGTTGATCATAGTCGTTGATTGGAGATGCGTGCGATCGTGCGGATGAGATGGGACCCGATTGAGATAAGGTGTGATTAGTCAAGGCATCTATTTGGTGTGAGAATGATTTACTCCATAGATCATCGATCCAACGGTCAGATCTGATCAGATGTAATCAAGGGACATGATCATTCAATCAGATCCATCAAGGCCTATAAATAGGCTACGAAATCGACCATTTTAGATCATCAAAAAATTTAGAATTCATTCCTGCAATTCTCTCTCTCTTTCCCTCTTGATTTTGAGTTTTCAATTAAGAGTTTAAGTAAATTTCTGTTTTTCTTATTGGTAATCAAGTTCTGTAGATTTGATTATCAGTGTCTTGGTTTTCTTGATTATATCAAAAGTATTTTGATCTACTATCGGAAGTGCAGACGCCGGTATACTTGATCTTTAGATCAGGTTTCATTGTATCCTGGAGGCAAATTTGTTGTAACCTCATACACACCTTTTGGTGAGTTACACATATTGTCTTTAGGAAAGCGACTAAGTAATGTGACTTGAACCATCAATTTTCTGTTTTATATAGACAAGATCATTGCGAAGTTTTGAAGACCCAAAGACCACCAATTGAAGAATTCTAGACAAATTGTTCCAACAGTTTGACCCATTTTTTTTCTTGTCAACTGCGAAAAATTGTGAATTTGCGGAAGTTTAGTAGTTTTGAGAAATTTCTCATGTTTTGCAATTGAAAAGTTTCACTGTTTTAATTTGAATTCAGAAATTTCATAGTTTTGAGTAATTTCTCAGTAATTTCATAGTTTTATTTATTTATTTTTAACATAATTTCTTATTCAATATGAATCTTATTTGTTTGATCTCGATAAATAAATTTTTAAAATATCAAATTTATAGAGATTGGATGCATAGAATGAAAGATGATGTTTTAAAGATTGAAACCAGAGAGTGGGGGAAAAAAAAATTTTTTTTTTACCTAACTGCTAAACACGCCATTGACACCCTTGTGCATCTTAAATGTAAGGGTGAAGCCATCTGACAATAGATGATAATTTTAAAAGACTTCTAATCTCCCAAACAGTTTTTAATGTGCGTTAACAAACTTATGTTAGGACCTATCCTTTGATAAGTTCTTATGGTTAAATGTTACACTAATTATTCATATTTTTTTGGCCCTCTAATTAAGTAAAATGATATAAAATAATGCTACATTTGAAATCTTCCTTTTTACTAATTTTTAATCTATCAAGCAACCTGAGAATACAACTAAATTGTTAAGTAACCTGACAATCAACACAAAAATCTCTATTAGATACGAATCCTAATATGAGATAGATCAAATGGTGAAAGAAGATTTATGTATCCTACTTAATTGGAACATAAGACTTAATTTGATTTAGATTAGTTTGATTTTGTATGAAGGCCTCACAACTTTCAAAATACTTATTATTCATCAAATGTTTTCCAAAAGTTGAGTTACAAGGTACGAACCTTCTGTCCATTTAGTTGATACGAAAAATGAGATCAACTAATGTCAAAATGTCAACTTGATCAAAGAGTGGGATGCAACATGGGCATGATTAACAGAATCTTGATTCGGATTGTAATTAATTAGGCCAAACGATCTGGATCACATTAGGATATTAAATTTAGTAAGATCTTAAAGTGATTACGATCCTATTTATAAAATTGTGTGGAATTGCATACGATCTCGATTCTATTACGATTCCAATCCTATAAATTTTTTTGTTATTATTTGTTTCTTATATATATATGTATGTGTGTATATATATATATAATTTGACTACAAACTTCTTTTTCAATTGTGTCTTCCAACTTATATTAACATAGAAAGTGTATTACATCAAACTTATCATTTTTCTCTAGTCTTTTTAAAATTGTGTATCATACGTTATGATTATCCATAATTTTTCATTTTATTTTATGTTGAAAGTAAAATTTTACGATTTTTGATCCCATTTTATGATCCGATCCACGAGTCCCTTTTAACGATCCCATTTAGGATCCCAATTTTAATAATCTTTAACATGGGTAGTGCCAGCATGAGCTTTTTGGTTCCTAAGCAAACTTTTATGATGGATTCTTCACACATATTCATAAAAAAAAATATTAAAAAAAAAAAATTTGAAAAAATTGTGAGTATAACAAGTACTCACAAAAATTTACTGTATATATAATTACTTAAATAATATACTAAAATTTGCTTCCGCACATTAAGATCTAAAGAAATCATTAGGCCTCGTTTGGAAACAGATTTTTTTTTAGTAATTTTTTTACTCTTTTGGCTAAAATATGATGTAAAAAAGATTAGTATGTTTGGGATAACTTTTTGATTTTTCACAAAAAGATGCACAAAAAATAGAGAGAAAATGAAAATTTTAACTTTTTGATATAGGTTGTTGGTTTTTTGATTTTTTTTTATAAATTTTTGAATTTTAGACTAAAATAGATAGTTCCCAAACGAGGCCTAATTAAAAACTCAAAAAGATAAAATCTGATCTTGTTTTATAGTTTAACAAAATCTAGTTTATAACGAGGAAAAAAAAAAGAAGCCAAAAACAAAAAGGATACTTACGTGTAGTTCCTAATAAGTATACTTATTGTCTAATAAGTCCTATGAGAAAAATTTGTCATAAAAAAGGTCACTAATTGTAAGTTTTATCGACAATTTATAAAAATCATGACCAAAAAAAAAAAAAAAAGACACTAATTGTCAATTTTTAGCGACGTGTGTAAAAAATTGTCATAAAAACTTATTTTTAACGACAATTTTATCAAGACCTATTTTCAATAGGACTTGATGGAAATTAAGTCTAACTATTAGGATCTATTGGTAGTTTACCCAAAGCAGGGTCGAAATCCAAATTCATAATAAAAATGAACAAGATCCAGACTTATTTTCAATAGGACTTGATGGGAATTAAGTCCAACTATTAAGACCTATTGGTAATTCACCCAAAGCAGGGCCGAAATCCAAAGTCATAATAAAAATGAACAAGATCCAGTGAAAAATTACTATGAAACTCATCTATATATTTGTTCCAAAAAAAAAAAAAAAAAACTCATCTATGTATCACTTTCAATGAATAACATGTCTAATCTGTTCAATCTTGAATTTTAGATTCCATTCTTTTCTTGCTAAATGTAAATGGAATGGCTCTTTGGATGCTGGACTTGAACAGAGACCCTCATTTGAATGAGGATTAAAAGGATAATTTTATTCTATTTATGAGTAAAAAAATGGGGCTTGTAGCAGTGATTTTGTGCGCTTATGCACAAGGCCAACCTTTGGTGGATCATGAATCACTCCTACAACGATAATATTTGGAGCAACCTCCATTATAAGGGTTAGATTGTGGTGGAAGACAAGCACCAGTCTTACTGTAAGCTTCACCACTTGCACCACCATTGCATACTGGTTGATTTCTCTTTAAAGCTCCTGGTGATATGTACTTCTTTGTCTCCAGAAACCTTCGGTTTACCTCTGACTCCATCACCATCTCCAAGTCGATATTACATTCTGTTATCAATCCATTGCATTGTACAATTGCATCACTGGTCATAGAGAGAGAAACATCAAGACGAAGAAGGCAAATGAGTAGAAGAAAGTAGAGATGGAGAGGTATAATGGTAGGGCTTGTTTCCATGGCTTCTGTGGCTTGACTTTGTTCCTTCTCACTATGAAGCACTTACAATGGAAATGGAGAATCCAAACTTTTTAAAAGGATGATGGTGGAACCCACACTAGATGCAGATGGACCACACTTTTGTCGACCTTGTGGCCTTACTCTGGTGGTGTTGGTTTGGAAGGATTTAAGTATGGGATAGGATTAATAATTCATCCGGACTAATAATTCGTTGTTTGATTGAAATTTTTTGTACTGGACTATGAATCTCAAATCTATGAGATTATTCTATCTCATGGGGGTGGGATATAATCCATAGGATAACTCATCCCATGGACTAGATAATAAAATTACATTTTTGAGCGTCCACTATTTAATATCTTTTTCAAAATTTATTTATTAAATCATTTATACTTAATTTATTTATTAAATTATTTATACTATTATACTTAATAAATTATTTATACTTTATTAAATTATTTATTTTAATAATATCCTAAATAAACATAGGATTTAATAAAATAGTCTAATCCAGACATCTAATCCCATGACTAAACAAACATAGGATACAAATTCAGTCCAACCAAATAATTTGGGGACAATGTATCCTAAGACTAACAGTCTGGTGCCTTACAATCTTCCCTTATCCAATTCGTTCAAACAAACACACTCTTTAGTTACTATAATAATGCCTTTTTTTTTAATTAAAAAAAAAGTAAGTTGTTTTTGTTGTGAGAAATTTTTAAGTTGTGTTTGACTTTTGAATTTGTAGAAAAATTTATGAAAAATAATGAAAATCGGGGAAAAAAAATTATACTTTATTTATTTATATTGAGTTGATTAAGAGTTTTGTAAGTACGATTAATTCTTGATTACAAATGTAGTTTTCAATGTGTGTTTGGTTACGAGGCTTTGTGGGATTTGGTTGGGAATTGAAGTGATTTTGATTATGAGGCTTTCTGGTGTTTTATTATGAGTTGAAACGGCCTTGGTTATGAAGTTTTTGTGGTGCTTTTGTAGTGAATCACTTTGGCTTTGGTTACGACCCAAATTTGTAAAAGTTATGAATCTTTGTGACAGAAATTTTAGTACATACCGAATGTATCTTTTAGGAGTGTGTATGGTTTCAAGAATTTTGTAGGCAGATTCTATTGGTGCATTGTTAATTTTTTTTTTTGGGGGATAAAATATCATGTCCATAAAATTATGATTGTTTCTTCTCTTTAATGATTATCAATTTATCAGTGCTGCTGATGCTGACATTTTTAGCTCATCAAAACATTCAAGTATGAAAAAATTGTCCAACATGACCACTAGTATAAATAAACTCAACAAATATAAAAAAGATCCTAAACACACATAAGAAACAAAGACATAACATATACACAAGTGAAAAGAACCAAATTCAAGCTCTCCTACAGAGATGCATGGACTCTTTGCTAACGGATTAACTCATCAAAATCCGAGTCAGATATTAATCCACTCCATCCTACATCAGAATTTAAAGTTAGAACATGGTCACTAGAGAAGAAGTTTCTCCGTTCATCAATAGAGAAGACGTTGTTGTAAGAACTAGGTTTGGTCATAGATAACTCAACACCAATCTCAATACGAGTCTCCCAAGTCTCCTGTAATTGCAATGTTAACTGGAGACTCGTTACCACATCATCCATCGAGGGTCGTTGGATTACCTGACAAAGAATACAACCCAATGCAATCTTGACAAACTCCTTGAAGCATTCTGGTGCTATTTTCCCAATCAGATATGGATCAATGACTTGATCAATGGTTCCTCTTTTGCAGCTACTTTGGAACCAACAGGGGAGGAACTCCTCACCTTCATTCTGGCTGGAAGTATGTACCTTCTTGCAATGTCATTGGGTATTAGTTTAGAGACTCCAAAATCAGTAACTTTCGCAACCCAATTCTCGTCCAACAGAATAGTGGCTGGCTTTATGTTGCAGTGGATGACTCCATGCTTCACACTCGAATGGAGATGTTGTAGTCCTCTTGCTACACCAATGCAAATCTTGAGTCGCTCTTTCCACAAAAGTGGATCGCTGTTTATTTTGAATAAATGATCTTCCAAGGATCCATTTGTCATGTAATCATACAAGCTGATTAACTCTGGTTTCTCATAGTAGAATCCAATTAAAGAGACTATGTGGGGGTGACTGTCGAGTAGGGAGTGTACCTCAATCTCAAACCTAGCTTCTTCCCAGTCTCGCAATGATTTCATGTCACGCCCCGAACCCGCCCCTAGAAGTTCGGTGACGAGACCGGCCAGTAATCCTAGATTACCAAAGGCCTTCCAATATAAAACATACATAACGGGGGCTCGCGGAAGCATAAACCAAATATAAAGAGTCCAAGAGCTGTGCATAAATATGAACAAGTTATATACATGCTGAAAATAAGTTATTTACCCACATCTTTACATAATGTGTAGTCATCAAAACATATACAACTATTCACATTCAGATACAACAGTACAACAAAACAAAACAAAAACTCGCAACGGCCTTCCAGGCCTAGCCTCAACTCGGAGGCTCCAAAACTCAGGTAGGCTTCAAAACGGCGGCTCGGCTCGAGACTCCGCCTAGGCTCGACTCCCTGAATGCTCACCTATAATACATAAATACAAACAATGAGCTAAAGCTCAGCAAGTAACATAACAGTAAAGAGGTTAGTGAACGAAGTCCAACATTCATAATTCTGAAGTAAATCAATCATAATCATGTATCAATCATCATATAACATACGTAATGGCATACTCCACAGGGACTTAACATAGGCTGTCTTCCGACTAGAGTAACCGGTCCGTACACCGATTAATCGACTGACGAGATCTCGTAAACTGGTCCGTTAGGACTACCTATGGATGCCATACTAGATTCGCAAACTAGGACCTTCGTTCACAGAAAACATTTATCATTTTAAAATCATATCATATGGCATTTGAAACATAAGTCATAATAACATATCTTTACGGAAACGTTACTTACAATGGGTTTCCGATACCGTTGGCACGGTCTTCTCAATCTGACCTGCAATCATTCACATTGTAACACATTCTTAACATATCATCATCATATAATAACTCATGCCATTCTTTCTTCTTTTACATTTAGCCATAGTCATTCTCTTCCTTTATTACATTTATTTATGTCCATAATATGATCAAAAGATGCGAAATGATGCCAATTACATACTAAAACCATTTGAAACAACTTCCCGAAATTTCCTGAAAATAAGCCTTCCCGCTCGAGCGCGACTTTGTCCGCTCGAGCGGACTGTAAACTGCCTGAAAACTGCTGGAAGGGTGATTTCTACGCTCGAGCGGCCTTACCTCCGCTCGAGCGGACCATGCAACAGTCCGAAAATCTGGTTCTTCTTCCGAGCTTCCTTTTCCTCTTTGCAAAAATCCATTTTCACATTCATGAATTTAAGTCTCAAAACACTGGATTACCAACATGATTCAACTATTACATCTTCAATTCAAACCCATATACATCGTATCTAAAATCAACCCATAATCAACCCATGAAGAATCATCAATTTGAACATAAAAGCTTCATATTAACACATCCATGGAGATTTGAGAAATAATCTCCCTTAAGTCCAATAATCATGAAACGAACCCTTCTAAACTATAATCTTGAGTTCCATAAGCAAGAATCACAATCCATTGCAAGAATTTAGAAGAATCCTTACCTTAATGGAGATGGCCCAACTTGATTTCCCCCTTTCTCTTCCTTTCTTCTCTTGGTCTCTTTCTCCCTCACGATTTCCTTCTCTCTCTCTCTCTTCTCTAGATTTTTCTCTTTTGGTATATGAGTCAAATGAAGTCAAAAAGGTAACCAATCCTTATCTTATAACATATCTATCAATTAAACCATTTGTGCCAAAACTCTAAAGCCAAACAAGGCCCTTGTCATCACATATAATCTATTTGAGCCCAAAACGTGAACCAAACGGGGCGTAGCGAATCAGATAAATTTCAGTCTTCAATTTATCGGCCTAGATGGTTCTAAAAATTCCCGGTATCACATCAACATGTTCAATTTCATTTTCTGATTCCATTTCGGTCATTAATTTCAGTCCCGAAATTGTCATCCCAACAGATATTTTCCTAAATTCAACAGATATTCTTCAATTAACTCACATTTAAGCATAATTAATCTCTGGTAATTACAACATATGATTCCGGGTCGTTACACTCTCCCCAACTTAAAAAGTTTGGTCCTCCAAACTTAGCTGATTCTGATATAATCCAGTTAGACATCTTGAATACATTATCAGTCCTCTATCATAGATGATCAATTCACAAGTAGTTATAGTTGTAGCATTTCCTAATAATAACAAGGCTAAGTTTGTTCTATCGTCAACATATGTTCAACAATTCTCCTTCGCATAGGTAATACTGCTAGTATCAAGATAAGTGATAAAGTCATACCTGTCTTTGCTTTTCCATTGTTCGGTGTCTTATCTGCAACTAGGGTGTAAACTCTTGCTTGCCTCACAGTGTTCCCTTCAGATGTTGCAATCGTCTGCGGTGCCATTGTTGAGTTTCCACTAGTCACGGGTCTTTCAGTCCTTGGGTGCGTTTGTGGGCAAGTCCTGGCTATATGTCCCCTTTGTCCACATTTGAAACAAACTCCACGGCGGCAGATGCCCCAGTGCTGCTTCCCACATTCCGGACAAGTAGGTTTATCTACACTGCCGCTACTTTCCTTCTTCATGTTGTCACTAAAACTTGAATTCAAAATTTCACTCCTGGAGGCGATTGACTCACTAACTGTGTCCACTTTTTGTTTCTTGAATCTTTTATTTTCTAATTCGGTCCCGGTTGTTGATTTGGACGCTTTCAAACTAGCAACATTCGACTCAGATATCAGAGCCCGGTCGAGTACATCAACATACTTTTCCAGTTTTAGAACATTTACCCGGTCAAGGACTTCAACATGTAATCCACCCTCAAATTTTCTAGCCTTCTTGTATTCCGTGTCAACCATATGAGGAGCATAACGAGCTAATTCTGTAAATTTACTCTCATATTCTGCTACAGACATGACACCCTGCTTCAGCTGTTCAAATTCTGAAATTTTTCTATCTCGCATACATTGAGGAAAATATTTTTCGTAGAATATTTCTTTGAATCGATCCCATGTCAAGTCCCTATTTGCATCTCGAACTAACATCCACCATCGTCTCGCTTCTTCTTTCAAAGTAAATGTTGCCAACAGAACTTTGTAAGCATCTGCACACGGAAATACCTCAAAAATTTTCTCAGTTTCAAGTACCCATGCTTCTGCTTTCAATGGTTCAATTCCCCCTTCAAATTCTGGCGGTTTCAGCTTCTTATATTTCTGGGTAAGGGTAATCATATCATCATTAGGGATCGGTTCCATTTGCACAGGTGGCGGAGGAGGAGGTGGAAAAGGTTGCCTCTGTGGTGGTTGTTGGTTTTGTTCTAGTTGTTGTCTAACCATTCCAGTCAAAGCTTCTACCATTTGTTCTAATCTGTTCATTCTTGCATCTGAAGATTCTGTTTCATCGACATTTCTGACATTGGCATCTTCCATTGGTCTATAGAACCCATGACAATAACACATTTCATTTTCCATATACTGTTTCCTTTACTGCCTCACCATCATTCAGTTCTCATTTCTCATATTCATAAAACACACCCACACATGCACATGTATGCATGCCATGCGCTATTTCTTTTCTAATGCACCTAACAGCTCAATGGACACGTGTGTGGGTAAATAACTCGTGCGCTCTGATACCACTCTGTCACGCCCCGAACCCGCCCCTAGAAGTTCGGTGACGAGACCGGCCAGTAATCCTAGATTACCAAAGGCCTTCCAATATAAAACATACATAACGGGGGCTCGCGGAAGCATAAACCAAATATAAAGAGTCCAAGAGCTGTGCATAAATATGAACAAGTTATATACATGCCGAAAATAAGTTATTTACCCACATCTTTACATAATGTGTAGTCATCAAAACATATACAACTATTCACATTCAGATACAACAGTACAACAAAACAAAACAAAAACTCGCAACGGCCTTCCAGGCCTAGCCTCAACTCGGAGGCTCCAAAACTCAGGTAGGCTTCAAAACGGCGGCTCGGCTCGAGACTCCGCCTAGGCTCGACTCCCTGAATGCTCACCTATAATACATAAATACAAACAATGAGCTAAAGCTCAGCAAGTAACATAACAGTAAAGAGGTTAGTGAACGAAGTCCAACATTCATAATTCTGAAGTAAATCAATCATAATCATGTATCAATCATCATATAACATACGTAATGGCATACTCCACAGGGACTTAACATAGGCTGTCTTCCGACTAGAGTAACCGGTCCGTACACCGATTAATCGACTGACGAGATCTCGTAAACTGGTCCGTTAGGACTACCTATGGATGCCATACTAGATTCGCAAACTAGGACCTTCGTTCACAGAAAACATTTATCATTTTAAAATCATATCATATGGCATTTGAAACATAAGTCATAATAACATATCTTTACGGAAACGTTACTTACAATGGGTTTCCGATACCGTTGGCACGGTCTTCTCAATCTGACCTGCAATCATTCACATTGTAACACATTCTTAACATATCATCATCATATAATAACTCATGCCATTCTTTCTTCTTTTACATTTAGCCATAGTCATTCTCTTCCTTTATTACATTTATTTATGTCCATAATATGATCAAAAGATGCGAAATGATGCCAATTACATACTAAAACCATTTGAAACAACTTCCCGAAATTTCCTGAAAATAAGCCTTCCCGCTCGAGCGCGACTTTGTCCGCTCGAGCGGACTGTAAACTGCCTGAAAACTGCTGGAAGGGTGATTTCTACGCTCGAGCGGCCTTACCTCCGCTCGAGCGGACCATGCAACAGTCCGAAAATCTGGTTCTTCTTCCGAGCTTCCTTTTCCTCTTTGCAAAAATCCATTTTCACATTCATGAATTTAAGTCTCAAAACACTGGATTACCAACATGATTCAACTATTACATCTTCAATTCAAACCCATATACATCGTATCTAAAATCAACCCATAATCAACCCATGAAGAATCATCAATTTGAACATAAAAGCTTCATATTAACACATCCATGGAGATTTGAGAAATAATCTCCCTTAAGTCCAATAATCATGAAACGAACCCTTCTAAACTATAATCTTGAGTTCCATAAGCAAGAATCACAATCCATTGCAAGAATTTAGAAGAATCCTTACCTTAATGGAGATGGCCCAACTTGATTTCCCCCTTTCTCTTCCTTTCTTCTCTTGGTCTCTTTCTCCCTCACGATTTCCTTCTCTCTCTCTCTCTTCTCTAGATTTTTCTCTTTTGGTATATGAGTCAAATGAAGTCAAAAAGGTAACCAATCCTTATCTTATAACATATCTATCAATTAAACCATTTGTGCCAAAACTCTAAAGCCAAACAAGGCCCTTGTCATCACATATAATCTATTTGAGCCCAAAACGTGAACCAAACGGGGCGTAGCAAATCAGATAAATTTCAGTCTTCAATTTATCGGCCTAGATGGTTCTAAAAATTCCCGGTATCACATCAACATGTTCAATTTCATTTTCTGATTCCATTTCGGTCATTAATTTCAGTCCCGAAATTGTCATCCCAACAGATATTTTCCTAAATTCAACAGATATTCTTCAATTAACTCACATTTAAGCATAATTAATCTCTGGTAATTACAACATATGATTCCGGGTCGTTACATTTCAACTCCTTGAACCTTTTGATCGCAACAATACCAGTTTCCCCATCCAAATACCCTTTGTACACCTTGCAAAGCTCACCTTCTCCGATCAAACGATCCTCACTGAAATCATTTGTGGCTGCTCGAATATCAGCTAGTGAGAAGTGACGGAGTTGACGGGTGACACTATCTAGAAGTGGTTCCCAAAATGAATCATTTGATGGTCCACTCTCAAAACCATTGTCCTTTCTCTCCCTCCTTCAACGATTCATACCTTTAGGCACAGTAGCAATACCCTGAAACAGCTTTCCGATTATTCCCTTTGATGGTTCTTTAAGTTGTGACAACAATGCAAGATCAAGAGTCTCCACCACTTCAGCCATTGTAGGCCTTTCCTGTGGATGATCATGTAAACAATTGCGGGCAACTTCTACAAAGCACTTTAGACTCTGTGGTGTTATCTGTCCACTCAATGAGGAATCAATGATTCGATCAACATTTCCCTTCTGAATGAATTGTTGAGCACAAAGGATTAAACTAATTTCCTCCTCCTCGAGTTTTTCATCCACAGACGGCCTCCCACAGAGCACTTCCAACAACACCACACCAAAGGCATACACATCAGATTTCTTGGTTAGTCTTTTGGTACGGTAATAATGGGGATCAAAATACCCAACTGTACCTTTGACGCTCGTACTAACGTGGGTTGCTGAATTGCTTATAGTGCATTTGGACAGCCCAAAATCTGAAATCTTGGCTATCCAATTCTTGTCCAACAGAATGTTTGTGGTCTTCACATCTCGGTGTATGAAACTTTGATCGGTACCAGTATGAAGGTAGTCTAACCCTCGTGCTGCACCGATGCAAATGTTGAGCCTCAGCTCCCATGTGAGATGAGAAGTACTAATTTTAGTTTGGTTTCTACTTCTTTTATGGAGATGATCGGCTAGGGTCCCACGAGCCATATATTCGTAAACAAGGATCATTTCTTGGCAGTCGCTGCATTGGCCGATCAGAGCAACAAGATGAGTGTGTCGGAGCTTAGACAACATCTTGACCTCAGTCCAGAACTCCTCTGCGCCTTGTTTGGACTCTGCTTTCAACCTCTTTATGGCAACAGCTGTAGCACCGTTGTCGATGAACCCCTTGTATACCTTACCAAATCCGCCACTCCCAATAACTAATTCTTCATTAAAATTGTCGGTGATTGATTGTATCTCAGCTAGTGAAAAGCAACGGCATGATTCAATCATAACTCTTGAAATTGCATCATCAGCACTTAAACCAGGCATATCTTGGCATGAGTACTCAGATTCAATCACAACGCTTGGAATTGTATCATCAGCACTTAAACCAGACATATCTTGGCACGAGTACTCAGATTCAATCACAACGCTTGGAATTGTATCATCAGCACTTAAACCAGACATATCTTTGATATTTGGGAGCCTAAATATATGAAAGAATATACCAGTAACACTAGAAGAAGAAGATCAAAAAAGATGAGTTTTTGAGAGAGGAGTTGATTTAGGCGTTGATTTAGGCGATAGAGCTCAACAGTCGGTGTGTGGTGTGTGATTTCAGTGTGGACCCCATCAACAACCTTACCGCGTGATCATGGCGCCTTGTGAAACCGTGCTAGCCATCGGGTACTGACATGACTTTTAGTTTAGAATTTTCAAAATTTAATTCGTACTATTTTGTTATGAGGGCTCAAGTTATAAATATAATTTTTAATTTTATTTAGAAATTCTTTCACGTGCTAAATTTTTAAGGAAGAATTGGAAAAATAAAAAAAAAATTACAAAAATATGTAGAGTGTAAGTGATTTTGTAATAGGATGAAAGTGAAATGTTGGTGCAAGTCATATTAAAAAAAAAAAAAAAACACCTATGTGCCATTGGGATGTAACTCCCAATAATTAGATAGAATGTGCAGACGTAGGGGGGTAAATTGATTTTTGAAATATAATTTGAGGGGCAAATTGATTTTTAATTTGGGGAACAAATTGATTTTTAAGGTATAATTTGAGAGGTAAAATAAAATTTTAAATGAACTTTGTGTCACATTATAGACAGAATGTGACAACAATGGTCAAATTGATCAAAATTTCAAAAGTTTAAGTGTAAACTTAATATTAATTAAAATCTAAATGTCAAATTAAAAAACACGTAAAAATTTGGAAGATAAAATATTTTCTCTATATCCTTTTAGTAGTTATGTTTAATGTAGAATTAAAATTATTAATGCAGTATTATTATTATTATTATTATTATTATTATTATTATCGACGGGAAAAGGTCAAGGACAGAAAAATAATATAAAATTTGACTCTTTTTAGCCATCTCTTTGTACAGAAAATATTAGAAGTTGCCTAATGAGCACCCACCATTATTCTAACTCTACCCTTCAGACCTCCACTCCTACAACCTTCCTCGGGTAGCTCCTCCACCTGTCACCCTGCCCCAGTTCCCATTCCCTATGGCAAATCCTTTTCTCTATTGGTGACCCCCTCTCTCCTCTTCCTTGACAACCATCATCTCCATTGAAATTATAAAAGCACGTTTGATCAGTAGTATTAAAGCATAAAATTGAAATTGCTAATTCATAAGTTCATAATTTTGTGTTTGATGGTAAATTTTATTAATCAAATTACATGTATAAGAGACATTCAATTCGATGAAATCAACGAATTTTTAATATTAAAAGAGGGCTAAGGATCATAATTTCAAACATGAAAGAAAAATAAAATAAAATAAATACATGATAAATAGTTACCTCACTAATTTTATCTGAGAACTAATTTTACACTAATTCATAGGATTATTAATCATTTTACTATTAATCCTGTTAATCAAACAAGGCCTAAGAAAATTTAGTTTCGAATAGGAGCTCTTAACAGATTGATGGACTCTATCAAATATGACAGACATTAATAATAATAAAACACAACTTACTCATATATATAAAACAAAGCTTGTAGATTTGTACGACCTGAAGGTCGTACATAGCTCCTAAGGAGACACAAATTCCTCAATAAAAACTCTATATATTCAATTATTCCTTTCCAATTATTCCTTCTGTTCTTCCTTTACGTTGCGACACCAATGCGAGATCAAGAGTCCCCACCACTTCAGCCATTGTAGGCCTTTCCTTTGAATCAGTTTGTAAACAATTGTAGGCAACTTCTACAAAGTACTTTAGACTTTGTGGTGTTATTTGCCCAATCAATGAGGGATCAATGATTCGATCAACCTTTCCCTTTTTAATGTGTCGTTGAGCCCAAAGGATTAGACTAATTTCCTCCTCCTCGAGTCTTTTATCCACTGGCGGCCTCCCACAGAGCACTTCCAACAACACCACACCAAAGGCATACACATCAGATTTATTGGTCAGTTTCTCGGTATAGAAATAAACCGGATCGAAATATCCAAATGTACCTTTAACTCTCGTACTAACGTGGGTTGCTGAATTGCTTGTGCATTTGGACAGCCCAAAATCTGAAATCTTGGCTACCCAATTCTTGTCCAACAGAATGTTTGTGGTCTTCACATCTCGGTGTATGAAACTTTGATGGGTACCAGTATGAAGGTAGTCTAACCCTCGTGCTGCATCGAGGCAAATGTTGAGCCTCCGCTCCCATGTGAGATGAAAAGTACTAATTTTAGTTTGGTTTCTACTTCTTTTATGGAGATGATCGGCTAGGGTCCCACGAGCCATATATTCGTAAACAAGGATCATTTCTTGGCAGTCGCTGCATTGGCCGATCAGAGGAACAAGATGAGTGTGTCGGAGCTTAGACAACATCTTGACCTCAGTCCAGAACTCCTCTGCGCCTTGTTTGGACTCTGCTTTCAACCTCTTTATGGCAACAGCTGTAGCACCATTGTCGATGAACCCCTTGTATACCTTACCAAATCCGCCACTCCCAATAACTAATTCTTCATTAAAATTGTCGGTGATTGATTGTATCTCAGCTAGTGAAAAGCAACGGCATGATTCAATCACAGCGCTTGAAATTGCATCATCAGCACTTAATCCAGACATATCTTGGCATGAGTACTCAGATTCAATCACAACGCTTGGAATTGTATCATCAGCACTTAAACCAGACATATCTTGGCATGAGTACTCAGATTCAATCACAACGCTTGAAGTTGTATCATCAGCACTTAAACCAGACATATCTTTGATATTTGGGAGCCTCAATATATGAAAGAATATACCAGTAACACTAGAAGATGATTAAAAAAGATGAGTTTATGAGAGATGAGAAAGAAACAATGAGTGGTCTCTGATTGAAACAGGAGTTGATCAGCACTTAATATATGAAAGAATATACCACCGACGACTTGATTTAGGCGATAGAGTTCAACAGTCGGTGTGTGGTGTGTGATTTCAGTGTGGACCCCATCAACAACCTTACGGCGTGATCAAGGACAGAAAAATAATATAAAATTTGACTCTTTTTAGCCATCTCTTTATACAGAACAACAATGCTACAGACCACTAAATTTCTACCACTAACATCACCACTAATGATGTGAAAAGCAAAAAAAAAAAAAAATTAAGACACAAAATACATAGAGCAACCACTAATTAGTGGTCTGCATCATTTTTCTATACAAAAAATGTTAGAAGTTGACTAACGAGCACCCACCACTATTCTAACTCTACCCTTCAAAACCTCCAGTCCTACAACCTTCCTGGGGTAGCTCCTCCTCCTGTCACCCTGCCCCAGTTCCCATTTCCTATGGCAAATCCTTTTCTCTATTGGTGACCCCCTCTCTCCTCTTCCTTGACAACCATCATCTCCATTGAAATTATAAAAGCACGTTTGATCAGTAGTATTGAAACATAAAATTGAAATTGTTAATTCATAAGTTCATAATCTTATGTTTGATTGTAAATTTTATTAATCAAATTACATGTACGAGGGACATTCAATTCGACGAAATCAGTGAATTTTTAACATTAAGAGGGGGCTAAGGATCATAATTTCAAACATGAAAGAAAAATAAAATAAAATGAATACATGATAAATGGTTACCTCACTAATTTTATTTGAGAACTAATTGTACACTAATTCATAGGATTATTAATCATTTTACTACTAATCCTGTTAATCAAACAAGGCCTAAGAAAATTTAATTCCGAATAGGAGCTCTTAACAGATTGATGGACTCTATCAAGTGTGGCAGACATTAATAATAATAAAACACAACTCACTCATCTATATAAAACAAAGCTTGTAGATATGTACGACCTAAAGGTCGTACATAGCTCCTAAGGAGACACAAATACCTCAATAAAAACTCTATATATTTAAATTTCTTTTTTTCCTTTCTTCTTTTATCTTTATTATATTGTTACAATGATCACTAACCTCTTTATAGAGAGGACTTTTTACATTCACCAAATACATTCATGTAGTTTCCTAATTACATTCACCAAAACACATTGAAGTTAACCAAATGACACTTCAAACTTTAAGATTCTAATACATAAACTAAACATTTTAATGTATCTAACATTAATTCTAAATTAAATTCCAACAAATTCCTCCTTAATTTTGAATTTCATCACTCCATGTTTTCACCAATGATTCTTCACTAGGATCAAACACATCTTTCAGCTGCTTCTTCAAGTTTTCATTTTCAGCAAATTTTTTCATGTACGAGTCACACAAATCTGCATACGAACTCATTAAAGTAGATATTATAGCAATTCTAGTTTAGACCTGACCCATTTGGTGTTTTGGATCTGGATTTCATTGTCTTATATGGTTGTTCATGTCTTGTTCATCTTGTACTTCATTAAGTTTGGTTAGTGGAGTGTCTGGTTGGCGTTTGAAACAGCTTGTTCATGTCTTTTTGGCCTCTTCGCTCGAGCGTAATTCTTACGCTCGAGCAGTTTTTGAGAACTCGCAGTACTTTTACAGGCCTACAAAGATATTGGGAGGGTGGCATTCTTCGCTCGAGCAGTCTTTATTGTGCTCAAGTGGTGTTGGCTCGAGCGATGTTTTTTTAGCTCGAGCGGTGGTCTTCTGCTTGTAAAACTTTTGAGAGTTGGTATTCTTCGCTTGAGAGGCTACTTTGTGCACTCGAGCGATCCCACTTATTGTGTCTGGTTGCTCAAGCGACATTTCTTGTGCTCGAGGGGTCTGAGCGTATATCAATTCGTAAAAGTCATTTTTTGGGTCACTTTTTCATCTCTCTGTCTCTAAACATTCTAAAACCCCTAAATCTAGAGCCTCTCTCTGTAGAACTCACATTCTCTCTACAAATACAACTAAATCCCTTCATTTCTTCACCCTAGTTTCCTTGTCAAAAACGTAGAGCTCAACAAGGGCTTCCATTTAATCTGAGCGGATCGTCTTTTCGTTGTCGGTGGTTTTTTCGGCTTGTCTTCTCTTCACTGCAAGAGGTGGGGTCTATTTCTTTAACTCGACGTGAGTTTGTTGGTGTATTTGTGGTATATTTTGATATATAGATCTTGTGATGCTTATATTGATTTTTGGGGTATATTTTGTGGGTTGAAGATTTGTTCAAATTGGGGGTTGTTGGTTATGATTTTGCTATTAAAAAGTATTCTTGGTATACAAAACTTGCATATGATTTTGTAAAAGAGAAAAACCCCAATTTATAGAAGAATCCTAAATGAAGTTGATTTTGGGAATTTGGGTAGAATTATGGAAAATGGATTTGGTTGGAAAAGTATGTTGATGTTTTGGAAAAACACCGAGTATTAAATACTCTTTTGGAAATGTTCTAGAAAAGTGATTGTTGAAATTGTTGGATTGTATATTCGTATTCTAAAAATCCAATCACATAACCCACAATGTAAAATACTCAAATTAAATCCTTAATTGTCATAATGCCAAAATCCATAAAAATAAATAGTTCTTATATGAAAAAGTTCACCAAGTCCACTAATATAATCCACTAACAAAACAATAATCTAAGTACTTAAATCACAGTCCTACTCTCATCACTTTCACATGTAAAAATCCCACGCAGCTCTACTCTTCAGAATCTGAAAAAAAAAATAAGGGTAAGCTAGAAAGCCCAGTAAATAACCAACCATCACTGCTAGCTGGATCAAGTATACAAAAATAAATAAAGAAATCGATAACTAATAAATATAATTTTTCTACAGTTCAATAAATGAACAATTATTTGTAAGATGGTTTCAAAGCTAAAAATAAACAATGTACAATACATTTTAAATAAAAAGCCAATGTGATAATTCAAAGTAATTCGTTGTTCAAATCGATGGTTCTGTTAGGTTTTTATTCTTGGCAACCCCGTTTGACAAAACTCCTTTCAGATGTATTTATTTTCGCATTTTTATTCAGTGGAGGCTATGAGTTTATTAGATGCGAATCCAACCCGAATCGAGCCATGCAGAGAAGTTTGTGATGTTAATGCTTTCAAGATTGCCACTTCGCTGATTATTACGGGGGTCGAGCTGCCCGGTCAGCTCGCGGCCGAAGCAAAATTCAAATTTGCATTCAAAGTTGCATGTCAGCCGTTGCTCGCTCGAGCCAAGGAGTGCTCGCTCGAGCTAAGGCTTGCTCACTCGAGCCAAGGAATGCTCGCTCGATCCAAGGATTGCGTCCATACAAAAACCTGAAGAAAGTGATTGGTCGCTCGAGCGAAGGCACTAGTAGAAATCACGAAATTTACTCTCCTCGCTCGAGCCAGGAAAGCCTCGCTCGAGCGAGCCTCAGAATCCGGATTTCTCAAGGAGTTTGATTTCTTCCCAATCTTGGATTACTTTTGGTTCTCTATAAATACTTGGTTTTCTCCCAAAACTAAGTAATTGATTGAAGTCCTCCAGATCTTCTTTTTGATCCTTAAAGGTTTATATCTGGGGATATTTTATTTTTCTTTGATGTCTTATTGAGTATTCAACTCATGATCTGAAAAGGCTACATCAAAGGTTTTGTTTGTTACACAAAAGAGAGAGTTGTTCTTCAGTTGTGGATTCTGAAGAATTCGGTCTGAAGCTTCGGTGGTGGAATCCGGAGTGGCTCATCAGAAAGACAATTCCGTGGTGAAGATGGGGTTGGAAGAGGCACATAGAGGTTGGTTCAATTAGGCGTTGTGGATTCGCTAGATAATTGAGAGTGATACCTGTGTAATTCCTTTATATCTTCTTAGTGGATTGTTCTGGTGGCTGTGGCCCGTGGTTTTTTGATCACAATTGGAAGGTGTCCAATTGTGGTTTTTCCACGTAAAATCTTTGTGTCTCTTTCTCTTGATTGTTTGATTGGGATTGTTATTTTTTTGCTTAAAATTGGTACATAATCACAAATCAACATCTAGGAGGTTTCTAGATTTTTCAGGTTCGATATTCAGATAGTTCAATGTTCGATTCACAAAACCCGAGTCTTAATGACTATGGTCACTTAGCCCGTGACAAGGCCCCAGAACCACACATAGGCCGGTGGTAAAGCCCCAAAAGAAACTAGTTTCTGTGCCAATAAATAACCCCCATTGGCTAGGGTCCAAATCATAGTCAGACTAGAGTGATGTTCAAAATTCAAACAATACATAACTTTCAAATAAAATATTCGATATTTTCGGAATAAACATTTGGTACAATTTTCAGAATAGTTTTACAAAATATTCAAATAACTTTCATAATAATATTCGATGTTGTTTTATACTTGACCCATGTTTTATTTTAAGAGAACACGAAGGCTATAAATATATATTATTATTTTAAACGATTTGATAGGAATAAAAATGAACCAACAGTGATAGAGGGTTACTTACCTCAAACGCTTAGAAATAACACTCCAATCACCAACTCCAAACACCCAACTCCACCACTTCAATCACATAAACCTAATAAATAGAACCTCAAATAAATTAATATTTTGATGTCTTTCACACATGTAATGACTCGGATCTTGATTCACTTTGGATTGATGAAAAGTGGTGCCCGTCACCTTAAAACTTGTACGGTTGTTAGACTCTTGATATTGATGGGTTGACGAGTGGACTTTAAATATTATAATTGAGGACCCTTGGGTGATGTTTGGAACCTTAATTGAAGTCTTAACAAGGCATTTGGATAAGATTAGATAAAAAGCCCCAAGTTTGGAGTTTGAGTTTTTGACCAGCCGTCACTCTTTTGCCCTTTTCTCCTTCCATACTTTGAATTTGAATGTGAGGTCAGAACCATTGGAAAGCTTGTTTCCGGGGCTTCAATTTGGACACAAGAACGACCTAGAACGGAGTCCGGATGGGAGAGTTATACCTGTTTGAATTTTGTGTGTCTGTGCTGGAAGCATGCTCGCTCGAGCGAGCTTCTCTTCGCTCGAGCGAGATGCGCGAATACAGCAGCTCAAAAACGGGATTTTGAGATCATTTCTTACATTTTCTTTTCCCCTCTTCTTTCCTCTTGCCCTAGGTCCGAAAACCCTAGGGTTTTGATCCCAAATACTTCCATTTCCCTTAGGTTTGATCAAGATCTTCCGCCAAAAAGTGAAGAAGGCATGAAGATTTACATTTTCAACCGATTGAAGCTCGGATTTGTGGTGGATTCTTCCGATAGCTCGGTCATTTGCATGTTTCTTGAGGTAGGGGTCCTAGTTCTCCTTCAATGCTTACATTAATAGATAGATTTGTGGTATTTTGGAGTATATAAATGCAAAATCTACATTTTGAGCATATAGAATTATATTATGGAAATTTGGGAGATTTCGGATTTGAAGAGTTTGGGGTGTTATTGTTGGGTTTAGATTATGGATCAGGAACCTAGGATGTATAATCAAGGGAAAATTGGAAGAAGAAAATAATGGGTTAAGAAGTTGGAATTTTTCTTGAAATTTCTAGATTTTTCTTGAAACCCTAGGTTGATTTATGATGATAAACAATGAGTTTGCCCAAATTGAAAGTAGAATCATGAAATTGAGGTATGGAATGGTATATATACAAGTTTAATTGAATTTTGGAAATGTTTGCCCATTTATACGTTTTAATCCTAAGTTGTGGTATTTTGGTATGTGGGGGTAGTTTGGTAATTTTGGGAGAAACCTTAGAGTTTTGGCTTAGATTAATTTGTATAATTAATTTAAGGGAAAAATGTGGAATTGGGTTTAATTCATGAAATTGGGGAAATTATGAGATTAATGATATAATTGGGTAGTTTAAATACTTACCTTTGAGAATGTCGAATTTACATTCATTGATGTATTTATTTCTTGTTTAGAAATAACTGTTTTGGGCTATCGGTGGAGGATAGTCGTGGTTGTTGTAGACCTTGCATGTGGCTTAGGTATAACTGAAATTAAGTCATTTATTTTGACTGTTGAATTAATACAGAACATTACTTGTATTGATTATGTGTTGTATATGGCAAGTGTGTATTACATTGCATATGCATTTGGTTTTGGAGGAGATAGGGGATGAACTCCACGGTTTAGGGGAAGATAGGGGATGGACCTCTAAACCGGATTTGTTGGGAGGAGATAGGGGATGAACTCCACGGTTTAGGGGAAGATAGGGGATGGACCTCTAAACCGGATTTGTTGGGAGGAGATAGGGGATGGACTCCAGTAGCATCACATATGTGTGTGCTTATTGATAATAGAAATATTTCTATTTGTTGTTGATATGATACATCACCACCAAGTGTATCAGTTGGGAAGTATGGAAGTGGATTTGATTGAGATTGTTATAACATCAGCATGTGTGTTTAATTTGGTATAAGAAAGGTTTAACTTGATGTGTTATCCTTGTTGAGTTGTTTGGCCAGGTTCTGAGCCATGTCTGTATAAATGGAAAGTGTATTGTGTCATAGACCGTGTGTCATAGACAATGTAGACATTTGTGTCCTAAGACTGTAAATTGATTATAGATTATGATGGTAAACTTAATGAAGTAGTTGTGTTAATAAAAGTAAATTGTGAGAGTTGTTCTATAATTAAATAAAGGATTGGCTTGGAAGAGTTTACTAACATTGTGTTATCTTGAAATGAAACTTTGTGGGTGAAATTAACGGGGTGAAATGAGTATAGGAGAATTGTTGGCGAGTCAAAAAGGAAATTGCCTTGAAATTATGGGGTTTTAAGTTAAAAGTGAAAAGTAGAAAAGAAGAATGGAAGGAAAAGAAGAGTAATAACAATGGAAAATTAATTGAGAAATGTTTGGGAAATTGGTTAATAACATTTAAATGATGTTGTTTCTTAAATATGGTTGTTTCACAAGGATCTATGATTTTCTAAAGTTCAGGGATGATTTTTATGGCTGAAGGTTTTTCCTACAAGTGCTTAAATTGTTTTTGAGAAAAAGATACCTTATTTATGATATTTTGAGATTATGAAATGTCACCCTACTATATTGTATCACCCCGCATGCATGATCATTTCTATCTGTGTGTTCGTTATTGATTTAGAACTATGAGATTCCTACTGGGCATTAGTGCTCACCCCGTTGTTGTAAAATTTTTTTACAGGAAGGAAAGTTTGGGTTATTTGATTGAAGATTTATGGAGTTCTTCAGTTCATTCGTATAGCTTTCTTAGTAGATGTAAAGGTAGTGGAGTTGTATTTGTAATTATTTATTTGTAGCTTCGCGGCAGAAGCTTGGCATGTATTATTGTTGTTGTAATTATTGAGAGAGGGAGAACATGTATCTTTGAGATTCTATTACTCAAGTGTAATAGATATTTGTAAATGTATTTATAAAAAAAAAAAATATGGACCTAAATTTACAGGCTTTGGTAATGTTTTCAAGTAATAAAAAGTGGGGTGTGACAACACATCAACAAGAACCCATTATATATATATATATATATATGTGCTTAAAATCCAAGAGACACCAAATCAATCCACCCAATTCAATAGCCAAACACACCTTACCTAATATACAAAACCCAAAAGTCAAAACACATCCTGATCCATGATACAAAATTCCATTGTTTCTATTACCCACCCAAAGTTACACTTACACATTGCACCCAATTCTCAAAACCTAAGTAGGCACCTATAGATCTTCCAAATCCCTTTAATGCATTGATTGTTAAATTCCTCAACATAAACTTAATAATTAACAGTAAAGGCAGATTTTACCTTAACCAATGAGTGTCCCAAAATCACCAACGTGCTGCCTTCAATCCCTATTGTAGCCTCACTTGAACCTCTCTTCTCTTTTTCTTTTACCTTCTCAAACCCTAGCCGCCTATGGAGCAATTCACAGCCTCTGTTTTGTTTGTTTTCCAAGACTTAAAGCCACAATAGGTGGGCTTATTAACCTAATTTCTCAAAGTTACAAAATTACCCATCTAAGTAATAGGAAATATAATGCCATCTCATAACTAATTCTTTGATATTAATAAATGACCCATATAAATTAATTTAATTACTAATCTATCCAACAAAATAATCCTACACACAACTTGGGTTTTACATTCTTCCCCTCTTAAAAGAAATTTCGTCCTCGAAATTTGACATACATGTAGTCTCAAAAAGTTGTGGATACTTTTGTCTCATTTCATCCTCAAGTTCCCAAGTAGCTTCTCTCTCCGAGTGATTGCTCCGTTAAACCTTAACATAGTGGATGACTCGACGCCTCAAAACCTGTTCCTTCTTATCAACAATTCTTAGAGGGTGTTCTTCATAAGTCAAATCCTCCTTAAACTGCAACGGTGCATAATCAATCATATGATTGGGATTCGGTATATACTTCCTCAACATCGAAACATGGAAGACATTATGAACTCCAACTAGTGAAGGTGGTAGGGCAAGTCTGTAAGCTTTCTCACCAATTCGATCTGAAACCTCAAATGGTCCAATAAATCTAGGACTCAATTTACCACGAACACCAAACCTCATTACTCTTTTCATAGGAGACACCTTAAGGAACACATGGTCTCCAACCCCAAACACCAAATTGCGTCTCCTGTTATCTGCATAATTTTGTGTAGTTAAAAAATAAGCATTTATGATATCTTATTACAAAAATTTTAACTCTATTTTGTGTCTACTACTAATAAGTTTTAACAATTTTTGTATGGGGGATGCACCAATAAATCCCAAATTTGTATCTTGTAACCCATTTGGTCCTATGAATTTTCTTATGAACCATTAGGTCCTATCCCAATGTTAATGACTATTAAGCATCAAGCATCATCATTGTCAAAACAACATCATCATCATCAAAACAACATCAAACATCATTATCAAAACAACATCAAACATCACAAACATCATCATCAAAACAACATCAAACATCATCATCAAAACATCAAAATAACGATTAAACAATTTTTCTAATAACGATTAAACATCAAAATAACCATTAACATAACATCAAACATCAAAATAACGATTAAACAAATTTTTTTTTATCAAACATCATCATTAAAACAATTTTTTTTGATCAAACATCATCATCAGATCTAAACCTTCATTCAACAATTTCAACCCATCGTTCACACCACAAACCTCAAACATCACAACATCATCATCATCAAACAATATCAAAATAATGATTAAACAATTTTCTTAATAACGATTAAACATCAAAATAGCCATTGAAATAAGATCAAACATCAAAATAATGATTAAACATATTTTTTTATCAAACACCATCATCATAACAATTTTGTTTGATCAAATATCATCATCAGATCTCAACACCTTGTATAGCGGCGGATGTGAAATGTTGTGATCCAGGCTGTCGCCATATTTTCTGATTCCAAAATCTCTCAATCCGACCTCGCCAATTGAAAATGGGTGAGAGATCTGATGTGAAATGTTGATGGCGAGTCAGTCGTGGGGCCGAATCAAAGGGAAGAGACGTGAGCAGTGAGAGCACCATTACATTACAGAGAATGAGAGAAACGGAGAAAGCAAAACCCACTACTTCACAAAACCAGAAACCAAATAAAAACCCCAATCTCATTTTTTTTCAGATGATGTTTCGTTAATGTTTGATATTGTCGATTGGTGCAGTTAATGTTGTTAATGTAATTAATGTTTTGATGATGTTAATGATGTTGTTAATGTTGCTGATGTAGATAGTGGGATTAAATGGTGCATAAGAAAACTTGTAGGACTAAATGGTTTAACTTTCTACCACATAGGATTTACTGGTAATTTTTCCTTTTTGTATTCTAAAGATACTTAATTTTAAAAAAAAAAAAAAAATCAAGGGATCACCTTTTTATTTCTTAATTTTATTTTTTTGTCAATAACCTATAAATTTTAACAGTTTTTGTATTCTCAAGCTACTAAATAAAAATAAAAAAATACCATCACTTTTCTTTTTAAAATCTTAGTCAGTTTCATTTTAATTTTGTTTTGTGTCAATAACCTATAACTTTTAGTAATTTTTGTATTCTGAAGCTACTAAATAAAAAATAAAACATCACTTTTCTTTTTAAAATTTTAGTTAGTTTTATTTTTATTTTGTGTTAAGAGTCAGTAAAGTGATCTTCATAGTGCTATGTATGAGTATAAATAAATAATCAAAAATTAGTTTTAAAATTAAATAATAATATAAAATTTATTAGTAAAAATTACTTATAATCAATTAAATTTTATTCATTTTTATCAGAGTTACACATAAATAACTTGTATATTTATGCCAATGTAACCTTCAACTAATCATTAAAAATAGTTTTGGTCTATACCCCAACTGATGAATCATTTGACCTATTTATTTATTAAATTGGTAAATAAATATCTATAAGTATTTTGATTTTTTAAATAAGAAATATGAACATATTTTATGCATATCTATTAAAAAATTTGAACTTAGGTAAAAAATTATATATTTATGTTAACACTATGAAATAAATTGTCACATATATTCATATATTAAAAAATTATTTAAGATAGAGCCGTCCTAAATTATGTCATACTTAAGCTTCAATCTTAGTAAAAATATTTGATAATAATAAATTTAAACATTATGTATAAATTATTTAATAATTTATCGATTCATGACCTGTATGAGCTAATTTGGGGGGTTATAATATCGGATTAAATATTCAATGTGCCAATTTTGGGTCCCGTTTTGATGATTCAAAACGTTCATATTTTATGATTCGTTGAGTACATCATCTTTGCAAAAAATCAAGTCGATCAGATAACAGAAATCATGTATTTGGATCAATTTTGTATAAACTGTTTATTTTCTCACTGTCTATTTTTTTTGTTCCATACAAAACTAATACAAACATATGGTTATCGTTATCTGATTGACTTGATTTTTTATAAGGATGATGTACTCCACGAATTTTAAAATATGAATAGTTTAGATTATTAAAATATGGCCTAAAAGTGAGCCCACAAGGCCCAACAACACCTTCTCAATCCAATGGAGGATTGGAGAAAAGCCCAAACCATGTTAAAGAATCAATAATATCACTACAAGAATTTTCACTTTTGGCGACTAAATTTTTAGTCGCCAAAAGTCAATTTTTAGTCGCCGAAGGGCTTTAGCGACTAAATTTTTTGGTCGCAAAATTAATAGCCGAAGACTAGTCGGGAAAGCTAATTGGTGACTAAAATTTTTTTTAGTCACCAATTTTAGTTGCCAAAGGTGTATTTTGTTGTAGTGTATTTAAATTTTAAGTTAAAGAATTAATTATTTTCCATATGTGTATAAATGATGTATCAAAATCATGCATTAATACAATCTTAGGGAAGCAATTTTGAAAATAAATTTGGTATGAAAAACATAAATTAAGGAAGTAATTTGAAATGGTAATTATGGTGGCATAATATAAGGGTTTAATAAAACTCTATGAATTTAATTTTGAATTAATTGAAATGCAACACATAATGACACTTAGTATTTTGATTATTAAAGAAATTTAAAAAAAAAAATATGAGTCACGAGTTTGAACCTTAAAGAAAACCCTATTAACACCTACTGTGTATGAAAATAATGAGATTTGATATATATACGTTAAATAGTAGTGGCCATGGTGAGAAAAAAAAATGTTATAAAATTTTAATTATATAAATTATTTTATGTTTTATGGTGAAGAATTTGAAATAGTTTAATAGAAAATATCTTACGACCAAATATTTTTGAGTGTGTGATTTATTAATTTTTTTTAATTGAAAAACTCCTTTTTGAGTGTGTGATTTATTAATTGTTAATCATATTATTTAATTTTGATGATGTTTAAAATATTATTTCTAACAATTTAGATTTTTTTAATGTATATATTTATTTGACACAAAATATTATCTTTTTAAGTTAAATATTAGTTAAATAAAAATATTTTTGAAAGCTTTACTATTCACTTTTTGAAAAATAGGGTTAATTACTATTCATCTTTTGACAAATCAATTAGTTATATTATTTTGACAAAAATGATTGATTGGTTGTATTATCTTGGCAAATGTGATATTAATGAGTTGTCTTCTTTTGACAAAAATGATATATCCAAATGTGTAGTGGTAAATCTCTACAACATACATAATATTTTAAAGAGGGAATATATTTTCAAATTCATCATAAATATTATTAAAGAGATTTTTCTGTATGCAAATATTTGATTACAACATTATATAAATAGAATACATCACGTGCGCTATTAAATTTTTTACACTACATTGATTATATCATATCACACTACACTACATTGATTATATCATATTCAAACAAGAAGAAAAAGATGGAGTTATATATATGTGTATATATATATTATAAACAAGATGGAGCAAATCATTTGTTTGTTTAAAAAATTGTGAACTTTGTATTAAAATTGTCTACAAAAACGGTGGCTTCATGTTTGAAAAAACAAAAAGAAAAAATTAGTCTTACTTTTTAATTATTATCATTTGCTGACTATTTAAAATCAAGGAGTGTGTTTATGTAAGCGATGACATCAAGAGTGTGCTTATGTAAGCCATGACATCAAGAGTGTGCTTATGTAAGCCATGACATCAGGAGCGTGCTGATGTAAGCCATGACGTCAGGAGCGTGCTTATGTAAGCCATGACGTCAGCAAGGAGCGTCCAACGGGTATATTTTTGTGTATAAATAGAAGTGTTGGATGTGGAGAAGAACCAAGAACTTGAAGAGAAAATTTTCTGCGAGCTCCAAATTGTATTCTACTCTTTCACTTTCAGATCTAAGTCTAGCATTTGTTCATACACTTTCATATCTACCCTTTGTGAGAGAATTATTGTAAAAGAGGGTTTAAATTACCCTTATTCTTATTCCTTATTTTTAGAGAGATTTTGTAAGGATAAGGCTTTTATTGTTGAGTGAGGCTCAATAGATAAGAGTAAGTCCTGTGCCAAGTCCACAAGCTTGGTGGTGTATTTATTTGATTGATAGTAAAGAAATTCTCAAGGAGGTTCCTTGGGGAGTGGACGTAGGCCGACGTGCCGAACCACTATAAATTGCAGTGTTTGATTTTCTCTCCCTATCTCTCTTACGTTTATATTGATAATTATTATTCTGTTTTTTTTTATTTATTAAAATTCTAAATATTGTGTTAATTTTAATACTGTTAAATTTTTAATAACCCAATTCACCCCCCTTCTTGGGTTGCCTATCTGGGATAACAATTGGTATTAGAGCCTAGACTCTAGTTTCTGTGACTTAACCGTCTTAGAGTAGATCATGGCAACCCCTAGTTATTCTTTACCCGAGGGACAAGCATCTAATAGGCCACCTCTATTTAGCGGTACAAATTTTAGCTATTGGAAAACTAGGATGACCATACATATTCAATCTAATGATTATGAATGTTGGAAATTATTTGTAATGGTCCAAAAATTCCTACCAAAACTATAGATGGACTTAGGGTACCAAAACCTGAAGATGAGTGGGATGAATCAGATACTAGAATGGCCCAAATTAATGTCAAAGCTACAAACATGTTGTACTGCGCCTTAGATGCCAACGAGTTCAATAGAATTTCCACATGTAAAACCGCAAAAGAAATTTGGGACAAGCTTATAGTGACTCATGAGGGAACCGAACAAGTTAAAGAATCTAGAGTCAGTTTGCTAGTCCATAATTATGAACTTTTTAAAATGAAACCTGATGAAACTATTCCTCAAATGTTTACTCGTTTTACTGATATTATTAATGGTTTAACTTCTCTTGGCAAAATATATACTAATGCTGAAATTGTAAGAAAAGTGCTTAGGTCATTGCCAAAAAGTTAGGAGACAAAAGTCATTGCCATTACCGAAGCCAAGGATTTATCAAAGCTAAGTCTAGATGAGTTAATGGGATCTCTCTTAACTCATGAGCTCATAATGCAAGAAGGAAAGGAAGATTAGGACAACAACGAGAAGAAAGGAATAGCCTTCAAATCCACCTCGAAACATCAAGAGGATAAGGAAGATGATTCAGATGAGGATGAGGAAATGGCATTCATCACTAGAAAATTCCAAAGGTTTGTGAGAAAGAAACAAGGCGTACGAAATTTTTTCAAAAAAGACTTCAATAACAGGGATTTTCAAAAAGGAGAAAATCACAAAAAATCTGAAGTAACCTACTACGAATACAACAAACCTGGACACTACAAATCAGAATGTCCAGAACTTAAGAAAAAATTCAAGAAGGACAAGAAGAAAGCTATGATTGTAGCATGGGGAGAAGATAGTGATGAAAGCGACACAGAAACCGAAGTTTGCAAAAACGAGGTTGCTAACCTATGTTTAATGGCACTTGGAAATGAAAATGAGGAAAATGAGGTAAATGACGAATCCTTTACATTTGATGAATTACAATTAGCTTTTGATGAATTACATGTTGAATTTAAGAAACTTAGTTTGAAAAATAATTGTTAAAAGAAAGTAATTTCAAGTTTATCAAAAGAAAACGAATCATTGACTTCCAAGATAAATGTTTTAGAAAATAAAACCATGAAAATGAAAAAGGAAAATGAGATTTTAACTCAAAAAGAGTCTTTAATTTCTGAAAAACATTTAGTTGTATTGCAAAAAGAAAACGAGTCTTTAAAAAATGAGCAAATTATTTTGAAAGAAAATATTGAAGACTTGAAAACTACTCTTTCAAAGTTCACTCAAGGTAGAGAGACTTTAGATAAAATTCTTAAAAATCAAAACCGTACTTTTGATAGAGTCAGAATTGGATATAAACCTTTTTCAAAAGAAAAAACTGTCAAAAATGGCTTTATATATGCATCTTCTAATCACTCTCATCTCACATGTCATTTTTGTGAAACAAAAGGTCATATTTCACATTCATGTCCTATTAAAAGAAATCATTTTGCTAAAATAAAAAAGATGTGGGTCCCTAAGGATATCTCAAGAGTGTCAAATTCTAACTTTTATGGACCCAAGAAAAAATGGGTACCAATAGAGAAATCAACTTTTTGTGGGTATGCTTCAAGACAAAATCCAGTAACGATAGATGGTATCTCGACAGTGCATGTTCGAGGCACATGACTGGAAATAAAGCTATGTTCGCCACACTCCAACCAAAGGATGGTGGATATGTGACTTTTGGCGACAATAGCAAGGGTAAAATCATTGGTGTAGGAAGTATTGGTAAAAAACCCTCTCCTATTATTGAAATTGTTTTATTTGTTGAAGGTTTAAAACATAACTTGCTTAGTATTAGTCAATTATGTGATAAAGGTTATAGAGTTATTTTTGAGAAAACTCATTGCACTATTGAAAACACCCTAGAAAATAAAACTTTATTTATAGGTTATAGACATGAGAATGTATATGTGTTTGATTTGCATGATTTGTCTTCTCATTTTAATATTAAATGTTTATCTGCTATAAATGATAATAGTTGGCTTTGGCATAAATGTCACGCCCTCAAAAATAACCCATAACATACACAATAATAAGATGCATTACTCAAGTAAATAAACCACAATTCATTCATCAGAGTATTACTAAAATAAGACATTACATGTAACATCAAAATAAATGCCCTACGGGCTTACAACTTGCCAAGCCAACACTTGGACACAAAATTATGAGTTCTAACTCAAATACAAATAAAGCCCTAGGCTTGAATGTTTACATGTAAGTCAAATAAAAACAAATAACTTAAAACAAGACTTCAAAATCCGATTCCTTCCAAGCTAAGTCCTTGGAGGTAGCGAATCACCTGGACCTGAAAATGATGTTCCCTTATAGGGTGAGCCACAGCCCAGTAGAAATATACTAAACCAATTATAAGCATTGAATAAAGCAATAGCATTCAATAGATGGTTAACCATGATAATCAATTATATCAATATACAATCTTAAGACACTAATGTCTATGACACTTATCAATATCCATTATTATCAATATGGCTCAGAACCTGGCCAAACTTACAACTGTGAACTATATAGCATATTCACATTACTTCCAATATCAACAACACAAATGAGACTCAGGCTCATATCAAAACACTTCATACTTCTAGATTGATACACATTTTAGTGCTGTATCAATAAAACACTTCAATATAAATAAGCACACATAAAAGTGATGCTAATGGAGTCCATCCCCTATTTCCTCCCAAACAAAATCCGGTTTAGAGGTCCATCCCCTATCTTCCCCTAAACCGTGGAGTACATCCCCTATCTCCTCCCACACAATATGCATATGCAATGCTCAACCAATACATGTATTTTTCTGTATTAATTCAATAGTCAAAATTAATGACTTAGCCAATGTGATTAGTTCCAGTTTGCCCTAATCCACATGCAATGTCTACAACAATCATGACTATCCTCCACCGATAGCCCAAAACAGTTATTTCTAAACAAGAAATAAAATATAATCACAATAATAATCTCCACAGTTAAATAGGAGAGTGATTAAATAATCCAACTACACCATTTAAACTTATAAATCCCAATTCCCTGAATTCAACTAATATTCCCAATTTTCCTTAAATTAATTGTACAAATCAATTTATTAAAACAACTAGGGTTTTTCCCAAAATTACCAAAATACCCCCACCATATTAAAGTACCAAAACTTAGAACAAAACTCATAAGATGGAGTAGGAAATCTCTACCTCGAAGAAATAACCCAAAACTTAGAAGACGGAGATGATGACCCAAACTCCAAAGTGCTCCAAAACCAAGATCGTTCAGATTAAACTGAAGCCCTCGACCCACACTATCTTTTTAATGAAGGATCTAGGGTAGAAACACATTCTAAGTAGATCAAACCTAAGAGAAAAGGTGAGTAGGGAGAGAGAAAACTCGGAACTAGGGTTTGGGATCAAAAAGAGGATGAAAAACTGTTTAAAATCCCGCTGTTGCGTATTTATATAAAACAGGCTCGCTCGAGCGAAGACATGGTCACTCGAGCGACCAGACACAAGAAACGCTCGCTCGAGCGAAGAAAATCTCGCTCGAGCCAAGAATGCAATGCTTTAGGTCTGCAACCCAGAAGCATGCTTGAGCGACAGAATGCTCACTCGAGCAAAGAACTCGAAAACATAAACCTCGCTCGCTCGAGCGAAGAAAAGCTCGCTCGAGCGAAGAAACACTGCTCTCAGGTCTATACCAGACGCAATCTCTCGCTCGAGCGAAGAAACCCTGGCTCGAGCCACCAGAGACAAAACTCAACCCTCGCTCGAGCGACCAAACCCTCGCTCGAGCGACCAACCCAAAAACTGGACAGCAACACTTGGTTTCCGGACCCAACCAACCTGAAACAAACCTGCCCAACACATCCTATAACTCAAATGAGAAAATAAAGGACGACAGCAACAATTATACAATGATAGGATCCACGGAACCTAAGTCCGGATACAGTAATAAAATAGGAAAAGACCGGGGTCACTATAATAAAAGATTAGGACATGCGCATTTTGATTTAATTTCTAAACTTTCAAAAAATGAGTTAGTCATAGGTTTACCAAAAATTGTTTTTGAAAAAGATAAACTTTGTGATGCATGTCAATTTGGAAAATAAGCTAGAATTTCTTTTAAATCCAAAAATATTGTTTCAACTACTAGACCGCTTCAACTCTTGCATATTGATCTATTCGGACCATCTAGAACATTAAGTTTAGGAGGAAAATCTTATGCCCTTGTTTGTGTTGATGATTATACTAGATATACATGGATATTATTTTTAGCACACAAAAATGAAGCTTTTTATAATTTCTCAAAACTTTGTAAAAGAATTCAAAATGAGAAAAATCTTAATATTTGTAGTATTAGAAGTGACCATGGTAGAGAATTTGAAAATGATGATTTTATTATGTTTTGTGATGACTTAGGAATAGATCATAATTTCTCAGCCCCTAGGACTCCTCAACAAAACGGTGTGGTTGAAAGAAAAAATAAAACTCTTGAAGAAATGGCTCGTACTATGCTTTGCGAAAATAATTTGCCTAAATATTTTTGGGCGGAAGCTGTTAACACTGCATGCTATGTTATAAACCGTGCCATGATTAGACCTATTCTTAAGAAAATCCCTTATGAACTTTGGAAAGGTAGAAAACCTAATATTAGTCACTTGCGTGCTTTTGGTTGTAAATGCTTTGTATTAAATAATAATAAAGATAACTTAGGAAAATTTGATGCTAAATTGATGAAGCTATATTTCTTGGTTATTCTATGTCTAGTAAAGCTTATAGAGTATTTAATAAAAGAACTCTACTTGTTGAAGAATCTGTGCATGTTGTTTTTGATGAATCTAACGACATTATTTCCAAGAATCCTGTAAGTAATGATATTGTAGAAAATCAACCAAGCATGGAGAGCATTTACAAAAAGGAAAATGAAGAAAATCTATTACGCGAACATGAAGAAGAAATGACGATGGAGAAACTTCAAGAAATATATGCTCTTCCAGAAAGTGACTCAAATTTTCTAAAAGAATGGAAGTATGCTCATGGCCACCTCAAAGACCTCATCATAGGAGATACGGCGGAAGGTATAAAAACACGTTCCTCTATTAGAAATATTTGTGGTAACTTAGCGTTTGTTTCACAAATTGAACCAAAATCATTTTTAGAAGCTGAAAATGATGAAAACTGGATTTTAGCAATGCAAGAAGAATTAAATCAATTTGAAAGAAACGAAGTTTGGTTTTTGACCCCTTGACCTAAGGATTATCCCGTTATTGGTACAAAATGGGTTTTTCGAAATAAAATGGACGAATCTGGAGTTGTTACTAGAAATAAAGCTAGATTAGTAGCTCAATGCTATAATCAAGAAGAGGGAATTGATTTTGATGAAACTTTTGCACCAGTTGCTAGACTTGAAGCTATTAGAATGTTACTTGCTTTTGAGTGTTTTAAAGATTTTAAATTATATCAAATGGATGTTAAAAGTGCTTTTTTAAATGGGTACATTTCGAAGGAAGTCTATGTTGAACAACCTCCTGGTTTTGAAAATCATAAATACCCTGATCATGTTTTCAAACTTTCAAAAGCTTTATATGGCTTGAAACAAGCTCCTAGAGCATGGTATGAAAGATTGAGTAATTTTCTACTTGACAAAGGTTTTTGTAGAGGAAAAATTGATACAACACTTTTTATAAAAATCAAAAAAGAAGATATGCTAATTGTTCAAATTTATGTTGATGATATCATTTTTGGTGCTACTAATGAAAATTTGTGCAAAGAGTTTGCTAAAGACATGCAGGGTGAGTTTGAAATGAGTATGATGGGGGAATTAAATTACTTCCTTGGTCTACAAATTAAACAAACTAATGATGGAATACATTTAAATCAAACGAAATATATCAAAGATCTACTCAAAAGGTTTGAAATGGAATCATCAAAGCCTGCAGCAACTCCAATGAGCACATCGATAAAAATCGACAAAGATGAGCAAGGTAAACCTGTAGATGAAAAGAAATATCGAGGTATGATTGGTTCTTTACTCTATCTTACTGCAAGTAGGCCCGATATAATGTTTAGTGTTTGTATATGTGCACGTTTTCAATCCGCACCGAAAGAGTCACACATCACCGCAGTCAAACGTATTTTCAGATATCTTGTTGGCACTCAAAATTTGGGATTATGGTATCCTAAGGGAACCACCTTTGAACTTTTTGGTTACTCAGATACCGACTTTGCAGGATGTAGACTTGACCGAAAAAGTACTAGTGGCACTTGTCATTTTCTTGGACACTCACTCACTTCTTGGTTTTGCAAAAAACAAAACTCAGTGGCTCTGTCAACTGCTGAAGCAGAATACATTGCCGCCGCTGGGTGTTGTGCACAATTGCTTTGGATGAAACAACAACTTCAAGATTTTGGACTTAATTATGATAAAATTCCTATAAAATGTGACAACACAAGTGCCATTAACCTTTCAAAAAATCCTATTCAACACTCACGCACTAAACACATTGAAATAAGGCACCATTTTCTAAGAGATCATGTACTCAAAGGTGACATTGAACTCGAATTTGTGCCTACAAATTGTCAATTAGCTGACATATTTACCAAGCCTCTAAATGAAGAACAATTTTGTTATATTAGAACAGAACTTGGTATGATGAATACTCCAATATAATGTTTATATTAAAAAATAATTTTTATTAAATAATTAAATAAAATAAATTTTGTAATAATAATTATTATTATAAAAATAATAACAATAATAATAATATACATATATTTATATATATAATTTTTCTCTCTCTCCCGTTCCGTCTCTATCTCTCACCCACTCTCTCCTTTACTCTCTCTTTTTCTCTTTCTCTTGGTCTCTCGCTTTCCCCTTCTTCCTCACATCCTTAGCCATCTCCATGCTCACCATCGTCTACAACCATCTTCATCATCCACAAAATCACCCATCACTTTCATCACTACTACCATCTACCCAAATCCCTCACCAATCCACAGAACTCCATCACTTCTCTACCCAAACATCTGAATCACCATCTTTACCGATCCATCAAGTTCCATCGCCGATCTACCAAGATCCGTGACAGATCCATCAAGATCCATTGTCGATCTACACAAATTCGTCACTGATCTACCCAATCTTCTCCATTTCTTCCGATCATCAAGGTCATCACCGATCAACATGTTAAAATTCTTGTTGCACTGTGTTGTATTTTTTTACTTGTTATATGTGCTCCAAATTCTCTTGGATTTAATAATGGTTGCTTCTACCTTGTTTGAAGAATTTGTTTTTATTTTTATTTTCTCTTTTTATGCTAGTGCACTTGGTGTAATTGTTTATGGCCAGATCTTAATGGCCCTTGGTATTATAGATTGGTAATTTGTCTCTTCAAATTTATGTAATTTTTAGTACATTCATTCAGGGGGAGACTAATATATTTTCATTATAAAACTATATATATATAAAAAAAGGGGGCATGTGTAGATTTTGTGCATAATTTTAGGGGCAGTATATATACATATTTTTTTTCTCCTTATCTTCCATACTCCTTATCTGCACCAACAAACAAATTTTTTTTTTGTGCACAGAAAGAATTAAAAAAAAATTAATAATAATAATAATAACATAAATAAATAAATAAAAGGAAGAAATGCTCGCAATTTTATTTCAGAAAAAGAAAATATTACTCGATTACATGTAAATTTTCAGAAGGCTTCATAGATTTTTTCTTTTTCACTTCTCTCAACAATTTTTCATGAGCCTCTTTTACATGCTTCTCTCTATTTTCAATTTCTGTGAGTCTTGGCATTATCACCGTTGCATAATAATGCACTGCATTCTCCAACTGTGCATTTTTCCTTTTTAGCTCTTTCTTTTCCTTACACATATTAACTAATTGTTGTTTTACCAAGCACACCTCATCTCTCCATTGCTGATTTTCTTGTACTCTTGCTTGTAATCGTCGCGCCATATTGGAAACTGCAGTCATGGCCTGTGTACTAAGAGCCATAGTGTTATTAATAGCATCGAAATCATTTCGATTGCCAATAACACTAGAACCCTCATTTACAGGCATAGCATGTGCCTACGTCACTGGTACTCTCTCATTTGTCTGCATTACAGGCACCTCATGCAGGTCTGACTCATTGATTGATAAGGTAAGAAATGACATGATTACAAAAGAAGCTAAAACAAATTTTTCTCTCAAACACTTGATGATTTCGTATCTTTGCCTCTGATTTGTGTCACTTTTTATACACTCCATTGATCCATTACTTGATGCATATCTGCTATATCTGCTCAAATCTTTTGTTTGTCAATTATTCCTGCGCTCGAGATGCTCCAAAATCCCCACAGTGATTCCGACAAGACAGACGGCCCATTATTTTATTTTTGGCCGCTCAGATTATTGTATCAAATGTGTTTGTTTCTTATCTTCATCTTTATTTTGATGATGTCAAAGGGGGAGAAAAAATATGATTGCTTTTGAAAATTATATGTTGCAGGGTTATCAAATATTTTGTCAATTTTATTTTGTGTCAAATCCATACAAATATTGCCATCATAAAAAAGGGGGAGATTGTTAATCATATTATTTAATTTTGATGATGTCTAAAATATTATTTGTAACAATTTAGATTTTTTTAATGTATATATTTATTTGACACAAAATATTATCTTTTTAAGTTAAATATTAGTTAAATAAAAATATTTTTGAAAGCTTTACTATTCACTTTTTGAAAAATAGGGTTAATTACTATTCATCTTTTGACAAATCAATTAGTTATATTATTTTGACAAAAATGATTGATTGGTTGTATTATCTTGGCAAATGTGATATTAATAAGTTGTCTTCTTTTGACAAAAATGATATATCTAAATGTGTAGTGGTAAATCTCTACAACATACATAATATTTTAAAGAGGGAATATATTTTCAGATCCATCATAAATATTATTAAAGAGATTTTTCTGTATGCAAATATTTGATTACAACATTATATAAATAGAATACATCACGTGCGCTATTAAATTTTTTACACTACATTGATTATATCATATCACACTACACTACACTACATTGATTATATCATATTCAAACAAGAAGAAAAAGATGGAGTTATATATATGTGTATATATATATATTATAAACAAGATGGAGCAAATCATTTGTTTGTTTAAAAAATTGTGAACTTTGTATTAAAATTGTCTACAAAAACGGTGGCTCCATGTTTGAAAAAACAAAAAGAAAAAATTAGTCTTATTTTTTAATTATTATCATTTGCTGACTATTTAAAATCAAGGAGTGTGCTTATGTAAGCGATGACATCAAGAGTGTGCTTATGTAAGCCGTGACATCAAGAGTCTGCTTATGTAAGCCATGACATCAGGAGTGTGCTGATGTAAGCCATGACGTCAGGAGCGTGCTTATGTAAGCCATGACGTCAGCAAGGAGCGTCCAACGGGTATATTTTTGTGTATAAATAGAAGTGTTGGATGTGGAGATGAACTAAGAACTTGAAGAGAAAATTTTCTATGAGCTCCAAATTGTATTCTGCTCTTTCACTTTCAGATCTAAGTCTAGCATTTGTTCATACACTTTCATATCTACTCTTTGTGAGAGAATTATTATAAAAGAGGGTTTAAATTACCCTTATTCTTATTCCTTATTTTTAGAGAGATTTTGTAAGGGTAATGCTTTTATTGTTGAGTGAGGCTCAATAGATAAGAGTAAGTCCTGTGCCAAATCCACAAGCTTGGTGGTGTATTTATTCGATTGATAGTAAAGAAATTCTCAAGGAGGTTCCTTGGGGAGTGGACGTGGGCTGACGTGCCGAACCACTATAAATCGCAGTGTTTGATTTTCTCTCCCTATCTCTCTTACGTTTATATTGATAATTATTATTTTGTTTTTTTTTATTTATTAAAATTCTAAATATTGTGTTAATTTTAATACTGTTAAATTTTTAATAACCCAATTCACCCCCCTCTTGGGTTGCCTATCTGGGATAACATTAATTATTATTTTTTAATTGGAAAACTCCTTCCTTGTTTGATAGTAAGGAATGAATGATTTTAGGAATAAAAAATATATTCTTTGTTTAAAAAGGAAGTGTTAGTACGTGATTTATTAATTTTTTTTTAAATTGAAAAATTAAGAAATTTAGATTAAGCACATAGAGTTCTGTTAGTTTTTTTCACTAAAAATCCCTTTTTGCTTATATAATATAGAGAAAATTAGTGAAAAATCTAATTTAGAGTGTCTAAGGTAATAGGTTCAGTGTATTTTTTTAATTGGTGAGAGGTTCACCATTTGTGAAATAGTTGGGTAAGAGGTGTTTTTACTTGTTTTGAATGATATTTTGTTTCTAATTTCATCCCTTAATTTATTTGTAGACTTTTTTTTGACTAGTTGTTCAAAATTTTCATCTATCTATTCAAATTATTTCTATCTGTTCAATTTTTTTGTCTATCTGTTCAATTTTTTCTATGTAAATTTTCTATCTGTCCAAATTTTATCCGTGCAAATTTTTTATCTGTCCAAATTTTCTTCTGAGCCTCACATCTGACTTTGAACCTCACATCTTCATCCTTGTTACCCTGCAACATCACAGCATCACAAACACAATTACTTTATATTGTATTATATTATATATATAACACCATTCAAAACCATTATAGATCATATTTTATAAAAAATTTATTTACAGGTTATTTTTTTCTAATTAAAAATTAGATAATAGAAGAGCCATTTTTAATCTTAGTAATTCCAGAAGAACCAATCAAATTTAATACTTATAGGAGGATGTGATGTGGTGACTGTTTGACCATTGGGAAAATCTAATAAGACCATTTAGCAAGTCTAGTGTAGGAGAGAGATCTCATCAGAACTAACCTTTGTTCACACCTCAACCCCTCATAATCCAAACCAAACACAGATCTCTCTCTCTCTCTCTCTCTCTCTCTCTCTCTCTCTCTCTCTCTCTCAATCATTCTATTCATTTGTGTGCCGATGCCGTATATATGATATATATAGAGGGATATTTTAGTATTTTATCTAAACTTATATTTTTAGACAAGGTCCAAATAAAATTAAAATTTGAATTTATGAATAGAATACCCCATAATATATAGATTTGTGACAGAAAATAAAAGGATGAGAAAATGTATGTTCTTACATTTTCATGTTATTTTTTATCCTTCATAAATTTTATCCAAATCTAACATTCAAACACAACCTTATCACACCAGGATGCAAGCACAAGATTGATCATCCAAGATCAAGGCCACTCAAAGATTTCAGAACTGTTTCAAAAGCATTACAAAAGAAAGTATGAAATTAAAACCTGATTTTAGGCATGAGTACTTTGAATGTTTTATTTATTTTTTATTTGTACACATTAGTTATGGCGGTATTATTATTTTCAGTTTTTGCCTAGTAGCAAAATGTCATGGAGTTCGTTATAAGTATGGCATTGTGTAGAACATTAATATTTTGAAATAAGTTCATTAAAATTTGGTGTTGAGAGTTTTATTGTGATTACGGAAATACAAAATTATGAATCATTCAATAAATAAAATAAATTGATTTTTTTTTTCTTCCTTTTATAGGCAAATAGGGAAGATTATGTAAGAAAGGAAATGTTACAATGTGCATTTTCATATCGTAATAAAAATTAACAAGTAACATGCCATACAGTTCTCAAGGCAACAAACCCGTTGGATCCAATGTCGAACCAAGAGTCATCCTCGTGGTGGCAACTCGGGCCTTTTCTCTAAAACAATCCGATTGAAGGTTACCTAGCCCAACTCAGGTCTTTTCCTTACAATCGTTGAGCACTAGAGTCATCACGGCCTAATCCGGATCTTTTCCCTAGTGGCCAGAGTCACCATATACAATGGAATAATTTCCCTGGACTAAAATACACAAATGGTCCCGATAATCAATACAACTCAGTTTCGCAAAACATGGTAGTTTACCATTATAAACATGAGACCATAACAAATAGTTCACAGTATGCAAAGTTTACACGTGTTTCAAAAATAATTTAATTCCATTGATAATATATTAATTTATCAAAACAGCTTAGTCCTGAAACAACAATTTAATTTTCCAACAGTTCAGGGTAGGGGAACATTTATAAAAATATGTAGCATGCAACTACTCACCTGAAAACGAAATAATACAATCCTCGAATAGGATATGAAAGTCCAACTAGTGCCCTGAATCAAGTATGAATACTATACGTCACAACTAATTTAAAAATACTACAAAATAAGAAC
Organism: Camellia oleifera; assembly: GCA_022316695.1. NCBI lineage: Eukaryota > Viridiplantae > Streptophyta > Magnoliopsida > Ericales > Theaceae > Camellia > Camellia oleifera. The sequence goes on from CM039306.1 coordinate 62,963,911, forward strand.
TAAGTGACCCCAAACTAAAGCACACTAAAACTGCTAAACCCAACTCACCGTTACTCTTAAATATTAACTAAGCTCATGTTCTTCAAGGTCAAAAATCACCCAAGACATGGGTTCAAATCGAAACTTAATTAAAAGTAACTTTAAGATAAAATAGAGTTTTAAACAAGTTTTCCCAATCTATTCGCTAACTTTGAAAATTAAAAGCCCACTCCACGCTGTTCCAAAAATTCCAAAACCCTCCAGATATCAACTAATATATCCTAAGTTTCAAACCCAATTGGTTTCACTTGATTTGTTTGACAAAATAATTATTTACAATTAATTATGCCCAAACAGATTGTTTTCTGCAGCACTTTAAACAAATTAATGGTTCTCTTAGCATACACGAGCAATCAATGCAAGGCCAAAAATGTAAGAAACTAGACTCGTAACCGGTTCTAATGATGCTTATTTGATAATTTTCGGATTTACACCCAAGGAGAACAACACTTCCAAAGTTACTATTTTAAACCAGTTTCTGAACAGATTTGAACGCACTAGTTAATATAGATTTTGACTCCCAAAAATTATGAGAAAATTCAAATATGCAATTCAATATGTAATTAATCTATTGTAAAAATTTCAGTTCAAAATTCATTCATTTGATATGGTTTCTTGATTTTTAAAGTCTGTGATTTTGTGCAGAATTCTTATCCAACGACTTTAGCTCCTTAATTCACCTTAAAATTTTGCATGATAATAATATATACATAACACTATCCCAATAAGCCAAACTGTTCCTTTTTCTTCCAACTATTCACAACACCCGCACACACCATAACTATGTAAACAACATACCATAATAGAACAAGAATAGATTATTGTTACCTTAGAGTTGTTAGAGCCACAAAGGTGCTTTCTCTCCCTCTCTCTTTTCTATCTCTTGCTCTCTCTTCCTCTCTCACGTTGCTATTGCTGCTGCTGCTGCTGCTACTATAGAATTGTTAGGAACCCTAGGGTTGTTATATATATCTAAACAAAACTCTAAATAATTATCCTTTGTTTTATATTATTTTTTCCTCACCATTAATTTAAATAAAATATAACTACTATTATATCAAAATATACCTACTAACTTGCCCCTTATTTTTTTTAATAATAAATCTTACCTCCAAATTAAAGACTTTCACCATAAATTTATTTTAGGTTTAAAATTAATTAAAAGACCCTCCAAATATTTAATTTGCACTTTAAGATTCACCATCAAAATATTTAAGATTGTAAAATTATTATTATTTACTTTATTTTTATATTCAGGTTCTCATGGTACATCTTTGTGTTTCCTGGGTGTACAGCAATGCATAAATGGTGAAACTCTTAGAGTACCTCCTCTCTACAAGATTCTGGTACGAAAAAGCGGTCTAGATATCTCACACTTGAGTAAGAATATACGTTCAAGCCCTTCTCTACCTTTCCATTAGATATCTTCCCTCAGATAGCCTCTACTTCGTAATTACCCCACTGTGCTTCTATAACTCGGCTCACTAGTGTAGGTTGTGCAAAACGGCCGACTCGACAGACTCGCCAAGATGCAAGTCAAACTCGCCAATAGCACCCAACATCTCTCATTTGTCGACCACTACATTGGTCTTCCAGGGATGATAGTGTAACTCGAAATCATAATCCTCTATAAACTCCATCCACCTCCTCTGTCTCAAATTGAAATCCTTTTGTGAAAATAGATATTTCAAACTCTTATGATCGGAGAACACTTCAAATCTCTCACCATATAAGTAATGCCTCTAGTTTTTTAAGGAAAAAATCATCGCCGCTAGGTCTAGGTCGTGAGTAGGACAATTTCTCTCATCTTTTTTCAATTGCTGCGAACCATACGCTATTACTTTGCCCTCTTGCATTAATACATAACCCAAACCTTCTCGAGAAACATCACAATAAACCGAAAAAGCCAAGCCCCTCTCCAGAATAATCAATACTAGAGCAATGGTGAGTCTGACCTTAAGCTCTTGAAATGACTTTTCACAAGTCTCACTCCATGCAAATTTAATTTCCTTCCTTGTTAGTCCTGTTAATGGTGAGCCAATCTAGAGAAGTCTTTCACAAAAGGTCGATAATACCCGGCTATGCCCCAGAAACTCTAGATCTTAAAGGAATTCTTAAGTTATTCCCAATCTTGCACTGTTTCTATCTTAGAAGAATCTACAGTCACCCCTTCTCCGGATATCATATGGCCTAAAAACTTTACTTCTTTTAACCATAACTCACACTTCCCAAACTTAGCATATAAACAGTGTGCTCTAAGTAACTCAAGTACAACCTGCAAGTGTTCCTTGTGTTCCTCCTCAGAGGGTGAGTAGATTAAGATGTCGTCAACAAAAACAATCACGAAACGGTCTAGGAATCCACGGAAGATTTGATCCATCAAATCCATAAACGAAGCCATTGGTTAGCCCAAAAGGTATTACTAAGAACTCAGTAATGGCCATACCACGTACGGAATGCCGTTTTCTAAATATCCTTCTTCTTCAACCTCAACTGGTGATAACCCGATCTCAAGTCAATCTTAGAAAAACAACGAGACCCTTCTACTGGTCAAACAAATCATCTATACGTGGTAATAAGCACTTGTTCTTACTAGTTACCTGGTTCAACTTTTGGTAATTGATGCACAGTCGCAATGTGCCATCCTTCTTCTTAGCAAAGAGAGCTAGTGCTTCCTAAGACGATGTACTAGGGTGAATGAAGCCCTTATCTAGTAGTTCTTGGAGTTGAATCTTCAACTCTTACAACTCGGTGGGTGCAAATCTATACGGTGCGATGAAAATCAGTGCCGTGCAGGGCACTAAGTCAATGGAGAACTCAATCTCTCTGTGGGGTGGCAAACTATTAAGATCTTTTGGAAAGATGTCCGATTATTCACAAGCTACCCTCGACTATTCAACTCCGACCACATCACTCTCATTGCCCAAGCAAGTTACAAGAAGGAAATTAAGCTCGCCCTGACCACGTGAGTCAGACATCAATGACAAAACTCTCTTAGCTCGGTCTCCCAGAAAATAAAAACTATCACCACTCGAGGTGCACATCGTAACTCTCTAATGGTAACAATTTATAATAGCACGATACGAAGACAACCAATCCATACCTAAGATAACATCGAAACTTGACATGTCTAACAATACGAAAGCAAAAAGAAGTTGGCGACCAGTAACCTTTATCTCACAACTACGACATCTCTGGTCTAAGACAACCTTACCCCCAACTAGTGACTCTACCTTGAGCGGAGACACTAACTAAGCCACTTCTAACCCCAAAATTGATGCCAATGCAGACAAAATGAAGGAATGAGATGTACCAGTATCAATCAACACATTGGCAATAGAGTTTAACAATAAAAAGTTATCTCTTACAACAGAAGGCGCTGGCAACTGATCTGGTGTGGTAACATCATACACGCGCCCTGTGGGTCTTTGCTCTACTTGCTCACCCCTCAGAGCATAGGTCTGATACACTGATTAAGCCGAAGAAGATTCCTAATTGGCCCTCGAGGCATGTGCTGAATGGGTAGGTTGATGGCTCTGTGTTTGTCTTGAACAAGATGCACCAAATGTGCCACACCTTAAGGGCAAAACCTCATCAAGTGCCCGACTTCCCACATTAATAACAGGTAGGCAGCTGCCCTCTGCCCTAACTCTAGCTTTGAGAACGAGCCAAAGACGGTGCAGACTGTTACCTCCTCCTATCTGTGAGCAAACTAAAGATTTGTGGCCTAACTGCCCACACTTGAAACAAGTGATCCTATCCTAACTACATCTCCCTGAACTAGAACTCGATACAGGAAAAGTGGACTTGAATTGTGTTGCCTAGGATTGCTACGGGGTGAAACCCTTTACTGTTTGTGCCGTAGCTCTCCCTGACCTTCCTGACTCCTTTGCTTGGAGCCCCTCATCCGTTCCTCCTTATATTGGATCACGGTCACTAGGTGAGCCACCTTCGCCTCCATAAGGTGACCGTAATCCCTAATCATAGACCCGACCACCTTGAAAAGGAGCCCGGTCCTCAAGCTCTTCTCGAACTCGATGCAATGGCGTTCCTCTATCGTCACAAGTTTTGGTGCAAATCTAGAGAGATTAGTAAAAATAGCCTCAAACTTAGTTATAGGTGTGTTCAGCAGCTTGAGCTTCAAGAATTGATCTCTCAACTTCTCCCTAATAGTGGGAGGCAAAAACTTGTCTTGGAAGGCGCTGACATAGGTTTCCCAAGTCACTCCAATGAGCTTTTAGGCATACTTCCACCACTGACTTGCATCTCCCTTTAGCTGGAAAGATGCCAAGGTCACTCTCAACCTGTCTTCCTTCGCATCTCGAACGTCTTCATTATCTGCTTAAGCAACTCATCCACCTTCAGTGGCTCTTTCGATTCCCCCAAAAACTCATTCGGATTCGACCGAAAGAACTCCATCTTTAGAAAAGACAGCCCCGTCTTAGTAACATAGGCCCGGACTTGACTTTCAGCCTTGAGAATGTCCATGGATTCTTATGAAGCTCCAGACATTTCAAGGGCAAAAACACCCATGGCTTGCTGACTTGTTGGCTCAGCTAGATTGGCCTGACCAACTTCCTTTTCTTATGCCGGAATATCATCCGGTAACGGCACCTCTTGCCTTCTAGGCCTGCCACACCTACCACTACCACTTCCTGACATCCTAATAAAGGTAACACAATAGATTAGCACATTTAAAAATATGCTAAAGCTAATTCACTCACATCCTAATACGATGGATAACAAATAATTCACTCCACATAAGCACCTAATCACTTAAACACAAACAAACTTCCTTTCTAGATTATGATTGTCCTGCGACATTACTAGAGTTCTAGTTAGAAATAAGAGTGATCAAGTGCTCTTTTAATAGGAATTTTAGAAACTCGTAGACCCAATCAATATCTTAAAAATTAAATCCCATACACATTTAGTCACATAAGCATGTTATTACATAGCATACCAGGTCTACTTCTAATATCATCTAGCGAGATAACCCATTGTGGTAAAAATCACATCCCATGATCCTAAAGTGTTCAAACTCGGTAGCTCTAATACCAAGTTGTAATGCTCCAAAATAATAACAATAACCCATCTCCTAATATTCCTTATAATTGATTAATAACATTATATTTTATATTCCATTTATAATCTTTGATCATAAAAAAGATGACATATGCATGTATACATTCATAAATCCTAGATCCTGAATCTATGGCATATGACATGCGTACAAACATTGAATAAAAAAAAACCCAAGTAATTATATGCCCTAATGGCTACATCTTTCTAAGTCAAAATTTGGGTACATCAAAATGAGTTTATCTTAATACAATTAAAGCCCAAGGTTTGCACAAAAATCATTACATCAAATAAATAAAAGGAAGCTTTTGGCTCTAAGTCCTTCCAAGCCATGTCTTTGGTGGAGGTATATCATCAGCATCTGAAAGTTGTTTTCCACATAGGGTGTGCTAAAGCCTAATAGAGATACTTTAACACAATATATGAATCTTTACAAAGTCATAAGGTGAATGCATATGCATGCCAATTGTCAAATGTTTTACATTTTCATCTCAAAATAATTTAATGCCAAATTATATATCAATTTATGAAAATAACCTTTTATATCAGAAAATATGGCAGTGGATACAAAACACTAGGAATCTCTAGGTACGTGTCTGCTAGTAGGCTATACACGCACTACCAAAGCCATTTTATTGGTACTAATTGGAAGGATCGACACCTACCTGCACGGGTTTCTAGACTTTCACCACGGATGCATAGGCCAACATAATAACCACAACCATACCCCCTAACTAGATTCACCACGGTATTCACCGATTTTTTCAAAAACAATACATTTTTAATGTTTAAGTATGAAATAATACTCAATGTAATGTATAAGCAATTAGTTTCAATTCACTTAATCCTTATGCAATTTCTACAACAATCAAAGTTATCTTCCATTGATAACCCAAAACAGATATTTCTATTCAACACATAATTTGATAACCCAAAACAAATATTTCTATTCAACACATAATTTCCAACAAAACATATAATCTCATCATTCTCAAAATGAGAGTGATATTACATATCCAACTCCACCATCATTATCAACATATACATTAGTTCCATTCTTGCAAAACCCAACATTATTTCCTTTTTCTTCCACAAACCAAAACATCCATGATTTTAGAACAAAAACGCCTTTAGTTTCAAAAATCAAATTTAAGTAAAGAAATCCATCATTTTAACATATCTCAACCATAAACACATCCCCACAATCTTTCTCAAGAACCCAATTAAAAATCCCTCTTTTACAATTCAAAATCAAACCCTAGGTTTTACCCAAACTCCCCAAATCATTAGATTCTTTCAATGGACAAATGACTAAGGTAAAAATCATACCAAAGGTTGAAGAAATCCCCACCTCAAAATTAAAAGACAAGAGAGAGCAAGGGTTGAAGTTTGGCAGAGCCAAAAACAAGATTCTCTTCAATTAGAATGAAAGTTGAGATGAGCTCTACCTTTTTCTCCAAAGGACTAGGGTGAAGAAATCAGCACGTGATGGAGTATTTGGGACTTTAAGGCAAGAATTAGAGAGAGAAAGTGAAGAACTAGGGTTTTGGAATGTTTTAGAAAGAGAGGAAGTGAAAAGTGATTTAGAAAACCCTTTTCCCGAAATGATATACACGCAGACTGCTCGAGCGACCAAAACACCGCTTTAGCGTCAGACACAAAAAGTGACACCGCTCGAGCGCGCAATGACCTCCTCCCAGAAACTTAGACATGTAAAAGACCGCTTGAGCACAAGAAATACCGCTCGAGCGAAGATACTCTACTTCCAGTAGTTTTGCAGACTGTAAAAGACCGCTCGAGCACAAGAAAGACCGCTCGAGCGAACAAGCAAAGATCTAGATAGCAACTCTTTGAAAAACTAACCCCCAACTTGTTCTAAACACAACAATAACTCCTAAACAGCCAAACTCAACTATCAACAAGGTGATAATGAAATGAACAATTGTTAAGGATATGGATTCTCAGATGCAAAAGCAAACCGAAATCATTATACTAAGTACTAACTCAACAAGTCTCTTTATCTGCTGTTTAGGGAGAAAAGGGTGGTGTTGTTAACCTTTATCTCCTCTCCATTTCTTCTCTTGCGATTTCTATCACCATACTAGCCATTACCGCTCATCTTTTCTCTATCATCAGCTTGCCACTGGGGAAGCTTTCAGATTTGATTCATGATCGAGATTCGATGATATTAAATGCATTGTTATATGCTAGGCGATCATCTCAGATCTATAATGTTCCATTTTGTAATGTAGAGACAGGGATTAAGGTACCAAAGTTACCAGTTACGATGATGAATGGATCGTGAAAGTGATTGGTATTGTTTGTCTGGTAGTTATCATTTTGTTTTGTTTTTGTTTTTGTTTTTGTTTTTTTTTTTCTTTTCTGTTGTGATAATATCTCTCTATGTAGAGGTTTCCTCCTTTCTTGGAGGTTTTCTCTTTCTTGCGTGGAGGTTTGTTTTTCTCCTTATGTGGAGACTCATATCCTCCACGCATGGAGGTTCTTGTTATTCCTTTTGGGATCTATTTGGTACTCCGATGTACTTTAGTGGATGACTTATTGTTAGATGTGCAATACATTAAGCCTTGTACTTTTCCCTAAAAAAAAAAAAATCTTATTTAATGTTTTTTTCTTCGAAAAATAAATGTATTGTTTTTGACAAGGAACCAACCATATTATAAAGGAAGAAAATTCATTTTATCTTCGAAACTATACATCGATGATCAATTTAATCCCTGTACTTCTTATAGTTTCAATTTTATACCTCAACTATTTGATTTTGAATCAATTTTAACTTGTCATTGCCGTTTATAATCAAATGGAAGTTGCCAATGTGGCGCCAAAATTTTGTTTGAAATTTTATTTTGCCCTGCAAACTATCTCAAAAATATCATCTAGAAACACAAAGTTCATATTGTTTAGGGGTCTAATTGATATTTGGGAATAGTTTGGGAGTAAACTGAAATCTCAAATGAAGACGGTAACAAGTGTCGTCTAATTGTAGACGGTAGCTAATGACATGGGTGTAATTGATCCAAAATTAAATAGTATAGGTGTAAAATTGAAATTATAAGAAGTATAGAGGCTAAATTAATCATCGAAATATAGTTTAGAAGGCAAAATAAAATTTTCTCTATTATATACACTACAACAATTTACACTTTTGGCGACTAAACTTTTTGTAATTGCCAAAAGTTGTAGAATTGGCAACTAAAAATTACATTGGTCACCGTTGAATATGGTTTTTAGTTAGTAATTAATTAATTAATTAATTTTTTGTAGCTGTATCTTAATTATTAGCGACTAAAAATTGTTTTAGTTGGCATTAGATCATGTTTTAGGCTACTAAAATTTTTGTTAGTCATTGTATACCAGTTTTTGGTTACGAAAATAAATTTAGTCGCCAAAAAGCTAGCATAATGTTTGCTATTAAACTTTGGCGAACAAAGTTTTGGTTGGCAAATATTCATTTTCGGTGACTAAATTTTTTTTTGTCACTGTAAGGTAATTTTTACCTACTAAAATAATTAGTCACTAAATAAAAAGCATAAATTTTACTTTTATCTTTGGTGACTAAAAATTTGGTCAATGAATATTTCTTTTCGTTGACGAAAATACCTTTAGTCTCCAAAATGGTTACTTTTGGCGACTAAAATATTAGTCGCTGTTAGTTAAATGTTTGGCTACTACTAAATAAATTAGTCATTACAAATTGACCTTTGGCGACAAATAATAAGTTTAGTCGCTAAAGGTATATAAAATTTTCGTGGGAAACATTAAAATATTGTCGCCCAGCTCTTCTTAGTATTTTCGAAAACAAGGGTTCTTTCTTCTCTCTTTCTCTCACACACTCACAGAACCAGTCACCACTAAACCTCACCTCACTATAGTCGCTCACTACCATTGCTCACTGTAAGTCGCACATCGGCACCACCACCGTCGCAATACAAATGGTTCTTTCTCACTCTCTTTATCTCTTTCTCTCTCTCTCTCTCTCTCCCTTTCATTTATCTCTCCATCAGTGTCTACACTACCTACACCCAAACAAAACCCTACAGTCACTTGTTTTCTTTCTTCTCCCAGACTCACCATCCTTGCTAACAGCCAACGCCGTTAACCATTGCAACTCTTGCTACCGTCGGTCACCATCGCAGCTCCCCCCTCTCATCCACATTCAAGTTTTTCTTTCTCTCCATCCCTCTCTCTCTTTCTCTCTCTCCCTTCCCTCACCATCGCGGATGTAGGGTTTGATTTTATTTTTGATGTTGTAGGATTTTGATAAAATCATTTTAGGGTTTTACTATTTTTCTACATTTGAAGCATATGTGAGCCCCAAGTTGTGTTTAATTCTACAGTTTTGTTGCTCCAAGTGGTAAATTCGATCATTGTGTACATTTGATGAGAGAGAAGAGCAATGGCAACCATAACTCAAGAAGCAATTGATCAGTTTAAGTCATTAATGGACCAAGGTCTCTCTCTCCCCCTCTCTCTCTCTCTCTCTCTCTCTCTCTCTCTCTCTCTCTCTCTCTCTCTCTCTCTCTCTCCCCTAATATAATAGGCACTTCATTTTAGTACTATCTTACATTCACTCTCAGTTTCTCATTTTGTTCTATATATTTTTTTAATTATTATTTTTAAAATTTTAATTTTTTTACTTTTTTGCGGAATTCAGACAACTGACGAATTGCTAAAAAGGGCTTTCCAGGTTCGCATTTTTCTTCTTTATGTATTTTTCCTTCTTTTTTTTATTTTATTTGTTTATAAATATATTGCTTTGTCTGATCTGTCTGTCAACAGTGGTCAATTTTGAAGAAAAAGTAACACTAATTTTAAGAATGTGTACTATCTTAGCACAAAACATGGGACAAATTTCATTAGTCGAAATGCTCATTTGGAATGTCTCCTCTGGTAAGATTAATCAATGAAAAGCATATTTGACAGGTAACTAAGAACCACTAGACTATATTGAGTTCTTGAAACTTCTCACAATTAACTAGAAAGGGGTTTATGTGGTTCTCTAAAAACGTTAAAAAAACAATGTGAGATAAAAATTCTGAAAAATGTAATTTCATGCAGCATTTATCAGAACATATGTGTGCTTCAACATGAAAACTGAATCCAGATAATTTGACACCCAAACATCACGTTAGACATTACAAGAAAAAAACAAAAACAAAACGAAAAAAACAAAAACAAAAAGGCAATCACCTTAGAAGCTATGCTAACAAGTACTTAAAAGTGAATGAAACTTGGACGCCTAAGGGGAAATGATCTAGATGTTAAAAAAAAAAAAACAAAAAACAAAAATCAAAATGGCAACATAAGTTGGACGACATACGAAACAAATGGGGTCAGTTTATGACTCATGATCTGCATTATGCTCCATTGTTCCATACAATAAATAAAATGGAGAGTACAATTCCAATTCGATTATGGGATATATTTAGAAGTTTTATTAAATGCCTGTCAAGCTCTGCCTTGTCTATTTTCTTGGCCCCAATGTGCTTTGACCTGTCTTCAAATTCTGATTTACATACAGCTTTGAAAATTTTAAATTTGATGTGATGGTATTGAGGGGCCTTTTTGCACATACCGATATGTATTCACACATGTAGATACATATTCACATTCTAGCTGTATTAAGGCTGCTTGATTTGCAATACAATTCTATGCTTGAAAGAGTTAGAACGTTGTCACTTCTAACTATTGTTGCTCAACTATAGTGGAGATGTTATAGGAATAAATATATTTTTGTGATGTCTGTATATATGACTAACTGTTGCTTGTACACATTTTAAAGGTTATGGGAAAGATATATGAGTAGGTAAAGTCGGGGCTTTTCCCATATTAAGCCAATTTACTATCTTAATTCCCAAACTAGGTCTAGTTTGGACAGAATTCCCAAACTAGGCTAAAGCGCTATTACAAATCACGCTTTCACTGTTTGAAGTCGAAAATGTGATGAATAGTGAAAGCGCTATTACAAACCACGCTTTTAACATAAATTTTTTTGTTCAAAAAACGTGGTTGTAAAGCACGTTTTTAAGCAAAAAAAAATTTCTACAGAAAACGTGGTTTCAAACCACGCTTTTCCTGTACTAATAATTAAATTTTGTTTTCTGAAGAAAATGTGGTTCCAAACCACGCTTTCACTGTGCAGAATTATTTCCTTAAGAAAACTTTTAATATATATTAAAATGTGATCAAAGAAAGGTTTGAGTTCTTTGTAGCTTAAAGGGTAGTGCAATTGTTATGCGTGGTAGAGGTGTGGGTTCAATCCACGCCAACTGCTTTTTCATTTTTTCATTTTTTTTTCACTCTATACTTCATATATTTATTATGTAATTTTTTTATCAAAAAAAGTAAAATATTTGTTTGGTTAACTAAATTTTTTTTCTATAAAATACAATTTTTTTCAAAATGTCAACATATATGTTTAAAAAGTATTCAGTGTATTTGGTTTGAGTTTTTTGGATTTACTTATTTGAAAATTGAGTTTTTTGATTTTTGTATTTTTTTTTTGTTTTTAGTGAATATTTTTAAAATTTTAAACATTTTTTTTTTTACTTTTTTAGATACAACTTAGTTAGATGTATCTAAAAAGTAAAAAATTTGTGAAAAAATATTTTAAAAAATTAATAAATACATAAAAATACGAAAAATGTACTAAAAAAATATTTTTGTATTTTTAATATTTTTTTAGCAAAATGTACTCAAAAAAATATGCACAGTGAAAGCGTACTCAAAAAATATTTTTTCAGTAAAATGTACGCTTTTAAAATGTACTAAAATATTTTAAAAGCATACATTTTTTGAGTACATTTTGCTGAAAAAATTAATTTTTTTTTGAAAAATATTAAAAATACAAAAATATTTTTTCAGTACATTTTTTGTATTTTTATGTATTTATTAATTTTTTAAAATATTTTTTCAGAAATTTTTTACTTTTTAGATACAAATAACTAAGGTGCATATAAAAAAGTTAAAAAAAATGTTTAAAATTTTAAAAATATTCACTAAAAAAAAGTACAACATAATTGATGTTATTTGGTTATTAATTTTTTCATTACATTTTGCTGAAAAAATTAATATTTTGCTGAAAAAATACTAAAAATACAAAAATATTTTTTCAGTACATTTTTTGTATTTTTATGTATTTATTAATTTTTTAAAATATTTTTTTCACAAATTTTTTACTTTTTAGATACATCTAACTAAGGTGTATCTAAAAAAGTAAAAAAAAAAAATGTTTAAAATTTTAAAAATATTCACTAAAAACAAAAAAAAATACGAAATTAAAAAAACTCAGTTTTCAAATAACTAAATCCAAAAAATTCAAACCAAATACACTGAATACTTTTTAAACAATTATGTTGACATTTTGAAAAAAAATTATATTTTATAGAAAAAAAATTTAGTTAACCAAACAAACATTTTACTTTTTTTTGATAAAAAAATTATATAATAAATATATAAAGTATAGAGTGAAAAAAAAAAAAAAAAAAAGGAGTTGGTGTGGATTGGACCTGCGTCCCAGCTATAAAAACAAATGCACTACCATTTGAGCTACAAAGAATTCAAGTCTTGCTTTGATCACATTTTAATATATATTAAAAGTTTTCTTAAGGAAATAATTATGCACAGTGAAAGCGTGGTTTGGAACCACGTTTTCTTCAGAAAACAAAATTTAATTATAAACACAGTAAAAGCGTGGTTTGGAACCACGTTTTATGTAGAAATTTTTTTTGGCTTAAAAACGTGCTTTCTAACTACGTTTTTTGAAAAAAAAAAATTTATGTTAAAAGCGTGGTTTGTAACCACGCTTTCTTAATTAAAAGCGTAGTTTGTAATAGCACTTTCACTATTCATCACATTTTTGGCTCCAAACAGTGAAAACGTGATTTGTAATAGCACTTTACCCTAGTTTGGGAATTCCGTCCAAACTAGGCCTAGTTTGGGAATTAAGATAGTAAATTGGCTTAATATGGAAAAAGTCCTGGTAAAGTGTGGGTCAGGGCTGCCTAGAGGGGCTATTCCTAAATTAACAACTTATTTCCCAAACTAGGCCTAGTTTGGACGGAATTCCCAAACTAGGTTAAAGCGCTATTACAAATCACGTTTTCACTGTTCCTAGCACCCTCTCGTGGAAAATTTGTGAAATAGTAAAAGCGTGGTTACAAATCACGCTTTTAATTAAGAAAGCGTGGTTACAAACCACGCATTTAAAGAAATCTTTTTTTTCATAAAACGTGGTTCCAAACCACGCTTTATAAATTTTTTTTGAAAATATGTGATTTGAAATCACGCTTTCAATGCAAACTCACTCTTCTCTTCTTTCTCTCTCTCTCTCTCTCTCTCTCTCTCTCTCACTTAGACACATGTTATCACACACACATACACCAAACCCCCCCCCCCCACACACACACGCAACCAATATAATTTTTAATATATATAATTTTTTTTTATAAAATTAAGACCAATATTAATATATATATAATAATTTATAATATCAAATAATAATCAACTATATGAAATTAAGACCAATATTTTCAAATATTTTTTTTTCAATTTTTTTTTTCAATTAATTTTTTTTCTATTAATTTTTTTTTCAATTAATCTTTTATTTCAATTAAATTTTTTTCAAATTTTTTTACCAATTAAATTTTTTTTCAAATATTTTTTTTTTCAATTAATTTTTTTTAAATTAATTTTTTTTCAATTATAATATGTGTGATCCCATTGTTATAAATACTAAAAATAAATATAAATATTTTAGACTTGAACAAACATATTTTTTATTTTATGTTTTTAAAATTTTTTAAACATTTTGCTCACACCAAACACGTTTTTAATTTATGTTTTTCTAAAAATAAACAAAAACCAGTTTATAAATTTTTTTTAAACTTAAACCAAAAACGTAAACGTTACCAAACGCTACCTTAGTGTTTAATTCTTAAATTTTTTTATTTTTTTTTATTTTAGGGTTTAGGGTTTAATTCTTAAAATTTATTTATTTTTATTTTAGGGTTTAGGATTTATAGTTTAATTCTTAAAATTTATTTTAACTTCAATTTTATAAAAAAAATAAATTTTAAGAATTAAACTATAAATCCTAAACCCTAAAATAAATAAATTTTATCCCTAAACATTAAGGTAGCATTCGGTAACGTTTACGTTTTTTGTTTATGTTTATAAAAATTTTATAAACTGGTTTTTGTTTATTTTTAGAAAAATATAAATTACAAACGCGTTTTCTTTGAACAAAATGCTTAAAAAATTTTAAAAACATAAAATAAAAAATATGTTTATTCTAAAATATTTATATTTATTTATATTATTTATGACAATGGGATCACACATATTTTAATTGAAAAAAAATAATTAAAAAATAATTGAAAAAATTTAATTTAAAAAAAATTAATTGAAAAAAAATTTAATTGGGCGAAAAAATTTGAAAAAAATTTAATTGAAATAAAAGATTAATTGAAAAAAAATTAATAGAAAAAAAAATAATTGAAAAAAAAAATTATTTGAAAATATTGGTCTTAATTTCATATAGTTAATTATTATTTGCTATTATAAATTATTATATATATATATATTAATATTGGTCTTAATTTTATAAAATAAAATTTATATATATTAAAAATTATATTGGTTTTGTGTGTGTGCGTGTGATTTGGTGTGTGTGTGTGATAACATGTGTCACAGAGAGAGAAAGAGACAGAGAAGAGAAGAGTGAGTTTGCATTGAAAGCGTGATTTCAAATCACGTTTTCTAAAAAAAATTCGTGGTTTGGAATCACGTTTTATGGAAAAAAAAAAAAAAAAAATTCTTTAAAAGCGTGGTTTGTAACCACGCTTTTTTAATTAAAAGTGTGGTTTGTAACCACTCTTTTACTATTTCACAAATTTCCCGCGGAACGGTGCCAGGAATAGTGAAAGCGTGGTTTGTAATAGTGCTTTAGCCTAGTTTGGGAATTCCGTCCAAACTAGGCATAGTTTGGGAATTAAATTGCTAATTTGGCTTAATTTGAAAAAAGCCCCCTGCCTAGACTTTGTGGGGGTCCCAAGGCGGATTTAAAAAATAGAATCCTTATACATATTTAAGAAAGAAAGAAAACAAGGGTTGCTTAATTAGTTTATTTTTTTGAACTTGTATTGAGACAAAATTTGCTTGTATATATAAATACTACAATTACTAGTTTTTACTAATGCTATGTACAAAAATTATTTAAAATATTAGGTGATAAGTCAAATTTGAAAATATTGTGGATTCGTTCGATTATGATTTTTCACAATATTTATAATATGGGCTAATTACTTAAAGAGAAATGTTAGGAATCATGAAATTTTTTTCATGAAAATGATCATGAAAGATTTGTGACCCTTAGATTACCTTGATTAGTGTGTGGTACTTTATTCTAAGTATAATACAAAGGTCACAAATTTTTCATGATCATTTTCATGAAAAACTTTTCATGATACCTAGCATTACTGTTACTTAAAAGTCTTATTGGTAAGGCTCATATTCCATTAAGTTCTCATTTTGTTTTTTCTTTCTTTCTTTTTTTAACCCATAAAGTTCTATTTTCAAAAATATTTATGTATATAAGACTCTTTTTTTTATTATTGAAAGGTGAAAAAAATTGAGAAGCGTTGATTCATTGAGGATTAACAAAAATTATTAGGTGTTACAAGTACACTACATAACAATGCTATCTATCAATCACCAAACATTATATCTCACGTCCCAATATAAAATTGTGAGCCCCAGTTTCTCCACCAATACTTTCTCTTATTCAAGTGATATTACTTATGTGGCATTTTACTTTTGTTTTTTTGTTTCAAAACTTGAAAATTTCATAATTTTTATTACACACATTTATTTTTAATAAAATTTATATTTTTGGAGTCTACACAATGAGATCTATCAAACAAGACCACTATTGAATATAAAATTTTATAGAAACAAAATATTAATTTTTTAGCTATACAAAACTAATAATTTCTCAATTTGCGAAACTATCTAGTAAAACTGAGAAAGTTTCCAATTTTTTTTAGTGTTAATTGAGAATATTCTCAGTTTTTGAAAATTTTCCCAATTTTTTTTGAGTTTTCAAACTGAGTCAATTTTGTCAATTTTAAACTAAGAATATTTTCAGCTTTAAATCTAGAAAAAACTGAAAAATTAGATTGAAAAAATATTGTTAATTAAGTAATTAAGAAAAATTACTATTAAAAATGGTTTAAATTGTAAATTTATAACAAAAAAGTGTATTTTTATTTTTATATAATTTGTATTTAATATTAATTTCGTTTGATAGATTTCATTGTGTTGATTCTAGAAATATAAATTTTATAAAAAAATAAATGTATATTAAAAAAATTATGATGACTTGAAATTTTAAAAATCAAAATAAATGTCACATCACCATACTTTTTTTTTTATATAAACAATTACAAATGATAAACAACCATTATTTGAAGGGTAATTTCATTTATTAAAAATTAATGAGATTTGAAGGAGTAAAAAATCTTATCTAGGACTCAATGGAGTGTAAGTTCACAAAATGAGACTTGTGTATAAATGTCCCTTATAATATTTTATTTGCTGAGTAATTTCATATGATTTTATAATTGATATAATTATAGTTACTGAGATAGACATAAATTATAATTATTGAAATAGATTTTGAACATTTTCGATGGATAACATTATTAATTTATGGGGCCTCGTTTATTAACGTTTCAGTTTACAAAAAATAAGAAATAACGTTTCGTTTACTTTTATAAAAAACAAAAACAAAAAAACTTGTTTGATGTACAAAAATGTTTTGAAAAACAAATAAAAAAAATCGAGAAATATATTTTATGAGTTGCCGGAAATGGTGGGTGGATAGATGTGGTGATCAGTAGTGGTGGGTAGCTAAAGATGTCTGCCGGATTTAGTTGGGAGGACAAGAGATGGCCAAAAGGATGTCAAAAGGTGGCTGAAGATCACGACGGTGACCACCCACCCACTGAAGACTCACCAGAAGTTGGTCAGAGCTCACCACCCACTGGCGGCGAGGGGAGTTGTGGTCGGTGGTAATCGCAGTGGGTGGTGGCCAAAAGTGGTGAATAAGAGGAGAAAGTGAATACTTGTTTTAAAACTAGGTAAAAACAACTTTTTTGTGTTTTCAAAAATTTTGAAAACTTTGTAATCAATTTTATTTTTTTTGAAAACGAAAATAATATACCAAACAAGTTTTTGTTTTTAATTTTGAAACAAAAAATGAAAACAAAAACTGAAAAGAAGAAACGAAAATGTTAACAAATGACCCCTAATAAATCATATATCCATGATTTATGGATCATTTAGTCCCATAAATAATCTTATGAACCCATAAATCTTATCTCACATTAAAATATCTCAAATGAAACATACTTCCATTTGGAAACATAATAAGATAGTAGTGCAAACGTTAAAATGATATCACATTATCACATTTTAAGAATGACACATTTTGTAAAAATTTAATAAGACAATAATGCACAAATGTTTCGTTATTATATTTTAAGAAGAATGACACATTTGGTAAAAGTTTAATAAGACATTAGTACATATATTAGGGAATTGGGGTGCCTGCTATGTTGGTTGTGCGGCCCTTATGGGCTTATTTTGGAGTCCGTTTTGATAATTCGAACCATTCACATTTTAGAGTATATCGAGTAAAACATACCTGTAAAAAATTAAGTTAATCAGATATCGTTAATTCTTTCAACCACTCACATTTGTATTTTGAAAAATAAATGATATTGTGATTTAAAGTATTAAAATGAATACAAATGTGAGTAGATGAAAGGATTAACGATATCCGATTAACTTAGTTTTTTACAAGTATGTTCTACTCGATGTATTCTAAAATGTGAACGGTTCGAATTATCAAAACAGACCCGGAAATAAGCCTGTAAGAACCGCACAACAGTGCCTGCTGTGTTGGGTGCACAGCAGGCACCCCAATTCCATATATTAGAATAATGTCTCATTATCATATTTTAATAATGAAATATTTGGCAACGAATGTCTCCTTCTCGCATTTAAGAAAATCCATTGTCACATTTGGAAAAAATTTAAAAAGATAATAGTACATACATTAGAATGATGCCATATTTAAAAATGAGGTTCTCTCTTCTCTCAAGCCTTCTCCTATACTATTGTGGGTTTTCATCCTATTCAAATCTAGCTTCTAGAAGTGTCTGAAGTACGGCGGTGACGGTGGCAGAGTTGGGCAAGAGCGCAACGGGAACAGTGGGTTTTGATAAAGATCTTACTAGGTTTGATGCAAATCTAGCTTTTCAAACTACATTATGAGAAGATCGATTGTTTTTTCTGGATCTTAATTGGTTTTTATTGCGGATTTATTGTTTTTTGTCCTTGTTTTGTTGTTTGTTCGGCGCTTTAGGATCTTGTTGTTTTTCTTTTGTTGATTTGCATGTTGTTTACTTTTTTAATATAGCTGTTTTTCATATTTTCAAAAAAAAAAAAAAAGGAAAAAAAAAGACACATTTGACAAAAGTTTAATAAGATAATAGTACGCAAATGAACTACTCCCACATTTGTTGTTTCCATGAAATATAGATAAAGGACCTCACGGTATACCTTTCAAATTTAATAGGACTTAATAGTCTATAAGAAAACTGAAGGAACTTTCCGGCGCATACGTTTTTAGAATGAGACTTCTGGCAAATTCTCCTTAATTTATTCAATCTTTTTTTACGATATAGTTGATTGAATGTAAAATTTGATCAGTTTGAACTTCAAAGAAATTATTTATCAAGAGGCAATTCTAACTAATATAGTTGACAATCTTTTATAAACAATCCACATATTTAGCAAATAACCATCTATTATTATTAAATAATTCACCACTTCAATTATTAAAAAAAAATAGTGAAATTTCATTTTAAATTACTAATACAATAAAGCAATATTTGATTCACTAAAATGAAATTGAACCAAATAGAATTGTCGTTCCTTAGCCTCTCACAATGGTGAACAACAATTTTGTTTATAATATATTTTTTTAACATTTTTTTAGTGAACTGAACGTGAAAATGAGCATCATAATGGAATGATTATTTCATTCCAATTCATTTCAATTAATTGTACCTAACATTATTTCATTCCTGCTCGTTTCAATTAGTTGTACCTAACATAAGAACTAAATCATTTTGGAGCACTATTTTTTAGACAGCATTAGGAAGCTAATGCCTTTCTAGCCTTACCTGAGGGTCGACCCTGGTCTGGGTGTTTGCATAGTGCAAGTAATAATGGATGCACCAAGCTAAACCAAGTATAGTTCCCAAAAAAAAAAAAAAAAAAAAAAAAAAAACTAACCCAAATAGATATTTTTGTGATTTTTTTTTTTTTTTTTTTTTTTTTTTTTTTTTTTTTTTGTGTGCGCGCGCGTTTTTCTTTCATTTGTAGAAGATATATTATGAATAGGGAAAATTTTATTTTATCCCCTTGTGAATTGGTTGATCTACGGGTTATCACCCTATCAAATTAGACAATTAACCATGAAGGAAATCCGAACACATTCACGGGAATATAAAAATTCAACGATCACACGAAATTCTCATCAATCCAAACATCCAACTATGAGAAATTGTCTAACATATATACACCAACAGTTAAAAAAAAAAAAAAAAAAAACTCCAAAAAAAAAAAAAATGGAAAGACGGACATGTAGTATAAAAGAGTCAAATCCAAAAGCTTCTTAATCAACGAATTAATTTGTCAAAATCTGGATCTGACAGGTACCCATTCGATCCTCCGTCAAGATTTGAAGCAAGATCATCATCAATATTTGATGGAAAAACTCTCAACCCACCAATTGTCAAGTAACCATCAACAGAGAAGACGCTACGACAATAAAGTCAAACACAGGTAACTCAGCACCAATCTCAAAATAATTCTCCCAAGCCTCCTGTAGTAGTAATGTAGATTGGAGGCTCCTTACCACATTGTCTATTGAGGGTCGCCAGTCGGCCTGATCAAGTAGACAACGTAATGCAATATTGACAAATTCCTTAAAGCATTCTGGTGCTATTTTCCCAATCAGATTTGGATCAATGATTTGATCAATGGTATTGATACTATTCATGAACTGACGTACTAACGATTTACCACCCCA
This sequence comes from Camellia oleifera, assembly GCA_022316695.1. Taxonomy (NCBI): domain Eukaryota; kingdom Viridiplantae; phylum Streptophyta; class Magnoliopsida; order Ericales; family Theaceae; genus Camellia; species Camellia oleifera. The sequence continues at coordinate 62,984,213 of CM039306.1, forward strand.
GTCTAGCTCATAATATGGCTTCTTAGCACACAATACTGACAACAACACCATCCCAAATGAATACATGTCAGATTTTGTTGTCAATTTTCTATGCATAATGTACTCTGGTGCCATATATCCAATAGTACCGCAGATCATTGAATCCGTTAATGGTACATATGTAGCGTCATTGGGTATTAATTTGGAAAGCCCGAAATGAGTAAGTTTTGCAACCCAATTCTCGTCCAACAGAATATTAGCTGGCGTTATGTCATAGTGGATGACTCTTTGCTTCGCATTATCATGGAGATGTTGTAGTCCTCGTGCTGCACCAATGCAAATCCTGAGTCGTTCTTTCCACAGAAGTGTATCGTTGTTTGTGTTGAATATATGATCTTCCAAGGATCCATTCTCCATGTAATCATACACAACAATTAACTCTGATTTCACATGGCAAAATCCAATCAAAGAGACTATGTGGGGGTGGTGATTCTCGAGCACGGAGTGTACCTCAATGTCAGCCGTAACCTCTTTCCAATTTTGCAATGTCAAGTCACTGAACCTGTTGATCATAACAATAATAGTTTCCCCATCCATGCAACCTTTGTACACATTCTTAAACATGTCAATTCCGATCAAAAGTCCCTCATCAAAATCATTTGTAGCCGCTCGAATCTCATCAAGTGAGAAATGACGGTGTGATCGGGTAAAACCATCTGAAAGTTGTTCCCAAAGCAAATCTGAAAGTGGTTCCCAAAATGAATCGTTTGAAAGTGGTTCCCAAAATGAATCATTTGATGGTCCACTCTCAAAACCATTGTCCATTCTCTCCCTCCACCAACGATTCATACCTTTAGGCACAGTTGCAATACCCTGAAGCACCTTTCTGATTATTCCCTTTGATCGTCCTTTACGTTGTGACAACAATGCAAGATCAAGAGTCCTCACCACTTTGGCCATTGTAGGCCTTTCCTTTGAACTAGTATGTAAACAATTTAAAAATCCTAAGTGATTCGTTATTAGATCAAGATTAAAAATATTCCAAATCCCAATAATCCAAAACACACAATCTAAATCAACAAGCACTTACGAAAGTAATTTAGATTGTTTGTTTTTCGGAATAAACAATAAATCGACACAAACGCTTTTTACGTGGAAAAACCACAATTGCAGAACCTTCAATTATAATAAAAAACTACGGGTGAAACGCCATTAATCAATCTACTACTGAAGAAAGAAAGATTACAAAAATAATACACAAATTACCCAACTCAGTCAATTTGCCTTCGAATCTTCTGTAACTCTTTCACCAAGCCTTCGTCTCAGAACTGATCCACCTGAAGTTGAATCCACAACTTCACTTGTTGAATTAACGACTACGTACAGAATCAAACGCCTTTTGAAACTCTACGTTTGAATCTTCGGAATCCACCAAAGAGAACTCTCTTGAATTATAAAGTAACAAACTCCTTGATGTATGAATCTTAGATCATGAGTGAAGAACTCTTTCAAAACATCAAGGAAAAACTCTCAAAAAACTCAAAAGAAAACTTCAAACAGAATCCTAGGACTCTTGAATAAGATCTAGGAAAAGTTAAATCCTAAAAACATCCTAAACAAGGCAACTGAGTCCGCGATCTCCGCTCGAGCGCCCAACAGCCCGCTCGAGCGGCTTCAGCAAAATATGCGTATGACAAAACAGAGTTCCGCTCAGCGCTTGATAACCCGCTTGAGCGCGGAATCACACACTCCAGTATTTTTACAGACCTGACCAAATACTGAGAGACCTCATATTCCGCTCGAGCGCCAATGACCCCGCTCGAGTGGGAAAGACAAAAACACAGGAAAAAATTACAACTTTTGTAACATAAAGTTTGTACGTGGATTTGACAATAAAGGGACCTAACAATCTCTCCCTTTGTCAATTCCCAGACAAAACTTTTCTAAATAATGTTCCTTAAACACACGCACTAAACACTTTAATAACCAAGAAAAGAATAAACACTAAACAACTTTGTAATTAAACAATCCTGCCATTCGAACAATCCATCCATCCAACATCCACCTGTGAAATAACAACCAACACACCAAAGAAAACAAAAACTGTGGAATTGCATAAGTAGAGATACAAAGATAAAATGATATCCATAATAATGAAAAAACAACCGGAATATCCAACAGATGTCCAACAGATAAAAGAGCCAACAGATGTCCAAACCAAAGTATCCACATATCCAAAATATCAACAAGACATATATCTAAATATCAAAATATCCATAATATCAAAACAACAAAACATATACCACCAATGTCCACCAATGTAATGTCCAATGTATCACCACCTCTCCCATTTTTTGGTTGGGAATCAAGGAAGAAAACACAAAGATCAGGCATCAGGGGGAGGCTGAGGCTGCTGAAGCTGAAGTAAGAAAATGATGTGCGCTAGTTGAGTAGTAGTTTGGAAGGCGGTCTGCTCCAACTGACCAAGGTGACCATCAAAAGCCTCAAAGCGAGCATCTAAAAAGTCCAATCGCCGGGTCATAGCCTCCTCAAAATGATGAAGTTGATCATGAAGAGCTCGAGGTGGAACAATATCCTCCTCACCACCAGCTGCGGCAGCATCAAACTCTGCCTCCTCAGCTAGTCCAGCTGCGGTACCTGCAGAAGGACCAGCCCTACCAGCCCGAGAAGACTCCCCCTTGACATGAGCTCTACTCTGGGAAACAGTCTTTTTAGTGAATGGTCTAGAGGGGAAGGCAAACTCATCATCCTCAAACACCGAAACCTCAAGTGAAGACAAAAGACGGTTGATCGTACAACCATAAGGAAGTCCTAATTGTTTATTCCCAGAAACACCTATCATCTTCTTAATAATCAGTGTGGCTAGATCAATAGACATGTGACGGGCGATACAGAACAAAACAAATCCTTGGTCTTGATTAATTTCGGAGGAGTGAGTGGTCATAAGGATGTTGGCACAAACAATAAGATTAAGCAGTCTAAACTCCGAAAGAAGTTCAAACTGTTTAATCAATGCACCCGTAGGCCAAGTACGGGAAGCACCACATAACACCTCAGCCACATGATTAAAATCACAGGTAGGACGGCCTGGAACTGGAAAAGGATAGTGGTCAGGGAACACTTGATCAAACTTAAGATGCTTGCGAATGAGATCAGGTGTGACAAATGGATTTTGACCGAACCCAAGTAGTGAATAACGGCTCAATGTTACTAATTTGCTCAATATTGCAGTAAAATTTGCGAACCCAGTCGAAATTTTGACGCCCATAAAAAGACAACACCAAGTCACCACCAAGGGGGTCAAACAATGGACGGATGTGAATGGACTCGAAAATGTTAGGCTGGACATTCCGTTCTAGGTGAACAGTTCGAGCCTCAAAAGATTTATGGAACAATTTGGCTTGTTTAGCAATCTGAAACCTATCAATATTAAAAGCAGGACGAGACACTGTGGCCTTTCGGCGCTTAGAGGCAGACATGATGATGTGAGACACAACTAAAACCCAAAAACCCAACAATTCCAAAAAAACCAAACCGAACAGAGAACAAAGCAAACATTAGTAATATTAGTAACAATGAGATTGAGAATAATGAAAACAAATATGACACTTACAATATGATGCAACTCACATACACAATGACTAATGTAGAGTTCAGACTGTAGGGCATAATAGCAATGTCAAACACCAAGTAGGAGAACAAATAACACTAGTGATCACTGATGAGAAACCAAACCCTTGCAAAACAAAACCAAAGAGACACCATAGCAATACTTGTAGATACCCACAGTCTAGCACATTCGAACCCAAACCCAACAAAAGCATGAAGACAAAAAGAACAATGATAAACCCTAGATCTAATGACACAACAAAACACATAAAAAAAAATATAAAATCCACCATGAAAAAACCATTACGACTCAGTGAAAGTGTGTGAGAGAAGGGAATAAACAACTAGACACAGAACACCCAAAAACCCGAAATACAACCTCCATAAGAGCTGAAATTACAAAAAAAAAAAAAACAGAGGAGGTGAGGGAAAAACACTTACCAAGGTGGAATCGGCGAGGAAGAAGAAGAAGGAAGACAAAATCCAACCCACAAAGACCACGATCCAAACCCTAGGGAGAGAGATTGGAAAAGAGAGAAAAACAATGACCTGAAGAGTCGGAGAAGGGAGTTTTATACAAAATAGGTCTGCTCGAGCGTAAAGTTTAACGCTCGAGCGTGAGTCAAAACATGCAGAGACCTGCTCGAGCTTTAACAAGGACGCTCGAGTGCAAATTCACCCCTCTCAGAATTGTAAAGCTAAGAGCAAACTACTGCAAGGCTCAAAAACACGCTCGAGCATGGGAATATCCGCTCAAGCGGGGGAAAAAACAAATTTTTTTTTAAAAAAAATAAAAATAAAAACAAGATACTCAATATCTAGAAGAGAGACCTGGAACAAAAGTAGATGATCACATTTGGCGAAAAAGAATACTAAGATGAAATAATCCGCAATTCATGAATTCTGTAAACTTGCAATGTTTAAAAAACAATGACACTGGAAATCATGAGCAAAGCAGGTAAAATATAATCAGTGATCATAAACTACATGAGAATGTACAACTCAAAATCCAATATGAGAGCTCACAAAATAAAGTGTGTGTGTGCAATCCATGAGAGTCCACTAAGCTAGAGTTAATCCTCGTAGTGATCGGATGGCTGGACCTCCGGCAAGAGTAACTGAACATCACAGAGAAAAGTCAAACTACTAGGAATCACGGGGTATTTGTTGAGTAAATGCAGAGGCTCCCCCTCAATCAATGAGTCCTTTTTATTTATTTATTTATTTATTTTTTTTTTGACTTTTTCTTTTTTGTGGGCACTCACTGGTGGCATTCACGCTCAAGAATATGGAAACCAAACCAGAGAAAAATGAAATCATAAAGGATGGCCTGGTTAGTGCCTCTGAGGTAGCCTTTTCCTAATGCCCAGACTTCAAGGAACTGAGGGAGAAACCGTGGAAGTGAAAACAGATGGTAGATGGTTAAGAGACTCAACATCACCCATGATATACTAGTATCGGTCAATTCCACTGTAAAAGTACAAGAAACACTGTTAGTGGTCCATAGAGAACTTTGATCACTTGTGCGGAAACCCCTGCAGCAATTTATCTCAAGGATGTGTATAGAATGAGATCATGAGGTTAATGAGTATGGGCATTCAAAATGAGCTATGAACAATGAACAATGAGATCTTGTAAGCAGCATGAGTAGTGTACATAAAAAAGTTGGATGCAAGAAAAACAGATATCAATGATAATGAGATTATGGCATCCAAGCACATATAAGGCAAAACACTTACACCTACTCAAGGAACAAGTAACAATCTAGTGATCGAGCATGACACCCAAGGTCTTTCTAAGGAACTCAAACCGAAGAAGATCAAGGGGTTTTGTAAAAATATCAGCTTTTTGATGCTCAGTGGGTATATGTTCAAGAACAACAAGGCCCTCTTCCACTAACTCTCGAATAAAATGATGACGAATGTCAATATGTTTGGTGCGAGAGTGTTGGACAGGATTTTTTGAAATGTTTATGGCACTTGTGTTATCACAAAAAAGAGTGAGAGCGTTTTGTTCTATCCCATAATCATGAAGCATTTGCTTCATCCACAACATTTGTGCACAACAACTCCCTGCATCAATGTACTCAGCCTCAGCAGTCGAAAGAGAGATGGCATTTTGCTTTTTACTATGCCAGGAAACCAGATTATTCCCAAGGTAAAAACACCCCCCGGATGTACTTTTCCTATCATTAGCACACCCTGCCTAGTCGGCATCAGAAAAACTAGTAATTTCAGCTGTAGTATCAGTGGAAAGCCAAACCCCATACCCCTAGGTCCCATTAACATATTTGATGATGCGTTTGACCGCAAGAAGGTGAGACTCTTTAGGACTGGCTTGGTAACGGACACAAACACCGACACTAAAAGAAATATCAGGACGACTGGCTATCAGATACAAAAGACTCCCTATCATACTCCTGTAAAGGGTAGGATCAACATCAATACCAGAGGAATCTTTGGAGAGGTGAAGACTGGTGCTCATGGGAGTGCGTACATGTTTGGCAGACTCAAGACCAAACTTTGACACAAGATTTTTAGCATACTTAGACTGAGAAACAAACATATCCGAAGAAGACTATTTAATTTGAAGACCCAAGAAATAAGATAACTCTCCCATCATGCTCATCTCAAACTCATGTGTCATGCAATCCGAAAAATATTTCACAAGATGATCAGCAGTGGAACCAAACACAATATCATCAACATATATCTGAGCAACAAGAATATGAGACTTAGTATGTTTCACAAATAAAGTCTTATCAACACTACCCATTTGAAAGTCATTATCAAGAAGAAAGGTAGTAAGTCTATCATACCAAGCTTGAAGGGCATGTTTCAACCCATATAAAGCCTTGTCTAACTTGTAGACATGATTAGGACATTTAGGGTCCTCAAACCCTTTTGGTTGCTCAACATATGTCTCTTCTTTCAAGTACCCATTGAGAAAGGCACTTTTCACATCCATTTGAAACAATTTAAAGCCAAGAAAACATGCAACACCAAGCAAAATACGAATAGATTTGAGACGTGCAACTGGGGCAAACGTCTGATCATAGTCAACACCCTCTACTTGTGTGTAGCCTTGAGCAACCAACCTAGCTTTATTCTTAACAACAGTACCATTCTTATCAGATTTATTTTTAAAGATCCACTTGGTACCTATCACATTCATGTCTCTAGGTTTGGGAACTAGAGTCCAAACTTTGTTACGTTAAAATTGACCTAATTCTTCATGCATAGCATTGACCCAACTATCATCTAGCAAGGCCTCTTTAAAATTCTTAGGTTCAATTAATGAAACATAACACATATGTGATACCTCATCCCGAATCTATCTTCGGGTTTTCATTCGATCCGAGATACTTCCAATCACCTATTGAGTTGGATGATTCAGTTTCACCCTTGTTGATGGTTTAAGCTCAAGACTTGCGGTGACAGAAGCAACAGGAGTGATGTCCCTTTGAGCACTCTTTGGACTTGAACTTACTTGTGAGGATGGTGCTGTAACAATTTCTTGTGATTGGACTGCAGCTTCTCCTTGATTTTGTGGTTCAGTATCCAAGATTGGAGACTCACCATTATCATCCTCATTTGTTGCTGGAGTAGGTGCACCTGTGTCATCTATAATCACATTGATAGATTCCATTAAAGATGAAGTTTGCAGGTTATAGACTCGAAAAGCCCTACTGTTGGTTGAATACCCTAGAAAAATACCTTCATCACTTCGGGAGTCAAATTTTCCCAAGGGCTCTCTATCTTTGAAGATGTAACACTTACTCCCAAAAGTTTTGAAGTATTTTACATTAGGTTTCAAACCCTTCCACAATTCATATGGAGTTTGTAAAGTGCCGGACCTTAAATACGCACGATTTATGACATAAACAGCAGTATTTAGGGCTTCGGCCCAAAACTTTAGAGGAAGACTCTTACTAAGGAGCATGACCCTAGCCATTTTCTTGAACAACTCTGTTCTTCCTCTCAACCACTCCATTTTGTTGTGGAGTAATAGGTGCAGAAAATTCATGCTTAATTCCATGCATATCACAAAAATCCGAGAACGAACTATTTTCAAATTCACGACCATGATCAGTTCGGATTCTTATGATACGCCCAATGGAAACACCATGTTCATTTTGGATTTTAAGGACTAAAGCCTGGAAAGCATCAAACGTATCAGATTTTTCCCTTAAAAAATTTACCCATGAAAACCGAGTAAAATTATCAACAGTTAGAAAAATGTATCTTTTACCTCCAATGCTTTTAGTGCGAGTAGGACCCATTAAATCCATGTGAACCAATTCAAGAGGACGTTTGGTTGTAAAGCTGTTCACCTTTTTATGAGGGGCACGGGTTTGCTTTCCAAGTTGACATGGTCCACACACATGGCTCAAATTCTTACCCAGTTTAGATACTTCTCTCACAAGCTCTTTGTTGGCTATCTTAGTTAGGTCTTTGAAATTCATGTGACCTAATCTTTGATGGCACAAATCAATGTTACTTATGATGGCAGAGTGACAAGTGAGATCATTAGTAGTAACAATCCCGTAGCAGTTATCAGATGTGCGAACCCCATGTAAGACAATATTTCCCTTTATATCCAAAATTTCATATTTATTTTTAGAAAACAATACTTCATGATGGCAATCACACATTTGACTAATGCTCAAAAGATTTACTTTAAGACCATCAACAAGTAGAGCATTATCCAGCTTGGGAAGACCAGCAACACTTATAGAGCCCTTACCAATGACTCTAGAAGTGCCGCCATCTCCAAAGGTAACAATTCCTCCTTCATATTTTTCAAGAGAGGTGAAGTAGGATTTGTTACTGGACATGTGACGAGAGCAGCCACTATCAAGATACCACATGTGTGAGTCACGTGCTTTTAGGGCAGTGTGAACAGCTAAACAAGTCAAATCATCTTTCCTCACCCAAATCTTTTTGGTCCTGGTCAATGTCTTGGCATTGAGAACACCCTCATGAATCTTGGTATTCCGCCTAGACATGTAAGGTTGTCTCCTAACCCAAAAAGTATTCGAATTTCTACCCTTTTGAGATACCTTACTAAACAATTCATAGCAATAAGGACGAATGTCGTCATACCTACCACAATGATGACAAATAAAAATAGGTTTTACCTCTCTTTTGTTGATCTTACCCACTTTCAGTAGATGAAGAGAGGAATCATCCTGGTCTACCTTCAACTTTCCCTTTACTTGAGTCTTCAGGTTATGTGAGGTAGAGGCCTGTCCCTTGCGAGCTGTTGCACCATATCCTAGCCCACTTTTGTCACAACCCATTTGTTGAGACCTGATGATGTCTTCTAGAGATTTGGAACCTTTGTTCCACATGGAGATTGTTGCTCTAGCAATACGAAGTTCTTCATTTTTCTGACAGACTATCTCTTCCAATGCAGCTTGTGACATCTCAAAGCTTTCAAGCTTTTCTTCATATGTGGAATACACTTTCAGAAGTTCATTCCTTTCAGTTTCACAGGATAGAAGTTTTCCACATAAGTCTTGCCTGTCACTTGAGATCTTGATGACATTCTGTTTTGCTGCTACAAGTTCTCCTTTTAGCCTGACATTCTCACTCTCACATGTTTTGAGCTTCAAAAAGAGTTTGTCGTTGATTTTGGAGAAATTTAGAGATTCCTCGTACAACTTTTCGTAAGCTTGTTGTAGTTCATCACCATTGATCTCAATTGTCTTCAGATGTTTCATCATCCTCTTTTTGCTCTTCATTCTCCTTGACCTCATCCAATCTAGTAACCAAGGCAGGGAAGTTGCTGAATGGTGGTGAAGGTGAATCTCCTCTTTCATGAAATTGGCTCAGAATTTCCCATGCATCTTTGGCCTTTAGGCAGTGAACAACTCGTTGCTGTTCTTCATAGGAAATTGCACCACGAATAGTAATCAGGGCTCTCTGATTGCCCGGATTGTTTGCACTTTCTGTATCTTCTTCAATGGCTTGCCAACTTTCTGGTTCAAAAGCTCTCAGAAAAGCCCTCATTCGTATTTTCCAATACAGGTAGTTGGTCCCATCAAAGGTGGGAGCATGATGCAAGTTTTGACCACGAGCTAATTCCGATGGCTTTGGAAGAGGTTGAGTAAAACTGGACCAAAATGCCATGAAAGCACTATCCCCGTCTTCGCCGGATTCAGGTTCTTCGGGTTCTTGCTCCGACCTGCTTTCATCATCCCAAGTCACAGTGTAAACTTTCTTTCGATTCTTTTTCGACGGACATTCAAGGGCAATATGGCCAAACCCTTGACATTCATAGCACTTGACCCTTTGCCCCTTTACAATCTTCTTTTCAGTTTTTGGAGCAAATTTTGGTGGAAAAGTTTTGGGTTTTTCATTACTCTTGTCTTTTGAAATAGGGTCTCTGAAATTAGGCTTTTTATTCTTCAAATTTTTTTTTTTTAAACTGTTTAGTAAACATAGCCGTCATCTCAGACTCTAAATCAAATTCAGTCTCCGGAGTTTTTACAGTCTCATGAGCACTAGTGAAAGCCACACTATCTTTTTGTTTTTCTTTGAAATCTAGTGGGCTTCATAAGTCTGCAAGTTTCTAACCAATTGATCAAGCTTGAGGGTATCAACATTCTGAGCCTCCTCAATGGCTGTCACTTTTGATTGGAACCTCTCGGGTAAAGACCTCAAAAATTTTCCAACCACTTTAGCTTCTGGGATTTTTTCACCGAGTGTGAAACAGGAATTAACGATATCACTAAGTTTTGCATAGAAATCATCAAATGTCTCATCATCCCGCATAAAAAGGGTTTCAAAGGCGGAGGTGAGACGTTGAAGTTTTGACCTTTTGACAGAAGTAGTACCTTCGTGAATCGTTTCAAGAATGCCTCAAGCCTCTTTTGCCACCTCACACGTGCAGATTCGACGAAACTCTTCAGGTGTGACGGAGCAAAACAAGGAATTGAGGGCCTTACTGTTCTAACTCGAGTTTTGGTAATCAGTTGTGTCCCATTTGTCAAGGGGTTTAGGAATATCAACACCATCAATGGTGACAATAGGTTCACTCCACCCATAGATTACGCAGTGCCAAACTTTCTCATCGATGGATTTTAAAAACGCTCTCATATGAGCTTTCCAATAAGAATAATTTGTACCATCGAGTAAAGGAGGTCTATGAGTCGAGTTACCTTCACGAATAGAATCCATAATACTAGTCACACAAAATCACACTCCTATAGTTTTAATAAAAACAAAGAGTGACCTGCTCTGATACCAATTGAAAATCCTAAGTGATTCGTGATTAGATCAAGAATAAAAATATTCCAAATCCCAATAATCCAAAACACACAATCTAAATCAACAAGCACTTACAAAAGTGATTTAGATTGTTTGTTTTTCGGAATAAACAATAAATCGACAGAAACGATTTTCACGTGGAAAAACCTCAATTGAAGAACTATCAATTGTAATAAAAAACCACGGGCAAAACGCCACTAATCAATCCACTACTGAAGAAAGAAAGATTACAAAGATAATACACAGATTACCCAACTCAGTCAATTTGCCTTTGAATCTTCTGTAACTCTTTCACCAAGCCTTCGTCTCAGAACTGATCCACCTGAAGTTGAATCCACAACTTCACTTGTCGAATTAACGACTACGTACAGAGTCAAACGCCTTTTGAAACTCTACGTTTGAATCTTTGGAATCCACCGAAGAGAACTCTCTTGAATTATAAAGTAACAAACTCTTTGATGTATGAATCTTAGATCATGAGTGAAGAACTCTCTCAAAACATCAAGGAAAAACTCTCAAAAAACTCAAAAGAAAACTTCAAACAGAACCCTAGGACTCTTGAATAAGATCTAGGAAAAGTTAAATCCTAAAAACATCCTAAACAGATATAAATAGGCAACTGAGTCCGCGATCTTCGCTCGAGCGCCCAACAGCCCGCTCGAGCGGCTTCAGCAAAATATGCGTGTGACAAAACAGAGTTCCGCTCAAGCGCTTGATAACCCGTTCGAGTGCGGAATCACACACTCTAGTATTTTTACAGACCTGACCGAATACTGAGAGACCTCATATTCCACTCGAGCGCCAATGACCCCGCTCGAGCGGGAAAGACAAAAGCACAGGAAAAAATTACAACTTTTGTAACATAAAGTTTGTACGTGGATTTGACAATAAAGGGACCTAACACAATTGTAGGCGACTTCTACGAAGTACTTTAGACTCTGTGGTGTTATTTGTCCAATCAATGAAGGATCAATGATTCGATCAACCTTTTCTTTTTTAATGTGTTGTTGAGCCCAAAGGATTAAACTAATTTCCCCCACAAGTCTTTCATCCACAGGTGGCCTCCCACAGAGCACTTCCAACAACACAATACCAAAGGCATACACATCAGATTTCTTGGTTAGTCTGTGGGTATAGAAATAATCTGGATCTAGATACCCAAATGTACCTTTGACTCTCGTACTAACGTGGGTTGCTGAATTGCTTATAGTGCCTTTGGACAGCCCAAAATCTGAAATCTTGGCTACCCAATTCTCGTCCAACAGAATGTTTGTGGTCTTCACATCTCGGTGTATGAAACTTTGATCGGTACCAGTGTGAAGGTAGTCTAACCCTCGTGCTGCACCGATGCAAATGTTGAGCCTCTGCTCCCATATGAGATGAAAAGTACTAATTTCAGTTTGGTTTCTACTTTTATTATAGAGATGATAGGGTCCCACTAGCCATATATTCGTAAACAAGGATCATTTCTTGGCAGTCGTTGCATTGGCCGATCAGAGCAACAAGATGAGTGTGTCGGAGGTTAGACAACATCTTGACCTCATTCCGGAACTCCTCTGCATCTCGATTGGACTCTGCTTTCAACCTCTTTATAGAAACAGCTGTAGCACCGTTATCGATGAACCCTTTATATACCTTGCCAAATCCGCGCATCCCAATAACTAATTCTTCATTAAAATTGTTGGTCATTGATTGTATCTCAGCTAGTGAAAAGCAACAGCATGATTCGATCACAACGCTTGAAGTTGCATCATCAGCACTTAAACCAGACATATCTTTGATATTTGGGAGCCTAAATATATGAAAGAATATACCGTTAACATGGGAAGATGATTGTAGACACCCCATTTTTGACCGTCCTCAAGACTTGGACGTCACCGCTCGAACACTCGATGATTATCCATGTTTGTGTTTGTTTGGAGTTCCCGGAGTTCTCGGCTACGCGCCTTGCCTCAAGACCTCCGAACTTGACTGTTTTGTGTCTGGTTTTGCACCAAACACCTGTGCTTTGCCTTTGAGGGGCAGGGAATGCCTTCTGAGACATCCCCACATACCACCAGCTGTGGCTAGAGGCCATCGGCTGGCTGGTGTTGCCATCGGCACTATATTGTGCCGGTCGGCACTCTTTTGTGCCGGTCGACACTCTTTTTGGCAAAATGACCATTTTGCCCTGCCGACTGCTTTACAGCTGCTTTATGAGATATTTTTAGACAGCTGTTTAGCTCTTGTTTCCCCTCCATACACGTGTATGGAGGGATGAGCCCTTGGATGACTTAGTTTGTAAGTCTTTGTTGCCTATAAGGAGAAGCTCTCTTCTCTTGGCTCAGGGTTAGCAAATTTAGAGAATTAGAGAGAAAAAGGGAGAGAGAAGCTTTGGTTTTTCTAGGGTTTGAGTTGCATACACCTTCTATCTCTATCCTTCTCTTGTGTGTCTAGGTGTTTTGTGCCTTACTATTGCACACAAACACCTAGTGTTTCACCTTCTCCTTGCAACTGAGGTTCTAAGGGCTGGTTTTTGAAGTTTTTAACAGATTTTGAGCCTAAGGAAGCATCAACTACATCTTTGTCAAAGAGGTCAACAAGGGTGAGACACTAACTCTCTTTTTACCCCATTTTTGTACCTTATTTTTACCTAGTTTAGAACTGTTTTTGTGCTTAGTATATAACACATAAAAGTTCTATTTTTTAAGCCTCTTTATTGTTCATTAAGAGTGTTTTGTGGTTTGAGCAAGTTTGACCGTCCTTAGGCCTTGAAAAGGCCACTTTTTGTGCTATTTTGTGGGAGATCCGAGACTTTGGTGTTAGGATCTCTTCACCACTGAAATCTTGAGGGATTTCAGTGGTGAAGAGCATGCCTTAGAGTCTCAAGAAGGAGAGGGCCACCCCCTCTCCTTGATGTCCTTGAAAAGGGCAAGTTTTGCTCCCTTATGGAGCTTCATGCTTGAGTGTGTGTTGAGCATGTTTGACTTGTTTTCCATGCTTATATTGCCATGTTATAACATGATTTCAAGATTGGTTTAGGTCCCTTATGCATGCTTAGCATAGTTGCCTTGTAATGCCTCTTATTGCCTTAATATGCCTAGGTTGTGTGCCTTCATTTCTAGCATGTTTTAGGCCTAGATCCATGAAGCTTGTATGCTCATTTTGTCATGATCTAGCTCTGTCCATAGCCATTTGGGTCGATCTCATCATGCATTACATAGCTCCTTTGCATTTGGCTTGTTGGCCTTGAGAGCATGTGAGTGTAGCATGCCATGCTTGCTTCATCTTTGATGATTTGAAACCACCTAACATGCCATTTCAGACCTTATGATGTGCTTGTTTGATTGCCTTGCATGCCTCTTTAATACTTTAAGAGTATATGCTAAATGCTCCATGTTTTGGCTTTAATGCATGCTTTTGGAATCATGTCATCTAGATGCCATCTTGGTGGTTATTTAGGCTCAGATTTATGTGTTAAAACTCTGTTCTTGAGTGTTTAAGTATTGCCACATGTGGTTGTGTTAAGTGTGGTTCAATGCCTTATTGACTTGCTTTGAACCTTAGACCATTTGTATGTCTTGTTTGGCTCGCTTTGTTAATAGATTGGGCCTCATATTTTGCATGGATTTCAGAGCTTTCCATGTATGCTAATAGTCCATGTTTATGCCTCTTAGATGTGTTTAAGAGTTGCTTGATTATGCTTAAGTGTTGGTGCCTTAACTTGTGCATGTGTGCATGTGTGTTTGGCCCCCATAACTTAGCATTTGGTCATTGATTTTGGGCCTTTTTGGAGCTGCCTAGATCATGCCTAAGCCCACCCTCCATGTGGTTTGCATGCTTGCCTTGTATGCTTACTTAGGCTTGCATTGTATTGCCATATTGCATGCTAGTTGCCATGTCTAGGAGTGCATCACATTGGCATGCATATTAGGCCTCTTGACCAAGTCATGATAGAGGTTTAACACCCTTGTTTGCTTGTTTGCATTGCATGCATTTGAAATCAAAATTGCATTATTGATCCTTGGGCCATCATGCATGGAAATGCGTGATTGGTGGTCCGAGAACCAAGGCACACCTTCCTTTGAGTCACCAACATGATAAGGATTGTGTTTAGTGCATACATGCTTTGAATTACATTTCCATGCAAGTTGTTGCCCTCTGCTGCTGTGAGTTGCAGGTTTTGCAGGCATTTTGTGCCGACCGGCACTGTTTAGTGCCGACCGGCAGTAAGTTGGCAGCCGATAGCTTCATTCAGTGCCGGTGGCCACATTATTCAGCCGGTGGTGTTCTACTCCAACCGGTGATGATCTCCAGTGCCCAAGGAAGTATTTCTGAGACTTTGGCAGCCTTCAGAGGAGGGTAGCAGGGAAAACAGAGGCACACTTGCATGACAGTGCGATTCCGAGCGAGTCCCAGGCGCGCGACGCGCTTGAGCCCTCTTCCCGAGGCGTTTACTGCTTTAATTAACTTAGTTAATTTGTTAATTAATTTAGTTAAGTTGTAATAATTAATTAGCTTGCGTAGTTAATTAATCTGTATTATTATTTTGGTCCCTCCGAGTGAGGGCGCAATTGTAATAAGTGTGGGTGAGTGTGTGCATGTCTTCCAACCCCCACTTCTTTCTTCCCTTTTATTTACCTGCTTATGATGGTAGATTAGGGCATATTTAAATTAGCATACCTTATGCAATGCATGTGTGCATCCACGCATTTGTTGACATGCATCGGGCTCGGTACATCATACGAACTGCATCGTACTTTCAATTCCAAATTGAATACGTGATAGTTATTGCATTTCATGTGCCATGCTTAGGATAGCCGAGCCTGTCTAGATTACATTCCGTATGTGATGCATTAGTCACTTAACATAAACTAGGTCATGCATGTTGTGCTAACTGGTTTCTTGTTTTGGCACGGAGTACAATGTAAGTTTTATGCTTTAGCATGTCGCATGCGTGTGAATGTTAACATGACAGTATGTCTACCATGCGGCTAAGTGCTTATGTGATAAACTGTCTGAATGCCTGTGGGTGGAGGTTGGATTGCCTAAGTTGGAACAACTCGTTGAAATCTGTATTTCAGCCTACTTGCGAGTAGCAAACTCTAACACGTTTTTCGAGACAAAACGGATATGCAATGTTTATTTCCAAGTTACGTAATCTAGTCTATACTTGTTTGCTGCGCGCATAACATAGTAATTCTAGGTTAATAATTGGAACAAGAGCATGTAATGTTTTCAAAAACAGATATCACGGTTAGTAGAGGCCGGTCTTTGGACCGGGCGAAAGGGGGTGCTCATAGCTGACCTTCCCCGATCGTACCCAAGCTCCCGAGCCAAGACCACTTTGGTGATGACGGACATGTGGCCTTCGGCACCGAGTCAGGGTTTCCTAAATTTCCCATTTTAAAATATTTAGGTGGCGACTCTTAATCTAGCAAAGCAGTCCATGTTTGGCACTACTTTTTTCAAAATCTGTTTTCTCAAACGATTTGCCGGATTTGGACTCTTTGGTTCAGATTTAGAACCGTGACACAAAAGGGAGTCCGAGCTGTAGAGTGAAGCCCACGAGCGCGTCTACAGTTTCTGGCGACTCTGCTGGGGATTTAGAGAGCTTGACTCGAACTAGTGATATCCTGTTTTGATTTCATTTATGTGTCTCTTTGCATCGCATGTGCATTGGTGCGCCTAGGACACTGTGTTGGCCATCTGCTATTCCTGAGCGGTTTGCCGGAGGCTTGTCTTGTCAAGGCATGACCATAAGGCTGACCGGTTGCGGGCTCTGCTAGTATGGGAACACAAACCCCGGTTTTACTGGGGCACCCTTTTCGACCATTCGACCTAGTGCATATTCGGATCCATAGTGACCATTCCAAACTAGGACAGGTTGCTTACCCGATTTTAGGTTGTTTGAAACCACTGCGTGCGTAGTGAAACCCTAGCTCCTGACAAAATAGGACAGGGAAACCCTACCCCAACATAGGGGTGTATTGGCTCTCTTTTACATGCTATGTGCTTTTAGAGTGTATCTCTACAGGGAATGCGCATATCAGTTTGCAAAATTTGGGTATCCGGCCCAGGGCACCGGTAACAGTATTTTGGGGAATCAGTTATCTGCGGGTATCAGATTCAGATTCGGGGCAGTGACTTCGGGGAACAGTGTTCAGTAATAGAGTGCAGTTGTTCGACTACACCCATGTTTGATCTGTTTGGGGCTGAAATACTGCTTGTTTTCCCTTTCAGTTCAGAGAGTTCAGAAAGTTGATACAGAATAGTCAGTATTTCCCCTTTGCTAAGGCAAGACTAGGGATGATACAGAGTTTGAAAGAAATAGTGGTTATGACAGCCGCACTAGATCAAGGGATTACCCTACAGGGTGAGACCGGCGTTGAAATGCCGCATCCTCCCAGGTCGCCTGCTGCACACCCAATCTGGACCCCCCCAGTTCTATCAGGCTCGCGAGTCCACTACATTTGAGTTAATGGGGATGATAGGTGATCTCCAGAGGTCCGTGGTGGATCTCGCTTACGGAATGTCAACTTCGTCACCGGTTGCACCATATGCCGGAAATTTCAAACCCCAAGAGCCCCTGCTGCTGGGGCGGATTGTGATCGAGCTCAATCAGTCGGAGATGACCTCCACCCACAACAGTGATGTACTAGTACCAACCCAAACCTCTCATCAGGCTGAGGCCAGAGGCAAAGACAAAGTGAAGGCAGATGCCGACCCCGTGGAACAACTGCTGTGGGCAGTCGAGGCTTTGAAAGCCGGGGGAATGAGCAAACAACAGGTATCCGCGATTGTAACCAAAATTGTGGATGATGTTTTCCCCACTCTACCCGAGGGTAGTCCAAGTCGGTCAGAAAATTGGGACAGGCCCCGTCATGCCAGAGTAGCTCCTCCCATTCCCAATCCTGCACCGGGAAAGGATCAGAAATCCAAGCCCGCGCCTGCCGATCCGTTCGCCAGTACGTCAAGCAAGAACATTCAGAATTCCAAATACCAGCCCCGGGGGCATAGGGCCTTTCATGCTCTCTACATGCCACTGTCTAGGGCGCTTCTCATTTTGGCCAAGAAGGGGCATCTTACGCCTCTGGAGCCGCGACCTCTACCGAAGAATCTCCCGGCAGGCCATGACGCTACACAGTACTGTGCGTACCATCAGCAGACTGGCCATGCCACCGACAATTGTTTCCGCCTTCGGCATGAAGTACAAGATCTGATCGATAACGAAGTTATCCTCCCCCCCACCTCAGCAAAGTCCGTCACCACTCAGTTGTTGGATTTTGAGGACACCGATACTGCAAGTATGTAATTGGGATTCAACCGCCTGCGGGCAGTGTCTGGTATATTTTTGGGATATGGCGTTTGGCGCGCAATTTTTGAGCACCTGCCGATGCTAGTTTTGTAAATCCTGACTTGGGTGTCGAGTCAGTCTTTTGTTTTGTTTTGAGTCTGTCTCTCTGTATTGAGTCAGTCTTTTTGCTTACAGGGCCTGTCTTGTTGTAACGAGTCAGTCCCTCTTGTATAGTATACCAAGTGATTTCGGGGTTGTTGCCTCAAACACCGTTTTGTCTTTCAATTAGTTGCTTTTGCTGTTCGAGTTTGTTTCTGCTGAGGAGCCAGTTACACCAACAAATCTGAATGAAATAGCTGTGGTTACCGTGTTCCGTACTTGTTGCTATTTGAGTCAGCCGTGCCAGAGGATGCGAATGGGGTGACAGCGCATTCCACCAGCTCTTTGTGCCTTAAAAATTATTGTTTTGACCTAAGTTTTTCGAAACCCTTTTTGAACACTGCGGTGATAAAAACAAAGAGGAAGTAATTCCTCGGGTTTTGCAAAATTTTGATCAATCTGAGAGAAAGAAAGGCATGCTAAGCTTTTAATGAATGAAATCATGCTTGCCGGCGTGAGTACTGAGAAGGACCCTGGCCTGATCCAGACTGGTTCCACACTATCTTCAACACGAGCGATTTGTCGCTTTCTTAAAAACTTTCAAATAACAAAAATTTTGCGCAGTCCTGTGAAGACCTGTGTGGAATCGCTCTTGAGATTGTGCAGCCTAGGGTCGCTCTCGGCCTCAAGGTTCCATCTATCTGTTCCGAACCCGGAATCTATTTAGGATGCCCAAGCAGTCAAATGCCTGTGTGGCCCAATTCGAAGCAGCCCTCGAGCAAGAGGCATCAAAGTCCGATCAGGAAGATCAGACCCCACTAAGCAAAGCTCGAGAAGTAGCCGTGATGGATTTTTCCTGCAAGTCAATACAACAGTCGTTCTCCTGGACACGGAGAGGCTTCAATCTCCAAACCATTTGGCATGGGCTTGCTACACTTTTACCCTTTGAGAGGCTCGCTGGGCCGAAAACCCGGAAGGGCGGCCCAGGCAAAAGTTAGAGCAAAGAAAAAGAAAAGAAATAAAAAAATGAAAAATGCAAAAGAAAAGAAAAATACAAAAGAAAGAAAAGAAAGAAAAAATGCAAAAGAGAAAAAAAAAAGAAGAAAAGAGAAACAAAGCTCGCAAGGTCGAAAACCTGCAACAGGCGCCTTGGCAAAAATTAGAGCCTAAACAGTGAAGGTTAAAATACCCGAGTGTACATTAACCCGAACTACGTAAGGCTTGATTCCCATGTTTAGGATATGTAGGCAACTTCATCCTGAAGTCCAGCCCCCAACGCTTTCATAGCGTCTCAGTCCATGTCATGGTTTTGATCACTTTTGCCCTCTCCGAATCCAATGTCTCGATTGCAGCAACCCGGAATTACGTGACCAACTTCATCTTGAAGCCAAACCACCAACACCTTCCAGGTGACTGTGTCCACATATTGATTCAAACCATCTTCAACTCCTCCGCGTCCGAGGGTCTGATTGTCGTCAACAAAGACTGGCTTACAAAATGCCGCGGCATCATCCAAACAAGGGGCAACTTTCCGTTGCCATGCATTGCCATAAGTCGCCCTGAGTTACCGTCCAAACCAGGGGCAACTTTCCGTTGCCGTACCCCCCCCCCTTTTTTAAGCCAGGGGCAATTTTCCATTACCTCCGATTCGAGGTTGCGTACCTCAAGGGTAAGTTCCGCGCTCGTTTGAGCATTGATTGTTTGCGAAAATAGTTTTTGAAAATTTTCACTGAGGTTGACTCATTTTCTCGAAAACTATTTCATTTTCAAAAATTGGACCATGTTTGGACCCAAAAAGGAGAATTTTCAGTGCTCATAGCCTGATTCGCATGATTTTCAAATCAGAAATCGAATAAGTGTGTTAATCCAACTCTCATTTTTGATCAAAACTGTTTTAGAAAATGAAAAAATGGTCAAAATGACAAACTAGGGGCACAGTTGAGTCAGATGTTCCGTCTTCCCCCTCGTCGCCAACGCACTTGCCCAAGAGGCGCTTTATCCGCCAGAAGGAACGGCCGTGAGCTAACAGTGATGGGTGTGAACCCGCGACTTCCTATTCATCTGTCATTCACCAACCACCCTGGGGAGGGATTGCAAAAATGAGAGAATAAAGAATAGAGAGGAGTAAGTTGAGAGAAAAGTGAAGAAAAGGGCTTTGAGAGAGAAATGAGCCTGAGGGCCGAGTGATGTGAGTATCATAAATCAGAAAGGGCGGGAATAATACCCAGAAGATTTGGCTCCTCGAGATTCGAGGTCTTTTGGTGAACATGTCTGTGTGTCGTGTCTTTTGATGTGTCAGTCTCAATTTTGGCCTTGAAGTCTTTTCCGAGTGTGTCTCGTTGTGTTAGGTCGTGTGCCTTTTTGTTTCTTTGTTTGAGTCTGTCTCGTCGTGTTCTGTGTTAGGCTCGATACCCCGGTTGAAAAACCATCATCTTCCTACAAGTAATCGCTTGTGCTCAGAATGCTGTACCATTCTCTACATCCGTGCAAAGCAAGAGAAGGAAAGAGAAAATTTGGGACATCCAAGTGTGTTTCAACCTCAACAGTTTCAATTTTTGTAGTCCATCTTGTCAGATCGAAGCTATTTGTTCAGAGTTTGCTGTGTGTGGAATGAACCAAATGCTGTGTTATGGGCTAAATGCAGATCAATCCCCAGCAGATTAGTCCCCAGCAGAGTATAGGCTGTGTGTTCGGATTGAGCAGTGGTTTGTATGAACTGTTTTGCTGTTTAGTTGGTTGGTTATCCGATTAGTACAGTGCGAGTGCTCAGTTTTCAAACAATAGATCAATATCTTTTACATTTGAGGTGTAATATGATGCAATGCAGTGCAAAGTATGAAGTATGCAGATATAGACAAATGTAACACTTTATCAGACAAAAAGTTTGTTCCATTTCATATCGTCCTTTCAAGTACAAAGTTTGAGAAAAACAAAAATCTGCCTGCGGCAGTACATAGTACCCTATCTACCAAAAAGAGAAAAGTACAAGAAAAGAAAATGAAAGAAAAACAGCAGAAGTCTGTGATCATCATCAATGGCCTCGCGCTGGGGGATCCATCCTCGCCCTCTTCCTGGGCAGAAGCACAGGAGCATCATCAGAAGTGTCGCTGTCGGAGCTCGAGCCCGAGCTGCCCCCGGTCTCCTCCTCAGAAGTCTCCGCCTCCGACTCGCCATCCCCTGCAACCGGAGCCTGTGAGCTGCTCCTCACATGGCCACGCCCCTCTCTAGTGCGGGGGAATATCCTGCCATCCCGGGTAGAAATGGGAGGTCCCGATGGAGCGCCGCCACCTACTGGAGGAATCGGGAAGGGAGGCTGAAAAGTGCAAAAGGCAAGTGCATCAGTACACGTGAAGCAGTTTATCAGTGCAGAATGCAGTGTATGAGTACAGTGTGAGAATGCCGTGAGCAGTTGAAACAGTGCAGAATGCAGTGTATGAGTACAGTATGTGAATGCCGTGAGCAGTCTAACAGCGCAGAATGCAGCGTATGAATACAGAGTATTGAATGCTGTGAGCAGTTGAAACAGTGCAAAATGCAGTGTATGAGTACAGTGTGTGAATGCCATGGGCAGTTTACCAGTGCAGAATGTAGTGTATGAGTACAGTGTGCGAGTGCTATGAACAGTTTATCAGATGTTGTGTTATGCATCAGATTGTGCGAAGCAGTTTGTATATAGTTTGGAACTATGTCAGAGAAAACATACCGGAAGGCCGTAGAAGGCTAGGAACTCGAAGGTCCGCTGCAACATCCCCGCCATGGAGGCATTCAGCTCCACTGACTGCCGGGTGTACTCAGAGGTAGCCTACAACAGTATTAGATACATCAATATTCTGAGGAATATCAAATGAACTGAACTGAAATCAAATGACTGTACAGAAATGCAGTAATACATACCGGAGGCAAGTCAGGAATACTAGCCAACTCATGACCAGCCGGGGGAGGAGCAAAAGGGATCTGGTAGGTCTCCCCACTCTGCCCCCTGTACGTCAGTGCGGTAGGCAGAGCGGGCCAGTCCATCCCTCGTCCCCTCTGCACTTCCCTCCTGCCACGAGCTGGAGATCTCTGAGACGATCCCGCTCCTGCTCCCACCTCTGCTCTAGCTGCCGGCGCCGCAGGTATCTCTGGCTCAGCTCGGCGACCACCGCTCAAAGGCCGCATGATGAAGGTCCGGACGTACTCTGAGTAGTCGCCCTCGCCCCTGAAGCCGGCTGCCTCCCAGCTGATGGTGTAGTCCGCCATTTGCTCAGCGGTGAAACGCTCGGTGTCCCTCATATGCTCAGGAGGGTGCTCCGGGACTATCTGCTCAGGTAACCCCGAGGTCTGACGCAAGAAGCGCTCACCCAGGTACCAAGCCCGACAGACCGGGCCCTCCAACAAAATCCGGTAACGCGAGGTCTCGATCGCGCCGGCAAACCTATCCCGAACTATCGCCGGCAGAGGAGCCCACGGCTGCCAGGTGATCTGAAATTGAAATACAGTTTATTGCCAACTGGTATTGCAAATATCAGTGGAAAAGTGAAACTTAAATGAACTGCAAGTAAAACATACCTCAGCGGGGGTGATGGTGTCAAAGTAGCGGCGGAAGAAGCTGAAAGTCTCCCGCGGTCTCCGGGTACACCTCCCGTCGTAGCGGCGTGAGAAGGGGACAACCAGAGGAGTCTCCGTCTCCGGTACTGGCTCTAGCCTGGGAAAGTAGGCATAGACCCACAACTGCAAGACAGATGTCAGAACATTTATCAGAAAAGCAGAATACAGAGTAAAGCAGAAATAGCAGGGCCGTGTGTTGTGCAGTGTATCGAGCAGAGTGTACAAGTGTGAACAGTGTACAGTCAGTATAAAGTGGGAGTATGTGTGTGCCGTGTGTACAGTATACAGCAAGTGTAAAGCAGACTACAGTGTGTGCAGTGTGCAAAGTACAGAAAGTACAGAACAGAAATGTAAAACGGAAAAGAAGACGTACCTCCCAAGCTCGCCAGTAGCCTCCAAGCAACTGCCCGCTGCCACGGGAGACTGAGCTCATATAGCCGTAGAGAGTGGCCAGAGCCGCGCCACCCCAGTCATAGCACAAGATGTCTCGAACGTCCACCAGTGCGCTGAGTAGGCAGAGAGGCATGGTGTTCGCCCGGTCGGCGAATAGGGTGGTCCCCAACAAGAACATCAAGAAGCCGCGTGCATACTGCTCCACGGCCACCTCGGTCATCGGAGCTGCGTCGACGAGAAGAGGCTGCACCCTGAACTGCACCTCGAACCAAGAATAGCGGACAAAGCCTGGACGTGCCAAAGGCGGAGCCGCGCTAAGTAAATGGATCTGAGCGGCATTCCACTCGTCCATATCAGTGTTGAAGGGGATCGGATCACCCCCAACCCCGATGCCAGTGAGCACCGAGAAGTCATAAGGGGTCATCGTCATGTCCCCAGTCGCCGATAGGTGGAATGAATCGGTGGTGTCCCACCATCTCTCTGCCAGGGCCGCGAGGAGAGGCCTGCAGGCAGTAAGTCGGGTCAGGCCCCTGCAGAAAGAACCGAAGCCCGCCTCATCCACGATGTGTCGGACTGCCTCCGGAAGCTCCAGGTACCAATCTCGAGCTGAAACGTTCCCATACCCACGGATGGTATGGGAATCTCTCTGTTTACAAACAAATGATCGCAAAGCAATATGAAATGAAATGCAGTTCTGAGGAAATATGTTAAAGACCGCACGTTTTTCAGATTCAAACAGGAACCGGGTACCGGTGTGCTTAACAGCAAACTACAATATGCGATGCATCAGTGTGTTTTTGAGTAAATGCAATGCAAATATGGTGCACGTGTGTACATTTTTCAGATCCAAGCAGATATCAGGTTTCAGTGTACTACGGTGGACTACGACCTGTGATGTGTCAGTGTGTTTGTGAGGAACAGCATACAGATATGGTGCACATTTTTCAGATTCAAGCAGATAACGGGTCACAGTAAGCCTACAGTGAACTACAGCATGTAATGCGTCAGCGTGTTCGAGTGGTTCAATTCAGTATAAATCTAGCATGTGTGCAAGTTTTCAGATTCAAACAAGTACCGGATATCGGTGAGTTTGCAGTGAAATACGGTGTGCCGTGTTTGGGTGATTGAGGCTGGTGCAGTGTGTGTGCATATGTGTCGGTCCTAAGCAGATTTTAGTTGTGAAGTTGTCTACAATCAACTACAGTACGGTGTATTAGAGCTAAGCAATTAAAGGTTGTAATCAGCTATGGCAGTTGACAGTTTACAATTCTACATTGCAGAAAGTAAAGCAGAGAAAAGGGTTACCTCGGAAGCGCCGAAAGATAGGTGCGAGGTCGGCTCGCGCAGCAGAAGCTCCGGGTCCAGAGCCCTGTCAAAACCGCGGAAATGGCGGAGTCCATCTGGCGGGAGTACGTGAATGGCCGGGCGATAGGTCGCCGGGTCGAATGGTCGCTCGCTCAACGGGAGGAGCTCAACCCCGGGATCCATCTCATGATCTGGGGGAGTCCCGACATGCGGAACGTCGTCTGCCATGGTAGTGGTGGTAAGAAAATAGTCGGAAAAGGGAAACCGGGTCGGAATATGAAAGGTCAACCGAAAAAGTCAACCCCGAGCGGGTCGGAAATGGTCGGAAAGGCCGGAAGATGAGAATACGCAGAAATGAAGAGGAAGTCGAGGGGAACAAGTCCCGAAAAAGCGGAAATAGCAAAAGAGACACCGAAACAAAGATTTGTTCGGTTGAAAATGTCCGAAACGCGAAGGTATTCGCGAATCGAACGACGGAATCGAGCCTAAAACGCGAGAAAATGCGAGGATTGAAGGTTGAAAAAGCTCTAGAGAGATAGAGAGAGTGATTTCGGCGGAGGGAAAGTGATTAGAATAGGGTTTAGAACCCTATTTTAAAAGACCCGAGGCGAAAATGGCAAAACTGCCCCCGATCAGCCATTTTTGGCCGGTCGGCACTATTTTGTGCCGGTCGGCACATTATTGTGCCGGTGGAGAAGTTTAGGCAGCCGGTGGCAGCCGGTATCCTCCCCACCCAGCCGGTGGTGTTCCCAAGGCCTTGTTCAGGCAAAATGAGGAGTTTTTGGGTCTTCATAGCTCAAGAAAGTGCAAGAAAGTGCATCCCCGATGCTCAACCGGCCTCTGTTTCGACTTCGGATTGTGTCTGCTGTGAGTGGCACTCAAATTCAAGCGAAGATTGTATCCTTGTGTATCCTTTTGTTGTTTACAGAGATTCAAAAGTTGCCCCGTGTGCGTCACGTGCATCCATCACATTGTCCGGCGCATCGTATCGCGCCATCTTGCACGTCCCTTGCGACTTGCACCATTTTGCATTGTGGTGTGGCATGCGTGTCATACTCTCTCATCTTGCATCTCATTTTGATTCACGCGAGGTGTACTACCTCACGTGTTTCATTTTGCATTTCATTGCATCTCGAGGTACGTGTGCCCCGTTTTGCATTTCATTTTGCATTTCATTGCATCTCGAGGTACGTGTGCCTCGTTTTGCATTTTATTTTGCATTTCATTGCATCTCGAGGTACGTGTGCCTCGTTTTGCATTTCATTTCGCATTTCATTGCATCTCGAGGTACGTGTGCCTCGTTTTGCATTTCATTGCATCTCGAGGTACGTGTGCCTCGTTTTGCATTTCATTTCGCATTTCATTGCATCTCGAGGTACGTGTGCCTCGTTTTGCATTTCATTGCATCTCGAGGTACGTGTGCCTCGTTTTGCATTTCATTGCATCTCGAGGTACGTGTGCCTCGTTTTGCATTTCATTTTCCATTCAATGAGGTATGCTTGCCTCATTTCGCATTTTCATTACATTTCGAGGCACGTATGCCTCGTTTTGCATTTCATTTTCCACCAAACGAGGTATGCGTGCCTCATGAGCATTTCATTTTACAAACAAGGTCCGGCGGGACCAAAAACACGCAAGGTCCGGTGGGACCAAAAACACGCAAGGTCCGGCGGGACCAAAAACACGCGCAGTCTGGCGAGACCTTAAACCCGCTTGACTGCATTGTCACATGCTTTATTACAAGCATCGTCCTGCATTTATGCTTTGTATCGTCGCCCCGTCCGGTCTGACGAGACCTTAAACACGTACGGTCTAGGAGACCTTAAATCCTTCAAAGGTGCGAAACTTTTGGCGCATGCATTGTCAGGTATCATCATTTCAACAGCCGCGCATTGCCGCGCATTTTGAAACCACGCCCCCCGGGTCTGACGAGACCTTAAACACGTACGGTCTAGGAGACCTTAAATCCTCGGAGGGTGCGAAACCTTCACCATTTTTGCATCCTGGTCTAGGAGACCTTAAATCCTCGGGAGGTGCGAGACCTTCGGTGTGTTAAGTCGCCCTTCATTGCATTTGACATGCATTTCATCGCGCCGTTTAGCGCACCCTCATTGCACCTTTTTTTGGTCTAGGAGACCTTAAATCCTCTGAAGGTGCATCTCCTTCGGTGTTTGTCGTGCCCGAACGACTTTCGGTGGTCTGGTAAAGCCACCCGTCTGTGTTTGCGGTGAGTTCCTAGGAGACCAATGGGGACGGTGAAAACTAGAGTTCGAACGGCTTATGCCTAGAACGCAAAGGTTCGAGATTTCCGAGACTAAAGTCTGGTTTAAATACCCAGGGGGTGTACCCTCGGCTTGAAATCTGTATGGAAGCCCCATAGGTTGAGGCGGCGTGTTTACGCCTCAATTCTGGATACTGAACCAACCTAGTATACCGCCCTGTCGGGAGAATAGGGAAAGCTGCAATCATAGTCGTTGCATCATATTGCATATCATGCATCATTAATATTGCATATGTCATGCATTTCAAAATTCAAAAAAATACAAAAAAAACACATGCATTTCATGCATCATTTGTAAATATTGCATATGTCATGCATTTTCAAAAATCCAAAACCGAAAACAAGAAAAAAAAAATGCATATGTCATGCATTTCATTATAGTATAGTGCATATGTCATGCATTTTCTGTAAATATCCATTTCCATTGCATTTTAGTTGCATGCATCCACTGCATCATCTTTCATCTATGGCTTGCGTCTTTCCTTGTTGAGCTTGGTCTGGTATGTGCTCATACTTTTCACATTGAAGCACAGTTCTGCATGTGTACGCGCCTATTCCTTGATGAACTTGGTTTGAGGGTGGCGGCACCTTTTCTGTGTTAAACATGGCTTGTATGTGTGCATGCCTTTCCTAAGTAAGATACGGTTTGGCCCGCGCGCCATAATCGCATATTGCATTGTAGTGTAATATATTGCATCCGTTATTAGGATCATTGTTCTTTCCTCAGCGGGTCGTCACCCCACTTATGTCAATCCACCCAATACTTGTCCTTGCGTCCGTCTACATCACTCATAGTTCTGTGTGCGCTCGCGCCTTGAGGGCTTCGACACCTTTTCTATGGTAGACGGACTTGTTACTTCCATCAATCTACTTGACATTTGTGTGGTTTCGAACCGCTCCGGTTTGAATCATGATTCAATTGCTTTGCATATAGTTTGCATAGTTTCGATTGCATTGCATTATCATTTGCATTATTCATACATCATTTTGTATATATTGCATATCATTTTGCATTTCGCATTGCCATGCAGATGGCTAACAATATTGTACCTGTTAAGGTTACTTTCTTTGCAGGCACGATATTGTATGTACGGCTCATTTGAGGCCGGCGCAACCGGACGAGCCGCACAGGTATTGTATCCTCCAGTGTGAGACGTTTTGAGAATTGCATAATTCTCTTACATCCTTTCTGCATTGTAGTGTAGATCGGCGTATGCTAGCTTATAACTGTTGCATGTGTGCTTCATTACAGCTTCCTTTGCATGATCATGAGTTATGCTAGGCTTCTTGCATCGTCTTGCATTTTGCCCCTGCCTACGGGCGCATACCTTGTTTTGTCTTGCACGTTTGTCCAAGTCTTCGGCCTTGTCAAAATGGGTCGTCTTTGGGCTTTGACATTCACTCCCGTCATTGTTATGACTTTCGAGTTCTGTCAAAGAGGGGCAACTGTAGACACCCCATTTTTGACCATCCTCAAGACTTGGACGTCACCGCTCGAACACTCGGTGATTATCCATGTTTGTGTTTGTTTGGAGTTCCCGGAGTTCTCGGCTACGCGCCTTGCCTCAGGACCTCCGAACTTGACTGTTTTGTGTCATGGTTTTGCACCAAACACCTGTGCTTTGCCTTTGAGGGGCAGGGAATGCCTTCTGAGGCATCCCCACATACCACCGGCTGTGGCTAGAGGCCACCGGCTGGCTGGTGTTGCCATCGGCACTATATTGTGCCGGTCGGCACTCTTTTTGGCAAAATGACCATTTTGCCCTGCCGACTGCTTTACAGCTGCTTTATGAGATATTTTTAGACAGCTGTTTAGCTCTTGTTTCCCCTCCATACACGTGTATGGAGGGATGAGCCCTTGGATGACTTAGTTTGTAAGTCTTGGTTGCCTATAAGGAGAAGCTCTCTTCTCTTGGCTCAAGGGTTAGCAAATTTAGAGAATTAGAGAGAAAAAGGGAGAGAGAAGCTCTGGTTTTTCTAGGGTTTGAGTTGCATACACCTTCTATCTCTATCCTTCTCTTGTGTGTCTAGGTGTTTTGTGCCTTACTATTGCACACAAACACCTAGTGTTTCACCTTCTCCTTGCAACTGAGGTTCTAAGGGCTGGTTTTTGAAGTTTTTAACAGATTTTGAGCCTAAGGAAGCATCAACTACATCTTTGTCAAAGAGGTCAACAAGGGTGAGACACTAACTCTCTTTTTACCCCATTTTTGTACCTTATTTTTACCTAGTTTAGAACTGTTTTTGTGCTTAGTATATAACACATAAAAGTTCTATTTTTTAAGCCTCTTTATTGTTCATTAAGAGTGTTTTGTGGTTTGGGCAAGTTTGACCATCCTTAGGCCTTGAAAAGGCCACTTTTTGTGCTATTTTGTGGGAGATCCGAGACTTTGGTGTTAGGATCTCTTCACCACTGAAATCTTGAGGGATTTCAGTGGTGAAGAGCATGTCTTAGAGTCTCAAGAAGGAGAGGGCCACCCCCTCTCCTTGATGTCCTTGAAAAGGGCAAGTTTTGCTCCCTTATGGAGCTTCATGCTTGAGTGTGTGTTGAGCATGTTTGAATTGTTTTCCATGCTTATATTGCCATGTTATAACATGATTTCAAGATTGGTTTAGGTCCCTTATGCATGCTTAGCATAGTTGCCTTGTAATGCCTCTTATTGCCTTAATATGCCTAGGTTGTGTGCCTTCATTTCTAGCATGTTTTAGGCCTAGATCCATGAAGCTTGTATGCTCATTTTGTCATGATCTAGCTCTGTCCATAGCCATTTGGGTCGATCTCATCATGCATTACATAGCTCCTTTGCATTTGGCTTGTTGGCCTTGAGAGCATGTGAGTGTAGCATGACATTGCTTGCTTCATCTTTCAATGATTTGAAACCACCTAACATGCCATTTCAGACCTTATGATGTGCTTGTTTGATTGCCTTGCATGCCTCTTTAATACTTTAAGAGTATAGTGCTAAATGCTCCATGTTTTGGCTTTAATGCATGCTTTTGGAATCATGTCATCTAGATGCCATCTAGGTGGTTATTTAGGCTCAGATTTATGTGTTAAAACTCTGTTCTTAAGTGTTTAAGTATTGCCACATGTGGTTGTGTTAAGTGTGGTTCAATGCCTCATTGACTTGCTTTGAACCTTAGACCATTTGTATGTCTTGTTTGGCTCGCTTTGTTAATAGGATTGGGCCTCATGTTTTGCATGGATTTCAGAGCTTTCATGTATGCTAATAGTCCATGTTTATGCCTCTTAGATGTGTTTAAGAGTTGCTTGATTATGCTTAAGTGTTGGTGCCTTAACTTGTGCATGTGTGCATGTGTGTTTGGCCCTCATTAACTTAGCATTTGGCTACTGATTTTGGGCCTTTTGGAGCTGCCTAGATCATGCCTAAGCCCACCCTCCATGTGGTTTGCATGCTTGCCTTGTATGCTTACTTAGGCTTGCATTGTATTGCCATATTGCATGCTAGTTGCCATGTCTAGGAGTGCATCACATTGGCATGCATATTAGGCCTCTTGACCAAGTCATGATAGAGGTTTAACACCCTTGTTTGCTTGTTTGCATTGCATGCATTTGAAATCAAAATTGCATTATTGATCCTTGGGCCATCATGCATGGAAATGCGTGATTGGTGGTCCGAGAACCAAGGCACACCTTCCTTTGAGTCACCAACATGATAAGGATTGTGTTTAGTGCATACATGCTTTGAATTACATTTCCATGCAAGTTGTTGCCCTCTGCTGCTGTGAGTTGCAGGTTTTGCAGGCATTTTGTGCCGACCGGCACTGTTTAGTGCCGACCGGCAGTAAGTTGGCAGCCGATAGCTTCATTCAGTGCCGGTGGCCACATTATTCAGCCGGTGGTGTTCTACTCCAACCAGTGATGATCTCCAGTGCCCAAGGAAGTATTTCTGAGACTTTGGCAGCCTTCAGAGGAGGGTAGCAGGGAAAACAGAGGCACACTTGCATGACAGTGCGATTCCGAGCGAGTCCCGGGCGCGCGACGCGCTTGAGCCCTCTTCCCGAGGCGTTTACTGCTTTAATTAACTTAGTTAATTTGTTAATTAATTTAGTTAAGTTGTAATAATTAATTAGCTTGCGTAGTTAATTAATCTGTATTATTATTTTGGTCCCTCCGAGTGAGGGCGCAATTGTAATAAGTGTGGGTGAGTGTGTGCATGTCTTCCAACCCCCACTTCTTTCTTCCCTTTTATTTACCTGCTTATGATGGTAGATTAGGGCATATTTAAATTAGCATACCTTATGCAATGCATGTGTGCATCCACGCATTTGTTGACATGCATCGGGCTCGGTACATCATACGAACTGCATCGTACTTTCAATTCCAAATTGAATACG
The DNA here is from genome assembly GCA_022316695.1 of Camellia oleifera. NCBI lineage: Eukaryota > Viridiplantae > Streptophyta > Magnoliopsida > Ericales > Theaceae > Camellia > Camellia oleifera. Next base: position 63,015,396 of record CM039306.1, read on the forward strand.
TGATAGTTATTGCATTTCATGTGCCATGCTTAAGATAGCCGAGCCTGTCTAGATTACATTCCGTATGTGATGCATTAGTCACTTAACATAAACTAGGTCATGCATGTTGTGCTAACTGGTTTCTTGTTTTGGCACGGAGTACAATGTAAGTTTTATGCTTTAGCATGTCGCATGCGTGTGAATGTTAACATGACAGTATGTCTACCATGCGGCTAAGTGCTTATGTGATAAACTGTCTGAATGCCTGTGGGTGGAGGTTGGATTGCCTAAGTTGGAACAACTCGTTGAAATCCGTATTTCAGCCTACTTGCGAGTAGCAAAATCTAACACGTTTTTCGAGACAAAACGGATATGCAATGTTTATTTCCAAGTTAGGTAATCTAGTCTATACTTGTTTGCTGCGCGCATAACATAGTAATTCTAGGTTAATAACTGGAATAAGACGCATGTAATGTTTTCAAAACAGATATCACGGTTAGTAGAGGCCGGTCTTCGGACTGGGCGAAAGGGGGTGCTCATAGCTGACCTTCTCCGATCGTACCCAAGCTCCCGAGCCAAGACCACTTTGGTGATGACGGACATGTGGCCTTCGGCACTGAGTCAGGGTTTCCTAAATTTCCCATTTTAAAATATTTAGGTGGCGACTCTTAATCTGGCAAAGCAGTCCATGTTTGGCACTACTTTTTCAAAATCTGTTTTCTCAAACGATTTGCCGGATTTGGACTCTTTGGTTCAGATTTAGAACCGTGACACAAAAGGGAGTCCGAGCTGTAGAGTGAAGCCCACGGGCGCGTCTACAATGATAAAAAAAAGACGAGTTTTTGAGAGATGAGAAAGAAACAAAGAGTGGTCTCTGATTGAAACAGAAGTTAATCTAAGTAGCGGTCAATGTATGTAACACGCCAACGACTTGACTTAGGCAATAGAGTTCAACATGCGGTGTGGTATGATTTCAGTGTGGCCTCGTGAAACCGTGTTAACGATCATAATTGGGCACTGGCATGACTTTTACAAGTAGCTATTTGTTTAGTTTAGAATTTTTAAAAATAATTTTTTTAATTTTAATTCGTATTATTTTGTTATGAGGGCTCAAGCTATAAATTTAATTTTTAATTTTATTTAGAAATACTTTCATGCGCTAAATTTTTAAGGGAGAACTACAGCACAGTAGGAAAAAAAATAAATAAATAAAATTTACAAAAAACATGTAGAGTAAAAGTGATTTTGTGATGGGATGGAAGTGAAATGTTGTGGGTGCAAGTCATATTTGTGTTTAAAAAAAAACCCTCTGTGCCACTGGGATGTAATTCCCCCAATTTTTAAGGCCACTACGACATATTTTTTGTTAAACAAATTTATTCTGTATTAGAAAATTTTAAAATCTCAAAATTTGAGTTTTATAGATTCGTTTTTAATGAAATTCATATATGTATAATTCATTTCTTTTGATATTTTTTAAATAAGATTAATATTCAATATAAAATTTTTAAAAAAAGTGAATAAAATGATTTTTCGATCAATCAAAACAGTAAAGTATGATTTTTTTTGCGAAAGTAAATGCGAAAGATTGCCTTCACCGATTTCAGATGGATAGATTTAGTAGAAAAATTGATAAAACTTTTGAGATTTCTAACATTATTGTTTTGAAAAAGGATAAAATAATAAAAATGTCTCTCCAACTTTTGGTAGTAGGAGAGATCTGGTATTTTTTTTTCTTATTAGTTAAGATTCCTTAATAATATTATGAGCGGAAATTTCTTGTGAAGTAGAAATTTCTCTGTAAAATTTCACTTTGAACTCTGTACTGCATTTTTTCTGTGAAAATGTTGAGGGACCCCAATTATTATGAAAAATATTGCATGTTTTTATCTTATAAGATCTCAATATCAGGACTTTAAACTAAAATCTTTTTTAAAAAATCCATGAAATAAAAGAAAAATATCATTCAAAGTTGACCACCTAGCATAAAATTATGACATGTTGAAATTTTAAAATCATAAATGATTTTTTTATTTTTTTTTTGAATTTTAAGCTTCAAGTACATATTTGTCCAAAATAAGTTAAAATAATTTGAACAAATAAGTAAAAATACTAGGACAAATAAATTAAAATAATTTGGATAGATATGTTAAAATAGGGGAGATAGGTTAAAATAATTTCGATAGATAAATAAAAAGGGTTTGACTTCCCTTAAATTGTGATGTCAACTTGAGAGAGTGTTTGGATTTAGTAGACCCATTTTAAAATCAATTTCGATGATCCAAACTATTAAAAAAATACCCAAAATTATGAATATTTTAATTCCAACCAATGAATATGAAAATTAATATCCATTAACAACACTACAATTTATCAAACTACATACAAGCAGCATAAGTGATGATTACAAAATTCAGTCACTTAAATCTTAGAAATATATATGATCAAATATATTTGATGCATTATTTTATTTTATTTTATTTTATGCTCCATGAAGTATCATAGCATCCAATTCCCTTTTTAATGTGTCGTTGAGCCCAAAGGATTAAACTAATTTCCTCCTCCTCAAGTCTTTTATCCACTGGCGGCCTCCCACAGAGAACTTCCAATAACACCACACCAAAGGAATACACATCAGATTTCTTGGTTAGTCTGTAGGTATAGAAATAATTCAGATCTAAGTACCCCAATGTACCTTTGATTTTTGTACTAACATAAATTGCTGAATAGCTTGTAGTGCCATTGGACAGCCCAAAATCTAAAATCTTGGCTACCCAATTCTCATCCAACAAAATGTTTGTGGTCTTCACATCTCGGTGTATGAAACTTTGGTCAGTACCAGTATGAAGGTAGTTTAACCCTCGTGCTGCACCAATGCACATGTGAAGCCTTTGCTCCCATGTGAGTTTTCCGAACACATGCTTTCTATTATCCGATCAACTTGATCTTTTACGAGTATGATATACTGAACAAATCTTAAAATATCAACGGTTTGGATTATCAAAATTGGGCCTAAAAGTGGGCCCAATGGCCCTGCAAGTAGGAAATGCAAGGAGAAAATACAAGGAGAGGATCTTGATTCCCCATGTGAGATGAGAAGTACTAAGTCCATTGTGGTTTCTACTTCTTTTATAGAGATGATTGGCTAGGGTCCCACGAGCCTTATATTCGTAAACAAGGATCATTTCTTGTCAATAGCTGCATTGGCTGATCAAAGCAACAAGATGAGTGTACCGGAGCTTAGATAATATCTTTGTTAGGTTTTTATTCTTAGCAATCCCGTTTAACAAAACTTTTTTCAGTTGTAATTTTATTCACTCTTGTACTTCTATAAGGAATTGGTTTTCTTCCAAAACTAGGATTACTTTGGATTTCTATAAGGAATTGGTTTTCTTCCAAAACTAGGATTGCTTTGGATTTCTATAAGGAATTGGTTTTCTTCCCCAAAATTAGGATTACTTTCGTCTTCTATAAATAGTTGGTTTTTTCCCAAAACTAAATTAATTCCTCTAGATCTTCTTTTTGGATATTAAGGTTTATATCTGGGGATATTTTGTTAGTTTTCTTTGATATTTTATTGAGTATTCAACTCATGGTTTAAAAAGAATACATCAAAGGTTTTGTTTATTCTACACAAAAGAGAGAGTTGTTTTTCGGTGGATTCTGAAGAATTCGAACCTGAAGCTTCGGTGGATTCTGGACTGGCTCATTGTAAAGACAATTCCGAGGTGAAGACAGGGTTGGAAGAGGCACATAGAGGTTGGTTCAATTAGGCATGGATTCGCTAGGTAATTGAGAGTATACTTGTGTAATTCCTTTAAATCTTCTTAGTGGATTGTTTTTGTGGCAATTGCCCGTGATTTTTTAATCACAGTCGGAGGTGTCCAATTGTGGTTTTCCACGTAAAATCTTTGTGTCGATTTGTTTTGATTGTTTGATTAGGATTGTTATATACTGCTTAAAATTGATACATAATTACAAATCAACATCTAGGGAATTTCTAGATTTTTCAATCTTGACCTCATTCCAGAACTCCTCTGCGCCTTGATTGGACTCCACATTCAACCGCTTTATGGCAACAGTTGTAGCACCATTGTCAACGAATCCTTTATATATCTTACCAAATCCACCAAACCCCAATAACTAATTCTTCATTAAAGTTGTTCGTTGTTGATTGCATCACAGCCAGTGAAAAGAATGTGGCAGTTACACTGGATTCAGATCTCTGGTGATGTTCAAAGATGAGTTTCCAGAGATGAGAAAGACAAAGTGCTCTCTAGCTAAAACAGTATTAATCAATCAAACTGCTCTCTGCTCTCTTTTTGAAACATTAACTTCTAGACTTTGTGTGGTTTGAGTTTTCTAAATTTATCTTTGGAAAATTGAAATTTTTCGTTGTTGCCTATTTTTTGTTTTTATTGATTTTTTTAATAATTTAAGGGTTTTTTTTATTTGTTTTAGATACGCCTAACATAAATATACTTAAAAAGTTTTATATTTGTGATTTTATTTACAAAAAATACTAAATACTAAAAATATATTTAAAAAATGAAAATTTAATACATTTTTTTGTATTCTTGTGTTTTTATTGATTTTTCAAAATATTTTTTTTATAAATATTTTACTTTTTAGATAAATCCAAGTAAGGTGCATGTAAAAAAGTTTAAAAAAAATTGCTTAAAATTTAAAAAATACTCACTAAAAACTAAAAAAACATGAAAAATAAAAAATTTAATTTTGAAAAAATAAAATTGAACAAATTAAAACCAAATACAGTGATATTTTGCCGAGTATGATTTGTGTTGTATCCTTTTAGTAGTGATGTTTAATGTAGAATTAAAATTATTGATGTATTATTGTTATTATTATTATTATTATTATCGATAGGAAAAGGTCAAGGACCAAAAAATAATATACAATTTGACTTTTTTTAGTCATCTTTTTATACAGAAAATAATGGAAGTTGACTAACGAGCAGCCACCATTATTCTTACTCTACCCTTTGGATCCCCACTCCTACAACCTTCCTCTGACAACTCCTCCTTCTGTCACCCTCCCCCAGTTCCTATCCCCTACTGCAAACCCTTTTCTTCATTGGTGACCCCCCTCTCTATTCCTCCTTGACAACCCTCATCTCCCTTGAAACTACAAGAGTATGTTTAATTAATAGGATTATAGCGATGCTTTTGCACCTTCTTTTTTTTCTTTTTTATTTTATTGTATCTTATCATACCTCGTATGTTTTATTAATAAATTTTTTTTTTTGCTGATCAAAAAAATAAAAAAGGATTATAGCGTAGGATTGGAATTACTAATCCATAGACTCACAGTCTTATGTTTGATTGTAAATTTATTAATCAAATCAAATGTACAACGGCCATTCAATCTGACGAAATCAGCGAATTTTTAATATTAAGAAGGGTTGGAGATCATAATTTCAAGTATGAAAGAAAAATAAAATAAAATGAATACATAATAAATGATTACCTCACTAATTTTATTTGATAACTAATTCTACACTGATTTATAGGATTATTAATCACTTAACTATTAATCATGTTAATCAAACAAGGCCTAAGAGAATTTGGTTCCGATTAGTTACTCTCTATAGATTTATAGATGCTAGCAAGCATGGCGGACATTAACAATAATAAAACACAACTCACTTACATATGTAAAACAAAACTTGTGAAGATGTGCGACCCGAAGGTCGTACATACACAAATACCTTAATCAAAACTCTATATATTCAAATTTCTTCTTTTCCTTTCTCGCTTTGTCTTTATTATATAGTTACAATGATCACTAACCTTTTTATAGAGAGGATTTGTTACATTCACCAAATACATTCATGTACTTTCCCAAATACACTCACCAAAACACAATGAACTTAACCAAATGACCCTTCAAACTTTAATAAACTAAACATTTTAATGTATCTAACATTAATTCTAAATTAAATTCCAACAAATTCCTCCTTAATTTTGAATTTCATCATTCCATGTTTTCACCAAATGATTCTTCAGTAGGATTGAACGCATCTTTTAGCTGCTTCTTCAAGTCTTCATTTTCAGCTAAATTTTTTATGTACGAGTCACACAAATCTGCATACGAACTCGTTAAAGTTGATATCGTCAATCTGAATTCCATAACGACTTTTCAAATGTTCAATTGCTTGAAATGCAGCTTATTGCTCAGCTTCTTTATTAATTTGTTGTTTCTTTTCTTCCATAAATCTTCTTTTTCCCATAACCATCTTCAACATTTGTTATGAAAGATGGATTATGATCTGGTCCATACCTCTCAACTACATTACTTGCTGGTGGAAGAAACAATTTCTCGAGAATTTCCTTGGGTACAACTTTGAATGAAATCACCACTTCAATTTGTCTGTTCTCCATTATGGTTCTGCACTGCAACAATCAACATTCTTGATTGCATCCAAAAGCACACTCTGACAATCAGCTATCCTTAGTTTTAGATTGTCTAGCCCTTAGGGCTTCACACTTTTCAAGACACTCGTCTTGTGTTCCAGTCATTGGAAACAAATCTTTTTTGATCACAATCTTTTGAACGAGTCAAATCCATATGAACCTGGAGAAACACTCGCTCAATGGGTCAAATCCCTATGAATTTGTAGACACACATGTTGAGAGTATCAGACAACTACTTTTAACCTTCACCGTAAAAAAATTCAATTTTTGTTTTCTTCTTTTTCTTTTGCACCATCCGATCATAACCTCTTAACTCACAAAAATTGGGAAAAAACAAAGACTCAATTATATATATATCAAATCCTAAATGCCAATAAAAAAAACTCAACTCAAACCCATTTGCAATCAACCTCACTCTGATACCATGTTGAAACTATAAGAGAATTCGGTTCCGATTAGGAACTCTCAATAGATTTATGGACACTAACAAGCATGGCGTACATTGACAGTTATAAAACACAACTCACTTGTACATTGAACATGGGCTTCTTAATTGCTATGCTAAGATTATCTTCAGTTATGTTTTAGATCATAAATTTGGATAAAGATTTGTGACAGAAAATAAAAGGATGAGAAAATGTATTTTCTTACATTTCCATCTCATTTTTTTTTTCCTTCCATAATTTTTACCCAAATCTAACATTCAAACGTAACCTTATCACACCAGGATGCAAGCTCAAGATTGATCATCTGAGATCAAGGGCCCGTCAAAGATTTTAGAATAGTTTCAAAAAGATTACAAAAGAAAGTATGGAATTAAAACCTGATTTTAAGCATGAGTACTTTGAATGTTTTTTTTTTTTTTAATTTTATTTGAACACATTAGTCATGGCAGTATTATTATTTTTAGTTTTTGCCTAGTAGGAAAATGTCATGGAGTTCGTTGTAAGTATGGCATTGTGTAGAACGTTAATATTTTGAAACAAGTTCATTAAAATTTGGTGTTGAAGATTTTATATTGTGATTACTGAAATACAAAATTATGAATCATTCAATAAATGAAATAAAATCGATTTTTTTTTTCCTTTATAGGCAAATAGTGAAGACTATGTAAGAAAGAAAATGCTACAATGTGCATTTGTATATTGTAAGAAAGAATATTATTTTTATTTACGATTTTTGTATTGAAAATTATGAATGATAAAATTGTGGTGTGCACTCCTAAAGTTATGCATAAGCATTGTTATGCTTTTTGTAGTAATAGTTATACTTTTGTGAGGGGTAAAAAGTTATATATTTTATAATAAGAAAAAATTTATACATTTTGTGATAAAAATTATATATTTTGGAGTAGTAGTTATAGTTTTTGTAGGTGCATACCGCATGCATCTTTTTTTTTTTTTTTTGGGTGCATGTAGTAGCCTTTCCCATATAGAATGAACATTTGTGTTGTCGATATAGCTAGGCACATATTCCTAGCTTGTTAACTTTCGTGTTTGTGTGATTATGCTAATTTATTAATCCTCTAACATTCTATCGAGTTTAATATAAGCAAGATGATGGCTATAAGTATCCAAATAGAGCCATAAGTACTCACTCAACAAGTCTCTCTCTCAAAGCTCTTTAGGGAGAAAATGGTGGTGTTTTTAACCTTCCTCTCCCCTCTGTTTGTTCTCTTGCAATAACTATCACCATACTAGCCACTACTGCTCATCTTTTCTCTATCATCGGCTTGCCACCAGGAAAGCTTTTACATCTAGACTTAGATCGAGATCCAATACTATTAAATACATTGTTATACACTAGGTGACCATCTCAAATCCATAATGTTTTATTTTGTAATTTAGAGACAGGGATTAAGGTACTAAAGCTACCAATTGCCATGATGAATGGATCATGAAAGTGATTGGAATTGTTTGTTTGATAGTGATCATTTTGTTTTGTTTTGTTTTTTCTTTTCTGTTGCGATAATATTTCTCTATGTAGAGGTTTTTTCTTTTTATGGAGGTTTTCTCATTCCTATGTGGAGATTTGTTTTTCTCTCTATGTGGAGACTCATATCCTCCATACGTGGAGGTTCTTGTTATTCCTTTTGGGATTTATTTTGTACTCCGATATACTTTAGTGGATGACTGATTGTCGAATGTACAATATTTTAAGCCTTGTGCTTTTTCCCCCTGGAAAAAAACCTTCTTCAATGTTTTTTTCTTTGAAAAATAAATGTATCATTTTTGACAAGGAACGAACCATATCATATAGAAGAAAATTCATTTTACCTCCCAAACTATACCTCGATGATCAATTTAACCCCTGTACTTGCCTAAACTATTTGATTTTGAATCAATTTCACCCTTGTTGTTGTCGTTTATAATCAAATGGAAGTTGCGAACGTGGCATCGAAATTTCATTTGAAATTTTTTTTGCCCCCCTAAACTATCTAAAAAATATCAATTAGGCCCCCAAAGTTCGTATTGTTTAGGGATCTAATTGATATTTTGGGAATAGTTTAGTAGCAGGTGTACAAAATTGATCCAAAATTAAATAGTTAGATGTAAAATTGAAATTATAAGAAGTGCAGAGGTTAGATTGATTATCGAGATATAATTTGGAGAGCAAAATGAAATTTCCTCTATTATATATGACTAGGTAGAGTTTGGGTCAAGGTTGCCCATACTTCGTGGGGTCCCAAGGCGAATTTAAAAAATAGGCTTTATACATATTTAAGGAAAAAAAAGGCTTCTTAATTTGTTATTTTTTTGAACTTGCATTGACACAAAATTTGCTTGTATATATAAATATTAAAATTATTAATTTTTACTAATGCTATGCACAAAAATTATTTAAAATATTAGGTGATAAGTTCAATTTGAAAATATTGTAAATTTGTGAATAATTCGATTATGATTTATCTTTCACAATAATAATATAGGTTAATTATTTAAAGGGGTATTGTTTTTAAAGGTCCCTGATATTATGATTTTATAGTATAAAGGACATTAACTATTTTCATGATGTCTAAGGTCCCTCAACATCAATCCAGAGAAATTTCAGTCCAGAGAAAATTGATCCATAGAAAATTTAAGTCAGAGAAAATTCAAGTCAAAGAAAATTGATCCAGAGAAATTTTGAATTTCTCTGGCCTCCCTAGATGCAGACAAATTCTCAGACAAAGGCGATCTTCAACTCCTACATTTGAACTCTCTCTCTCTCTTCCACCTAAGCTGTTAGAAAACCACTTTCAACAAGCAGTTATGTCCCATGAATATGTCTGTGAACAGGTGGGGCATCAAAAGTTTTAACCACTTCCATCCATGGTTTGTCTACGATCAACATAGATTTTTTTGAAAGATCTCTCACTCAAAGAATTTCTCTGGACTCCACAAGAGAAAATTCCCAACCAGATAAATTCTCTCAACCCAAAAAATTTCTTTGAACATGACCAGAGAGAAATTCAATTGGGTTGGTCCAGAGAAATTCTCTGGATATCTACAAAGCTGTGTTGGATTTAGACAAATCTCCATGCGGCATATATTTGTAAACCAAGAGTTTCTCATTCTCATGCTCCAAGTAGTGCCCCAAGAGTGGGACCAACCTTTGATGCAAAGCCTTGCTGAAAAATTCCAATTCCAACATGTAAGATTCTTTCTTGAAGAAACTCAAATCGACCCTCTTGATAACCACAGGGAACCCACCTTCCAATGTTTCGTAGAAAAGGTCCCCAGAGTGGCCATGTTTGAGAAGCTATTGGCTGTGTTGGGTTACAAAGTGAAAGCTTCCGACATGAGCGAAGTTGCTTAGAAGCTTGAACAGCTCGAAGAAGTGATGGGTCATGCTCAGGAAGATGGCTTGTCTCACCTTGCTTCCGAGACTGTTCAACACAACCCTTCCGATCTCTCTTCTTGGCTCGAATCCATGAGCTTGATCGGTGACGGCTGAGCTTGATCGGCGATGACGGAGCAATCGGGGGTTGTGGATCCGGGTGGCGCGGAGGTCTGTGACGGTGGCGGAGCGGAGGGAGGAGTCGGAACAGTTCGCGTTCTCATCACCAACCTGCTCCAGGTCTGCCGCGGTTCAAGCTCTCTGCGTGTGTGTGTATCTGGATAGGTGAGAATGGAGAAGTTTAGAGAGAGAGAGAGATGAGTTTTGATCGGGTAAGGTCAAATTTCTCTGTGATATGTTTAGGGATCTTAGACATCAAAAAATAATTTTGTGGATCTCTTCCATTACGAAAAGTAAGAGAGGGACCCTAGACCGATTTTCCCTTATTTAAAAGTCCTATTGGTAAGGTTCACAATTCATTAAGTTTTCATTCATTATTTTTTTACCCCTAAAGTTCTATTTTCAAAATATTTATGTATATATATATGACTGTTTTATAATAATTAAAAGGCAGAAGGAATTGAGATCTCAATTCATTGAGTGTTAATAAAAATTATTAGGTATAGCACATTACAATGTTATCCACCAATCACCAAACATTATGCCTCATGTCCCAATACAAAATTGTGGATTCTAGATTATCTACCAATCAAAAATCTTTTGGTAATAAGCTAACCATGCCTCAAAACACTAGATATTTTCTATTATTCAAGTGATATTGCTTATGTGGCATTTTTCTTTTTCTTTTTTTGTCCCAAAACTTAAAATTTTCATAACTTTTATTATACACATTTATTTTTAATAAAATTTATATTTTTGGAATCCGCACGATGAGATCTATCAAATAAGACCAATATTAAATAAATTTTTTAGCTATACAAAACTAATAATTTCTCAGTTTGCGAAATTATCCAGTAAAATTGAGAAATTTTTTTTCCAGTATTAATTGAAAATATTATCAATTTTTTAAAAATTTCTCAAAATTTTTTTTTTAGTTTTAAAATTGAGTCAATTTTTCTAGTTTTAAACTGAGAATATTCTTAGTTTTAAACCAAAAAAAAATGAAAAAATTAGAACAAAAAAGTATTGTTAATTAAGTAAGTCAAGAAAAATCACTATTAAAAATGGTTTAAATTGTCAATTTATAACAAAAAAAAAATGTATTTTTATTTTTATATAATTTTTATTTAATATTAATCTTGTTTTTATAGTTTTCTTTGTATTGATTCTAGAAATATAAATTTTACAAAAAATAAATGTATATTGTAAAAATTATGATGGTTTGAAATTTTGACAATTAAAATAAATGTCGCATCACTATATATATATATTTTATAAACAATTACAAATGATGAACAACCATTATTTGAAGGGTAATTTCGTTTATTAAAAATTAATGAGACTTGAAGGAGTAAAAAAATCTTATCTAGGATTTAATGGAGTATAAGTTCACAAAATGGGACTTGTGTGTAAATGTCCCTTATAATATTTTATTTTCTGAGTAATTTCATATGATTTTATAATTGACATAATTATAGTTACTAAGATAGACATAAATTATAATTATTGAAATAGATTTTGGACATTTTTGATGGATAACGTTATTAATTTATGGGGCCGTGTTTATTAACGTTTTAGTTTACAAAAAATAAGAAACAAGGTTTCGTTTATTTTTATAAAAAACAGAAACAAAAAAAAAAATTTGTTTGATGTACAAAAGTGTTTTGAAAAATAAATTAAAAAAATTGAGAAATATATTTTATGAGTTGCCGGATGGTCAGAAATGGAGGATGGATAGATGTGGTGATCAGTAAAGGAGGGTAGCCGAAGATTTCTGCCGAAGTTAGTTTTCAGGGCAAGAGGTGGCCAGAAGGATGTCAAAAGGTGGCTAAAAATCACGACAATGACTGCCTACCAACCGAAGACTCATTGGAAGTTGGTCGGAGCTCAACACCCACTGGCAGCGATGGAAGGTTGTGGTCAGTGGTAAATGGCAGTGGGTTGTGGCCAAAGTTGGTGAGTAAGAGGAGAAAGCGAATACGTGTTTTAAAAATAAGTGAAAACAACTTTTTTGTGTTTTCAAAGATTTTGAAAACTTTGTAATCAATTTTATTTTTTTGAAAATGAAAATAATATACCAAACAAGTTTTTGTTTTTAATTTAAAAAAAATAATTGAAAAGAAAAACAGAAAACATGAAACAAAAACTTTAACAAATGACCCCTAATAAATCATATATCCATGATTTATGGATCATTTATTCTTACAAATAATCTTATGAACCCATAAAACCTATGTCTCGTACGAAAATATGTCAAATGAAGCATACCTACATTTAAAAATATAATAAGATAATAGTGTAAGCGTTAAATTGATGACCCATTATCACATTTTAAAAATAACACATTTGATAAAAATTTAATAAGACAATAATGCACAAATGCCCCATTGTCACATTTTAAGAAGAAAGGCGCATTTGGTAAAAGTTTAATAAGACATTAGTACACACATTAGAATAACATCCCATTGCCATATTTTTATAATGACATATTTGGCAACAAATGTCTCCTTGTCATGTTTAAAAAAACCCATTGTCATATTTGGCAAAAGTTTAAAAAGATAATAGTGCATACATTAAAATGATATCACATTTAAAAATGAGGTTCTCTCTTCTCTCAAATATTCTCCCATACTGTAGGCTACATATTTTGTAAAGCCAGTTACAATTCGACACGTGGCAGAATAAGGGTATTATGGGAAGATGATTCCAATCTTCGATCCTAATCGTACACGTGGCAATGAATATTGGTTCTCAAGTGATCTGAGTAGCACTAGATCAGTAAAGAGATGCAAGGTGACGTGGCTTCAACGGTTACCCATATTCAAATTCAAAAGCCCAACTGCAAGTGATGGCGTAATGGAACTACTTCTAAGGCAGCATGATCAGCGATCATGGAGGAGCAGTTCGACGGTTCGAAGTGTAGTTCGAAGGTCATCCTTGACAAGTATAAATAGCAAGGAAGCTCCCAGAAAAAGCCCCCAGACTCAGATCATACAAACCAGTCATTTACTTCATATTTTCTTTTCCAGTTTTACATTTCCAATCTTTAAATTCCTGCACTTTAAATACCTGTTCTTTATATTCCTGCACTTTAAATACCTGCACTGCACTTCGATTCATAGGAGTAGTTTCAAGTAGATTCAAGTAGATTGCTGTTGTAAACCTCTCCGAGGCTGAGCTTGGACCATTGTAAGTGTTCATTTTAATGAAATACTTCCATTGTTCTTCGTATTACTGTTATTTCTCTTAATTTCTCCTAAGTCAAGCCACCAGTAAAAGTCCTCTTCATTGAGGCTGAAAGAACCAAAACACAATCGTCTGATAATTGGTTGGCAATTATAATTTCTGTAAGGACTAATTGATCCTTGCTGGCACGCTCGCATTTACAAAATACCCTTCGAAAAGCCAAAAAGCCAACATATATTTTTGGCACGCCCGGTGGGACTAATTTAAAATGGCTAGAAGAAGACGACAAGGAGAAAATGAACGCTTCGAAGAAGGCGTAGAAGGAGAGGTAGAAATACTTAATCCAGAGGATAATGTGGTAACACATCCTGTGGAAACTCCCATGTCATCAGAACCTATGGTCGAACAGACCAGTACTTCTGGACAAGAACCGTATGTTCATAATATTGGACGAAACCAAGGGATTGGACCATCCACTGTTCTATCTACCCAGCCAACAAATCCATGGGATGGCCTAGTAGATGATATGGGACAACAATTAATGAACACGATGGAAAGGTGGGCAACATCCTTTTTGGATCGAATGAATAACCACCAACCAACTAATACAAGACACACAGAGGAAGTTTTAAACGTCCCTCAGCAAAGATTGGCTAGAGATAAACAGCCTATGCAAGTTAATGGACATTCTAATGGTCAAACTAGTACTTAGAACTATGAAAGACCATCACCTCAGTCTTGGTATGAACCCATTTCAAGGCCTATAGCAGGCCAAAATGCCTCAGTACTTAACAATGAAGCCACACAAGTTGGTGGATCTGGTTAAGTACAAGAAACTGGCGTGAGAATGGTTACAAATCCCATGTTCGAAGCCATACCTGGCACTAGGGGGTATAATAATCCCTTATTCGAATTTATACCCAGGGGGTTGGAAGGTTTTCCCACAAATGGAAGGGACACAACACCTGTTCCAGCACCTTTCGCAGGTCCCTTCGCAGGTCAAGCTCAATGGGGTTACCTATACCCCCAACAGCAACCTGCACCGCAGGGACAAACAGTCCCAAATGTACCACCTTATGGACCTAGAGGACCACAAGCACAAGTTTGTCCGCCAAACCTTGTGTTTGTTCCTCCAGTAGTGGTTCAGCAGGCACAAAATATGGTCCCTAGGGACCAAATTGTTGATATTGTTAGGGAGATGTGTGGACCCATGGCTCGGGGGGTCCAGACTCCTGTATACAGAAAACCATACCCAGAATGGGTGGATAGGGTACATGAATACCCAAGGGGATTCAGAATACCAGATTTTACCCTTTTTTATGGAACTGGAAATCAATCAACAGTAGAGCATATTGCTAGATTTGTTGCTCAATGCGGTGAATTTACTAACCATGATTATATGAAATTGAGATTATTTCCAAATTCTCTAACTGGGGGAGCATTTGTATGGTACATCAACCTTACACCTGGCTCCATTCAAACTTGGCAACAAATGGAAGAGGCATTTCATGCCCAATTCTTCCAATCGGAGCTAGAGGTTTTTATGGCAGACTTGGCAAGATTGAGTCAGAGGCCTGAAGAAAAGGCTACTCAGTTTATTGCCAGATTTAAAAGGGCTCGAAATAAATGTAGAGTCATCCTACCAGAGCCAGAATTCGTAAGATTGGCTCAAAACGGTTTAGAGTTCAGGCTTCGAAAGAAGTTTGACTCAACTGAATTCAGAGATTTGGTCGAACTGACCTATAAGGTGTCTCGATATGAAGCATTATTAGAAGAGGAACAGGATCGAAATAATGCCTCATACAAGACATATTATAGAGATCCAAATTATGAGATTGATGCAACAGAGATTGTGGGCAAATAACCTATAATCTGTGAAGCATTAATTCATAAGGATACAACAATTGACCAGCAATTTAAAAAGAAAGACTTTCACATAAAGTATTCTTTCGACTTAACGAAAGCAGATGACATTTTTGATCATTTGCTTGCAGCCAATTTCCTTAAGTTACCAAAAGGAGTAAAACTGCCATCTCCAGATGAACTTAAGGGAAAAGTATATTGCAAATGGCATAACTCTTGGTCTCACTCGACTAAAAACTGCATTGTTTTTCGAGACAGGATCCAAGAACAAATTCAGAAAGGAAGTTTGAAGTTCTCAACCAAAGCGGAAAAGGTCATGGGGATTGACAGCAATCCATTTCCAGAAGTTGGAGAAAGTGCAGCTAATGTGGTTGTACCAAGTTTCCAGAATTTACCTCTGCATGAATTGGAAGAGGTCAATGTGCAGATGCACATTGCCAACCAGACAACTACCAAGAAAGATACCAGAAACCCACCAGCTATTGGACAAGGTTTCTCATGTCAGAAAGAAGACTCTAATGAAGAAGCACTGGATGATGATTCCTTAGAAGCAGCTATAATGCAGAGGATGTTTCCTAGGTGCAGACTGAGTTACAAATGGTTGAAAGGCCTTCCAGTTGATGGGAAGCAGTATTACAGGGATGTGCAGAGACGTCCTAAATCAACCAATGCTTACAACAAAAGGCCGTATCCGGCTAGTGACAGGCAGCGGCCATTAGTGGTTGAACCTGTAGTGGACAGAACGCATGCTAAAGGCAAGAGGCCCTTGTATGTGTCCAGGCCACCTGACTATTACAGAATGGACAGCAGTCATTCTAAAAGAAAATTAGAGAGGAGTTCAGGTTATGGGACTAAAGCCAGAGATTGGCCTCCTAGACCAACTTCACGCAGGACAGAAAGTGGCTACTTCCATCGAAAGTCTGAATCAGGCTCGAAACATGAAGTCAGAGCCAAGCACTTTCCTTCACAGCCAGTTTCGAAGATGGCTTCGAAGGTAGAAAAGAGCAATTCAACATCTGGATCAGTAAGTTCGTGGGTACCTGGGGTCCCAGATTGGTTTGTAATGCAGAACAAACCTAGGGAAGTGCCTACCCAAAAGGATGTGGGAAACCAAGGCAGGATGGTCAAGCCTCCTTTGGTGGTTCCGAACAACTGGGTATTGCTTAAACACCCAAAGACAAAGGAACCAGATATGGTCCCAGTCATTTCAAGATCACAAAGAAGGAAGATTCAGCGCAGGTACACCCAGTACCAGCAAGATCTGAAGGAATGTGGAGAGAGTTCTTCACTGGTCAAAATAGAAGGAAAGAAGAATCCAAAGTCAGACCATGCTCCAAAGCCAATTCCACAGAACAAAGTGGTTTGTAGCAGAGAGTAGTTGGCCAAGGTCCATTCTGAACTGAAAGCCAGAGAGAAGGCTAGTTTGGCAGGGCTGGAGAAGGCTCTGATGGAGAGCGGTAGTGAGACAGAAGAAGAAATTGGCATGGGCCAGAAGGAAGAGATGGTGGAAGAAGAAATGTTCGAAGCCTTCATGGCTGAGCAAACATTTTTGGTTGAAAAAATAGTTGAGAAAAACCATTCAAAGGAACCTGTTAGCAATGAAGTGCCAGAATGCAGTATGCAAGATGCTTCTGAGGTTTCTGAGGTAACTGATCAAGGCAACCAAGAGAGGAAACAGACATAGCTAGCCATCGAATTTGGCTCATTTCCTCCAGTATCAGTCAATATGGTACACATACTGCCTCACGAGTTCGAAGCTGGAGATGAGAATCAAGATGACCAAGACATGGATCCTATTCCAATCTTTAGTGAAGAGTCGCAAGTGAGTATGGTACAGGATAAGTCTGGAATGGCTACTCCGATGGAAACTGAATGCGAAAGCGAGGAAGAGGTAAGCATCAACCTCTCGTATCCTTTTGAATATCCCTCGAACTCTATGACACAACATGTCAAGCCTTTGTACATCAAGGCTTTCTTTGATGGGATACAATTGAATCGAGTCCTAATAGATAATGGGGCAGCAGTGAACTTGCTACCGAAATCTTCTCTGAAGAAACTAGGGAAAAGAATCCCAGGTTGATCCCAACTAGCACAACCATTGCTGGTTTCGCTGGAGACAAACAGATGGCCCAGGGAATTCTGCCCATTAACTTAAGTGTGGGAACCAGGGACTGCATGACAGCATTCTTCGTAATTGACAGTAATGCTAAGTACAATGCTTTACTGGGGAGAGATTGGATCCACACCAACAAATGTGTGCCTTCCTCTTTGCATCAGAAAATCATGATAGCCTTAGGCAATGGAGAGACAGAGGAGATTGATGCAGATCCTCAACCTTTCAAAGCCTGTGCAGACTTCGCAGAGGCCAAATTATATATTGAGGGGGTGACACCACTCAGTATACTGAGGAAAGCTGATGGCTCAGCCGAAGTGACGGCTGATGAGGAAGTGACACACCTGATGCACTTAGTCCAAGAGAGTGCTGATGAAGAGATTGTCGTTAAAGATGACAATGATGCCTGGTTGTAGGCAAAGAGATGAAGAACAAGAAGCCAAGTCCTTGGCTCTGATTAAATTTTCAACATTGGATGTAAAAGCAATAGTCCAGAAAGTGCAGGAACAAGAGAAAGAAGCCATGATAATTGGCTGCAAACAGAAGCAGCCACAGGTCAGAATTTTGACCCTTGGTAAGTACTGTGCATTGGACATTGAAACAAAAGTCCAGGAGATACAAGAAGAGGATGCCTTGTGGACAGATTTTGTCTATGAGGAGGAGGGCAAAGATGTTGAACTAAAGAACTTAGGAGTAGAACAAAGCAAGAAGGTTGCTTCGAAGCTAGAAGAAATCAGAGAAGATGCTTCAATAAGTTCTCAGACACAAGACCCCTTAGAGGAAGTAAATTTAGGGGAAGGTTTTATACAACAGCCCACCTATATAAGTGCTTGTTTGAATGTTCTGGACAGAGACCAGTTGTTGGTTGTTTTAAAGAAATACAAAGATTGCTTTGCATGGTCCTATAATGAACTACCAGGATTGGACAGGTCATTAATGGAACATAGGCTCCCTATGAAGCCTAACTTCAAGCCATACAAGCAGAAACCAAGAAGAATGAGTCCAGAAGTAATTCAGAAGGTCAAGGAAGAGATTCTTAGACTGCTCAAGGCAGGCTTTATTAGGACAGCCAGGTATGTTGAATGGCTATCTAATATTGTGCCTGTAGTTAAGAAGAATGGTAAAATGAGGGTATGCATTGATTTCAGAAATTTAAATCTAGCAACACCAAAAGATGAGTACCCTATGCCTATAGTGGATCTGTTGGTTGACAGTTCAGCAGGGCATCAAGTTTTATCAATGATGGATGGGCATTCTGGTTACAACCAAATCTGCATTGCAGAGGAGGATGTCCACAAGACAGCATTCAGATGTCCTGGGAATATTGGCACCTTCGAATGGGTTAAAATGCCATTTGGTCTGAAGAATGCTGGGGCTACATATCAGAGGGCTATGAACACCATCTTTCATGATCTCATTGGAGGGTATCTAGAGTGTTATATTGATGACATTGTAGTGAAATCCCAGTCCATAGAGGAGCATCTATTTCATTTAGAAGCAGCTTTTGAAAGAATGAGAAAGTTCAAGTTGAAACTCGATCCTCTTAAATGTGCTTTTGGTGTATCATCTGGAAATTTCTTGGGTTATGTAGTGCACAAGAAAGGAATACAGATTGATCAGAATAAAGCCAAAGCCATCATCGAAGCCAGGCCTCCATCAAGTAAGAAAGAGTTACAAAGGTTCCTTGGGCAGGTTAACTTTCTTCGAAGGTTTATTTCTAACACTGCAGGGAAAACTAAAGTATTTTCTTCCTTGTTAAGGCTGAAAGATGAAGAGGAATTTGTGTGGATAGCAGAGCATCAAATTGCTTTCGAAGGTATCAAAGCCTACTTGGCCAACCCTCCAGTGCTGATGCCACCAAAAGGGAATAAGCCCTTGAAGTTATACATAGCTGCAGCAGAAGA
Organism: Camellia oleifera; assembly: GCA_022316695.1. Taxonomy (NCBI): domain Eukaryota; kingdom Viridiplantae; phylum Streptophyta; class Magnoliopsida; order Ericales; family Theaceae; genus Camellia; species Camellia oleifera. The sequence continues at coordinate 63,034,814 of CM039306.1, forward strand.
TTCATTGGGAGCTTTCTTGGCCCAGGACAATGAAGAAGGCAAGGAACAAGCTGTTTATTACCTTAGTAGGTTTTTAAATTCTTGTGAATGTAAATATTCAGCTGTTGAAAAGCCGTGTCTTGCTTTGTATTTTGCTGCAATGAAATTAAGATATTATCTTTTACCTACAACTGTCTTGGTAATTGCAACCACAGATTTGGTTAAGTACATGTTATCTAGACCTATGTTGAGGGGAAGAATTGGCAAGTGGATACTAGCCTTATCAAAATTTTATTTAGAATATATCCCTCAAAGGGCAATAAAAGGGCAAGTCTTAGCCAATTTTCTGGCAGATCATCCATCTCAAACAGAGAGCCAAGAGATAATGGAACTCGGTATGGCTAGTGTTGAGCCATGGCAAATGTGGTTCGATGGATCGAAGGCCAATGGGTTAATTGGAATTGGTATTGTGATTAAGTCTCCACAAGGGGTAGAAACCACACATGGTTTCAGAGTGGATAAAGCTAGTTGTTCCAATAACTAGGCTGAATACGGAGCCTTAATAGTGGGACTAGAAATCCTTATTGGATTACAAGTACATGCATTTGACATATTTGGGGACTCTCAATTGGTAGTTAACCAAGTGCAAGGGATTTTCAAGTGTCAAAGCATAAGCATTTTACCATACTATGTTGTAGCATTACATCTACTTTCTCAATTTCAAATAGCAAATGTAACTCATGTTCCAAGATTCTTGAACAATAGAGCTAATGATGTGGCTCAGAAAGCTTCGAACTTCAAGAGAAGGGATAATATCCAAAGGGATATAAGCTAAACAATATATCAGAAATTAATACAGCCTTTGAATAAAAGGAATGTGGTCTTGGAAGTCAACCATAATGACTTACAAGAACAAGATTGGAGGCATCCAATAATGCAGTACTTGGCTGGTCCATCTTCGAAGGCCAGCAGAAAAGTTAAATTCCAGTCTATGCAATACATGATATATGGTAATGTTCTCTACAAAAGGGGGGGAGATGGCTTATTATTGGAATGTTTAGGCCCAAAAGAAGCATTAACAGCCATGGCTGAGGTTCATGAAGGCATCTATGGTGCTCATCAGCCTGGTGTAAAAATGAGATGGTTCCTTCGAAGGCATTCCTACTATTGGCCAACTATTCTTAAAGATTGCATAGAATATGCAAAGGGTTGCCAGGCATGCCAAAAACATGGCACAAAAAGGCATGTGCCCATAACTGACCTACATGCAGTAGTGAAGCCTTGGCCATTCAGAGGATGCGCCATGGATATGATGGGAAAAATACATCCACCTTCTTCGAAGCATCATTGTTTCATTCTAGTGGCCACTGACTACTTCACTAAGTGGGTCGAAGCTAAGCCACACAAGGCTGTAGACCAGACAGAGGTCATTGGGTTCATTAAAGATTTGATCCATAGATTTGGCATCCCACAAACCATAACAGTTGATAATGAGACTGTGTTCGATGGGAAAATGGTGAAGTCTTTTGTGGCAGAGTTTGGAATTAGCCTTGTTAATTCCACACCCTATTATGCACAAGCCAATGGTCAAGCTGAATCATCCAATAAGTCCTTGAAAAAAGGAATACAAAAGGTTGTGGAGGATAATCCTAGGGATTGGCATAACCTATTGTTGGATGTTTTGTGGGCTTACAGAACTTCCCCAAGGTCAAGTACAGGAGTCACTCCTTATGCCTTAGTATATGGGCATGATGCAGTTCTACCTGTGAAAATTAATGTTAAATCTTTGAGGGTAAGATGCCAAGATCAGTTAGATCCTGAGCAATACCATCAAAGTATGTGCTTGGAGTTAGAAGGCATAGATGAAGCCAGGATGTTGGCATTAAATAGCATTCTTTTCCAAAAGAAGAAAGCAGCCAAGAATTACAACAAGAAGGTCAAACACATTGGCTTTGATGAAGGTGATTTGGTATGGAAAACAATACTCCCAATAGGAATTAAAAGCCATAAGTTTGGCAAATGGTCACCTAACTGGGAAGGACCATATCAAATTCATAGAGTTCTGCCTTTTGGAGCATACCATTTGAGAAATTTGAATGGGTATGTACATCCCAAAAAGATTAATGGCAGATATTTGAAGCCTTATTTTCCAACCATTTGGGAAACACAAGGAATAAAATAAACATTAAATACAAACACATAAGACTACTCAAATGATAGACAAAATTTGTTCTTTTATAAAGAATTAAATACATTGTGCCACAGATTGGCCCAGAAATCATTACAATGTCTTAATTGTTTTTGTACAGTGGATTTCCTATTACTAAGTGATGGAAATAATTGAATAGCTGCAGCCATGTCTTCTTTTCGATCAGCCAGCCCTTGGTTGGTGATGTGCAATTTGGTATCAGTTCTAACCAAGGCTTGGTTTACTACGGCTAGCTCCTCTTCAAGCTGAGCTTTCTTCTCCAGCAGTTGGACTCGAAAGTGAGAGGCAAAAGAGTGTTGTTCCTTAAGCATTGATACCTCGGTATGCACTTGCGAAACAAAACTCTGGTCCCTAGCTAGTTTCTCATCCGCAGTCTTAGCAGCATGACAAATGTTGAGATAGAAATCAATAGTAGCTGCAGCCTGGGATAGATGACTTGAGACATTCATGCCAGACTGCTCATCAATGTTACAGCATTGAAGAAACCCATTCATGATGATTGGCCTTTGTAGAGCCTCGAAGGGGATCCTCAAAAAAGAAGTCAGCAGTTCCAAGCATACGTCCAGATCTATTGAAGGTGTAGAAGGCTTGCTGCTGGAGGAAGGAAGACTCTCGAAGATTTCCAGTAAGGAGTCGGCCAAAACTAATGGCTCAGCTTCAGCACTAAATGTTGGAGAGGTAGAAGGTATGTCGAAGAGACTAGCTAGTCTTCCTTCGAAGATGTCTACCTCATCCCTAGACATGAAGGGCATAGAGAGTGTTGTGGTGGAGGACACAGAGGGCTGCATGGGGATGGGAGAAATGGATGGAGCATCTTTGGCAGCCTCTATGGTCTTAGCCACCAACGAATCAAGTGAAGAGGGGCTGGAAATAGGCATAGGTGATGAACCATGAATTGGAGAACTACCAGCACCCTCTGTGGAAGAATCAACTGCCATTGGGAATGGAGTAGCAGTTGGAGTTTCTGTGAAGGACGGAGGAAGAGCAAGGCTCGAAGGAAAAGTGGACTGAGGTAGGTCAAGGGCCAAAAAAGGGAGGTATGGCTCTAAGCCAAGAAGAAGAGATGCAGGAATGCTGGGGGCTGAAGGAAGGTATAGAAAGTATAGGCTTGGGAAGTGGAAGCAGTATTTGAATAGTCTTCACATTCTACATCTGGTCAACTTCAATTGAAATCGAGGGAGGCCTCGCTGGAAAGATGAATGCAGTAGTTGTTGCTGCAAGAGGAAGAAATATAAAGTAATGTCAAAGTCTCAATATTAAAGAATTGATAAGAAAAGAATAGAGGCATGAAAGAAATTACTTGTTTCAGAAGCACTGGCACTGATGGGAGAGCTGCGAAGGGAGTAATGTTCGGCAGCCTGTTGCCTTCTTGTCATTTCTCTTTGCAATGCATCGGCAGCAACAGCTTCCTCTCTTAGAATTTGTTACTGCCGTCTCCTCTCAGCCCTTTCAAAGACGATTATGGCCTTGGAATGTTCTTGTTCCACGGCTTTGGCAGCCGCCTCATGAATGGGATCTTCAACCAAGGCTGTGGTTGAAGCAGTCACTCTCCTTTTCTTTTCTATTGCTTGGGCAATTGTCTCATAATCAGAATCCTCAGCAAAGTCAGAAGGAGAGACAGTAATCTTTCTTCTCTTCTTTCTTTGAGTTGGCATTGTCTTCTCCTTCATTGTTTTCTCAGCTTCTTCAGTCTGAGGTTCGGATTCCCTAAAAATAACCTCCTCATCTACTTCTCTAGTGGTTATCTCCTCTTGAACCAAATCAGTCACCCTTTTCCTTCTTATCAAGGGTGACCCTTTTTCTTCTTCTTTTTCTTCTTCTTCTTCTTCTTGCACCACAGTTGTTTTCTTTTCAGGCTCAAGCAGTCTCCTCTTCTTTTGCTGCTGACCACCTTCACAGAAGAAGAACTGAGAATAAGATAACCAGCATCGTAGAGATAGTCTAAGGGAAGAAAACAAAGGCATATACCTTTCTTCGAAGCAACTCGAATGACTTTAAGAGGATTTGAAGCAGCAGGAGTGGACTGATCCAGCACCTTTAATAGGTTTCGAGGTGAGATGGCCAAATAAACTTCCATATTGCTCACCCACCAATCTTGGTATCTCTTCAATGCAGTACCTTGAGGAGTAAAAGGGGTGAACTCAAAACTGGCCAAGTCATCCATAAACTTGAAGGTTGCCTCTTCCAGCCTCGACCTCCGAACCTTCAAATCCCTCCTAGTAAGGCTCAGATTGGTGTTGCTGCAAAGAGGGATTGGGACCCCTTGTGTGAGGCCAAATTGTCTAGCAAATTGAGCAGGACAATAAGGCTCAGCTATACATTTATAAGCTCTGGGGTTCGTGGTCCCGATAAACAGCTCTCTAGGAATCAGAAGGGAAGCCCATATATCCTTGTGAATCGGTGAAGCATAGAGCCTGTCACTTAAGAAATGGCTCAACCAAGTTGGACCTATGTTGGCTTCGAAGGGACGAAAACGATGAACAGGAAGGGCAGTTGGTAGCTGATGGAAGAAAGAGAAGTAAAAGGCAAAAGTAGAGGGAGAAAGTGAGGCATTGGCCAGTCTTATGCCATGGGTGAGAGAGTGTAGCCCAGAAAATTTAAGGCATTTGGATTGCAATTCAGAAAAATAGGAGAAAAGCCAAAGCTGAAGGATCCAGAATGGCCCCCCTTGGTTGGCATCTAAGGGTTTTTCACAAAAGAGAGAGCATACCCTATATACATGGCCTAAGATATATGGGGCCAAGGCTACCCGTTTCTGCAAAACAAAGGCTTTGGCAAGAGGGGCAAATTCCGGCATGATTCTTTGGGAAGAAGTGCAGAAAAGAAATTTGCAAAGCCAATATAATAAAAAGGAAAAGAATTCCCTATCAGTTACCGGGCCCTCTTTTTTGTTTTCAGCCTTAGCAAAATCGCTGTAAGATGAGCTAAGAAAGGGGAGGGAGAAAGGGACTGCTAAATCAGGGAAATCTGGTGTAATGGGAGCACCAATAGGGGATACTCCTAGGAGATGGCAAATGTCAAGGACAGTAGGGGCCATCATCCCACACTTAAATTGAAAGAAATTAAAGATGGGGTTCCAAAAACATAAAGCAGCAGGAACTAGAAAGGGGTCTTCTGAGATAGTTACCCTAGATAATCGAAGAGCATCGAGAAGACAGAGCTCTTGAAGGTCCAGTGTCCTAGCAGGGACAACTCGGTCATACCATTCTTGCCACTCTGGCCTCATCGTAGGCCAACATCGATGAGGGCGATTGATCCTCCAGCCCTCCCAGTCAAGACCACCCTCATAAAGAAGACATTGGTCCTCTAGACAAGGATACAGAGCGGGAAGCTCAGCAAGGATCTCCTTGAATATGGGTCCGAGCACATATTCCTGTTGCACATGGCGACGAGGGACAAAGATACGCCCATCGACAGCGCTTTTTTCTCCGGCCTTGTACTTCTCACATTCTGCATCAATAAGCCTTTTTAAGGCCACAGATGAGCTCAGACGCTCTATGGTTGGGACTTTTGATGAGGAAGAAGCCATTGGTAGTATGCTTTTGGGAAAGTGAAGAAAGGAGTAGAGAGAAGTGGAAGACTGATGAGGGTTTGTATGTTAAGAGCAAGTGATTTCAAAACACAAAACAAAGGAGCCTTTTAAAGGTTTTGTGTCTGAAAAATATATTTCGTAAGTCGTTAAGTACTAAAAGTACGAATACGAGGAGTATTTTCCAATATTGATAGTTTTGGAGGGAAGAGCACATTCCGGATGTTGACGTCAGCTTCGAAATGAGATATTTGGCTTCGAAGCCAAATTTGGCCGCCAAAAATCAAACAACAACAACTTCGAAGTACAGAAGCCGGCTTCGAAGCATACTACATGCTTAAAGATGCTAAAATGCTCGAGCATTGGTCTACTTCAAAGGGTTTAAAGACCTGTTTGAGGGATATTATTGAAAGTAACGACCTTCAAAGCAAAACTTAGGATTCTTTAAGAATGAGAATTACTGTTCGAAACATCAAAACCAATCATTGGTTTTATAAAAGGTGATTGTCCATTGAATTAAAACAACATAGACTGCTCTTCGAAGCAAAAGTGGTCAATTTAAAATTGATTGGCTATATTAACCATGACCATATATTGGTTATAGTTAGTTTTGAAAGGTAAGGTTGTTAAATTCAAAGCACTAATTTTAGATTATATCAGCCAAAATTGTCAATTTTATTCCATAAATTGGAAAAAAAAAAAAGACATGTTGATTCCTTTTAGTGTTTCATTAAAGATGATTGAGTCCAGATTCGAAGGAAGAGATTGTTCAATTCGGGGCTCTGAATTGGCTTTTTAAGGCAAAAGGAAACAGAGTCAAACAATGTCAAATACAGAAGAACTTTGTTTGTATTCAAACCAAGGCAATTACATCAAGTAACCCTATCTGGGTACAAACTCAAGCTCATAAAAGTAAGGAATAGAATAAATAACAAGATCATGAAATTTGGTCCAGCAGTGATCAATGAATTTTTGTTCCTTCTTTATTATATCTTCTAGTTCTTCTAATGTTGGCTGCATAAGCTGGTGTGCTCTCACTTCATAGTAGAGCTCTTCAACTTTTATTTCAAAAGCTTCCTCTCTCAGTCTTTGTTCCAATTCATCCACGACCAAATCATCCCAATACGCAGAATCTTTATTCTTGAAGTCATCGAATTCTTCGATGAAGTTCTCTGCTTCATATTGAGCTTGAATTCGAAGACACGAAAGTTGGTCTAAAGATTGTGTAGTGACCTTAGAATTCCGATGCCAGTAGAGGAGCAAAGGAAGTTGGTCCAGGAACAGGTGAAGTTCTGCTTGGGCAAGGGGATTAAGGACATGGCCCCTAGTCAGAATATCACAGGCCCATCGGAAGTTCTTGAGAGGGACGTCGCCCTCAAGAACATTGAAGGGCAAATGAGAGAAGGCTACAAGCAGAAATTGAGCTTCTTTCCACTCAGTCGGAGTGGGGGATGGTGGAGGATTATAAGGTGGAAAAACTTCATTCATGGGGAGGGCAAGCCTCAGTTTCTCTGTCCAGCAGAGAGTTGGTGGAGGAGAAGGAGTAGATGGTTCTGCTTCAGGAGATGAAGGAGAAGGAGTAAATGCTTCTATTTCAGAGGTTGGAGAAGAAGGTGTGGATGCTTCTACTATGGGAGATGGCACAGGAACGGAAGGAACAAAGGCATTAATATATTCGAGCCAGTCAGAAGAACAAATCTTTGCCTTCTGGGCTAAGAATGATGAGTTATACCCTTGTGCCTCTTCAGGGCATCGGGTAACGGGCACTATCGTTGTAAGCATAGAAGATGTACACCATGCTACAAGCAGATTCTCTTCCAAGCTACGTCGATGGTCAATGGGCACATAGGGGTAGACCACTGAACTTCGAGCGTAGGAAGGAAATTCCAGGGGGTCAGTGAACTCGACAAAATGGTGGTTGATTCGTTCCCTCAAATCGCAAGTCTCAGGGGTTGACCAACTTGTCCAGCCAGCAGCCTCAGAAGATGAGGAAGTTGTAGCTCTATCCCATGCAGAGGTTTGAGAAGAAAAGTTTCCCAAGTCCATATTTGCAATTTCTTGAATCAAAGATTTGGGAGTAATTTGTTCGAAGCACAAGAGTGAGTCGGAGGAAGAACTTCTTATGTCTATATTAGTAAGTTTCTGAATCGAAAGATTAAGAGCAATGTGTTCGTATTCCAAAGGTCGATAATTTGTAAAGACATCCATGATATGAATATGGAAAGGTGGACAAAGGTGGCTCATTAATGCATAAAAATTCTTTCGAGGAGAAACAGCATCATCATATGACTCTTCATGTGCTCGATCAATGGAAGAGAAAGATAATTCGGCTATAAAAGAAGTATCAGTCTATTCGAGTGCTAAGATATTGGGATGTTCGACAAATTGAAGGAGAGTTAATGCAAATGATCACCAAATAGGTGACGGGTGTGTTTCCAGAACTTAGACTCCATGCACGTTCCAAAAAGCGTGAGAAAAGGCTTTGATCCACTAATATCACCAAGTATTGGGCATATTAGTATGGGGGGTAATGTTGGCTACATATTTTGTAAAAGCCAGTTACAATTCGACACGTGGCAGAATAAGGGTATTATAGGAAGATGATTCCAATCTTCGATCCTAATCGTACACGTGGCAATGAATATTGGTTCTCAAGTGATCTGAGTAGCACTAGATCAGTAAAGAGATGCAAGGTGGCGTGGCTTCAACGGTTACCCATATTCAAATTCAAATACAGGAGGGAAGCCCAACTGCAAGTGATGGCGTAGTGGAACTACTTCTAAGGCAGCATGATCAGTGATCATGGAGGAGCAGTTTGACGGTTCGAAGTGCAGTTCGAAGGTCATCCTTGACGAGTATAAATAGCAAGGAAGCTCCCAGAAAAAGCCCCCAGACTCAGATCATACAAACCAGTCATTTACTTCATATTTTCTTTTCCAGTTTTACATTTCCAGTCTTTAAATTCCTGCACTTTAAATACCTGTTCTTTACATTCTTGCACTTTAAATACCTGCACTGCACTTCGATTCATAGGAGTAGTTTCAAGTAGATTCAAGTAGACTGTTGTTGTAAACCTCTCTGAGGCTGAGCTTGGACCATTGTAAGTGTTCATTTTAATGAAATACTTCCATTGTTCTTCGTATTACTGTTATTTCTCTTAATTTCTCCTAAGTCAAGCCACCAGTAAAAGTTCTCTTCATTGAGGCTGAAAGAACCAAAACACAATCGTCTGATAATTGGTTGGCAATTAAAATTTCTGTAAGGACTAATTGATCCTTGCTGGCACGCTCGCATTTACAAAAATACCCTTCGAAAAGCCAAAAAGCCAACACATACTATTGTGGGTGTTCTTCCTCTTCAAATCTAACTTCTAGTAGTGTCCAAAGTATGACAGCAGTGGTGGTGGAGTTGGGCAACAGTGACAGAGACCGTGGGTTTTTATGCAGATCTTACTTGGTTTGATGCAGATTTAGCTTTTCAAACCACATTATGAGAAGATCAGTGATTTTCCTTGGATCGTAATTGGTTTTTTTAGCGGATTTATTATTTTTTGTTCTTGTTTTGCTGTATGGTTGTTTGTTCGGCCCTTTAGGATCTTGTTGTTTTTCTTTTATTAATCTTTATATTGTTTACTTTTTTAATATAACTATTTTTCTTGTTTTCAAAAAAAAAAAAAAATGATGCATTTGACAAAAGTTTAATAAAACAATAATGCACAAATGAACTACCCCCAAATTTGTTGTTTCTATGAAATATAGTGAAATGACCTCACGGTATACCTTTCGAATTCAATAGGACTTAATAGTCTATAAGAAAATTGAAGAGACTTTCCCGTGCATACTTTTCTGGAATGAGACTTATGGTAAATTCTCCTTAATTTATTCCAACTTTTTTTACGACATAGTTGATTGAATGTAAAATTTGATCAGCTTCAACTTTAAAGAAATTGTTTATCAAGAGGCAATTGTAACTGGTATAGTTGACAATCTTTTATAAACAATCCACACGTTTAGCAAATAACCATACACTATTATTAAATAATTCACCACTTCATTTATTAAAAAAAATAGTGAAATTTCATTTTTAAATTACTAATACAATAAAGTAATATTTGGATCAGTGAAATGAAATTGAATAAAATGGAATTATCATTCCTTAGCCTCTCACAATGGTGAAAATGATTTTGTTTATAATATATTTTTTGATCATTTTTTTAGTGAACTGAACGTGAAAATGAACATTATAATGGAATGATTATTTCATTCCAGTTTATTTTAATTAATTGTACCTAACATAAGAACTAAATCATTCAGGAGTCCTATTTTTTAGATAGAATTCGGCGGCAAATGCCTTTCTGGCCTTACCTCAAGTCAGCCCTGGTTTGGGAGTATGCACAGCGCAAGTAATAATAGAAAATTATATAATAGTCTTGGAATATTATGTAATCATATTCTTTCACCAATCACTATTCATTACGCCCCTCATGTTCCTTAGTTACCCAACACAAATAATTAATAGTCCACTTTCTCCACCAATCATACTATCATAGAGTATCACGTAACTGAACTCCCAGACTACCAAATAATCACAAGTAATGCATGCACCAAGCTAAACCAAGTATAGTTCCAAAAAAAAAAAAAAAAAAAAAAAAAAAAAACAGCTAACCCAAATAGATATTTATGTGAATTTTTTGTTTGTTTGTTTGTTTCATTTGTAGAAGATATATTATGAATAGGGAAAATTATATTTTATCCTCTTGGATTATCACCCTATCAAATTAGACAATTAACCATAAAGGAAATCCCAACACATTCATGAGAACATAAAAAATTCAACGATCACAAGAGAAAATCTCATCAATACAAACATCCAACTATGAAACATTGTCTAACATACACCAACATATGACAAACATAACAAATAAAAAAAAAAAAGACTCCACAAAAAAAAAAAAAAAAAAAAGTAAAGTAAAGTAAAGACAAGACGTACATGTAGTTTAAAAGAGTCAAATCCAAAAGCTTCTTAATTAACGAATTAATTCGTCAAAATCCGTGTTTGACAGGTACCCATTCGATCCTCCATCAAGATTTGAAGCAAGATCATCAGCAAGATCATCATCAACATTTGATGGAAAAAGGCACAAATCACCAATTGTCCAATAACCATCAGTAGAGAAAACGCTACAACAATAAAGGTCAATCACAGGTAACTCAGCACCAATCTCAAAATGATTCTCCCAAGCCTCCTGCAGTAGTAATGTAGATTGGAGGGTCCTTACCACATTGTCTATCGAGGGTCGCCAGTTGTCCTGATCAAGTATACACTTAATGCAATATTGACAAACTCCTTCAAGGATTCTGGTGCTATTTTCCCAATCAGATTTGAATCAATGATTCGATCAATGGTTTTGATACTATTCATGAACTGATCTACTAATGACTTGCAAACCCAATCTAGCTCATAATACGGCTTCTTAGCACACAATGCTGACAACAACACCATACCAGATGAATATACGTCAGATTTTGTTGTTAATTTTCCATGCATCCAGAGCTCTGGTGCCCTACATCCCATAGTACCACAAATAGGGCTGCAAACGAGCCGAGTCGAACTGAGCTTTAATATGTTTGGGCTTGTTTATTAAGATTTTAATGAGCTCGAGCTCGAGCTGAATAAAAATTTAACGAACCGAGCTCGAGCCGAGTTGGCTTAGGCTCGACTCAAGCTCGAGCCTTAACGAGCCAAAAAATTTATAAATTAATACTTACATGTGAGACTAAGGTTACAATTAAAACTTTGATTATATAATTATATATACAATATATATATATATATAAACATGCTAAAAAAATTCCATATTTTACTAAAATAATAATATCTACTATTACTATTATATAAATGTACTATCTATATTTAACTATTATTTACATTTATATTTTTTAAATATATAAATAGCATATTTCACTTATTTTTTAGGGAGATTTACCAATAAATCCCAAAATTTGAACTTATGAACCAGTTGGTCCCATTTTTATTCTACTAAACCGTTTAGTCTCATTCAATTGTGAGGGACGTAATTACCCTCATTTAACCGTTATTGATAAGGCTGTTAGGGAAAAATTGGGTGTGGTGCATGTCTGTCTCACGTGCATAATTAGTGAATGGATGTGTGGTGTGTTGCATGTGATACATTGTGAGGGTGTCACAGAATGGCAAAGCGCTGTAAGGGGTTTTTGTTTTGGGCTGGGTTGGTGTGTTTGGGGGTTCACACAGGCAAACACACACACATTCACAACACACAATCAAGACCGAGATGCATACACATTGATAGATTTGGACACACACCCAAGGGACCATTGACACACACATGGTTGAGGGAGGGAGAGGATTACACACAGCGTCGTCGTCGTCGTCGTCGTGGAGGGTGGTGGTGTACCGTGGTGATTCGAGAAATCACAAGAAAAAGCAAGCAATTGATGGCGAAGAAGAAGAAGAAGACAAAATCAGCACTTTACCAGACTCAATTCTTCACGAAATCCTCTCTTCCATGGACGACCTCAAATCGACAGTTCAGACCTCCGCGCTATCAAAACGATGGAGGTACATTTGGACTTCGTCGTTGTTCTTAACATCGGTTGAAGCTTCGGTGACAGGGGATTCTTCGATGGTCTTAGATTCGTTGATCGAAGCGTCGTGGCTAGAAGGATCTAAGGGTGGCTGGTCCTGTAGTTGTTCTGGGTCAGGGATTTTACTATGGTTTTCCTCTTTCTGCGTGGTTGGGATCGGGATCGGGATTGGGATCACAGTTGCCATTGATGTAGCTGATAACTGATGTGATGAGAGAGAGAGAGAGAGAGAGAGAGAGAGGCGAAGGAGTGATACACACACACAGCACTGTTACACGCACACACACACACAGTGCTGGCTTCAACACACACACACACACACACAATGATACACACACACAGCACACACAACACACACAGTACCAAGGGCACTCTCGTCTACACAGTTAAACAAAAATGAAAAAAAAAAAAAAACAAAAAGGACCAAATCAACCCACTAGCAGGACTATTTGGTATAATAGAATAAAAGTGGGACTATTTGGTATAACAGTTTGTAAAGTAGGATTTATTGGTAAATAATCCTATTTTTTATACATATTTTTATATTATTTAATAAATAAATAATAAATATTAAACGAGCCAACTAATGAGCTGAATTTACGAACCGAGCTTTAGAATGTTTGAGCTTGTTTATTAAAAATTTAATGAGCTCGAGCTCGAACGCAAAAAAAAAAAAAAAAAAAAATTAACGAACCAAGTTCGAACGAGCTCTTACCGAGCCGAGCTCAAGCCTATTCACGAATGGCTCTATTCATTTGCAGCCCTAACCGCAAACATTTGAATCCGTTAGTGTTACAAATGTAATATTATTGGGTATTAATTTGGAAAACCTGAAATGAGTAAGTTTTGCAACCCAATTCTCGTCCAACAGAATATTAGCTGGCTTTATGTCACCATGGATGACTCTTTGCTTCACATTCTCATGGAGATGTTGTAGTCCTAGTGCTGCACCAATGCAGATCTTGAGTCGTTCTTTCCACAGAAGTGTATTATTGTTTGTGTTGAATAAATGATCTTCCAAGGATCCATTCTCTATGTAATCATACACCCCAATTAACTATGGTTTCACATTGCAAAATCCAATCAAAGAGACTATGTGGGGGTGATTCTCGAGCAGGGAGTGTACCTCAATGTCAGCCCAATCCTTTTTCCAATTTTGCGATGCCAAGGCATTGGACCTTTTGATCATAACAATATTAGTTTCCCCATCCAAAAATCCTTTGTACACCTTGTAAAGCCCATCGGTTTCAATCCAAAGAAGCTTATTGAAATCATTTGTGGCTGCTTGAATATCAACTAGTGAGAAATGACGGTGTGGTCGGTTAACACCATCTGAAAGTGGTTCCAAAAACAAATCCTTTTGATAGTCCACTCTTAGGACTGTTTTCCTTTCTCTCTCTCCACCAACGATTCATACCTTTAGGCACAATTACAAAACCCTTTAACGCCTTTCCAATTATTCCCTCCGATCTTCCTTTATATTGTGACACCAATGCGAGATCAAGGCTTCCCACCACTTTAGCCGTTCTAGGCCTTTCCTTTGGACGATTATGTAAACAATTGCAGGCAACTTCTACAAAATACTTCAAACTCTGTGGTGTTATTTGTTCACTCAAAGAGGGATCAATGATTAGATCAAGCTTTCCCTTTTTAATGCAATCTTGAGCCCAAAGGATTAAACTAATTTGCTCCTCCTCGAGTCTTTCATCCACAGGCGGCCTCCCACAGAACACTTCCAACAACACCACACCAAAGGGCATACACATCAGATTTCTTGGTTAGTCTGTGGGTATAGAAATAATCTGGATCTAAATAGCCAAATGTACCTTTGACTCTCGTACTAATGTGGGTTGCTGAATTGCTTGTAGTGCCTTTGGACAACCCAAAATCTGAAATCTTGGCTACCCAATTCACATTCAACAGAATGTTTGTGATCTTCACATCTCGGTGTATGAAACTTTGATTGGTACCAGTATGAAGGTAGTCTAACCCTCGTGCTGCACCAATGCAAATGTTGAGCCTTCGCTCCCATGTGAGATAAAAAGTACTAATTTCAGTTTGGTTTCTTCTACTTCTTTTATAGAGATGATCTGCAAGGGTCCCACGGGCCATATATTCGTAAACAAGGATCATTTCCTGGCAATCAATACATTGGCCAATCAAAGCAACGAGATGAGTATGATGGAGCATGTTGATCTCAGTCCAGAACTCTTCTGCACCCTGCTTGGACTCTACATTCAACTGCTTTATGGCAACAGCTGTAGCACCGTTGTCGATGAGCCCCTTATATACCATACCAAATCCGCCGACCCCAATAACTAAATTTTCATTAAAGTTGTTCGTCATTGATTGTATCTCAGCTAGTGAAAAGCGATGGCATAAGTACTCGGATTCAATCACAACACTTGAAATTGCATCATCAGCTCCTAAACCTGACATATCTTTGATATTTGAGAGTCTAAATAATATGGAAGAATATACCAGTAAAACTAGAAGATGATCAAAGATGAGTTTTTGAGAGATGAGAAAGAAACACAGAGTGGTCTCTAATTGAAACTAATTTGCGGTCCATGTAGGGCACCGACGACTTGACTTAGGCAATAGAATTCAACACTCGGTGTGCAGAAGTTATTGGTTAGTCCAGGGCAAGGATATGTGGCGCGTATTGTGATTGGTGGAAGGAGTGAGACCCACAAATTTATATTGAAAGATTGGAGAATATGAGGGAATATGAAGGTTTGTAGTCTGAAGTATGGCCACGTAATGTCCAGGACTAATTAACAATTTTTCTTCGGTGTGTGATTTTAATGTGGACCCCCGTTTCACCAACCTTACAGCGTGATTGTGGGCCCTTCCAAAACTGCGTTAACCATGGTATTTGGGTTTGCTGTGTAGTATTACCTAAAGGTAGATCTGAGCTCCCTAGAGTCTAATCCTAGTAAGTTTAGAAAATGAGTTTGTTTATCATTTTTCTCGTAGGAAATAATCAAACAATTTCAAATGAGGACTTAATAAATTATAAAGTATAAAATGGAACTTCAACCAGTTTGATGTCCAAAAATACGATTTTTGAGTAATTAATACTTTTTTTGTTTTTGTACTTTTTTAATCCTTTTCAAAACATTTGAGTGCATCATCACTTATGTAACCGAATTGTCAAGTTATTGGCCAAAATTATTTATTGTTGAATGTATGATAAGTAGGCTTAGATTATCTGCTTCTTTCTCTATGAACTTGTTAGGGATGTACTAGTTAAATTTTTTAGATAAATTATAAATATATCTTCTGAGATTTATTTAAAATAAAAATTATCTTATGTGTTTTTAAAAATTACAAATGCCCCTTGTTCAAATTTGTCATTTAACAAAATTAATAGAAAAAATACAATTTTACATACCCTCATTTACAATAATAAAATTGTCAAAACTATTAATTGAAATACATTTATGATATCATTAAAAGCTATTAATTAATTTAATAATTAATTAATAAAAGGTTCATCTGAAATTGAATAATCCAATGCTTTTCTCTCATTTCTCTCTTTTATCATTGCTTATTTTATTCTTTATTAGTTCTGTTGTGATTGTTGTGTGGTGGGATGATGGAATAGGTCAATCTGCAAAACACGGTTGGAAAGGAGTTCCAATTCCAACTCATTTTAATTTCATTGGGTCTCTTCCTTTTTCTTTAAAATCTTAACTTTTTTTTCCCCTAAAATACTGGGAATGATCATTTTTTCACAAATTAAAAGACTAATTTGATCTTGTGGGATAATCATGCAGGAGCCCCTTTTGGATCCGTTTGTGAATTAGAAAAGAAACAAATGATGAAAAGTGAAAATGATAGAATGTGAAGTGAAAGAAAGAAACATGTATATACATATATATATATATGTTATCTTGTATGAATTTGATTATGATGAAAATTTTATAAGAAAAAAATAAAGAAAATAAGAATTCTAATTATAAGTAACTTTTTTTATTTTTTTATTTTTTATAACAAATTAAATTTCTTGTATTTTTGCAAGAAACTATAAGGTTAGTTATCATACTATCATGTGTTGTACAACAAAATTAAATTTTAATTTTAATTTTGTTGTACAACACATGGTAGTATGATAACTAACCTTATAATTTCTAGCACTTTCATGCTAACAAATTCAGGTAAGGGGTTTTTTATTTATGTATTATTTATTTATTTTTTATTTTTTTGTCACCATTTATCTTAATAAAACTTAGCCTTTGGGAGTCTACTCATTCTGTAAAACAGTATCGCTTGAGGTCAAATTTGTTCCTTAAAACTATTCGATTGTTTGTCCCTTGGATAAGTTATCCTCACTTAGGATATACCTTTTTTTTTTTTTTTTGCCAGATTACCCTATTATTGTCATATATACGATATCATTAATGCATTTGAATTAACGATTTTAATCAATGAATGATAAGGTGAATCCAATGTGGTGTAAAAACAAGGCTATTTTGACTTGAATAGTTGGTTTGTCCCTTTATTTGATATGAGAAATTTTCAATCTATTGTACTTACATTGTAGGAAAATTGACTTTTAGTGGCGTTTCAAAAATGTCGCTATAGACCTAAAAAATGCCACAATAGGTTTTTACGATGTTTAAAATTTTCGTCGCAGATACTGCTACCGTAATAACTTAGCAGCGTTTCAAAAATGTCGCTAAACACGTTAGGCAGCGTTTTTAAAAATGTCGCAAAATCTTTGACAACCGCTAACTTTTCCGTGTATGACGTAATGATAACATCATTTAGTGGCGTTTTTTCACAAAACACCACCTTTCTTCATTTTCATACTCGTCTCAGATATGATGTCATGGTGACATCATATAGTGACTTTTTTTTCAAAAAACACCATTTTTTTTTTTTTAAGAACACAAGGCCCAATTAGATTGAGAATTAATTGAGAACTTATATAAAAGAGCATAGATTGGCTCAAATTTGAATTATAATGCAAAATTGAAGACCATAAAAATTCCACTTTATCTTCTTGGAGATTTAACCTACAACTTTCCAAATATCAATCATGCACTATCTAACAGTTTGAATTTTCTTCAAATCATCCCCCATTTTTTTGTTCAACTGTGCAAACCAATCTGCAATTCAAATCTTTACTTTGCAACCAACAAAAGTTTGTTTGTCGATACTAATTACCTTCATAACACCCTGTTCAAAAATAAAATGAAAATGAGAGCACATATAATCAACAAAACTTGTTACCACAATTGCGGAAAAGCAAGAATTTAGAGAAAATTTTCAACTTCCAAAACAATCAATTTTTTCTAAACACATATCAACAAACAAATACACAACTCTGTGGACTGTTAGGAAAAATCTAAGATTAAAAAATATTGATGCACTACAACTCAAGTAATTTTGTAACGTCCCGAAAATTAGGCAGGGTATATCTATTTATACAACAAACCCACCTGATAGACAAACACATATATATAGCTAATTATTCCACACATCCATTTCCATTTAATCCCAAATGCCAAATACATGTTGTTCACATCTCAATGCCCCAGTTCCAATCCCAAGCATGCATTTTACAACAAGTATGAAATAGAAGCCAAACAGATAATAAGTGCCCTACAGGCTTACAAATTTATCCAAGAACATTCTTGGTTACACAAAATAGAGTTTCAACTCAACACAAAAACAACCCTAGGTTTACATTTAATAAATAACCATAAAAAAAAAAAAAAAATGTAGCCTCAGCTTCGAGTCCTCCCAAGTTAGTGCCTTGGCGGAGGCATATCATCTGTACCTGTGAAATGGTTTCCCTTATAGGGTGAGCCACAGCCTAGTAGAGATATACTACACAACATATGGACCATGACAAGACTAAAGAGGAGTATGCTCATGCCATGCTCATGATAAAACTGTTTATCTATCTTTTTATAAAGCATGGAATGTTGAGATGCAACAACAGATATAAAATTATTTTCATTTTAAACCATATCTGTGACATGAATACAGGCTTTGTGAATCTCTAGTTGAGTGTCTGCAAGTAGGCCCAAATGCACTACCACTGTTACTTTTACCAGTAAACTGGAAGGCTCGACACTTAACCGCATGGTTCTACACCCCTTACCCAGATTCACCAAGTATTCATCTTTTTGCAAACAGATACATTTCCAAACATTTCTAAAAAACAGATACATTTTCAATGAAATGAATGTAATGCAATGTCCAATGCAACAAATGAGAAATGTGGTTCAATTTACCTAAGTCTCATGCATTTCTACAACAATCATTGCTATCCTCCACCGATAGCCCAAAACAAATATTTAAACAATTAAATTTCAAAAATTCCGATAAATACAATCTATTCCACATCTCATCAAATATGAACAACTACACTAGTTTTCATATCACAATCACGTCTGGTAACCTCTCAAGGTCCATTTCTAACTGTGTTGGTTTTATTCCAACAGATACATTAAGCAAAATAATACCGTTAATGCCCAAAAAAATATCATTTTCTTTCCAAACTCATTCTCCAAGCATTATTCAACTATGACATCCTATTTTGATCAAAAGCGCCAAAAGTTAAACATAATTCCTTTGTTTTCTTTAAAAATGCTCTTTTGGTCGCAAACCAGTAAAAATTTCAAAACCGATTGAATCGAAGTCCGTTTTTGTTCAAATTTAAAACATAGCTCTTTCATAACCTTACAAACATATTCCAAGTTTACGCTTTCGCAATTTGGGCATCAACTCTTTATTTTTCTCAAAATTTCTCTTTTAAGCAAATAAATCACAAATTTTTCAAAAGTTCTAATTAAATTATATACAACTCTAAGCTTCATATAATCGAGTAAAAGTGTATAAAGAAGTGTTGGAAAAATCCCTACCTCAAGCCAAGAAGCTTTCAAATTTTTTGGCAACAGAAATTAAATATGCTTGGAGCCAAACGATGCCTTTTCCGCCCTCTACGTTTTAATCTAAAACACTAGGGGTCAAAAATGACTTATGCTAGATCAAACCCATGAAAAAAACAACTTGGAACCCTTTTCCTTCCTTTCCTCATGGCAAGACCTCCAAGAACTCTCAAAAGTTGAACAAAATATCTATTTGCTTACTATTTATAGAAATTTCCTTTTTTGTTTAACTAAACAAATATCTAACTATATATATACACACACACACATATCAATTAATACCTTTCAACATCTTTAATGACAAAAGTAAATATAATATTTTCTCACCACAAAATATATTTCGTTTAATGGTAGACACCATAAATATTCACAACTCTTTTATGGTAATCAAATGATAATAATAAAGCCACAACACTATTACATGGTTACTAACGGATCACAATTTAATCAATTGGGTCCAAAATGAATGGAGTTTAATAATTTAAAATTAATCACCAACTGAGATTAAAGTATAAATTCAATTTGATTCAACTCGTTATAAATTTTGAATTAATAGGTGTGATATTATGAACAAACAAACAAGGAAAAAGTTTCAAAATATTGAAAATTCATCATTCCAATGCCTAGAAAACATCAGTTAATCATAAATTCACCAAAACATTCACAAAACTCATATGCAATAAGAAATCCCAAACATCAATTAATCAAAAATTCATATCTATTAGTCCTTTTAACATATAAGGCTTTGTCTCAACAAGTAGATAATCTCTCCCAACTTATAAAATAAGAAATTCCAAACATTAAAGGTATTCCTCAAACAAATATTATTAATCCCAGAGCAACTTGAGCCCACTATAGATGAATTTAAGAAAGAAAAAGAAAAAGAAAAAGAAGGAACAAAAAGAAATCAGTCACACTGCAGCCACTATTACCTCCTTAAGGCCAAGTTCAACCACATGTTTGGTTATTAACCTAGCAGTCACACTGTTGTATAGAGAATAAACACGAAATCAGCCTCTTGTTCTTTTTTGATATTAATAACCAAGAGAGTAACATGATAAGATTCTTACAACATTTTTTTCTTCTCCACATCGCCAAATTACAGAGGATCTCAAGCTAAAAGAAAATAGACATTGAAACAATTCAATGCAGAATCAATTATCAAATTCCAATCTTAGAATTATAATTTCATCTCAGTAGAGTTTCTTACCTAAATATACCTTTTATTTATTTTTATTTATTTGAATTTTTGTCTTTCTTGGTTATGCCCGAAAATCTTTTAGTAGGTTAACAATTCAGTGCAGAATCCATTATCAAATTCCAATCTTAGGATTATAATTTATGATTTCAATCTATATGTTGAATGTCTTTGCTCCATATGTGAGTACTTAAATCAACCGGCACACAGAACAAGATGGTTTAGTTTAATTTTGTTGGAATTTGAAAAATCTGGGCAGATTTCACAACATTTTTCAAAAAGGCCATAAAAAAAGGCCACTATACCCTATTTTTCTTGTAGTGTTACAATATGATCGGGTAAAGTCCATGTAGCACACTGTAAGTAACACTTGCAACAAGTTAACTTTAGTTTTTTAGGTGATTTTGTTCATTTATAAGAGATAAATTATGAATATTATGAGAAGTACATCAAATTTGACATTCAATTATGGAGGAAAGTTGAACACGTATCCGTGAGCATACAACAAACCCAACAAACACATGAGAAAATTAAACAAATATAATTCAACAAATACATGAAAGACTCCAAACAAATATAAAAGGAAAAGACATACATGTAAGTGGGAAGAGTCAAATTCAAGAACTCCTAATGAGATGCAAGACTCTTGACTATGGCTAACGAGCTCACTTATCAGAATCTGAATCTGACATGGATTCTTCTCTCCATCCTTCATCAAAATCTGAAGGAAGAAAGCTGAGTTCGCCAATTGTGAATTCACCATCAATGAAGAAGAAATTGGAAGACCTAGGGTCAGTCATAGGTAACTCAACACCAATTTTGATATGATTCTCCCATGACTCCTGCAATTGTGATGCCAGCTGTAGGCTCCCTACCACATCACCCATTGATGGTTGTCGGAAGTCTTGGTGAAGAAGACAACTCAACACAATCTTCACAAATTCCCTCAGGCATTATGGTGCTATTTTCCCAATCATATATGGATCAATAACTTGATCAATGGTTCCATTTTTTATGCTACTTTTGAACCAATGCTCTAGTCTCACCTCATGCTCACGGGAATATGACTTCTTGGCACACAATACTACCAACAACACCACACCAAATGAATACACATCATCTTTTTTTGTCAATATTTCATCCATAATGTACTTTGGTTCTATAGATCCAGGAATGCCGTAGATCATTGAATACAATATTGTTTCTCTTGCATCATCATTGGGTATAAGTTTGCAAATTGTGAAATCAAAAATTTTTGCAACCAATTCTCATCCAAAAAAATATTCGCCAGCTTTATGTCACGGTGGAGGACTCCATGCTTTACACCCACATGGAGATGTTGCAGTCCTCGTGCAGCACCAATGCAAATATCAAGTTGTTTTTCCATAGAAGTGAACCGTTGTCATTTGTTTCATATAGACGATCTTCTAAGGACCCATTTTCCATGTAATCATACACACCAATTAACTCTGGTTTTTGATTGCAAAGTCCTATCATAGACACAATGTGGTGGTGACTTCCAATTAGACTCATTACAAAAAATGGAACTTTTAGCGATGGATAAAAATAGTCGATAAAAGTAAAAAAATCTGTTGCAAAAGTATTAGCGACAGATATGAGGCGAGGCAAGTGGTGAGGCAAATAGTATTTGCAATGAAAAAAAAAAAAAAGAAATCACAATTTATTAGCGACAGATTGCGCCTATCTTTTGCACAGAAGGTAACCGTCATAATAAGTATGTGACAGAATATAGCTTCTTCTTCTTTTATTTATTTATTTATTTATTTTTTTTTTTTTGCGACAGATATAGTTCACCAATTGCGATGGCATTATATTATTGTTAGAAAAATTGAAACTTTTTAGCAAGGCTTTAATTTCTGTCGCTAAAGGTTAAAATGCTGGAATTTTTTTTTCTCATTTTATTGATTTTAGTTTTGCAACGGTATTTAGCTGTTGCAAAATATTATTTTAAAAATTGTATAAATTATTAATGTAAGATTATCTATATAAATTATTAATATTTCTTGTGATAAAATATATTCATATTTACAAAATCCTGTATCAACTATTAATATTTGTAAAAAAAAATATTAATTCACATTCACAACATCAAATGTTCAAAGAGTAATCCAATGCAATCACATTACTAAATCTAACCAAAATATTCATTACAAATATATATATATATATATAATATCTCTAAACACGACAGCTATCTCAATTTAGCTAAAAATTCAATACAACTTGAATTTTAGTAGCCATATCCAATTACTTGCCAAATAACAAAAAAAAATCGATAAATATCAACATCGACAGTAAGTTCCAACTTCGACATGAGAATATATCACCACCGCCTCCTCAGTAGGGTAACATTTGTAAACAAATAAATATTTAAATTATTTATGATATAATTAAAATCAAGCTACAAAAATAATAAAGAAGATTAAATTTGTAATATATACATTAGGGGTGCAACTTGGGCGGGCTCAACCCGAGCAACCTGAACCCAGCTTGAATTATTTTAGGGCTTGGATAAGATATTTTCAAATTCTGTATGGGCTTGGGAAAAAATTCAAAAGTTTGAATTAAATTTGGGCGGGCTTAGGTAAAGACATCAAACAACTCGAGCAACCCGAAGCCCAAATTATACATGTATAGATATATAAAAATATTAAATATACATATAAATTATTAGCCATTACATGATATTAAGTAATTTAAATTATTAAATCATATTAAATATATATTATATATACAAATAACATAAAATCTTACTTTATTTTATTTTATTTTATTTTAATTTTCACTCATAAATTGTAAAGACTACTATAACAACACTCTCTTACATTATATAAATTATTTTTTTTGATAGTATTAACAATTTTCTATATAAAAAAAATGTAAATAGAGTCAAATTTTTTGATAATTTGATGTGTAGCTACCAAAAAAAAAAATTAAATTAAATTAAATTAAAATAAATTCATTTACAATTTTGGTAATTTGAGTAACTCAAGCAACTCAGGTTTAACTCGGGTCAAGCTTGTGTAGACAATCTCGGGTTACAATTCGAGCTTGGGCGGTCCTGGGCAGGTCTCAACACAGCTTGGGTTGGGCTTGGACAACCTCCCAACCCGATTGAACCTGCCTGAGTTTCACCCGTAATATACATTAATTGATCACCAAGCAATGCATCAACAGGTCAACCAGGTATACTAGCTCAATGTAAGTACATGACTTGCAAGAAAACTGTAGCTACTAGAATGGACCATAAAACATTCATAGAAAACCAAAATTTCCTAATACATCTCTCAGGTTCAACCTTTAACAACAATGGAGCATCTCACCCACCAAACGATAACAAAAAAAAAAAAAAAAAAAAAAAAAAGAATAACTAAGAAAACTTGGGTGCACTAGGAGGATCAAGGAGCAGAGCTCTCAATTACTCATATTTGCTAAAATGAATTGAAAGTACTTTACATCTGGATGTCAAGCTCCATTAAGCTGTGTTTGGTTGGGAGATTTGGGAAGGAATTTGGAAGGAAAAGGGAAAAGGTAGCTGAAATGAAAATAAAATATACCTACATTTTGTAACGCCTTGAAATAATTCAACATAACTCTCATACATCAACTCACATCTGCTAAATTGTAACAATAATACTCCAACCATTACACCATTGATTAAGAAGATTGATACAAAAGTTCTACATGCGAATTATACATTCAATGATACAAAAATACATGAATCTATAGCATGTAGAGCATCATGTTTCAAAAATGATAAAATGCCCTCATGGGCTTACAATTTCCAAGGCTTGAGCCCGGTCACACAAAAATGGCCTCTCCGGCTCGTACATGAATAGTCCTTGGCTAGCAATTAAATCCACAACAAAAATAGAGTTATCTACTCTTCACAAAACATATTCATGCCCTCAACTTGGCGGAATCACCACATCTTTACCTGCACCAAAATCCCATAGGGGTGAGCATAAGCCTAGTAGAGAATCCTCAACAAGGTATATACATTTATGCCAATTCCCAATGTTAAATGCAATGCCAATGTTTAATGCCAAATGCTGTACAATACAATTTTAAGAGAATTTCATTCACATGCTCTTTTGAAAATTTCCATGTTTTCAATAATAACTTGAAATCTCAACAATTCCGATACTTCCAATTTTATTCGATAGGGGCGGTAAATACGACTCAGGTAATCCCTAGGTTGGTGTCTGCAAGTAGGCTCAACAAGCGCTACCAATAATCCCACTTTACCGGTTGCTAACCGGAAGGGAAGTGGTACCTCCTCCGCCCGTGTTTTCGGTCTTTCACCCCGGACACTCGGGCCAACTTATCAAATTCAACTGCACCTCCTAACCGAACTTACCAACGTATTTACCCCATAACATTTCCAAGATTCTCATTTCAAATATTCATTTCTCAATGTAATTATTTTCCAATTCAATTTAGAATGCAATAAAATCAATTGAGGGAATGTATAATGCAAAAGATGCTCAAAATTTCATAACATCGTACCAGATAAAACAATGATAACCCCATATCCCATTTCCCTCCATTTAACATGAATCAACATAATACTACAAGTTCAATTAGATGTAACAACATATGATAACCTTCCACATCTTGTATCATCCTCATTACCTTGGCCATCTCAAGGCCATATGCAATAATTTTGAACATTAACCTCTCAAGATTTCAATGTTCATAATTTATGGACCTCAACCAATGGATCAACTCATCACTACACATGCATAAACATTTACCAACAAGGTCAAATATAGTTCCCAATTTATCATATGTCAATAAGTCATTATACTACAAACAATCAATATAGAATTCTCACATTTTCAAAAGAAACCCCCAATTTCTAGGTTTTCACAAAAAACCCTAACACTTTCCATCTCTTTGCAAAACCTCATTTTACTCCTTAATTTCAACCCATGTTGTCCAAAATTTCAAGAAAAGCTTTAAAAGAATAAAAGATAGATTTTCTTCCACAAAGTCATCAATTTCTTGAGCCACAAAACCCATTTTTGAAATAACAAAGAAGACCTCACAAAATCAACCAAAAATTTACATAAATATATATAACTCAAAGGAAACCCTACCTCAAGTTCTTGTTGAAAATGTGAGATCAAAACCCTAGAGCCAAAGGTGAGAGATTTTTTATCTCCACTACACAAAGGGATGTTCTAGCATAGATCTCCAAAGCTTGAGAGAAATGATAGATCTAGACCCAATGGATTGCAAGAATCAAAGAGTTTTAGTGTTTGATGAGGGTTTTTAGAGAGAAGGGGGAGTAAAAGTGTTTTTAGAGAGAGAGAGGGATGTAAGAAAAATGAGATACATTCAGCTCCAAAAGAGAAAAAAAAAAAAAAACAGAGCCCTCGGACTGCCCAGATTGCCGCACGTGCGGCGCCCTCTCCCGCACGTGCGGAGTGCCTCCACCGCACGTGCAGCCTTCACCCCCGCACGTGCAAGGTCCCTTCCGCACCTTACTTCGCACCTGCTTTTTAAGCAGTGTGCAACCTCCCTAAAACTCACCCTTCCTGCACGTGCAGCCTCATTCCTCGCACATACGGCCCAAGCCCAATAGCCCAGAATTTTCTGGTTCGACCCCCAGGTACTCCGGACTTGACCGCTCACCCTGTGGAATAGGTGAAATTTAACACTGAACAGAAACAAGAACAAGAACTTTATTTTGAGAGCAACTTCCGGACATTTCAAACCTAATGAAAATGAAAGGAGAACAGAGCGAAGAAAATGCACCCGGTCGTCACACATTTCACCTAGTTTCACACACCTTTTCCCTTTCTCATTCCAAATCCCTTCCCAAATCCCTCAACCAAACATAGTGTTAATGAAACATGAAACCAAATAAATGACAAGAAAAGATAAATCTGGTCAACCCAATAAATCCCCAAATTCTAGCAATGACTCCTAACAATACACAAAAATGTTCAACGGCACAAATAGACAAACCTCAGCTTTTAGTATCAACCCACAATGTTTGGCTAAACAAATTTCTGAACAAGTAAGGAAACTAAGCATAACGATGTACATAAAACAAGTATGTATGGTTCTCAATTAGAATTGAACAACTCAACAATGTGTCAAATCCCAATTCAATTATGATTTTATTTTTCATCCATCAACTTCTATGCATGCCTAAATCTCTTTTAAAACATAGCTTTCATTATTGTCTCATCTCACATTCTTCATGTAGCTTTCCTTTTTATGAATATAGAACCGAGGTATCTTTGGACTACAGACATGGCTTCACAAAAAGTATAACCACAACAACCTAGGCAAATTTGGCTTACATTGGGGAAAGAATATGGAGGAGAGACAGAAGCCACTAATTAGCAGTTCATAGAGATGGCATAATGCATTCTCCAATAAGTTCATTCCCATATATTGAAATAGGTAATCTAAAACATAGCATGAGAAATGTCTGCAAAACACCAAATCTAGTATCCATGATATATAGGCTCTGGACATGTCTACCGGTCTACGTTACACTACCAAAATCCAATGCATCTTCTCTGAATTTGCCTAGAAAACCCCTAACTTCATGCATTCTATAGCCATATCGGAATGTGTTGTATAATTGTAATTTATCTACATAAATGATAACATTATTAATAATGATAATTTATCTATTTGAAATTAATCAACCAAGTTAGTTAATTCTATTTTTCTTTGTTCATGATGAAGAGTGTCCAATTGCAGTGAGGTGTAGAAACAAACCTGTAGGCTATAATAGACAGCTTCAATTGACAAGAAGTCAATTCTTTTTATAAAATAAAGAAATAAATAAATAAATAATAATAATAATAATAATAATAATAATAATAATAATAATAATAATAATAATCATCATCATCATCTAGATATTTCAAACGTAATAATATCCCATAGGCTATAGATGAAATCAACTTGGATTGAATTTGGTTTCTCACTTCCAAGATGATTGGTTAGGGTCACAAGATTTTAAAGCCTAGATTCTTCTCGAGATAATGCTGCTAACACTCATCACACAATTCAAAATTTCCATGGCCTAACGTAAAAAAACACAAAACCCCATTGGAAAAAAGAAAAAAGAAATAAAAATCAACAGAAACCACAACTAGCTTACTTGAATAATCATGGTTATACTTGTGATTGTATAAGTCCTTAGCTTAGGTAATTGGTTTAAAGCTTTTGTGTTATGAATTCATAATGACTTAAAACTATTTGGGCAATTCTCTTGGAAATAAAAACAACTTAGAGCTAATATATGCTTCAAATACAGAGAAATATAGTACAATTTGTATAGAATGAAAAAACATCTCTAAATCAATTTTTAAACGGGTCGAAATGAAATTTTCTAACGGACAAGTTTCCCTTGATGGGACTTGAGTTCTATCTCACAAATTGGGGACTGTTTTCGAGTCCCGTCTTCTCCTACAAGTCATGTGTGCCTTGGAGGTAGTGCATACCAAGTTTCATTTAAGTTCTCTATAATTAAGGTGGTCTAAAGTTATATATACCCGATCAACTGTTGGTGGTATATACGGGTTCTCATTTGCTTTAGAATCCCTAATTGATCGGTGGCCACTTGATGCATCCGGAACCTAGAAATATTCAAGGTATAATGTGTTAATCGTATTCATACTCAATGATAGGATTATGCTAAAATTTGACAAAGGTCATGCTTCATCCTCAAAAGGCATTTGTTTTGATTGAGTGATTAATAACCAACCATAATGAAACATCATCTGCAGAAGTGTCAAGACAAACAAAGTATACAACTATTCCATCATTGTCCCTGAACAGAAAATACAATTTTGGTAATTTATAAATTGGAATAATGCTTGAAATAACATCTGCAGAAGTGTCAAGACAAACAAAATATCAACTATCTATAACCCCGACTAAAAAGCATGCTTCCAAAAGTCATTAAAAGGTCATTTATACAATTTTGCTATAATTATTTTCTAAAAGGTCATTGAACTGTAATTTTCCCAAAAAATTTCAACAATGCTTTGCTTCATCTTCAAATTTGAAATTTATTACACAATACAATTGAATGTTCTACATGTGGTTTTGACATGACAATGGACAACAAGAAAATTATCACATCTTTTCATCAAGCATGATAGAAAACAAAATTTGCTCGTACTAGTACATAACTAGAGCAGAGCATATATGTAAACAACAATAGCACCATTTGCTCAATTATTATGTGATTGTGAGCAAAATTTTCCAATTTAGTGAAGTTCCAAACAGAATCGAAACATATTTAAAAGATTCAAACCCCATAGATTCAAGTTGTTCTCTTGTCCAATTCTGAATACAGATCATTCCAAATATAAATAACACCTAGCTCAGTAACCCAAATTCTCGATCATTAAAATTTCATTTTATCCACAAGATTTACCATTTAGCACAATTAAACAGCAAATTTACAACCCTTCACTTCATTTCAAATATGAATGCTATTCAGCAATAATGGTCAATTGCTCTTCTTCTTCCTACTAATTATACTTCTCCTCCAGAAGTAAATCAGAAAGAAAACCCATGAAAGTGGTGTTGGGTATACCTCCTTATTGGAGTGTGGGACCCAATTGGTTTGTTAAAGAATTTTAATTTGGCTTGGTTTAGGTATAATATATTTTTATATATTATATTTGTGGAGACCCAATCCAATTTGGAAACAACTAAGGTTTGATAATAAACCCTAGATTCACAATATTTTAGGGTTTTGGTTTTTGCTCCTCCCGAGGTGAAGAGAACGGCTGCTACACATACTTCACTTTGGTGAAATCAATTATTTGGGTGTGTGAACAGTGGAATTAATTTGGGTGGTTCTTTGCTTCGTTTTTCGGTGTTGATTTGGTTCGTTATTTTGGATCTTCTACAACTCTGGTTCTGAAGATTTTGGTTCATCTATTTGGTGATATCTTTCCTCTTTGTTTATTTGTGATTATTTGGAATTCACCTAAGGGTGGTTTTGTGAGACCATTGGTGTCTCGTTTGTAATCGTTTGGAAACCTTTTAGTTGATAGTGGAATCGGATTTTGATCTTGTGAACATACCTCACATTAAGAGAACCACGTAAAAATTCTTGTGTTGCTTTTGATTTAATTTTTCCGCATTAGCTTTTATTCCCATTGATTGATTTACTTGTGGGGAATCACATATTTTCCCTAACAACTGGTATCAGAGCTTACGGTTTATTTGGGTCTATTTATTTGTGTAAATCAATGGAGGAAAATGTGGGTCGTATGTCTAGCTTCAATGGAAGCAGTTGGGTAACTTGGAAAACTAAATTGGAGGACCTATTATTTTGTAAAGATTTGTATGGGCCAATTGAGGGTGATAGTGGCAAACCCGAATGTATGAAAGATGATGAATGGAATAGGCTTAATCGAAAAGCCGTTGGTGTTATCCGTCAATGGATTAATGACAATGTGTTTCATCATGTTGCTACTGAAACTTTAGCACATGATTTATGGAAAAAATTAGAGAGTCTTTATGATAGAAAATCAGCCACAAATAAAGCATTTCTGTTTCATAAGTTTGTTAATTTAAAATATAAAGAGGGCAGTCCTATTCTGGAACATCTAAATGAAATAAAGAGTATCGTTAACCAACTTGCTTCTATGAAAATTATTTTTGATGATGAGTTGCAGGCTTTGATGCTACTTAGTTCTTTGCCTGAAAGTTGGGAGACTTTGGTTGTGACCGTTAGTAATTCGGCACCTAATGGAGTTGTTACAATGGGCCAAGTCACTAGTAGCTTGTTGAATGAAGAAACGAGAAGAAAATCAGTGGGTTCCTCTCATTCGGAAGCATTTGTTGTGAGAGGCCGAAGCAAAACAAGGGGGAGGAGTAAGACTCCTCATGGTTGTGATCAAAGTCGCGACAAATCAAAAGATGGTTCTTTTTCAAAGAAAGACATTGAGTGCTATTATTGCCATGAGAAATGGCACATGAAGTGGGAATGCCGAAAGCTCAAGAATAAGGAGAAAAGGCATGACAAAAGTGTGGATAAGAAGTAAGAAGACACTACAGCAGTTACTACTGATGATCTCATGGTCATTTGTGAAGATGATTGTATCAATTTTGTGGGCCAAGAGAGCAATTAGGTGATTGATTCTGGTGCTTCTTTTCATGTGACTTCTCGAGTTGATTTTTTCACTACCTACATCGAAGGAGATTATGGTTTTGTTGGAATGGGTAATGAAGGTTTATCCAAGATTATTGGCATGGGTGATGTTTACTTGGAAACAAATTTGGGCTGCAAGTTGTTGCTTAAAGATGTGAGGCATGTTCTCGACATTCGCCTCAATTTGATCTCTACTGGGAAGCTAGATGATGAAGGCTTCAACAACAAATTTGGTGATGGAATATGGAAGCTCACAAAGGGTTCTTTGGTGGTGGCTAAGTGCAAGAAGACTCATACACTTTATTCGATGCAAGGAAAAATTTGTAAAGGTGTTATCAATGCACTTGAAGATGATACTTCTACCGAATTGTGGCACAAGCGGCTTGGCCATATGAGTGAAAAGGGGATGCAAGTATTGTTTAAGAAAGAGCTTCTACCCAGTTTGAAAGGTACACATCTTAAAACTTGTGTTCATTGTTTGGCGGGTAAACAACATAGAGTTTCTTTTCATAAAAATGTTGATTCTAGAAAAGAAAATGTTTTGGAGTTGATTCATTCAAATGTTTGTGGTCCTTTAAAAGTTAGAACACATGGTGGTGCACTTTATTTTGTTACTTTCATTGATGATTATTCAAGGAAAGTTTGAGCTTTTCTACTAAAAACTGAAGATCAAGTTCTAGAAGTATTTAAGCATTTTCAGGCCATGGTTGAAAGAGAAACAGGTCAGAAATTGAAGTGCATCCGATCAGACAAGGGTAGTGAATACATTGAGCCATTTGATAAGTATTGTCATAGCCAAGGTATTTGGCACCAAAAGACAGTTAAGAAGACTCCTCAACAAAATGGCGTTGCCGAGAGGATGAACCGCACCATTGTGGAAAGAACAAGGTGTTTGCTTTCACAAGCTAAATTGCCAAGATCCTTTTGGGGTGAGGCATTGAGTACAGCGGTTGACGTGATCAATTTGTCTCGTTGCTATTCTTTGAATGGTGATGTTCCTGAAAGAGTTTGGACCGGCAAAGATGTGTCTTATGAGCACTTGAAAGTGTTTGGTTGCCCAGCTTTTGTTCACATTCCAAAGGATGAGAGGTCCAAACTTGATAGTAAGTCAAGACAATGTATTTTTCTTGGCTATGGGCGTGATGAATTTGGGTATAGATTGTGGGATCCAGTCAATAAGAAAGTCATTCGAAGCCGTGATGTTGTGTTTCTTGAAGACCAAACAATTGAAGACTTTGGCAAAGGTAATCAACCGGAGCCAAAAACTAGTAATCTCATTGACATGGATTCATCTCCTTCATCTTCAGTTGATGATGAAAACGGGGGAGATGTCCAGCTACCTATTGAAGATGTAGAGGATGATGCTAATCCTAATGAAGTTGAGCCAGAAATTGAGGAAGAGTATCCAACTCAAGAACCGCCACCACAACTTGAGTTGAGGAAATCTACAAGGGACAGACAACCTTCAAGAAAGTATCCTCCCAATGAATTTGTGTTGATTTCCGATCAAGGGGAGCCTGAGAGCTACCAAGAAGCAATTGAGCATGCAAAAAAAGGTGATTGGAAAAAGGCCATGGATGAGGAGATGAATTCCTTGCTTGAAAACCAGACTTATGATTTAGTGAAGTTGCCTAAAGGGAGGAAAATTCTGGAAAATAAGTGGGTTTTCAAATTGAAGAATGATGGCAAGAATCTGAGGTACAAGATACGTCTTGTTGTGAAAGGCTTTGGGAAAAAGAAAGGTATTGACTTTGACGAGATTTTCTCACCGGTTGTAAAGATGTTTTCTATTCGGGTTGTACTTGGCATGGCTGCAAGTATGAACCTCGAAGTTGAGCAACTTGATGTGAAGACCGCATTTCTTCACGGTGATCTTGAAGAAGAAATTTACATGGAGCAACCGGAAGGTTTTGTGGAAAAAGGAAAGGAGAAATTTGTTTGCAAATTGAAGAAAAGTTTGTATGGTCTCAAGCAAGCCCCGCGGCAATGGTACAAAAAATTTGACTCTTTCATGATGAATAATGGTTTTTCTAAAACCACTTCGGACCATTGTGTCTTTGTGAAAAATTTCCCATATGGGAAATTTATTATTCTTTTGCTTTATGTCGATGACATGTTAATTGTGGGTCAAGATTCTACCATGATAAACAGGTTGAAATTGGAGTTGAGCAAGTCTTTTGCTATGAAAGATTTGGGACCGGCAAAGCAAATACTTGGTATGAAAATTGTTCGTGATCGCAAAGAGTGGCTGATTTGGTTGTCTCAAGAAAGTTACATTGAGAAAGTTCTTGAGAGGTTCAACATGAATAAAGTAAAGCCGGTTGGTTGTCCACTTGCGGGTCACTTCAAGCTTAGTTCGAATCAATGTCCTACAAGCAATAAAAACAAAGAAGAGATGTTGAAAGTTCCTTATGCTTCAGCAGTAGGTTCTTTGATGTACGCCATGGTTTGTACAAGGCCGGATATTGCTCACGCCATTGGTGTGGTGAGTCGTTTTCTCTCTAATCTGGGTAAAGAACATTAGGCAGCGGTAAAATGGATTCTAAGGTATCTTCGAGGGACTTTGAAGGGGTGTGTGTGTTTTGGGGATAGTAAGCCGATGGTTGATGGGTTCACAGATTCTGACATGGCTGGTGATGTTGATTCTAGGAAATCTACTTCGGGATATTTGATGACTTTTGCAGGGGGAGCTGTGGCATGGCAATCTAAATTACAAAAATGTGTTGCTCTCTCAACTACCGAAGCTGAATTTATTGCCATTACAGAAGCTTGCAAAGAAGAGTTATGGTTGAAGAAATTTTTGCAAGAGTTAAGCAAGAAAAGTATGTGCTTTATTGTGATAGTCAAAGTGCTATTCACTTGAGTAAAAATTCTACTTTTCATTCGAGATCGAAACACATTGATGTGAGATATCATTGGATCCGTAATGTGTTAGATTTGAAATTGTTACAACTCGAAAAGGTTCACACAAACGATAATATTTCGGATATGTTGACAAAGGCTTTGTCGAGGGACAAACATTTGAAGTGTCGAACTTTGGCGAGTATGGTTGATCTCTCCACCTAAGTCGGTAGGGGGAGAATTGTTGGGTATACCTCCTTATTGGAGTGTGGGACCCAATTGGTTTATTAAAGAATTTTAATTTGGCTTGGTTTAGGTATAATATATTTTTATATATTATATTTGTGGAGACCCAATCCAATTTGGAAACAACTAAGGTTTGATAATAAACCCTAGATTCACAATATTTTAGGGTTTTGATTTTTGCTCATCCCCGAGGTGAAGAGAACGGCTGCTACACATACTCCACTTTGGTGAAATCAATTATTTGGGTGTGTGAACAGTGGAATTAATTTGGGTGATTCTTTGCTTCGTTTTTTGGTGTTGATTTGGTTCGTTATTTTGGATCTTTTACAACTCTGGTTCTGAAGATTTTGGTTCATCTATTTAGTGAGGTCTTTCCTCTTTGTTTATTTGTGATTATTTGGAATTCACCTAAGGGTGGTTTTGTGAGACCATTGGTGTCTCGTTTGTAATCGTTTGGAAACCTTTTGGTTGATAGTGGAATCGAATTTCGATCCCGTGGACGTACCTCACATTGAGGGAACCATGTAAAAATTATTGTGTTGCTTTTGATTTAATATTTCTGCATTAGCTTTTATTCCCATTGATTGATTTACTTGTGGGGAATCACATATTTTTTCTAACAAGTGGCAATGCAAAACCCATAAAAGACTAGTTCCTTCTAGATTATATTGGTCATTATTAGCATGAGAGCTCTAGGTTCGAATCAAGGAATTTGCAGGTACCTACTTCTAATTATAAAGTTTTTTATTTTTTATTTTTTTAAAATAAAAAACAGCCAACCAACGAAGCATTTGAATGTCCCAAGTAAATCAAATCATCACTGCATTTTGCTCACCTGTTTGGTTCATATGTGCATTTTTGTTAGCACTTGATTAAAACTAGCACTATCGGAATTTTAGTATATGTTGTATAATCGTACCATGGATAACCTGCAGATAGGCCTGCAAATGAACAGAGCTGTTTGTGAACAGGCTTAAGCTCGTCTCGGTAAGGGCTCGTTCGAACTCGATTCGTTAATTTATTTTATTTTATTTTTTTTAATTTTTAATTTTTAATTTTTTTTTTTTTCGTTCGAGCTCAAGCTCGAGTTCATTAAAATCTTAATAAACAAGCTCAAACATACTAAAGCTCGACTCATTAGCTCGGCTTGTATTTGTTCATT
Source organism: Camellia oleifera (assembly GCA_022316695.1). Lineage (NCBI taxonomy): Eukaryota > Viridiplantae > Streptophyta > Magnoliopsida > Ericales > Theaceae > Camellia > Camellia oleifera. Next base: position 63,069,680 of record CM039306.1, read on the forward strand.
GCTCTAATTATTGAATTCAATACATGTATTTTTGTATCACTATTTTAACAAATAACAATCTAAACAATTAGTTATTTTTTGATATCTATGCATTATAATGGCTATTAATATAAAATCCATATAAAAAAAATTACAACAGATAAAAATTAAAAAGCCTAAACTGAAAAATATAAATTTCAATGGAACTACACTTAGATATATAACTTGGAATAGATCACTTCTTAGTTATATCTCCTACACTGCTATCTGTTGAAATTTGCAGGGACATTTCTATATGTAGGCAATATATTCGACAAAATATTTAATGAGACTTTTCTATTTAAATTTTTATCTGTTGAAAATTTTGAAATTTTCAATGACAGATAAAATTAGTAGGTTATATGTTGGAAGTTACTAATGTATCTGTTTAAATGTCTTTTCATTTGTGTACTTGTTCACTAATGCCCGTAATACTGTACAGATATATACTAATCAAATTTGAAGTTACTACTGTTGAAACTTACTACACACTAATCAAATTTGAAGTTTTTATCTATTGGATTCGTGACTTTCTTTCTCCTTACATTTGTTTTTTATTGTTTACATCAATTTTCTTCTTAACATCAATTCAATGAAAAGAAAAACCACACAATCACCACAGGAAGACTACAACTTGTGTGCAAGGAAAAAGCAATCTACCAGTTAAGATGATACACAAGTACATTCAACTACAAAACATGAACACCTAGTAGTTGTTCTTGCAATGCAAAAGACACCTATCCATACCCAGCCACAAACACAACCAGACCCAACTTCTCAAACCCCACCAAAAAAGAGAACTTACCAATTCCATCAGCAAAAAAAGTTCCCACACCAGATCAAACAAAAAATACAAACCCTAATATAGATCCAACATACTTGTTGTCATTTGATTTTTTAGCAAGATCACACTCAAGAATTGTCACAAGGATGTGTTAAAGAAAATACCATTTTGGCCATTTTTTTAACTCAATCATCAAGAAACAATATGGAGAACCACACCGAACAAAAAAAAAATGAATAGGATGTATTTGACATAATTCAAAGTTATGACCCTGTCACACAAAAATTCCAAATTAGTGAAACGAATATGGTGTTGACAAGCTTGGACATTGGTCATATATTTGGCATAGCTGAAGGGTTGCAACCAATCATAACCAAAAGTGAAGCAAGCAAGGCTACCTAGAGCAACACTAGGCTGTTCCAAAACGTTTCAAAACATATCACAAAGACAATCATAGAGGATGAAATTGAAAAAGCTATCAAAGGACAACAGCAAGAAGATTGTGAAGATGTTGCCAAGTTGCTGTGCTTGCATGCCTTTGTGACTGTTATCTTCTGCAGTACCACACACATCCTTCTACGGCATTATATCCAATACATGGATAAGATAGAAGAAATGGGAAAATATGCATAGCGTAACGCAATAAGGGAAATGTTGGTGGTTTTAATACAAAAGAAGCACAAAACACCAGAAGCAATACATGGGTGTGTAATTGCCCTTCTGGTAAGTACTTCTAGAAAACACTTATTGCAATACATCTTTTATCACACTCAGTTTTCACATTCTTAACAAATATTCTTGTGACTTGGACTTTATTCAACAGTATGGGTATTGTGAGCAGACATCAATATCGAAGCCAGAGTCAACAAATAATTTCCCTCAATACACGAAGTGGAATCTGTAACAGCTTACAACAAAAATGTATCAACATCTAATTCATACAGTAACAATAGCTCAAGTATGTACAAAAAAAATTTATTTGTATTACATAAATGATATATCTTTCAAATGATACTATTGCAAAGCATTATCTGTGCAAATGAATATCTACTTTTGTTAAGTTATCTTTTGAAACTTATTATGCAATTATCACATTTCTAACTTCATCTATCTGTTTCTATATTTATCTCTTGAATTTTTTTTGTCTTCCTTCCTATCTGTTAAAAGGTCATTTCACATTGTGATTTTTATCTGTTGAAATGGATTATTCAGTTTGTGTTACCTGTCAAACTAATCTTATGCATGTGTGAAGTTATTTGTTGAAACTTATCGTGCAGTAATTTCTTTGAAAAACTTTATTTATCCGTTCAAAGTGTTTATACACTAACCTGTTGCAAATTATCTTTTGGTTTCTATCTATTCAAAATGGGTTATCTGTTCAATAAACTTTTCATATTCTGATTTGCATCTGTTTGAATGGATTGTCATTTTTACATGTTGGAATAGATTGTTGAGCTTGTTTAAAAGAGTTATATGTCAAATTTTTTTTTATACATCATTTCAAAGAACACATGTAACTATAATTTAACAAACTATTTTGCTACAAAGGTATTTCACAACGAGTTACAAATAACAGAGTCTGAAATTTGACAACTTGGACATGCAAATAAAGTGACACAAAGTGGCACTTTAAGTCTTCTATTAGACTCACAAATGTTAACTAATGAAGAGATAGGCTTGTTGCTAGGTCTAACGACACAAACGCATAATTTGGAAGACCAAGTTGCATATGGATCGAATATCATGTTGAATCAACATACTCGCATCCTGCAGAAACAGAACACCAAACTTGCAAAAAACCTAAATTTGAAACACCATTTGGAGCACACCACATTCTGACATAGACAACCATGTCACATGAAGATAATGCCAACCTCAATACATTGTGTCAAACAATCTTCAGCTCACAATATGTGTTCCACACTGCAAATGACTCAGAAAGGGTCCCTAAGACCATCTTCTTAAACATTCAACAAGATATCAGAAAAGATAACATTTTTTGGGACTTGGAAGACTATATCTCTTTGGGAACTTCAACTGATAACCTGACCCTAGGTGGATATCAGGTCTCTGTTTAGAAACAGCAAATCAAACAACTAAAAATCGAGAAAAAATCGCTTTCATGCAATTGAAGGAAATTACTGTAAAATTTCAAGAACAGAACAACAACATTGAACAAATGGAAGCCAGACACCTCAAAAACATTGAGGAAAATAAAGAGCTCAAAGAGAAATATATGCAAATTTTGGAAGGCAACAAGGATCTCAAACACCAAATTGAAAAAAAAAAAAAAAAAAAAAGAGCAATATGAGGACATGAAGAGCAATAACGAGGACTCAAGCAGGCAATTACAAAGTGTTTTGCAACAAAACAGTGACATAAAAGAGAACATTAAGAAACTTGAACTGGAGAGGGAGCTCCTCACAAGAAAAAAAAGAAAAACAGAATGGTGATTTGATTAGAAACTTAAACAAACTGGAGGAAGAGAACAACACATTGCAAAATGAATTGGCAAAGAAGGAATTGCAAAATCAATTGGCAAGGAAGGAATCCATTTCTCTGCAGGAGACAGACAAGCTGAACATTGAGCTAAAGCAGCGCTTGAACAAATCAATGGAACATGTTATAAAAATAGATAAACAAAACTCTGAAAGGAAATTGAACTACTTTCAACAAACAAAAAGACTAAAAAGGTGATGGAACAAGAATAATAAGAGCAAAAAAAGAAAATATCAGAGCTAGAAAGGACAATCCCAGCCAACAATGACAAAACCCTCAAGCTTTACAAATGATCATCAATGATGAAACAATCCCAGCCAACATTTGACCTCTTCCAGTCACAAAACATGAGTATTGCAGCAAGCCAAAATTTTAAAAGAATTTTAGTTCAAGTAGAAGATTGTCCACAACAACCTCCTAGATCATAAGTTTGCATATTATCTGTTCAAATAATGCATACACACACATATTTTGTTACCAAAACTAACAAAGAGAACAAAAATGCAGTGAAGATTGTGGCATTGTTATAGCATACTTGATGATGAGACTGGATTTGGGAATCGACTACGAAAAAAAATTAGATAAACAGCAACTACGACAAACCAAAGCAAACATCATGAAGTTGATGTTTCAAGAAAATGTAGATCAATGAATTGAAAATTATTTTTCATGTTTGTACATAGATATTTTCAACATGTCCAAAAATAATCTTTGTAGTGACATTTCATACTTTTTTCCACAAATAATGTCTCACAGCTATTTCAGCATATATACAAACAACGTGACGTATAATACAAGACTGTCACACAATAATAAAAAATCACCCAGATTGAAACTTGGGCTAAAACCTAAATTAAACATATATTTTGAATAGCTAATTTGTTATGCTTTCTAACAGAAACACCCATATAAGAGAAACTCAAAAAAACACATAACAATAAAAACAATAGCTATCTATTTGCAAATGAATAAAGTAAAAGAAATGACTAACCAAATTTAAACATATAAATTCCAAAATCATTAAACAGATAAAAAATGACGATTCAAAAAATATCTACTCAAACAGACAACACCCGTCACCTCAACAATACCTCGTCTATGAAACAAATGACAAAAATATCCCTATCCAAAAAGCGGAGTGAGAAATTACCCTTTCATACTCCAACGCAGTACAAAAATATACTTTTTGCACATGCTCAAACATATTCTTCGTCCATCTCTCTCTCTCTCTCTGGCTTTTCATTTTCATCATTGTCTTCGTGTCCACGTTCGTCTTCGTCTCTCTCTAGCTCTTTTATTATTATTCATGTAAGTATTCAAAGCTCTACTTATATTTCCAAAAAATTCGAGTTCTAATCACAAAAATATTCACTCATTTTGCTCTTAGAAATTAAGGTTTTTGTGTATGGACGTAATATGTCTCACTTGACAAACAAAAAGCACTACAATCTACATTATTATGGTTTGTTTATAGCAACATATATTTCGTTCTTTTCCTTTTATTTGTTTGTATGTACTTCTGTTTCATTCACAATCTAGTCAAAATATATGTGTTTTATACATAATATATCTAATTTTGGTATTAAAAAAAAAAACCTCAAATATTCACATGCAAAATCTTATAGCAACATATATTTGTTTAATCGCGTTCTCATTTGTGTGTAACAAGTTATCTATCACAAGTCTTAATTTTATCTGTTGAACAATAATTGATCTAGCTGTTTACTTGTGTTTTCATTTGTGTTTCACAAGTTATCTGTCGAAAATACTTAATCATTCAATTTAGATGCATTTTCATTTGTGTTTGACAACTTATCTATTCAAAAGTTGTTAATCCGCCTGTTTAATACTTTTTTCATTTGTTCTTAACAAGTTATTTGTCATAAAACTGAATTTTATATGTCACAAGTCTTAATCCATCTATTTACATAGATAACTTGTTAATTTTATTATAAATGTTTGTTACGGTTTTGCATAGCTTTTTAGATTGCCTATAACAAATCACAGCCAAAATAATGTGTATCATTGCTTGTATGAAAAATTACAGTTTGTTTATAACAAAAAAATGTTTCCTTTTATTTATCTCCTATATTATAGAAAATGGTAAGGCAAGCTGACATCAAACATTACAGATCCAACATGATGTCAATAGCTTTCTTCTTCAAAACAATAAGATTCACAAAACACCATAATAGTCAGTTACAACGGATACCATTTTGGGTACTAACTAAAGCATTGAGTACACAAAGCATCACAGTCAACATGTGTCGAAAGTTTGATGCTGATGTCGCCACCATCATTCAGAAATATAATCCAAAAAGCCAAAAAAAAAATTCCTTGGCCAACAACTTGTGCCATTCTAAGACTCTGACATCACTGTCATCTTTGGTGTTAAATTTGGACCCATAACAATATGTATTTGCAAAGCCTAAAACCTGACACACCTTTTGTCAAGAGAAGATTTGAAGCCACAAACAGAATGACTAGCCCAATATTGAAACAAGCACTCTGGGATACGATAAATAGGCACACTCCAACAGACAACCAGGATGTTGTAAGACTAATGTGTCATTACCTCTGTGAGACATTATTCTTTTTCAACTAAAGAACAACTATATTGGTTGGATTTTTGTGGATTACATTGAAGATCTTAACAAAATCAAGCAATATGACTGGGTAGGAGCAATCACCAACAATCTTATGCAATCTGTGAATACAATGCGTAGACATCCAAACAAAGATATTGGTTGCACTATTGCATTTCCAATAAGTTTAGTTAAATCTAAACTATATTTCACATCAGTTCAAACATCTTTTCTATATTATTTTATTTAATATAATGCGAGCACTTTTGCATAATCAGCCCACAGAAGCCTAATAAATACCCCAAGTGTGCAAGATGGAACCTCTCCACACTGAACATAAAGCTCAGAACAATCATAATCAATTCATTACCATCCAAGCGTGTACTACACCATACTCTGTCATTACTGAAACATTCACTTCATTACACAAATTAAATTTTGCTAATTTTTATCTGTTGCAAAGCATTATCTATGTAAAATGAATATCTACTTTTGATGTTGTCTCACAGATAACTACATCACACCTTAATCAAGACTTAATAGAACAGGTTATGTGCTACAACCTACATGAACCTCCAATTTCAATTGATGAAGGCCTACAATTCGAAGAGAATCAACAATAGGAATTCCAACATGTTCTATTCAAATAACAAGCATCATCAGCAACACGTGTTCTAATTGATGAAGAAGAACAAGACACTGAACATCAAGAAGACCTAGAAGAACAAGACCCAATAGACATAGAGGAAGAAGAAGAAGAAGAAGAAGAACAATAACAATAACAATAACAATAACAATAACAATAACAAGAACAAGAAAAAGAACAAGAACAAGAACAAGCAGAACAATAACAATAACAATAACAACAAGGAGAAGAAGACGAAGAACAAGAAGAAGAAGAAGAAAAGCAAAAGGAACAAGAGGAAGAAGATAAGGAAGAAAAAGAACAAGAGAAAGAAGAAGAAAACTAACCCACATCCCTTCAGGCACAAATCACACTACTGCAACTTTTGAACAGGAGAAAAAAATCAGAAAATTGATGAGCTACATACAGAGATCTGGGTAAGGGATCAGTTCATAAAACAATTGAACAAAAGGTTTTGCAAATGTCAACAAGATGAACTTGCAATGATGCAACAATTGGAACAATTCATTGCAAGCAAACCACAAAAAAGCACAAAAAGCAAATAAACAAGGTCAGTACAAATTTTTACTAACTAAAAAGTTCACACAGCTTCATCTTGACTTCTCTAATTTTACTAATATCACACAAGCACAAAGAGAACCAAGTTTTCGACAAAGCAAAAAGAACAAGAAAAACCCAGCAAAGTTCAGAAAAACCCAAAAAAAAAAAAAAAAAAAAAGTTTCAAATTTCGCAATCCTTGACATCCTTGACAATCAAAAAATCAAGTTGTTTAAAGACATGATGCAAGAGAAAAGGTACATAATAACAAAAGTTCCTTCTCTTTTATACTATATGATTTAATTTTCAAATTATAATTATCTGTTGAATTTTGAAGAAAAATTGTATGGAGTTAGGAAACCACACAAGTGACCATCTATGACATAGAGAACCTGGTACAACAGGAGGAAATATCAAACCATGTAAGTGAAACTAAAACTTACTTAACTATAATTAAATAAAGGCAATGTCACAAATCTGACATCACATTTCTCCTTATATAGATCATTGATAGATATGCACAAATGTTGATTGAGCAGCAGAATAGTAAACAAGACAACAGAGCTTTTGTCTTCACAAACCTCTGCTGGCTAAGTTTTATATCAAATTTCTCAAGTTATCTATTTTAAATAAATTTGGAAATTATCTATCTATTGAAAGTGTTTATGCTTTTGTTAAGATAATTTTGAAATTATGATTTTTATCTGTTCCAATGTTGAGTTACTTTAAAATTTCTATTTGTCCAAATGAGCTTGTACTCTTCCTAAGTTATCTTTTCAAAGTTATCCAGTAATCACATTTCAAAAATTTGTCTATCTGCTAAAACAGTTTTCTCTATTCTTTTGTGTTAAACTTTGACAAACCATATGCCAACAATAACATCTTAACTGGCACTACATCCAGCTCCAAAATAGACACTACTGTGTAGTTTTATTTGACAAAAAAATACAGGTAGCATTTGAAAACCACAAATCCTCCTATTCCTCATCATTTGTCACAATCACTGAACATTGCTTGTCTTTCATACCACTACGGGAATGCGGACTCACTACAATTCATCAAGGCCAAGAACTCAAACAACAAATGATGAACATGCAAGCATTGCCAAGCAATTGGTATGATACCATATATCTACATATATTTATGTTCCTATTCAATGTTATGTAGAAGAGTTATGTTGAAAACTTTTTGCGAACATGTCATGGAAGACAACCAACTTCAAGAAACCCTATATATTGATTGCTTGCAATCAGTTCATACATATTGGCATTCTACTACTCCAACAACAATGCTCCACAATAACAATTTGCTTCGTAAGTCCTACAACGTGATATTCATACAAAAATTAAAATTTAATAAGTAAAAAGGGTCCTAACTACAATCATTTTCTTTATATGCTATTATGACTATGGAATTTTTATGTGCTACTTCATGCAACAACTCATCAAAGGGAACCCAATACCCTCACAAGTCTAAGATAATGAAATGACAATGATAAGAGCTTACCTAACTTGGAAGTTTCTAACTCATCGTAGACGAATTTGAAACCAACTTTGAACAAATTTGTCTTTTTCTATATTTGTGTTTGTGTTTTTCTGTTTTTGAACATATGTGGTGTTGTAACAAGGCTATCACACCAATCCCCCAGACACTTTATCGGGGTATGCCTTCGTACATTTTTGTTATTTTAACAAGCCTATCATCCCTATCCCAGACATTTATAGGGATATCATGAATCTATTGTTGTTCTTGTAATGATGCTATCAACACACAATATATAGGGTTATTAGTAATGTTATCTGTTCAAAATGTTCACTTTATGTGATTTTTATATCTTGGAATGGAACGTTGAGTTACATCTTTAAAAGTGTTCCCTCCGCAAAATAAGATTATATTTTTGAAAAAATATCACATACTTTTCAAAGGTAAAAATCGACACTCAGTTTTTTGAACAGATAAATCATCTCAAGGGAACATTTTCACATATAATTCATTTCAACAGATAGATCATCTCAAAAGGACGTCTTCATAGGTAAACACAGAACTAATGTCTTATTTTAACAGATAAGTAAAAATCAACAAATCAGTTTTTCAACAGATAGACAATCCACACATCTAACTGATTTGAAAAGATAGCACATTCTAAAAAAATCAACAAATTCAAACAGACATTATATATTATTTGAACAAAAACACAATGTCCCCATGCAAATGACATAGCTCATTTCAAAAAAATTACGAAAAAAAATATCCACTTTGTAAGAATATCATATTACTCAAGATATCACGCCCCAAAATTTGAACAATTAAATATTAAATTAGGACTAAACCCCGATTAATATTTCATCATCCAAATCCAAGGGATGAAACAAAAATCTAAATGTTTTCACCTCAATCTGGTTTAAGTAAATTTCAATGCTCAAAAAAATACAATAGATAAGAAAAAATTAACAAACGCCAACCAAACCATCTATCATAAATTCATGACTATTCAATTCCTCCAACATTAAAGTAGTAACAAATAGTCAAAACAACTTAAAGAATGTAAAATTAGAAAATAACCCACAATGCCAATTATCAAAATAATAAACAAATAGATAAAAAAAAACTAATATCAACCATAAACTCAAGAAAACAAAAGAAGTCCGAAAGACATGTCTTACAACTGTAGTTATTTCTCATCACCACCGTAGTCCCAACTAATCCTGCAAAGAAAGGTCGGCAACGTTCAAACAAAACGCATCCGAGATGTTAAGAGACAAACAGGTCAGTATACAAGTATACTAGTATGAGTACAAGATGTGACATCCACGTGTCCACCAAACACAGACAAAAGTACATTTAATTCTTGTTACTGCACAAGACAAGTAGTTCCACCCACACCAAGACGAAGGGGTAGTTTCCCGAGATACGTTGGCATTTAGTTTCTTGCCAGTACACAACTAAATATAAATTGAGTATACAAAAAAATAATAATAATAATATGGTAGATCAGTCCTACATAAAAAGTTAGTAAGACCCACCATTCTACAAAAAATAAAGTTAATATAATTTATCCATAAGTAAATTACTGAAAAAGAATAAAAACATGCATCATTTCATGCTTAAATCATTCGAACTGACCAAAACTCAAAGAACAAAAGTTGTACAGAATCAAATTTTCTAAAGGGTTTCATGGAAGTATTTAGTAGAAACTGAACAGGTTGAAAGAAAAACTTGATAGAAGAACCTAGATGGAATTTAATTGAAAAATCTAAAGTTAAAAACGAAAAGAAACTGTCCTAGAAGGATTTTTTTTCAAAAACGTTCAAAACACAAAAAGTGTTCCAAATAATGTTTTACTTCAATTTACATGAAATCGACAAAAATGAGCTCGTTTGTGGGTTAAAACAACATTTAAAATCTGCATTGCTAAAATGAATAAAAACTATTGTAACCAAGATCATCTGATTACAAGTTCTAATTGATCTTTTTAGTAAAAAGTTAAAACATAAAAGTTGTCTAGAATTTCATATACACAAAAGTTAAAGCACTTGCCTTTGCTCAAATTTCGTAATTTAACGAGGTAGCTTACTATTTTTCAAAATGTACCAATCAATACAATTCAGATTATACCAATAAGTTCATATTTAATTATTTGTACCTTAACTCCACCACTTCAGCCCTTCACTTCTAGCCTACACATATATCCCATGTACCTCCTGTATACCTAACACCGCTCCGAAGCCAAACATTCACGGGGATATCGTCTCGAGTTTGACTCACACTCCCCGGACGGTTAGCATATATGTACGCGTATAAATCAAAGCACTTGTCTACTCTTGAAAACAAGGCAACAATATATATACACAACCCCTCATATACTCATGAGAACAAACATAACAATGCCGAGCCTAAGGCATTCAAATAAATCTTATAATCCTCACTTTTTATATGCACTTTTTCTCACCAGCACCCAAATAAAACAACAGTCCATGGAGTCAAAATGGAGTATTTGGAATTTATCTATGGGTTCCAAGTTTATTTTAATTTCATATATCTATGAGTGTGATTATATCCATAATATATAAATAATATATATATATATATATAAACCCTAAACATTGCATACACACCTAATCAAAATAATTTCAATCAATCCATCATCTTCATGAAAATACAATATCAAACCAACATCAAATAAATAAAAATACATAAATGACAACAACAAAATAAACATAAATCAAGGAAAATGGGTTTTGCACTCACAATAGTTTTTTGAAAATCAAAGAATCACTTGAAAAATTAATGAAACCACCAAAATAAAACTCTAACCTCTTTATTTTCAACACCTTTCTCTCTATCCCACCGTCTCTCTTTTCTCTCGGCTTCTGTGATTAATCTCTTTGATGATAAATCACATAGTCTCTCTCTCTCTCTCTCTCTCTCTCTCTCTCTCTCTCTCTCTTTGTGCGCTTGCTACTGTTATCTTGGAAAACTTCCACCCACTCTTATGTCGGCAACCTAGGTCTAGTGTATTATAACATAATTTACTATTATATTTATATTTTACTATATAAATACAACATATGTAAATATACAATATAGGATCAATACATATATATAACACCTTTTATATATATATATAATATTTGAATTAATTATATATAATTAAATATCACATTAAATTAATTAAATAAACATTAAATTCTCATGTATCCATGCAATTAATAAAGCCAAAAATAAAATAAGCTAATAATAATAATAATAAATAATGACTTAAGAAAAATTAGGATCACTACAATATACACACATCAAAAGAATCTCGTCCCAAGATTCGATAAAAGAGAATACTAAGCAAAAAACTCCAGGTGCATACGCCGAACTTTCTCTTCTAATTCCTAAGTGATATTGTTCTCATCCTCGCTCCATTGCACTTTCACCAAGTTCACTTTCTTGCACTGTAACTGCTTTACATCCCGGTCTAGAATAGTAACTGGTCGCACCACATATGTAAGATCGTCACTAATTTGTAACACTTCTGGTGATACTACTTGGGAAGGGTCTTCCACACACTTCTGCAACAAAGATACATAGAACACGTTGTGAATCATAGCTAAAGCAGGTGGTAGGGCTAATTTGTAAGCCACATTACCAATCCTCTCAGTGATCTCGTATGGTCCCACAAACTTAGGTGCCAACTTTCCTTTCTTTCCGAGCCGCATGTTACCCTTCATTGGAGAGACTTTCAAAAACACGAAATCTCCAACATTCAACTCAACCCCTTTACGTTTTCTATCAACGTAACTCTTCTAACGACTCTATGCAGTCTTAATACGTTCCCGAATAATGTTCACCTTCTCTGTGGTCTCTTTCACTAACCCTAGCCCTAACAATGGCACATCTCCTACTTCTATCCAACAAACAGGTGATCAACATGGCCTCCCATACAAAGCCTCAAAAGGTGCCATCCCGATACTGGAGTGATAATGTGACGACCCAAAATTTTTCCCTCCGCTCGAGCGGAAGAGTTGACGCTCGAGCGGACTTTTGGGGTTTTCAGTAATTTTGCAGGCGGGCTAAAATTCTGGGAGTGGTGATTTTTCGCTCGAGCGTAGAAGTGGTCGCTCGAGCGGACGTATTTGTTGGTCTTCGCGCTCGAGCGCAAGGTTGGGCGCTCGAGCGGGTCTCCAAGTTGAGTTGTGTTTTTGAGGCACATGGGTTCGTTTTGGACGTTCTTATTAGTGTATTTGAAGTTTTCTTATTTTATTTTGGAGTATTGGTTGAGGTGGTAATATGATGGTAAAGTAAGATTGGACCAAAAGCTTTACTTAGAATTATTTGCCGGTGACCAGCCGTCACTCTTTGGTCCTTTTCTTTTTCCACACTTTGAATTTGGATGTGAGGTTAGAACCATTGGAAAGTTTATTTTCGGGGCTTTAATTTGAGCACAAGAACGACCTAAAATGGAGTTCGGATGGGAGAGTTACGCCTATTTGAAGTTTTGGAATCTGTGCTGAGAGCAGGTCCGCTCGAGCGGAAATAGTAGCGCTCGAGCGGGAATTACGGGACAGCAGCTTTAAAAACAGGATTTTGAGATCATTTCTTATGTTTTCCTTTCCTCTCTTGATCCCTCTTGCCCTAAGACCGAAAACCCTAAGGTTTTGATCCCCAAATACTTGCATTTCCCTTAGGTTTGAGTAAGATCTTCCACCAAGAAGTGAAGAAGGTAAGAAGATGAGCATTGTCAACCGATTGGAATTTCGAGATTTTGGAGGATTCTTCCCAAAGCTTTGCTCCTTGCTTGAGTCTTGAGGTAAGGGTTCTAAATTTCCTCAATACTTACATCTATGGATGGATTGATGGTAACTTTAGCATATAAATGCAAAAATCTTCATTTGTATTATCTAGGGCATATTATGAGATTTGGGGATTTAGAGTTTGAGATGTTGGAAGTTTAATTGGTGGGTTAAAATGATGAATTATGAATCCTAGATGTAGAATCATTGGGAAAATTGGAATTAAAAGTGGTGATTTAAGAAGTATGAATTTTATTAAAAATCCTCATTTTTATTCTTGAAACCCTAGATTGATTTATAATGATACCCAATGTTTTGGCCCAAATTGGAAGTGGAATAATGAAATTGAGGTGTTGAATTGTATGTGTTCAAGTTTAATTTGAATTTGGAAATATTTGAAGATTATGTTTAAAAATTGCGAATAAACTTTATTATGAGCATGGTAAATTATGTTTTAATGAGAAAGGAAATTGGGGGAAAGATTTGTTGATAATGTGGATGATGTAAACCTGGCTATGGAATGTTGAAATGAGCCTTGGCAACCTAATTTGAATTATGATGAATTATATTCGGTGGCATTGAGTTGAATAATGTTAAATAGTGTGGGATTATATTGAGTTGTGTTGAATAATGTTGAATTAAATGATGTTGTGCTATGATGGATTATGTTTGAATTACGTGATTTGTGTAGGGTTAGCTACAAGGGCGGACCACGCACCTGATCACTGTGAGTAATAGTACTCCAATGAACATTAATTACCGTTAATAGTGATTCTTATTAACATTCTATTCTCCGTGAGCTAATATGTTAACATGTGTGTTGATTAAGAATTGATATGAACATTAAAATAGTGATCACACACCGGTATGATTCTGAACGTACTCTGTATTTTGGGTTATGGCTAATGATTATTGTTAATATACCATCCTACGAATTACCCATACTTCTGTATACGAATTGCATACAACTATTAGCACTGTGAAGTTGGTTTATAAGTTATTCCGGCCTGTTGATGTAATGGAATCTATATACATTACGGAATTGTGGTATTTATGTATTTCTGAAAGCGTGCAAGCTGTAAACTATGTTGCCTTTTGTTAACAGTTATCAGCAACGTTCGGTTAAACTTATGTTATGTATTTTCAGTATACCATGATAGGAAATGATTGATTCTTGAAAAGCTAAGATATGTTGGAAATGAACGAACGAATGTCCGGTTTTCTAAAAAGTATTTGTGGCACCCTTAGTCCGGATGGCCCTCGCCCGGGGGTAACAATACCATGGCCTATGGCCCTCGCCCGGGGGTAACAATACCGTGGCTGTTGGTATCAACTTTGTGGTCTTCGGACCTACCTGTTGTGGTCCTCGGACCTACCTGTTGTGGTCTTCGGACCTACCTGTTGTGGTCCTCGGACCTACCTGTTGTGGTCTTCGGACCTACCTGATCTGATGGCTAATGGGTGTACCACATATGATCTTATGAAAAATCTGAATATGGAAATGACTATGAATATGATTACGAAAATGGTTCGGAATCTGGAAATGCATAAGACTCTGTTTCTGATAAGATTATGTTTCTGATATTTCTGGACCGTTAGGTCATTCTAATACTTTCTGGTATGGAACAAAGTGCTGTACGGAACGAAGTGCTACACCTTGGTGGGAGCCACCTCTGGAATCCGTACGAGCCACCTCTTGAGTCCATACATTTGTTATTTCTGTTATCACGCGTATGCGTTCTGTTATTGCTGGGCTGATAAGTCGTTCTGTTATTTCTGACCGATGGTAGTTTGATATTTGTGGACCCATGGCAGCTTTGGAAATAATTACGGAATGTAGTTACCCATGTGTTCTTTATTAATAAATGCACGGATATGTATTATAATTTATGTTGAGCATTGAATTGTTATGTGCTATTATTCACTGAGTTTAACTCACTTTATTTTGTGTTTGTTTCTGTAGGCACTCAACCCAGAGGTCAACCTTAACCTGTGACTTCCGTCACCCAGTGTCAATCCCTATGTATCTAAGTTCTTAGGTGTTGACGTTCAAGTTATGGAGTTTTGTTAAGTTTTAATTTGTACCCTAAATGTCTGTTAAGATTGAAGTGTATGTAATTCGTTTACCTTCCCATGTTTTCGTTATATGCCTGACCTTGAGGGCTGGGTCTGTATATATATATATATATATGTACTAGCTATCTTTAGATGCATGACACTATCTATTTATCTGCATTATGTTCTGTTGGTGATCCTGGCATAGTAATGGTAGCTCAATGGATATTATTTTACACTATTATATGATATTAAATGCTTCCGTTCAGGCCCCGTATGATATGTATAACAGGTTTAGTGTCTGTTTTCGAATGGGTCATGCCCAAACTTTTAGGGGCGGGTTTGGGGCGTGACAGATAACTATTATTATAAGCAAACCCCACCAATGGCAAGTGCTTTTCCTAACTACCACCAAGATCGAGGACACAAGCTCTTAACATATCCTCTAAGATTTGATTTACCTGCTCAGTTTGCCCATCTATTTGAGAATGATAAGCCGTGCTCAGGTCTAACCTAGCACCCAAAGCATGCTAAAAACTCTTCCAAAACTCTGCCACAAACAACGGATCACGATTTGAAACTATAGAAACTGGTGCGCCATGAAGTCGCACCACCTCCCAAATATACAACCTAGCCAGTTTATCCGTAGTTCGGCGAACACTAATAAGAATAAAATGAGTAGACTTGATGAGTCGATCCACTATCACCCAAATAGATTCATTGCCTTGCTTAGACCATGTCAATCCATCCACGAAGTCCATAGAGATGTACTCTTGTTTTCAAGTAGGGATTTCGAGAGGATGCAAAAGTCCAAACGGTCGTTGGTGTTCTACCTTAACCTGTTGACACACATAACATCGAGAAACATACTCTCATACGTCCTTCTTCATACATTCCCACCAAAACGTCCTTTTCAGGTCATGATACATCTTAGTCCCACTAGGGTGAATGGTATATCGGGACCTATGGGCATCATCCATAATCTCTTTCCTTAATTCAACAATGTTAGGTACACATAACCTGCCCCTAAATCACAATCCCCCATCTGAGTCCATAAACCAATCAGTAGGACAATCATCAATCAAATCCACTACAAGGTCATCGAGCTTGCTAACAAGGAACCCGTCTAAGTACTGCATCTGACAAACTTTACCTAGTAGCATCGGTTGCACGGTCAAACTACCAATGTATGTCCTTTCGATACTCTCTGTTGGTTGAACATCATGCATCGAAACTAACTCTAAAGACTTCCATTCCTGAATCATCAAAGAAGCTATAATCCCATGTTGTCGACTAAGTGCATTTACAATCGCATTTCCTTTCCCCATGTGGTAAAGGATCTCGAAATCATAACTGCTGATGAATTCAACCCACCTCTGTTGCCTCATGTTCAACTCTTTTTGAGAAAAAAGATATTTGAGGTTCTGGTGATCTGTGTATAACTTAAAGCACTCCCCAAACAAGTAGTATCGCCACAATTTCAATGCAAAAACAACTACTGTCAACTCTAAGTCATGAGTAGGGTATCATCTCTCATGAGGTTTTAACTGTCGTGAGGCATAAGACATAACTTTCTGATGCTGCATTAACATACATCCTAAACCAGTTCCACTCGCATCAGTAAACATTACTGACTTTTCCCCTTGTACTAGTATAGTTAACACCGGAATTGTAGTCAAACGCAGCTTTAACTCCTGGAAAGCCCTTTCACAATCATCTAGCCACAAGAACTTCACATTCTTGAGGGTCAACTTGGTCATGGGTGCTGCAATAGTGAAAAACTTCTCTATAAATCTCTTGTAATAACCAGCTAGTCCAAAAAAACTTCTTACCTCTGAAACGTTTGTGGGCTACTTCCATTCTTTGGCCGCAACAACTTTCTTAGGATCTACCGCTATCCCCTGATTGGACACAACATGTCCCAAAAAACCGAATTTCTTTCTTCCAAAAGTGACACATACTGAACTTAGCATATAATTGCTGCTCCCTCAAATTCTACAACACAACTTTCAAGTGTTCTTCATGCTCTTCCTCATTCTTAGAATACACCAGGATATCATCTATGAAGATAATTACAATTCTATTCATCAAGTCCATGAAATAGGTAAGAGCATTGGTTAAACCAAAAGGCATTACAGGAAATTCGTACAATCCATACCAAGTCTGAAAAATAGTAAGCGGTATACTTTCCTTTGACATATCCATCTAATGGTAACCCGTTCTAAGATCAAACTGAGAGAACACAGCTGCCCCCTTTAATTGATCAAACAAGTCATCAATTCTAGGTAGCGGATATTTGTTCTTGATAGTCACCTTGTTCAGCTCTCTGTAAGCTATACACATGTGGAGAATGCCATCTTTCTTGGAGACCAAGATCGCGGGTGCTTCCCACGAGAAGTTATTTGAACGTATGAACCCTTTTTGAAGCATCTATTACAGCTGCCTTTTTATCTCCACAAGATCTTTAGGCACCATTCTGTATGCCGCCTTAGAAATCGGTGCAGTTCCTGGCACTAAGTCAATACGAAATTCTACTACCCGTTGAGGTGGAAGTCTAGGTATCTCCTAAAATACATCCTCAAACTTACGTACCACATCTACTTCACTAATATCCTGCTTAGGGATTTCTACCGAGCACAAAAAGCTAGTCATCACCGACTTTCCTCCATCGTTATAAGTGTGGGTAAGCTATGGCATATTGGGAATATCTATATTTACAGTCCTTCTAGCACAATCTAGAGTCACAAAGTGTTTTCGCAACCAATCCATACCCAAAATAATTACAAACCCCTCAAACCCTAACATAATTAGGTTCGCATAAAAGACTATGCTCGTAAAATTAATCTCAAAATCATTACACATCTCATAAAGAGTAATTGCCCCTCCTAAAGGGGCCTTAACACGAATAAGTCTAGACAAGAAGGTAGTTACAAGGTGTTCTCTTTCTATAAACTGTCTAGATATGAAAGAATGAGAGACACCAGTATCAAAAAGTACTCTAATGGGTTCCTGAAAAAGATTAAAGATACCTTCCATCCATCACCTTCAAGTTAAACACACAAAAAGATTTCGTTCATAAATACTTAGAATAAATTCAACCACCAAACTAAACTAGCTAACCCATGTTTCCACAATCCGAGGATCACCTAAACTCTCACAAGTCTAGGGTAACCTAGAGCTCTGATACCAAACTATCACGCGCCCAAAATTTGAACAATTAAATATTAAATTAGGACTAAACCCCAATCAATATTCCATCATCCAAATCCTAAGGGTAAAACAAAAATCTAAATGTTTTCGCCTCAATCTGGTTTAAGTAAATTTCAATGCCCAAAAAAATACAAGGGATAAAAAAAATTAACAAATGCCAACCAAACCATCCATTATAAATTCATTACTATCCAATTCTTCCAACGTTAAAGTAGCAACAAATAGTCAAAATAACTTAAAGAATGTAAAATTAGAAAATAACCCACAATGCCAAATTATCAAAATACTAAGGTCAAAAATAAATAAATAAATAAATAACTAAACTAATATCAACTCTAAACTCAAGAAAACAAAAGAAGTCTGAAAGACATGTCCAACAACCACAATTATTTCTCGACACCACCGTAGTCCCAACTAATCCTGCAAAGGAAGCTCGGCTGCGTTCAAACAAAACGCACCCGAGATGCCAAGAGACAAACAGATCAGTATACAAGTATACTGGTATGAGTGCAAGAAGTGACACCCATGTGCCCACCAGATACAAACAAAAGTACATTTAATTCTTGTTATGGAACAAGACAAGTAGTTCCACCAACACTGAGACGAAGGGCTAGTTTCCCGAGATACGGTGGCATTTAGTTTCTTGCCCGTACACAACTAAATATAAATTGAGTATACAAAAAAAAATAATAATAATAATATGGTGGATCAATCCTGCATAAAAAGTTAGTAAGACCCACCATTTTGCAAAAAATAAAGTTAGTATAATTTAACCATAAGTAAATTACTGAAGAAGTAAAAAAAAAAAAAATGCACTGTTTCATGCTTAAATCATTCAAACTGACCAAAACTCAAAGAACAAAAGTTGTACAGAATCAAATTTTCTAAAAGGTATCGGGGAAGGATTTAGTATAAACTAAAAGGTTGAAAGAAAAACTTGATAGAAGAACCTAGACAGAATTCAATCGAAAAATTTGAAGCTGAAAATGAAAAGACAGTGCCCTAGGATGATTTGTTTCGGAAAAGTTCAAAACACGAAAAGTGTTCAGAATAATGTTTTATTTCATTTTTTGTGAAATCAATAAAAATGAGCTCGTTTCATAGGTTAGAAAACAGCTCTAAAATCTGCATTGCTAAAATGAATAAAAACTATTATAATCAAGATCATCCGATTACAAGTTGTAATCGATCTTTTTAGTAAAAGTTAAAACACAAAGTTGTCTAAAATTACATATGCATGCCTTTTCCCAAATTTTGTAATTTAACGAGGTCGCTTACTATTTTTCAAGATGTACCAATCAATACAATTCAAACTATACTAATAAGTTCATATTTAATTATTTGTACCTTAACTCCACCATTTCGGCCCTTCATTTCTAGCCTACACATATATCTCATGTGCCTCCCGTATACCTAACACCACTCTGAAGCCAAACTTTTACGGGGATATCGTCTCAAGTTTGACTCACACTCTCCGGATAGCTACCATATATGTCTGCACGTAAATCAAAGCACTTGTCTACTCCTGAGAACGAGGCAACGATATATATACACAACCCCTTATCTACTCATGAGAACAAACATAACAATGCCGAGCCTAAGACATTCAAATAAATCTCATGATCCTCACTTTTTTTACACACTTTTTCTCACCAGCACTCAAATAAAACAGCAATCCATGGAGTCATGATGCAGCATTCGGAATTTATCTATGGGTTCCAAGTTTATTTTAATTTCATATATCTATAAGTGTGATTACATCCATAAAATAAATATACATAAAAAAAACCCTAAATATTTCATACACAACTAACCAAAATAATTAAAATCAATCCATCATCTTCATGCAAATACAATATCAAACCAACATCAAATGAATAAAAATACATAAATGACAACAACAAAATAAACATAAATCAAGGAAAATGAGTTTTGCACTCACAATATTTTTTGGAAGATTAAAGAATCACATGAAAAATTAATGAAGCCACCAAAATAAAACTCTAACCCTTTTATTTTCAACACCTTTCTCTCTTTCTTGGAAAACTTATGCACACTCTTATGATGGTAACCTAGGTCTAGTGTATTATAACATAATTTACTATTATATTTTTGTTTTACTATATAAATACAACATATATAAATATACAATATATAATCAATACATATATATAACACCTTTTATATATGTATATATATATAAGTACAAATATATATATAAATGTTCAGATTAATTCTATATAATTAAATATCACGTTAAATTAATTAAATAACACATTAAATTCTCATGTATCCACGCAATTAATAAGGCAAAAAATAAAATAAGATAATAATAATAATAATAAATGATGACTTAAGAAAAATTAGGGTCGCTACACAAGTGCTTCCTTACATCAACAATCATTTACTAAAGAACTTCCTTACACGTCTTTTTGTTGTAATGCCCTTTCTTCCCATAGCTACTACATGTCATTACCCTTACTAATTCATCTTTCGAATGAATCCTCCTACTAACAGGTTTTTTCACTATTGGAGGAAGAATAATTGGATTCTGTTTAGAAAAATCAGGATTCTCAACAGTTCGAACAGGGTAAATAACTTCACAATAAGAATCCCTGTAGCTAGAAACAAAGTAATACTGATCAACTTAACTTCTTAAATTGCTACCTATTCGACCAATAACCAAAACAACATGAATACATAGGAAACGATGAATCTACCACTTACAACAAGAACATGTCCTCATCTCCAAGTCAACAACAATAGAAGGATCACAAAGAACTTCGTAAATATCAGAACTACACATGGAAAGATTCCATGTCCTTCCATCTGCAATCAAACCTTACCATTTTTTATCCATAATTGGACGTAGTACTCCATTGCACTTTACATCCAACCTTTTCCTCACAGCCATTGTATCCGTCACTTGTCTTCTTATCTCATCCACCATATTTGTAATAAGCAAATGACGAGATTTTATAATCCAATTATTGAATGACTCGGCTGCATTAGAACACATTCCACTGCAACACTTGTATCCTTTAAACTATTAAAGAGTGCATTTAATTCCTTTATTTTCATTTTGGGGGTCTTTGGAGTTATTGTATTTTGGTTTTGGAGGAGTACAATTCAATTTAATCTTGTTAGGATTGTTCATTCACGCTTGTTTATGTTGAAAGGTTCTTTGGAAACTTGGAAAAGTTGTTCTGGGGTCGACACCAACCTTGGAGGTATCGACACCATCTCACTGTTGTGTTCCTAGATTGCTGTTGAAATTTAGTGTCGACACCAGCCCTTGGTGGTGTCGACACTTGCCTTTTCTTGTTGGCCTTTGGGGTCAACACCGGTCTGGGAGGTGTCAACCCTTGTCTGTTGTAGAATCTGGGGTTTGCTTGCTGAAATTTAGTGTCGACACCAGTTTGGAAGGTGTCAACACCTTGTCTTCTACACACATTAGTGTCTCAACTTTCTTCTTGAAGGGTCGACACCTCTGTCTCCAGGGTCAACCCTTGTGTGTAATTTTCAGATTTTTGGGTCAGTTTGGGCCCTACTTTTTGACTTGTTCTTTTCATTTGACTTTGGGGCTATTGTTCTATTATTACCTTGCTACTATAAATAGGCTCCAAACACTCATTCATTTCATTTTTCCTCATCTTTTCTCTCTCTACATCGTGAGTTTCTCTCCTCTCTCTAAACTCGAATTTTTTTTCACTTAGATCTTTAGATCTACTCACCTAGAGTGATCTTTTCACTTTGGTCTTTTGAGAAAGATTGTAGATCTCGTCAAGGGCTTCCTTTTGGTCGAAATAGTTCGTGGTTTCATCACCGGTGATTTTTTGGTTGTTTTCTCTTCGCTTCAAGAGATAGGGGTTTCTAGTTCTCCTTCAATACTCTCATTTATAGATAGATTTGCAGTATTTTCTTATATAAATACAAAATTTATATTTTTAAGAATATTGTGACAAATCATGAGACTTGGGGGTTTAGGGTTTGAAGAGTTGGGATTTTCTTGTTGGGTTATGGTTTTGGATTATGAATTTGGGTGTATAATCAATAGAAGAGTTGGAATAAAAAGTGTTTTTGGGAAAAGCTTTAATTTCTCTTAAAAACCCTAATTAGTTTCATGAAGATAAATGACAGTTTTGCTTAAATTGAAAGTAGTATCATGAAATTGAGGTGTTAAATTACACATGTACAAATTTAATTGAAATTTTGAAGAATTTGAAAATTCATGTAAAAGTTACGATCGAACTCTTAATGTTGATATTTTAAATTATGTTATGATATGAAACCAAACTTGGGGGAAAGAAATTACGAATGGTATGGATGATATGAGTTTTGTGATGAAATGATGATGTGGAGGTTTAAGAGTCGTATGAAATTATGTCGAATTGTATTGAATGGTGATGAATTGGGTTGTGATTGAATTGTGTTGAGTTGTGTTGTGCTTTGTTGAATTGCATTGAGTTATGTTGAAATGTGTTAATTTGGGTTGAGTTGTGTTGAGTTGAGTTGAGTTGTGTTGAGTTGGGTTGTGTTGTGTTGTGTTAGGTTGTATTGTAGTTAGTACCCGCGCGGGGAGTCAAAAATGTCTTTCAGAGCCCATGTCTGTCCGTATAAGAGCTGATAAATGTGGGGGTGGTTTTTAATTCAAGGTGCCCAAATGCCCTGTCTAGGCTTATCACTGAACGAATGTGGAAAAAATATTTTTAGGTGTCCACAAAGTCCTGTCGTATTGTAGCCGACAAAAATGAAAAAATGGATGATTTTAAAAATGTTTTTGGGTGCCCACGTTCTGCCGTATCATAGCCGGCAAATATGGGGATGGTTTTAAAGTTGGAAATGTTTTTGGGGGTCTACGTCCTGCCGTATGATAGTCGGTAAATGTGGAAAAAACATGGTTTTTGAAAAATTATAGTTTTTGAGAAAATGGTTTTTGGGAGTTCACTTCCCGCTGTATAATAGTCGGCAAAAGATGGAAAGTGTTATGAATTGGGTGCTTGCTATCCTGCCATATCAAGTTGGCAAAAAGTGAAATGTGTTGAGGTCGGTGATAATATGTGTGACTTGTGATGAACTTGTGAAATTACCATTTTATGTGTAATTTGGTATGGAAGGGGAATGCATATAGAAATTATTTGACAAGAATGGATAATGAAATGGTAATTGGATAAGGGGTTGGTGATAAAGAACTCACCAAGTCATTTGTATCTATAAGGAAAGATTAAGAGTTTTGTTTTGTGATTAATTGAGAAATTGAATTAAATGGGTTTATTATTCTTGTGTTATGTTGAATTAAAATTGATAATGTAAATGTGAATGTGATGTAGTTGTTAGACAAATAGATGTTGAGTGTAGGAGAATTGTTATTGAATATAAAGGAGATGTGGATTTCTACATTTTGGAGTTATAATAATGGGAGTCGATGAAAAGAAAAAATGGAAGGAAACAAAAGAGTGGTATTAAAATGAAAATTAAATGAAGAATATTTTGGAATTGGTTAATAAATTTGAAATGATGTTGTTCCTTAAACATAGTGGTTTTCGAAAAGGATTATGGTTTCTTTGGTAATGATGGATAATTTTTATGGCTGACAGTTTTCCTTAAATGTTAAAAGAAATTTTGAGAAAAAGATACTCTACATATAATATTTTGAGCTTACAAAATGTCACCTTACTATATGGTATCACCCGGCATGCATGATCATTTCTATCTATGTGATAGTTATTGCTTTAGAACTATGAGATTCCTTCTGGGTAATTTTGCTCATCTCTTATTGTTTTATTTTTTTTTTCAATAAGAGAATTCGGATTCATTAGTTGAGGAGTTGAGAAGTCCATGAATCCCTTATGTGTAATCTCATTTTAGATGTGAAGAAAATGAATTTTGTACATTGATATTTGTAATTATTTATGTGTAGCTTCGTAGAAGAAGCTTGGCATGTATTATTGTAATTGTTGTATTCATTGAGAAAGAGAACATGTATTATTATGTTTCTATTACTCAAGGGTAATAGATATTTTTTTTTTAAAAAAAAAAGACCTAAATTAAAGATTTGGTAATGTTTCCGAGTAGTTAAAATTGGGGCGCGACATTTCACCATATCTATGTCTTTCAAAGTAAGCACTAGTCTAGTTTTGAAAACCAATACTAACAATAAATATAGCAGCAATCTCCCCACCATAATGTACAAAAATCTGCTAGTTTTCTCTATACATATCCACCATAGGTGCGTATCTGCACTAAGCCTTTACGAAACTCTTTTTGATAAGCTAATCCAGTGTACTTTTCTATTAGATTGTTCATCATATGACGCAAGCAAAAAGTATGGTAATAATAAGGAAAAACTGTGGCCACAACATCCAATATTCCAACATGCCTATCAAATATAAATTTAATTTTCTGAACTGGAACAATAACTGTCAACAACTGTTCCAGAAACCAACCCCAACTGTCTAAATTCTCTCAATCCACAATAGAAAACACAGCTAAAAAAAGCCATTTATTTGCATCCTTTGAGATTGCACACAACAGAGTACCTCTAAATCTACCCTTCAAAAATGTCCCATCAAGAAAAAGAATTGGCCTACAAGAATTAAAACCTTGGATACAAGCATTGAATGCCATAAACAGCCAGCGAAAACGTCTCGTCTCTATGCAATAATCCACTACAAAATTACTGCCTAGATTTCTACTCAACAACTCTTTACCATACCAATCTAGTTGATCAAAAGACAATTTGTGATCTCTAAATACCAAAGACTTGGCTTTGTCAATAGTAGCCCATGCATGATCATACGCTATTGATAACCTGTAATTCTCTCTGAATATCATGAATAACTTTTACAGATCTTTTCAAGGGATTCGAACGTACTATATCAACAATCTCCCATGCAATCAAGTCTGACGAAATTCTATTGTTACTGCTAGTACAATAAGTTACCCCACATGAGTGCAAAGACACAAACCTTTTTATAACAAAAAATTCGTTTTCCTTTTCTTTAATACCATGAATAAACCATTAACAACCAATTTCCTCATTCCATTTGCACATCGCAGTTACCCTTTTTCTATCATTCTTCAAATGTTTGAATTCAAAAACCAACTCAATATAATATTTACATAATTCTGACCTAAATTCATATGCACCACCCTCAAATATTTGTCCTACCTCTTCAATACAATCAACCGAGCCAGATGTCAAATACTCATTTTTCTTATGAGAACAATATCTTGCCAAAACATCACACTTTTCATCTGAAATCTCATTCCTTTGACAATTAACAATTGCAACTAAAGACCCAGTACAAGTATTAGACATTTCAACAGCAGCTTTCACAATTCTCAAACCCAATATCCCAGCCAAATCGAACATATTATTCACATTAACATCACTTTTAGTGAACAACAACTATGGCCTAGAATGGAATATGAAACATAAACAGAATCTAAATATAAATAATTTCACCTACCACAAATATTAGCAAGCAAATGATTCAGAGACCGATTACTAGCCATATTAATCACAAGTGTTTCATCACGATATTTGCACAGCAAAATTACTGCACTCTCCATTGTAATTCGCCTATACAAAAACAAAACAAAAATAGAACATACATAAGAAACGTATCTTTTCAAACATAACAAAAACCACATCTCCTTACGAAAACCTATCTATTTCAACAAATAAATACATATACACTACCCACCAAAGAATCATTAAACTCAATAAATACATGTATATTGCCCACATACAAAAACAATAGATCACATATAACTGATTACAACAGATAAATCATCTCAAATGGACATTTTCAAAATTTAAACATAATTTCTTATTTCAACAGATAGGTAAAAATCAACAATCAGCTTATTATTTTGAACAGATAAACAATATATGCTCTTAAAAAGGCATCTATCTGTTCGAACACAAGTACAACCACAACTTTATCAAAAAAAGATATTTGTCTGAAATAATAACAATCTCCAATAATAACCTATATGTTTAAAAGCCTATCTCTAACACAAATTCCAAACAAAAAATATATATATACATAATATATATTAAAAATCTATTTGTTCAAAGAATACAATAGTACACCTATAACAAAAAATATGCTTTTAAAAATATATCTATCTGTTTAAATAGCTATATGTTCAATCCTACATTATATAAATACATCTAACACGTCCATCTTAGCATCCTCATCATGTCCACCTTAGCATCCTTATCTCAGTAACACTCATCTTATCTATATGTTTCTTAGTTGCCCAACATTCAATCCTATACAACATCTTTGGTCTAATAGTCGTTCTATAGAGCTTTCTTTTTAGTCTAATGCAACGCCCTCAAAAATAAATCCATAATATATAACTTTAACATGCATTGATAAAAGAAAACCAAATTATCATTCATTTAACAGAGTATCATTATTGAAAGACATCACATGTAATCAAAATAAATGCCCTATGGGCTTACATCTTTCCAAGCTAACACTTGGACACAAAAATGTGAGTTCTAACTCAACTACAAATTCAGCCCTTGGCTTGAGTTTACATGTAATATCAAATAAAAGAAATAACAACTAAACTAAACAGAGTCTTCAACTCTAAATCCTTCCAAGCTAATTCCTTGGAGGTAGTCCATCACCTGAACCTGAAAATGATGTTCCCTTATAGGGTGAGCCAAAGCCCAATAGAAATATACTAAACCAAATATAAGCATTGAATAAAATAATAGCATTCAATAGATGCTTAACTCAAATATCAGTTTTACTTTCCATTACTTATTCACCTTTTCAGTTTTATCAATAAGGCTCAGAACCTGGCCAAATCATAATAGTGAACTACACATCACGTTTACATTACTTCCAATATCAACAAAACAGATGAGACTAAGGCTCATATCAAAACACTTCATACTTCTTATTTGATACACATTTTAGTACTGTATCAACAACATATAGAAACACTTCTATAAATCAATAAGCACACATAATAGTGATGCTAATGGAGTCCATCCCCTATCTCCTTCCAAACAAAATCTGGTTTAGAGGTCCATCCCCTATCTTCCCCTAAACCATGGAGTACATCCCCTATCTCCTTCCAAACAAAATGCATATGCAACACACAATCAATACACGTATTTTCTGTATTAATTCAATAGTCAAAATCAATGACTTAACCAATGTGATTAGTTTCAGTTTTCTCTAATCCACATGCAAGTCTACAACAATCAAGACTATCCTCCACCGATAGCCCAAAACAGTTATTTCTAAGCAGGAAATAAATGTATCAACAAAATGTAAATTTAACATTTTCATAGGTGAGTAATTAAACTAACTAGCTACACCATTAAATCACTAAATTTCCCGATTCCTTGAATTAAACTCAATTCCACATTTTTTCCTAAATTAATTATGCAAATTAATTTATTTCAACCACTAGGGTTTTTCCCAAAATTACCAAACAACTCCCAACATATCAAAATACTAGAACTTAGGACAAAACCTATAATATGGAGTAGGAAATCCCTACCTCAAAGTAAATAACCCGAATGGAGAAGATGGAGATGATGATTCGGAATCCAAAGTGCTCTAAACCGGCCAACTCTCAGATTAAAACGAAGTCCTCGACTCACTCTATCTTTTTAATAAAGGATCTAGGGTAGGAACACACTCTAAATAGATCAAACCTAAGAGAGAAGGTGAGTGGAAGGAGAGAGAAAACATCCCTAGGGTTCTGAAATCAAAAAGTTACTAAAAAAAATGTTTTAAAAACCGCTGCTGCCTATTTAAATAAAACAGGCTCGCTCGAGCGAAGAAGTGGTCGCTCGAGCGACCAGACACAAAGAATACTCGCTCGAGCGAAGGAAATCTCGCTCGAGCCAACAACACGATGCTTCAGGTCTGCAACCCAAAAGCACGCTCGAGCGACAGAATGCTCGCTCGAGCGAAGAACTCGGAACTCGCTCGATTGAAGGAAAGCTCGCTCGAGCCAAGAAACCCTGCTTTCAGGTCTATACTAGATGCAATCGCTCGCTCGAGCTAAGAAACCCTAGCTTGAGCGAAGGACCAAAAACACGAATCTCGCTCGAGCGACAAACTTCTCGCTCGAGCGAAGTACCAAAATTTTGGGTAGCAACCATTTGCTCCCAAACACTCCCGACCTGTAACAAACCTGCCCAAAACATCCTATAACTCAAAAATAAGAAATTTAAAGGACAGCAACCACAATAATACAACAACGGGATCTACAGAACATAAGTTCGAATACAACAACCAAAAGGAAAAGACCGGGGTCGCTATAACTAATGTGTACTCATTTATCACATAGTACCCTAGACAAACTTCTCCATTTAATCCACCCCGCCTTAATTCTATGGACCACATCCTTTCCAATTTCTCCAGTCATTGTGATAATCGATCCTAAATAACGAAAATTTCCACTTTTAGATAGTTTTTGATTCTCAATCTTCACTTCTCCTTTGCTTCCATTGTTACTATTACTAAAACTACACTTTGTGTACTCTGTCTTAATTCTACTTATTCTAAATCCTTTATATTCAAGTGATTCTCTCCAAGTATCCAACTTAGTGTTAACTTCTTCTATAGTTTCATCCATTACAATATCAATTGTAAAAAGCATACATCATGGCATATCATCTTGAGTATTTCTCACGAACTCATCCATAACTAAAGCAAAAAGATCATGATTTAAGGTTGATCTTTGGTATAACCCCACAAGAATTGAAATTTCACTTGTCTCTCCAGGAGGCGACCTAATAGTGGTCACCACACCTTCATACATGTCTCTAATGCCATCAATGCAACATTTTGTCACCTCTTTCTTCTCTAATACTCACTAGATTATATCCCAAGACACTCTATTATATGCTTTCTCAAGATTGATATTATTCTCATCAAAAGATAAACGGTTTCCATTGTTGACCAAGCATAAATTATAGCGACCCCGGTCTTTTCCCATTTGATTAGTGTATCCGGACTTATGTTCCGTAGATTCCGTTGTTATCAGATTGTTGTTGTCATCCTTTAATTCTATTTGATTGAGTTTAGGATGCGTTTGACGTGTTTCGAACAGGTAGGTTGAATCTGAGTCAAGATGTTTGTCGCTCAATTTTTAGCCTTTCCGCTCGAGCGGACATTTCTGCGCTCGAGCGTAGTTTACACCCTTCCAGCATTTTCTTGGTTCCTGCAAAACTTCTGCAGGTGAGAATTCTACGCTCGAGCGGGCATATTTGCGCTCGAGCGGACATTGTTTTTGTTCTTTACGCTCGAGCGGTGTGTTGTGCGCTCGAGCGGACCTGTCCAGTATTTAAAGGCAGCAGCGGGATTTTTAGGGCAGTTTTTCATTCTTTTTGATCTCAAACCCTAAAGTTTGACTTTTCTTCTTCTCTAAACACCTTTTACCCTAGGTTTGATCTAGTTAGGGTGTGTTTCTACCCTAGTCCCTTTACAAAAAAGGTAGAAGAGAGTGAGGGCTTTCATTTAATCTGAGCATTGTTGGATTTGGAGCACTTGAAATTTGGGCAAACATCTTCGTCTTCTTCTTTTGGGTTCATCGCTTTGAGGTAGGGATTTCCTACTCCTTGTATACGTTTTAATCCTAAGTGTTAGTGTTTTGGTATGTGGGAGGTGGTTTGGTAATTTTGGGAAAAACCTTAGGGTTTTGTTATAGATTAATTCATGTAGTTAATTAAAGGGGGAATTGTGTATTGGTTAAATTCATGAGATTTGGGGAAATTGAGAATTGTTGGTATAGTTGAATATTTAATCACTCATCTGTGAAATTGATATTATATATATTGTGATATTTATTTCTTGCTTAGAAATAATTGTTTTGGGCTATCGGTGGAGGATAGCCAGTGATTGTTGTAGACCTTGCATGTGGCTTAGGTATAACTGGAATTTAGTCATTTATGTTGACTGTTAAATTAATACAGAACATTGCTTGTATTAATTATGTGTTGTATATGGCAAATATTATTTATGTTGCATATGCATTTGGTTTTGGAGGAGATAGGGGATGAACTCCACGGTTTAGGGGAAGATAGGGGATGGACCTCTAAACCGGATTTGTTGGGAGGAGATAGGGGATGGACTCCAGTAGCATCACTCTTATGTGTGCTTATTGATTAATAGGCATATGTCTATTTATCGTTGTTATGATACATCACTAAAATGTGTATCAGTAGGGAAGTATGGAAGTGAATTGATTATGATTGATACAATACCAACATTGTGTATTTGTTATGATTAGGTCTAACTTGAATTGTTATTCCTGTTGAATTGGAAGTAATGGTAATAAAAGATGAAACCCTGTTGAGTTATTTGGCCAGGTCCTGAGCCATAAGTGGAAAGTGAAATGTGCCATAGACAATGTGTCATAGGCAATATAGACATTCGTGTCATGAATCTTGTAATTTGATTATAGTGTGTTAACCATGTATCAGATGCTAATACTTTAGTTAATTCTTATGCTTGGTTTAGTATTTCTTTGCTGGGCTGTGGCTCACCCTTTATGGGAACTTTATTTTTCAGGTTCAGGTGGTTAACTCCCTCCAAGGACTTAGCTTGTGAGGAATTGAATTGGAAGATTTGCTTATTCATTTTATTTGTTTATTTGAACAATGTAATCTTTCAAGCCTAGGGCTTTATCTGTTTTGAGTTAGAACTCAGTGAATTTGTGTCCAAGTGTTAGCTTGGCAAGATGTAAGCCCGTAGGGCATTTATTTTAATGTTTATTTCATATTACTCTGATGATTTAAATAAGATAATGGTTTTCTTTTAATAATGCATGCTGTGTTTTATGTTTAATGGGTTTATATTTTGAGGGCGTTACATAAATCCAAATTGATTCTCTGACACATCTATTATGTCTCGCAATCGACGTTCCATTACTCTCTTCCATACTTTGATTATATGACATATTAGCTTGATTCCTCTATAGTTGTTACAATTCTAGACATCTCATTTATTCTTATAAATTGGCACTAAAATACTCTTCCTTCACTCCTCTGATATTTTCCTAGTCAACAAAATATTGCTAAATAACCTAGTCAACCAAGCAATTCCCTTCTTACCCAAACATTTCCAAACTTCAATAGGTATATCATCGGGTCCTAAAGCCTTATTTGATTTCATCTTCTTAAGTGCAATCTCCACTTCAAAGTTCATAATCCTACAATATAACCTATAATTTTGGTTTTCCTTATTACTGGCTATTTCCTCTCTTTTTGACCTTTCTCGATGTTCCTCATTTAACAACTTTTCAAAATAGTTCTTCTACCTCTCCTTAATCTCTTCATCATTCACTAATACCTTAGAGTCCTCACTCTTGATGCACTTAACTTGACTAACATCTTTTGTTTTCATTGGTTTTACTTAACGAAACTAGACCAATGGTTTAAATTGAAAATAAATAAAAAGAACTTAGGATTTAAATTGACAAAATTGATATTTTGTTATAAGGCTCAAACCTTAAATATTATTATTATTATTTTTTTTTTTTGTAAATTTTTAAAACAAAAATTAAATCTTATGTGATACATCATCATGCATCACATCCCACTGCGCATTACTTGCATTTTGTATTCATTCGCACCTTCACGCAATTATATAAAATAGTCAAACAATTTCAAATGCTTAACAAATTATACTAAAGTATAAGATTTTTGAGTATTTAATCTTTTTTATTTATTTTTTTACTCCTTTTCGAAACCGTTTGAGTGCATCATCACTGATGTAATGTAACCATATTGTTAAGTTATTGATCCCAATTGATTGATTTATTTATTTATTTTTTTGGGGATAGGGTAACAATCAGGAAAGCAAAACATTAATTGAACTTGTTAAGTAAAGCTTAAATTATCCACTTCTTTCTTTATGCATTTGTTAAGGATGGATTGGTTAAATATTTTAATTAAATTATAAATACATTTCTTGAGCTTTGTTTAAAAAATAGATTATCACATGTGTTTTTAAAAATTCAAAATAACCCCTTCTTAAAATTTGTCATTTAACAAAATTAACCAAAAAAAAAACAAATATTAACTAGCCTCTTTTACAACAATAAAATTGTCAAAACTATTAATTGAATTATATTTCTGATATCATTAAAAACTATTAATTAACTTAATAATTAATTAATAAAAAGGTTCATCTGAAATTGGATAATCTGATGCTTCTCTATCCTTTAGCTCTTTTGCTTTTTTCCTCTCTTTCTCTTTTTCATCTCTCTTATTATTGTTGTATTTTATTCTTTATTACTAGCATATTACTCGTGCTATGCACGGGATTTTATGATTTAAAATGAGTCATTATTGTAAAATTTGTAACTGGTCCTCCTTTTTAAATGATTCTACATAAAACTATCTTATACATTGATTTATGGACTTGTCAACTATCTCTTTCTAAGAGGGCATGATACTACTTCCCCCAATAACCCTTGTCAAGTCTCTACCCTTCACCAACCATCATCTCTCCAATTTTCATCCCATCTCTTTTGACCACATTGGCTCTTATTTAAAGCACCCATGTTACACAACCACTCCAACTTTTAATTTCTTTTCCTTACTTTTCCCCTAGGTCGACCTCTACCCTAAGTGTAACGCCCCCAAATATTTCACATATAAGTACCCTGATTAATCTTTCTTAGTTATATAATCATAATTCTCCAATCATTACAATACTGATCGATCTCTATGTTTACACTGCATGAAATGTGAGAGATTTACACAAAAAAAGGGGTCCACATGCAAGTACATATTCAATCTTTTCTAAGGTATGAATCTATAGCATGTGAGACAGATAATATAAAAGAAGCAAACACAAAAATAAGGCCTCTTAGGTTACAAGTTCCAAGGCTAAAGTCTGGTTACAAATAAATGGTTATCGAACCCATATAAGAAAAGCCCTTGGCTTGTCAAAACACAAAAACAAAACAAAGAGTCTTGTACTCTTCAAATATCCACTTGCCTTAGGTGGAATCACCACATCTTTTCCTGTAACAAATCCACTAGGGGTGAGTCATAAGCCTAGTAGAGAATTCTTAATAAAGTATATACATTTTATACAGTCATATAAAATGGATGCAATGTCATGCCATGCTATGCTCAAAATAAATATTCTTCTCATTAAATTAAAAAAAAAAAAAATGTATGCTCAATGCCCATTTGAAAATGAAATCAAACCAATTATTTCATTATAATTCAAGGAGTGGCAAATACAACTTAGGTAATTCCTAAGCAAGTGTCTACAAGTAGGTATATCAAGCATTATCAACGCTTAATTTACCGACTCCTAACTGGAAGGCATAAGCACCTACTCCGCATGTGCTTTTGGTCTTTTACCACAGACCTCAAGCCAACTTATTTCTCAAAATTACACTCCCTATCCAGATTTACCGTCGTATTTACCCCAAAACAATTTGACAACAACATATTTGTTTCGCAAAACAATTTCCTTTTCAAAGAATAATCTCAAATGACAATTCTAAAAGCAATGGTAATGCAATGAAATGGGTGATAATGCAATATATCAATACATTATAAAATTGTCCCATTTCTCAGCCATTTCTTATTTCAACCACACAATCTTCCATTGTGATCAAATCACACATCTCTACTCAATACATATATATACATAATATATATATATATATATATATTCCAGGAGGTAAATGACAATATTGCATTTCATGCGTTCTCTTTTTCGTTAATCAATTAATTCTCAACATTTCAATTATAATTCTCAATTCTTATCTTTTCAAAGCACCTAAAATAACATGCTATTCACCATACTTTAAATCAAATTACTCTTTTTCCATGGGGCTTTAACATTTGATACAAACATAGTAATTTCCCCATCATTTATCCATAATAATGCCCTACAAGCATGAATTCACAATATCTTAGCATTTTTCCCAAATCCCCAAATTCTAGGGTTTTCACAAAATTGGATTTTTCTCATTTTTGAAAATATTTTTCTCAAATAACCCTCACAATCATCAACATAGTTTATGCGCTCAAAGATTTTGAAGAATTACTAGGGAAACCCATGTTTAAAATCCCCAAGAGTTCATGACCCAAAATAATTACTCAAAATATGAGAAATTGGTTTCAAAGCAAGCGTAGATCTGTAAATATATATATATATATATATCCCTACCGCAAGCTTTAGAAGGAAAATGGAAGAAAAGCTCCAAAATCGACAGTGCCAAAACACGATCTCCACCACACAAAATGAAACTCCTGACGTGTTCTCCCAAAATTCCTCAAGGGTTCAAGAACTCAATGGATCTTGGTGGAAAGATGAATTTATGAGGATTGTTGGGTGTTTTCTAGAGAGATATGAGAGAAAAGAGAGTAAAGTGAAATGTAGAGAAAGAGAGAGTGTGGGATGAAAGTGAAAAGAGAGAGAGAGAGAGAGAGAGAGAGAGAGAGAGAGAGAGATTTCCTTAGATTTTAAGTGATTGAACACTCTTTTTGAACCTAACTCTAGATAGACCGCTTGAATGGTGGATTATGCGTTCGAGCAGTGAATTCAAACTCCTAAAATCTCTTTCTTCTGCAGGCAAATTGTTCAAACGAGAAAACTTTCGGTGAAATCACACTCCCAATATTTCAAACTTCAGAACACATGACTAGATGGACGGATTTACCACTCAAGCAACCAAGGAATCGCTTAAGTGGACTTAATTTTCAAGTAAGGCTAAAATCAACCTTAGATTATTTCCCCGTTCCCGAACTTGTTCCAACACCCAAAGACCTAAGTTGACATCTCGGAATGCACTTTTGGACAAGAGTGAATAATAACAAAGAGAAGAGTAGGTGACAACACGTGATTCATAAAGTTCAAAAGTAGCAAAGATCCCAGTATGGAATAGGAATTTTGAATTAACATTGCTAAGTTGTTTTAAAAAGGCTTGGGACACCACACCAACCCACAACATCTCTTCTCTAATCTCATGTTGCCTCCACCCTTTATCCTATACTGTCTGCTTGTTTGGCCCATTAAAATTTTAATAGAAAACCCGTGCTATGTACAAGATTTTATAATTTAAAATAAAGTAGATAACTCTATTCATATGTAACAAATAAAATAATTCATAAACAATAATTGTGATATGATTTGGATACTATTTTTTTCACATTGGGCTATCATGTTCTATGTTTTTTAATGTCACCAGCCCTAATTACTTTAGGACCATTAGGTATGTTTCTTAGTGTCATGAATCTTAATTATTTTAATTAAATAGATTTGTTTTATAATTTTTTTATTAATAATAGAAAATGCAAATAATCATAATATAAAAAAAAATTAAAAAGTTGATGATGCAAAAAGTTTATCATTTTGTTGTCGCAATTAATCATGAAAGACTTTGAATAGTAGTCTATTGTCAAGTAAATTTTTTTGGATCATGCCTTCAAGATATATATTATCACATGATAACATTTTCATTAGATTTTTGTAATTGACAATCCCATTTGAAAAAATTTATTTTAGTTGTAATTTTATTTGCTTATTTGTTTCAATGAGGTTTAAGTGTTTAAATGCAAATTCAACTCGAATTGTGCCTGTGTAGAGGAGTTTGTGCTGGCATTCCGTATTTTGAGCATTCTTTGTTTGCCAATTCACTAACTATGTATGAGAATTGAGCTATCTAGTTAGCTTGTGGGGGTCCAGGGGCAACTTCCTCTAGCGGGTTCGAGGTAGTGCATATGTGGGGTTGAGGGACAATGCCCTCGAAGCCAAGAAGAAAGTCAAAGTGGTTTGATCACTCGAGCGTCTTTTGTGTACTCGAGCAATGAAGTGGATCATCTAGTATCTCTACTTACAAACTGAACTTTTGGGAAATATGTTTTACCGCTTGAGCGGCAGATATTGCGCTTGAGCGGTTGGCTTATATGTGAGCACTGCCTTTTAGTCGCACCGCTTGAGCTGTCTTTGTAACTATATTTAGTATAAAATGTGTTGTTTTCTATTTTTAGGGTTTAACCTGTCCAAATTCTCAGAGAAGAGAGCTACCAAGGTTTTCTGTATTGGAGAGTGTTTATATATTAGTTTCCTTGATGATTTAAGAGTGATCGATAGATCTATGAGTTTCACATTGATATCATCAAGGGGTTTGTTTTTATTATTTCATTCACAAAAAAGAGAGGTGTTCGTCGGTGGATTCCAGGGAACTTGATCTAAAACTTTGGTGGATTCCGGAGTAGCTTATCATCGTAGATTTAACATTAGCGTTGTGGATTCAACATTAGGCAAAGAAATTTCGAGGTGAAGACAGTGGTGGAAGAGGCACATCGGGTTTGGTTCAATTTGGGCGTAGATTTGCTAGGTAATTGTGGGCTCTCGTGTAATTCCTTTTTGTCTTCTTAATGGATTATTTTGTTGCTTTTGCTCGTGGTGGTCTTTTTTTTTATTTATTTTTTTATCACAATTGGAGGTGCTCCAATTGTAATTTTTTCTACGTTAGATCATTGTACTGATTTATTGTTGACTGTTTGATTGAGATTGATATCTTATGTTTAAAATTGAAATATAATCACAAATTAATATCTCGAAAGTTTTTAGATTTTTTTCAATATTAGTGGGTTAGTAGAGTTAGATTGCTATAACAAGTTGACATCACTTCATTAACACAAACTTGAGATCTTATTTCATTGGCACCTGAATGTTTACGCATGACCACTTGAGCTACAACTTGAGTCGGGTCAAGCGTTTATATAATTTTTATTTAAAAAAAGGACCTTGTGTAAATAAGGGTGGCCTTTTTTTCCTACTTCGCTCCACCCTCACATTCCCCACACAGCCCCACATGGGTTTTTCTCGCTCCAATAAGGAAGTAGGGTGGGGACGAGTTTTGCTTCCCTTGTCTTGTTCTAATCCACTCCGATCTTTGTCCCGTTTATGTTTATTATATATATATATATATATACGTATAATAAGACAGCTTGGTTTTCAAAAATATGTATCTCTTATAATTAGGGCTAGTTTGGCATAACTTAAATAAGTCAAAAAGTCAAAAAGTCAAAAAGTTAAAAAGTCACTATCTTATTTAAGTCACATCATCTTATTTAAATCACATCACCTCTCTAACACATCACATCAAACCCAACCCAAACCCACCAATA
The DNA here is from genome assembly GCA_022316695.1 of Camellia oleifera. NCBI lineage: Eukaryota > Viridiplantae > Streptophyta > Magnoliopsida > Ericales > Theaceae > Camellia > Camellia oleifera. The sequence goes on from CM039306.1 coordinate 63,107,449, forward strand.
AGTCAAAAAGTGCACTGTTTTAGGACATCCCAAACCAACCCTTAGTTTGGACGGCTGACATTAATCTAACTTAAGATCCAATGGTTCACCAAAATAAGTTGGATTGTTGTTTTCCTGCCCATGAAGTAGAGTGGTGTTTTGAGAAGTTCATAAAAAGCTAACTTTTTAACCTCTTGACTTTTTAAACAAAAAAAATTGACTTTTTAAACTAAAAAAGCTGATTTTTTTGATTAAATAAATTAAAAAACCAAAAAAATGACTTCTTTTTTTAGCTTCTTCCCAAAGTGCCTTAGAGTACATAACATGCCTCCTTTTCTCTCAAAAATAAAATAAAAATAGTCTGCCTCTTTTCTTTCTCTTAAAAACATTGTTCGTTCTGTGACTGAATGAAGAACACAAGACAGAGTGATCCTGTCTTTCTTTCTCTCACCATCCCATCCTCAACCCTTATCCAGCAGAGTAGTTTCTCGTTTGCGATTGAAGTGCAAACTGCCAAGCATAGAAAGGCTTGCCCATCCTGAGTTCTATTTTTTGTTTTTATTTTTAATCTTGAACCCTAAATTGATTGTTGAATCACACCCTCAGTTCTATTTTATGTTTTAATTGTTAAACTTTAACCCTAAATTGAGTATCTTGAACTCTAAATTGATTATTGAATCACACCCTTAGTTCTATTTTTGGTTTTTACTGTTAATCTTGAACCCTAAATTGATTATTGAAGCACACCCTTAGTTCTATTTTTTGTTCTTATTTTTAATCTTGAACCCTAAATTGATTATCTTTTAACCCTAAATTGATTATTGAATCACACCCTCAGTTCTATTTTTTGGTTTTTATTTTTAATATTCAACCCCAAATTGATTATTGAACCACACCCTAAGCTCTGTTTTTTGTTTTTAGTCATGAACCCTAAATTGATTATTGGGTACTAATTTATCAAAATGATTGGGATTTTTCACCTTAAAATCGATTTGTCTATTATCTATTGTCGATTTGTGAATAGCTTGTTTTCCCTGATATGTGTTTGTGTTTGAAAACCTTATTTTTTGTGTTGTATGTAAAAGTTGTTTGGACATTGTTTCATACAGATACTATATTGCAATTTGCACATCCTAACTTCTTGTTTTTTATTTTTTACATGCATGTCAAAAAAGGTTTCGAATTGCAGTTCAATTGGACTCAATAATTCCTGTTAATTTTTTATTTCTTGGCTGTCTAATTATATGTACCCATTGTTACTATTAGGTTGTTGCTGTACATATATTCCTGCATTAGTTTTTGTACACACATGTAAACGTCTGCTCCATATAGATTCCATAATTATTGTGCATAGAGTTCCGAATTTTTTTGTAGTTTTTGTACATTAATTCTTGCTTTAGTTTAAGTTGTTTGATGTAGTAGCCTGCTTACAAAAAAGATTTGAGTAAGTTGCTTGGATGATTTGGTTATCAATTGTAAAATATCTGTCTGCTCCAACTTCAAGATGGTTCAACTTGATGTTACTATTAAGGATGAAATTAAGTTTCGTAGTACATAAGTTTTGGTTAGATGGAAAACATAATGGATTGTGCTTTTCAAGAAAATACAATCCCATATAGAGTAGAATTCTGGATTCTGGATTCTGGACATCTGTTGCATGTATGAGCCTTATGTGATGAATTCTGGATTTTTTTTAGTCTCAAATTTCATTTGATGAACATTTCTCTCTGTGAATGAGTTTTGTAAACGAGTTCAGCTTTTATTTATTTATTTATTTACTATTATTTTTTAAGTAGATATATATTTTATATAACATTCTCTCTCATTTTTTGTTCTTCTCTTCTATTCCCATTTCCATTAATAGCATGTAATCAGCTTCTTTTTGTTCTTTTATTTATTTTAATTTTTAAATTTTTTTTGTGTTGCATATAGAATGGTATATGTAATTTCTTTTTTGTTGCATAATATCATGGTTACATGTAATCCCAAGGGGTTGGCTTGGTGGTAAGGCCTTGGGTCGTGGGGGTGTACCCCCTCCAAGGTTCAGGGATCAAAATCTTTTAGGTGCTAACAATTTCTTGGGGCCATCGGACTGGAGGAAAATCCTTAAATTAATCGTGGTGCACTTGCGGAAAACTCTTTGCCAAGAGCCTGTGTGCCCATGAGAATTAGTCGGGCTTTGATTTGAACATCCTATTGCCAATCAATAAATAAATAAATAAATAATATCATGGTTGCATGTAATTCCCTTTGTTTTTCCTTCTTCTTTTTGACTATTTTATTTATTTATTTTCTTTTCCCATTTCCACCGTAATGCCCCTCTCTTCTTACTTTCGTAATATTTTTTTTTGTTGCATATAACATTTGTCATGTATTTTTTTGGTTGCATAATGTCGTGGTACAAGTAATTCCATTTTTTTTCTCCTCCTTTTCGACTATTTGTTTATTTTTTCTTCATTTTCTTTTCCCATTTCCACTGTAATGCCCCCCCTCCCTCCCGCCCTTTTCTTCTTCTTTCTTGACTATCAATTTCTTTTGCTTGTTTCTAGATTTTAGGTTTTTCATATTTTTATTTTGGATGTTTTGGATTTTAGGTCCTTTTGTATATGTTTTTCATTTTCAGTTTCATTCAAATTTTCAGATTTCTTCCCCCCCCCCCCCTTCTCTCTCTCTCTCTCTCTCTCTCTCTCTCTCTCTCTCTCAAATTAGGTTTCACTTTATCCAAAAAAATGATTGATTGAGTGTAAAGTACAGACTAAACACTAGATTATTGATTTCAGTTTTCGCTTTTTATTTTTTATTGTGGATTTATTACCGATGGTTGTTCCTCATGAAGGTTGTTTATATTATGAAGTTTTTATGATTTTGAAGTAATTTTAGCTTGTGTGATTTAGTTGATATTTATAAATGTAAATATCTTCCCACCAATTGACAAAAAAAATGACAAAAAAAATCAAAAAAATTTACAATGTGGTTGGTTTTGATTGGGGTAACATTGTGTTGGGAGTGCCTTTATACACTGGGAAAAATATGTATGTTTTAATGTTCTTATGCTTTGGCTTCGATTATGCATAAGAACAAGTTTTAGATTTAGCAAAGAAGATAATTAGCTCATAATTGAGACATCTTCATGATTAAAATCCCCAAAAAATAAGTACTTTGCTTGAAAATGATTATGCTTTAACTATTGTTTTTGGGATGCATAATTTTATTCAATTGCTTGATTTGTTAGTACTATGATAAGGAATTGGCTTCTTACTTTGTTATGATAGATTGGATACACTTTTGTGTTTGGTTTGTGATGCATATATTAATGTATAGTTACTATTGTTGTGTGTATTGGTTAGATTAATTATGGTCAATAATAAAAGAAACACATGAAGATTTAAATATAGAGTCGGCCTATTCTTTTTTAACTTTTTTTTTTTTTTTTTCTGTCTATGTTTTTAGACTAAATTTGGTCTTTAATATTGAGATATGTTTAAACAACTACGATTCGATCGACACAAATATTTATTGCTTGCTTCCTTATAGATTGCTCACTCTTTAATATATTTTGAGTATGAATTGTTCGAATGAATATGTATTTCTGTTGTATTGCTGACAGATTTTAACACCATTTATCTACATCCTCCAAATATGGACAATGGCACTACTTTTGGTCGTGTAAATTGTCTCATTTTTTTTTTAATACACTTTTTCCTCCCTCTATTTTCGTTCTAATAAAATCCTCTTTTATTTTTATAGGTGGATGGAGACTTGCACCAAATTGTAAGATGAGCTCTCATCTTCTTATTTAATTACATTTTTCTTAATAATATTTTTTTTTTTTTTCAGATTCATATATTTACTCCTTTTATACATTTTCTTTTATATATATGGGTTCAGTGTCTACAAGAGAGAAATGCTGGTGTTGTGATCTGTGATGAACAATATCGTAATGTCATCCAGGTTCACAAGGTAAACCCAAAACACAAATGGATTTGTTTATCATTTTATTCTAATTTTTTAGATATATTTTTTTATATATATATTCGAAAGAAAAATGAGAAGGGAAAGGCAAATGCAATGTCCAAGAAAAAAGAGAAGGCAAGCTTGACTAGCAATGGAAAGTAAAATGCTGGTATAGTTTTTCAATATTTCATTTTAAAGTTTGTTATTTGTTCTGCAAATTATGGGAATGTGACGAGCCTTTCTAGGAAATAAATGTACTTTATTTTTATTTTTTGAAATTGTAATGGCTGATGTGTATTGTTTGTTATTTAATTTTTATAATATTTTTTAGAATTGTAGAGTACTGGTCAGTGTGCATTGTTTGTTATTTAATTTTTATTTTTCTTTTTTGGGATTACAGAGCACTAGCTAGTATGTATTATTTGTTGTTTAATTTTTGTTATTATTTTTTTTTGGATTGCAGAGCACTTGCGGGTGTGCATTGTTCAGTGTGTTGAGGTTTCCGTAGCATTTTTTGGTAGCGAATGTATAATAGATACGAAACGTTTATGATTGAGTTATATATAAAACGTTTTAAAAATGTTTTTTTTTTTTTTGTTTTTTTGCTTTTTCTGTTTTTATTTTTTTAAAAGCAGTCATATAATAAAATTAAAATATATGCTTAAGTTGCCTAGGGAGTGCCTTTAAACATGAGTTATTTCTAGTGTGTGTATATATATATATATCATCAATATGATAAAATTACAAACTTGCCCCGTGACATCCCTATGCGTAAGGCTGGCTTTTCATATTGACCACGTAGGACTTTGTAAGATATAAGCTGTCATTCTCGTCATACCATTCGATATCCTTTTAGAATAATTCTATGGATACTTCTATTAAAATTTTTATTAAAAGTCTAAGAGGTTAAATTTAATTAGTTATTAAAAAAGCATGATACTTGGACATTCAATGATATTTAGATACATGTTTTTATTGCGGATGTTAGTAAACGTTTTATTACCTATTGTATTGCTCATTTTTTAAATATATTTCTCTCTCAAATGATCTATCATATTCTTCCCATATATTCCTTCATATATATGGTAATTGATTTTTTGGTTGTGATCAATCTAAAAACATTATATTTTAGGTTTTGAAAAAAAATAAAAATGTACATAATCTAAGTGAAGTTTAATTTGACATTGCAAAATGACTCTCATATAGTTCTTTTCAATAATCTTCAATATTAATTTTTCTCCAATAAAAAAATTTACTCCAATAATATATCATTGTGGTAATTTTTTTATTTAATTTTATTGTAAGTTGCATGCTAAATTTCACCTAAATATTTTTCTTTCATTTAATGTTTTAAAATCGTTCTTTCCAAATTTATTTCAAAATAAATCATAATTCATATTACTCCGAGATTTCTTCTAACAATATCAAAACTCTTTTTATTGAGTAAAAGGAAAACATATAATTTACGGTCATTTGTGAATTGAGAGATTTAAAATTAGGGGACTTGCGTATAGGTCATAATAAGTGAATTTATTGTTCAATATGTCTTGTGATAATTAATGATATTTTTCAACAAATATTATTACAAAAATGTTACTAATTGTTAATTTTTAGCGACAGTTTGAAAATTTTGTCACAAAAAAGTCATTAATTATAAGTTTTAGTGATAGATTAAAAAATCCTCACAAAAAAATGTCATTAATTTTCAACTTTTAGCGACAATTTAAAAAATTCATTACATAAAAACGTCAATTGTAAGTTTTAGCAACAATTAAAAATAATCATGACAAACAAATCATTAATTGTTAATCTTTAGCGACATATGCAAAAAATTGTCACAAATTTATTTTTAGCAACAATTATATTAGGACTAACTTCCAATAGAATTAATGGGAATTAAATCCAACTATTAGGACTTATTAGTAAATTATCCTTAAAATTATTGAATTTTATTTCCTATTTGGCTGCTAATTGTGAGTCTAGAAGTTTATTTAAAGAAATATTTATATGGGATTTGACTCCCTAAATTACAATTTCCTATGAGTCAAGAATTATATTTAAGAAAAGATTTATATAAAATGGAGGTTTTGTTTGTTTGTTTGTTTGTTTGTTTGTTTTTTTTTTTTTTTTTTTTCAACTGGATTTACATAGGATATTTTATTTATATTGTGGATTTACATAGGATATATTTATTTATATTGTGGATTTACATAGGATTTTGATTATACATGTTTATGAGTGAAGAATTTTTACTTTCATGAGTTTGAAAAAATTAATAGAAGGTGTCAATGATTCGCAAATTTGGACTACGTATTAGTGAAGACATCTTATTTTCATTGACTTTGATTGGCTTATGTTGATTTGTGAGCGTGGATTTTACTTAAAGGAAGAATTATATGGAATTTGACTAATTTGATTACAATTACTTGTGAATGAAGAATTTCATTTAAGTAATCATGGATTGTAATCCAACAGTAACATAAATTATGAAAGAGTTTTAAACATCAAAGATCAAATGGATTCTTTATATTAAGACATGTACAAAATGGATGAATAAACCAAATCACATAAAAAAAATTGAGATGTTATCGGATGCAATCTAAATTCATTTTTTGATAAATCAAATACACAAATTCTGAAAATTGTACAAATAAACTCATTAGTCACCAGGGACATTGGCGAATAAGTCAAATGAAGTCCAAAAATTTCATCAATCGAACATTATATAGAGGAAAAAAACTAAATTAATAAAATTGGTAAAATGTTATGGAGATGCATATATAAATTGTAGATAGTTATTTCAAAATCATTTCACAGACTTCGGATATGAAGATACCAAATTCATAGAACCCAAGATGACTGTAAAAAATAACTGATTCTAGTTACTAACAAACATAATTAATCAATCCAATGTTTGCAATAAAACTAATGCTTTTTATTTGAAGAGTAAGCCACTTAAAAAAACTCAGAAACATGTATAAAAAATGGACAAATTACAACGGTAATCTTTGTACTTTGGTTTTTGTATTATTTTAGTTACTGTAATTTCAATTGGTTTGATTTTGACATTGAATTTATGATTTTGTCTGAATTTAGTCCAATTGATAACAATTCTTAGTGGTTATTTATAAAATAATAAGCAAATAAGCATCAAATGTTATATTTTAAAAAGATAAAATTATAAACTTATTGAACTTAGTTTATCTCAACAAATTTAGTGATAATTTTTCTTGAAAAACACTAATGATATTATCAATTGGACCAAATTAAAACAAGATCTAAAATTAAAGATCAAAATTGAATTAATTGAAAATATAAGGACCAAAATGTCATAAGAGTAAAATAGAGGAACCATTGGTGTAATATGTCAAAAAAATAAAATAAAATCTATATGATAAATTGAATGGACATGTTTCACTACATCCAGACATGCTTATATATATATATATATATAACCTATATAAACACATTACACTTACATTGCAAGAATAAAGTATCAATCACACAATGTTGATTCAAAGAGTATCTATGTGAGAGGGTAATTTATATACTAGTAGGCCGAGCTGGGTATTGGGCCTTAGGGCCGAAATGAAGAGGGCCGAGTAGAAGGGCCATGTAGAATACTCCGGTTTGGAGAAGTAACTTAGAAGATAGACCGGTTGCGCAGCCGTGGTGGTTAGCTCGGTCTTGGAGGGACTTAGCTCTACTCCGGTTGAGTGGAGTAGCACGGAGGTTTCGGTCTTCGATAGTTACTTCGGTTATAGCATGTGAGGAACCGAAGTAAGCTGTGGTTCTAAAGAAAGCTCGGTTTTAACTCCCCTTATGGGTAGCTCGGTCTTAGTATGGGAAAGCCGAGGTAAGGGAGAGTAAAGTAAGGGCCGAATTGGTGGTCACTTCGGTCCTGAAGTAGTCCGGTCATAAGAAGAACCATCCCACTTGGTTTAAGCAGTGAGGGGGGTGTTGGAGGATAAGCATTGTCTTCCAAAAGTATGAATCCAAGGAGGACTCTACGCAAGGAGGAGTAATCCTAGAAGGACTCTGCACATGGAGGAATAAGAGTCCTATCAGGATTGTGCCACGCGAAACTTATATAAGCTCACTCATATCACCTTTGGAGAGGTAATGCAACCTTTGCTCCCTGAATACATTGAGCTTTTGCCTTCCTGTCTTGCTTACTGACTTAGGCATCGGAGAGGTTTCCGGCGCACACCCGCCGGCTAGCTCACGTTTGTATTTTCAGGTGGTAGAACGACGTCATACGGAGGAACGCAGACTTGATCAACAGGATTATACGAGAAGGTGTATTTCTTTCCCGTACAATTGGCGTCGTCTGTGGGAAACAACAGACAAGAACAATCTCTTGATCAAGCTTTCTCTCGAAGATCAATGGTGAACAACGAAGAGTTACCCCAGTCCGCCATCGACGGACAGACCCCAGATGGGGGTGCAAGGCGCGAGGGCCTACCCTTGGTCGCTCCCATGGCGAACCTGGAGCAACGACAAACCCCCAGGAGGGATGCCAGGGGTAGAAGGAGGAATAACAGCTCTCATCCCTCTCGTTCGCAAAGCCCAGAAAGACAAAGGCGCAGGGTTGATCCTCAAGTTCTGGAGGATCGCGTCAGAGAACAAGACGAACTAATACGGCAGATGGCGGCGGACATGGAATCCTTAAAGCGCCAGATGAAGGGTAAGGAAGTGGCGACAGGAGAGGGGCGCAACAACAAGACACCCCCTTGCCACTCAGAGGGTCGTAGTAGGAATTCTACACCCTCTCGACCAGAGAACAGAAGCCTCAGGACAGGCGACACGCGATCCGTATCATTTAGGACTCGTCACTCCAGGTCTGAGAGGGCGAGATCTGAGAGGTCCTACACGGAAGGGAGCACTTATTGGCCTTCGCATACACACCAGACAAGGTCTAGACAGACAGAATTACCCAGATCGTCCGACCTGCGATCCATGCTAGAAGAGAAAGCAAGATGGAAGGAGGACGCCAGGGCGCGCGATCCATACAGGGTTCCTGCCTTGCAGCGGTTGGCTCCTCGGACGCATGGAAGCGTCGAGGTTGGAATGCCAATGCCGCGCCCGGCGTATGAACCAGCGGACAAGGCATTGGCGAGGCTGCAGACCTCACCATTCGTCCAAGCAATAGAGAACGCGCCCCTTCCGTCAGGCTTCGTACAGCCTAAATTCACAACGTATGAGGGGAAGACGGACCCCTACTCGCACTTAAGCCACTTTCGCCAGGTCATGGCTGTATACCGGCGGAACGAGGCCTTGATGTGCATCCTATTCCCTTCAAGCCTCGGCGACCTCGGTTTGACTTGGTTTGAGAAGCTTCCAGAGGGCAGCATAGCCCCCTGGGCGCTATTGGCAGAGGCGTTTGTAACACGGTTCAGAACAAACACAAAAACCCCGGTGGAAATCGACCAGTTACTCTCCATCGACATGGGCGACAAGGAGACCCTGAGGTCATACAACAGTCGCTACTGGGAGACATTCAACCAGATTGGGGACTGCCCAACCAACCTCGCCATTGCGCAATACAAAAGAGGCCTTCCAGTCGGGAACAGACTGAGGGACTCTATCACCATGACACCACCTCTCACCATGGAGGCCCTGATGGAGAGAGTGCACCAGCACATCAGGGTGGAAGAGGATGGCGCTCGTGCCAAAGAAAAAACTGGCGTGACCACAACACCAGAGAGGAAGACCTCAGCAAAGGTCAATACGATAGATCGCCAAAACCGAAACGGACGAGGCAGACGAGACAATGGCGAGGACCAGGACAAGAGATGGTTAAGAGTCCGCACCGCCATAACCACGGTATTCAAAAAGCCGATCTACCGTATACTTAGCGAGATTCGAGACGAGCCTTTCGTCAAGTGGCCAGCCAGGCTAGGCGAGGCCCAAAAGGACTATGATGACAGATCCAGATGCACCTTCCACAAAGAAAAGGGGCACCACACTGAGAATTGCACGCCATTGAGACAGCATCTGGAAGAATTGGTGGCAGCAGGCCACCTGGACAAATACATCGAAGGAGGGGCACAACCAGCCCCGCAGGACCATAACAGCCCCAATGGGATGCCGATCGACGCCCCTCCCCAAGGCGTCATCAACGTAATACATGGAGTCTTTGAACCTGAGCGTGTATGCGAGCTCAGAGGTTCAATCAAAAAGGCAGAGCACTTAAGGGAGGTGCTAAGTGCCCAACCGGTTGCTAAGAAGGGGAAGACAGAGGCCACAAATGTCATTTCTTTTTCGGATAAAGACTTGGCAAGGATTTATTGCCCACACAACGATGCCTTGGTCGTCACTCTTCGAGTCAAGGATTTTGACGTCAAGCGGATTTTGATCGACCAGGGTAGTTCATGCGAAATCATGTACTATGAAACCTTCAAGCAACTGAAGCTTCAAGATAAGGACTTAGCCCCTGCCGTATCCCCTTTGATTGGATTCAATTCTATGCCGGAGTGGCCAGTCGGCAAAATCATCCTTCCAGTCAGGGCGGGAAGTGTGACGAAGCAAGTGGAGTTCTGGGTGCTGAAAGTCCCCTCCACCTACAACATCATCTTAGGCAGAACATGGCTGCATGCCATGCGCTCGGTGGCATCCTCCTACCACCAAGTGATGAGGTTCCCCAACGACAGCAGAATAATTGAAAAAGTGTACGGGGACCAGGTTATGTCCAAACAATGTTTCGTCACTACGAATGGTAGCCGCGCTGCAAAAGGATACGTTCATTCGGTTGAAGAACCAGAGAGTAATGAACTATTCGCGAATGTTGGCAAAGCAGCTAGTCAGAAAGCTGTAGAGGACTTGGTGGAAGTCAGGATAGATGAGAAGGACCCGGATAAGTTCTTCTTACTTGGCTCATCATTGTCCAGCATTGAGAGATTGGAAGTCTTGGAATTCCTGACCTCCAACATCGAATTGTTCGCCTGGACCCCATACGACATGCCAGGAATCGATCCCAACTTCATCTGCCACCAACTCAATGTCCACCCTTCTGCCAGGCCAGTCATTCAGCGCACCCGCAGATCGGCGCTCCATCACGCCGAAATAGTAGCAGAAAAGGTGGGAAACCTACTAGAAGCAGGGGCAATCAGAGAGGTACATTACCCCAAATGGATCTCCAATACGGTCGTGGTGCCAAAGAAGAATGGCAAGTGGCGCGTTTGCGTCGATTACAAGACGGTCAATAAAGCATGCCCGAAGGATAGCTTCCCCTTACCAAGGATAGATCAATTGGTGGACCTAACAGTTGGACACAGCAGACTTAGCTTCCTTGATGCATACAGAGGCTACCATCAGATAGCCATGCACGAACCGGATCAGGAAGTAACATCCTTCACCACTCCAAGAGGACTATACTGCTACAAGGTCATGCCCATTGGCCTGAAGAACGCAGGGGCGACATTCCAGAGAATGGTCACCAAGATGTTCGAGCCATTGTTAGGCAGAACAATGGAGGCTTACATCGACAACATGGTGGTCAAAAGCAAGGATGCGGATGACCACCTCAAGGACCTAGATGAGATGTTCCAGATCCTGAAGAAACACAAGCTGCGCCTTAACGCTTCTAAGTGCGTATTCGGTGTAGGGTCTGGCAAGTTTCTGGGTTTCCTGGTGACCAACCAGGGTATTGAGGCAGACCCCTCCCAAATCAAAGCGATTCAGGAGTTAGAAAGGCCTAACTCAGTGAAAGAAGTGCAGCATCTCACCGGCATGGCAGCAGCGCTTAACCGATTCATAAGCCGGTCTTCAGACAGATTGCGTCCATTCTTTCAGTCATTAAAAGCTAAGTTTGAGTGGGACGAAGAATGCGACCGAGCTCTGGAGAGTTTGAAGGAATACATGTCTTCTCCATCACTACTTGTCACCCCAATACCTGGAGAAGAACTCTTCCTCTACTTGGCAGTATCGCAACATGCAATTAGTGCAGTGTTGGTCCGCGCAGAAAGGATCCAACACTTGCCCATCTATTATGTCAGCAAGACGCTACTAGGCGCCGAAACACGATACTTGCCACTAGAGAAACTGGCATTGGCCTTGATGATGGCTTCAAGGAAGTTGTCGCATTACTTTCACGCCCACACAATAGTTGTTCTCACAGCCTTTCCTTTAAAAGCTTTATTTGAAAGGGCGAACTTCTCTGGGCGAATTCTGAAGTGGGCAGTAGAGTTGGGACAATACGACATCAAGTTCCAACCCAGAACTGCTATAAAGGCACAAGCACTAGCAGATTTTGTTGCAGAGTTCACCCCTGGAAGTCATCACATCAGCCCAATCGACCTGACTGAAACAGCCGAACTAAGGATAGAGGTTGACGTCGGAATAACGCAACCCCTAGTACTGGTTGCTCAGTCAGGCCCCAAGGCGGACCAGAGTAAAGAAAGGGAGGAAGAAATGAACCATGCTACACCAAGTCAGGACTCACCGACCAGCAAAGACTTGGTGCAAACCGAGAGCAAGGGGCAGACAGCAAGCATCGACTCGGAAGAAGCTACCAGCAACGTGGAAGATCCCAAGACCTCATCTGATCCCTCCACCTGTTGGAAGTTGTTCGTTGGAGAGATGTGGAAGCTCTTCGTGGATGGAGCATCCAATAGGCATGGAGCAGGACTTGGCATAGTCCTCATCTCTCCAGACGGCCTAGTAGTAGAGCAGGCAATCAACCTAGGCTTTCCAGCGTCAAACAACGAAGCGGAGTATGAAGCGCTTCTGGCTGGTCTCAAGTCAGCATTCTACATGAAGGCCACCAAGCTAATGGTCTACAGCGACTCACAGCTGGTGGTAAACCAAATATCAGGCGACTACGAGGCAAAAGATGATAGGATGGCCAAGTACCAAGACTTGGTCAGAACAGAGATAAAGAAGTTCGAAGTAGTGAGGATAGAACAGATTGGCAGAGAGGAAAACAGCAGAGCAGACGAACTCGCAGGCTTCGCCTCAATGGCAGACACCTCAATTCCCCATCCGCTACTAATCGACTATCTGCCTAGACCAAGCATTGAAGACCCAGAAGCTGAAGAAGTATGTTGTGCAGAGTTAGGTCCTTCATGGATGGATCCCATCATACTATTCCTAAAGGACGGCACCCTCCCAGAAGAGAAGAAAGAAGCCAACAGAATAAGAGCAAAGTCGCAGCGGTTTTGGCTCTCTCCATCTTTGGCATTGTACAAGAAATCGTTCACAGGACCTTACTTAAAGTGTGTTCACCCCAGCAAAGTGGAAGCATTCCTGTTCGAAATACATGAGGGGGTATGTGGCAGCCATCAAGGAGGGAGATCATTGGCATACCGAGCTATTTCACAAGGATACTGGTGGCCATACACGCAAGCAGATTCAGAGAAGTATGTCAAAAAATGCGAAAAGTGTCAGAAGTTTGCGCACCAAATACACCAACCTGCTAGAGAACTCCTACCTTTGACTAGTCCATGGCCTTTCGCAATGTAGGGCTTAGACATAGTAGGTCCACTTCCAACAGCACCAGGCAACAGGAAGTTCTTTCTTGCGGCAACAGACTACTTCACAAAGTGGGTGGAAGCAGAAGCCTTAGCATCAATCAAGGAGAAAGATGTGAAGAAGTTTGTCTGGCGGAACATCATTACTCGCTTTGGCATACCAAAAGCACTGATTTCAGACAACGGCACTCAGTTTGATGGTAAAATTTTCAGAGGCTTTTGCGAAGAATACAAGATAGAGTTCTACAATTCTACACCGGCGTATCCCCAAGCAAACGGTCAAGCCGAGGCGTCAAACAAGGTAGTTTTGGACGGATTGAAGAAAATGTTGGAGAAAGCCAAAGGCAAGTGGGCAGAAGAGCTCCCTCATGTTTTATGGGCTTATCGCACCACACCACGGCGGTCAACAGGAGAAACTCCATTCTCCTTAGCCTATGGCATGGAAGCAGTCATCCCATTAGAAGTCGGACTCCCCACAATCCGGAGCGAAAATTTTGATCCAGACCTAAATGGCGAAGCTATAGCACTGGAACTTGACCTTGCGGAAGAAAGAAGAGACAGAGCATTGGTTCACATCGCCGCCTACCAACAAGAACTATCTAGGAAGTATAACAAAACAGTGCATCCGAGACAATTCAAGATCGGCGATTGGGTACTTCGCAAAGTTATGGGCAATACATTGGTCCCAGGAGATGGCAAGTTAGGGCTTAACTGGGAAGGTCCTTACAAAGTGGTCGGATTAGCAGGAAAAGGGGCATACCACTTGGAAGATGAGGACGGCAAAGCAATTCCTAGGCCATGGAACACTGCCAATCTTAAGTTATTTTACTTTTAGCTTTTTCTTTTTTCCCTTTAAGTATATGTAAGTTTTCCCTTCATCAATAAAACAAATCGATTCTTTTTCAGCATATTTGATTTTAGTAGAAAGTAACTTTTGTAAGTTAGTAGCATTGTAAACATAGTTGGCCGGATTAAACCAACTATAACCCCTCCTAAGCCCAGGATAAGGATCCAGGCTGCAAGACGTTTGGTCGGAATAACCAAACACTAGGTTGGCTGGAAAAACTAACCTAAAGGTTGGCTGGATTAAACCAACTCTCTGTACTCTTCAGCCGAAGTAAGTGTATGGCTGAAGAGTGGTTGGCTGGATTAAACCAACTCTCTGTACTCTTCAGCCGAAGTAAGTGTATGGCTGAAGAGTGGTTGGCTGGATTAAACCAACTCTCTGTACTCTTCAGCCGAAGTAAGTGTATGGCTGAAGAGTGGTTGGCTGGATGAAACCAACTCTTGTTACTCTTCAGCCGGAGTAGGTTATATCGGCTGAAGAGTGGTTGGCTAGTGAGCTAGCTAGCTAGCCGAGATCACAGTTGGGCAAATGAAGGTATTGAACATTCATTACAAGTGCAAGCATACACACACAAAACCGGAATAAGAGTTGAAGAAAATTTTTTTTCATTAACAAACAAAGAAGTACAAGTGGAGGGGCTGCAGCCCGGTTACAAAAAAGTTCAAATACAAAAAAAAAAAAAAAGACAATCAACGTAAGAGATCTTCAAATTCGGCGTCAAAGTCATCAACAGCATCCGTGCGGAGTCCGGTGTTGGTGGGGGGGACGGTCTGAGTTGGGAGTCCGGTTACAGCAAGCACATCGGCTCCAGTTGGCTGCGCATCAGTGAGACCCTCAATAACTGGCTCTGACCGGACTGTTTGCTCGTTCGGTCGATCATTGACGGCCGGAGTATCCGTTGACTCGTCCTCATCGTCTTCTTCGTCATCAGATGACCCCAGAAATTGCTTCTGGATATCGTCAGCATAGTCTTGCAGTGAAGCCGGAATGAAGTACTCGGGAGCGTTGTAGACCTCGATTTCAAGTCCACAACCGATCTTCTCCACTGCACTTCTCCAACCACACTTGAAGAATAAATCTTTAGTTGCTTCACATTGTTGGGTATAGCCAGCTTCGGTTTCTTTGAACCCCTCCTTGGACGCATCTTCAACTTTCTTCTTCCACTCCGCTATTTCGGCGTCCTTTTTGCTCTCCAGTTGCGCCATCTCCCACAAGTACTGGTCTTTCACCTCGGTCACGGTGCGCTGTTTGTCACTGTCAGCCGAGGCAACCAGTCTGGTCAGACGAGCTACCTCGGCCTCCAGTTCACCGACTTTTCTGGAACAGTGCCAGCCCGGCAGTCCTGGTTTCGGCTTCCTTTATTGCTTGCCTTGTTGTTTTGCGGAGCTCCATTATTTGCTTGTGGGCGATGGTGTTCTTCTGAATGGCCTGCAAAAGAAGAGTTCTTTTTTAGCCGAGCTAAGAGTTGGAAAAAATTAGACTGATCAAAGAAGGACAGTGCTACTTACCAGGATCATGGACTTAGTGGATGACCGGATGGCCTTCAGCTCGGTATTCAGTTGCTTGCTGTGGTGCTCCATGTCTTTGGGAAGACAAACACCCCTGGCCAGGTTGAAGGCCAGCAAGTGATCCTTCTCAGCGACAACCGAGTCACTTTCTTGGATATCTCGGTTATTGAAGACGAAGGGTGGAGCCCATTTGTTGGTGTCAGCCCGGTCTGCTTGCTCCGGTTGGGGGCTCGGCACGAGGCTAGGTTGGGGGCTCGGTGGAAGGATGGAGTCGTCTTCGTCAACCAATCGCTGCTCGGTCTCGGTAGTCCGGGCACGCTTAGCTCGGCGAGAAGAGGATGGCTGTTGAGTTGGGAGGGCCACTACGGCTTCAGTTGTTTGGCCGGTCTGTGGCACATCGGCCCTAGTTGTTGCGGTGAGCAGAGCCTTCAATTTGGTTTTCTTCGCCATCTCTTGTTCGGCGGTGAGTGGAACAAGGATGATCTCCGGCAAGGATGGGTCCGGTTCTGGTGCTTCTTCAAGTAAAAAGTCGGTCACCCTTGCTTTTCGGTGACTGGAGTAGCGGTACGTCGGTTCGAAGTCTAACAATTTAGCCCAACTTCTTTCCCGAACCCGTAGTGCGGCGCGCAGAACGCCTAGGTTAGGGTAGTTGTAAAGAGAGTGAAGATGAGCTGAATCTGCAAAAAGAAAAACAAACTGTTAGTTCGGTTCAAGAGAGAAAAGCCGAGATAAAGAAAAGTGAGAAAGGCAACCGGAGTATGTATACTGGGTTCTCCTTTATTCCAATTTATTTTTCGGCCAAGAATCTGGGCTTGATGGTCTTCGAAGTTGCCAGACACCCAGAAGAAGTCATCATCATTTAGGTCTTTGTCCGGTGTGTCCTTAATTATTTTTTCTCGGCCTCGGCGTATTCTCAAGTAATAACACCAGCCTTCATTCTTGGATCCTAAAGAGTACTGATGGAGTATTTCGGCTAGGCCTAGGTTTAGTTCGGTTTGACGGTTTAGGGCGTCTATGCCCATTATTATTCGGTATGTGTTGGTGGAGAGTTGAGTTGGGCATAGTCTGGTTTGCCTAAGAAACTCACAGATTAAAGGCTGGACTGGGAATCGTAGTCCGGTCTCTATTATTGATTGAATGGTGAAAGGGACAAAGCCTGGGTTGCCCCATGGATCTACATCTGGTTCGGCTAGGGTGAGGTTTACATCGGTTGGTATGTTGTAATCCTTTCTGAATTCGGCTAAGCCGCCTGGGGTTTCTACCAAAAATCTGTACTTCCCCATTTATTGAATAACTTATAAATAATTTAGTTCGGCTGGGGATTTGGACTCGGGAGCTCGGTTGAGCGCACGGAGGAAGTATCTGGGCAACCTAAGTCTGCAAATTGGAAAAACAAGGTGTTAAGCACAGATCATCGACCGTGCTATAAAAAACAAAACAAGGAAAGGAAGCCTTACTTCGGCTAGATGGATTGCTGCGGGATCTATCTCGGTTTTAGAGAGGAGCATGTTATCTCGGTTTTGGCAAGTCGTTTGGGCTAGTTCGGTTCTACTCTTTGTTTTGATTCCGGCTGAACGCCAAGGGGCAGCTTTCTGAGTTCGGTTTAGGAACTAAGAATGCTGGCATGGCCCCTGAAGTTTTAGCTCGGTCAAGTGCTTTGGTTTCTAGTTCGGTAGGTTTTGTTTCGGCTATTGTGGATCAGTTGGTGACCTATTGAAACTACTGTGATGAGTACAAGTGCTAGTTCGGTTCCAGTTTGCCTACATTGTGTAAACAGGTTTTTACTTCGGTTGCTTCATAATTTTGGATCGAAATAAGTGTTCTACAGGATTTCATGTGTATTCAAGGTGTTCTATAGCTAAAGCTTTTTCAAGAAGAACACAAGTGGAGAAAACATGTTTTGCAAAAACACATGAAACAGATTGCTATGAATCAAATAAAAACAAAATCGTGGGAAGCAGAGAACAGATTTGGTAGAAGCTTACCAGGAAGGGAGAAAGCCTGGAGGTAGAAGCAAACGTAGAAACAGCAATGGAGGGCACGAGCTCTTGAGATGCAAGGATGAAGATGAATAGTGCAGAGTGGGGAGCAAAAATGAGGAATATGTTTTGTAAAAAGGAAAAAAACTGAAGGCGGGAACTGTTCAAATTTTTGCGGAGTACGAAGACGGCGCAACAGCTGTAAAGAGCCAATCGGGGGCTGCCACGTGTCCCTGGGAGAAGAAACGCTTCAGTTGCTGTGACTGAAGAGACGTTTGACCGGACGTTCTTAGCTCAGCTTAAACTTAGCTCGGCTAGAGAAGCTAAAAAGGTTTTCAGCTCGGCCGGAGTAGCTAAAGGATTGTAGCTCGGCTGGATAAGCTAAAATTTTAGTTCGGTTCGTGGACAGGTAATCCCTATCATGCTGTGTGTAGCACGTCCGCGAGGGACCTCGGCTACAGTTCGGACTCCCTTTTGTGTCGGTTCTAAATCTGAACCAAAGAGTCCAAATCCGGCAAATTGTTTTGAAGAAAAACAGATTTTGAAAAGTAATGCCAAACATGGACTGCTTTGCCAGATTACAGAGTCGCCACCTAAATATTTTAAAATGAAAAATTTAGGAAACCCTGACTCGGTGCCGAAGGCCACATGTCCGTCATCACCAAAGTGGTCTTGGCTCGGGAGCTTGGGTACGATCGGGGAAGGTCAGCTATGAGCACCCCCTTTCGCCCGGTCCGAAGACCGGCCTCTACTAACCGTGATATCCGTTTTTTGAAAACTTTATGCGTTCTTATTCCGGTTATTAACCTAGAATTACTATGTGATGCGCACAACACAAAAGTATAGACTAGATCGCCTAACTTGGAAATAAACATTGCATATTCGTTTTGTCTCGAAAAACGTGTTATTTTCTTTTGCTACTCGCAAGTAGGCTAAAATACGGATTTCAACGAGTTGTTCCAACTCAAGCAATCCAACCTCCACCCACAGGCATTCAAACAGTTTATCATGTAAGCACTTAGCCGCATGGTAAGCATACTGTCATGGTAAACATTCACACGCGTGCGATATGCTAAAGCGTAAAATACTTACATCGTACTCCGCGCCAAAACAGTAAACTAGTTAGCAAACATGCATGACCTAGTTCATGTTAAGTGGCTAATGCAACACAGGCATAGATGCAATCTAGAGTAGGCTCGGCTAACCCTAAACATGGCATGTGAAATGCGATCAAATAGCACGTATTCAATTTGGAATTTGAAAATACAATGCAGTTTGTATGATGTACCGAGCCCGGTGCATGTAAACAAAATGCATGAATGCACACATGCATTGCATAAGGTATGCTAAGATAGACGTGCCCTAATCTACCATAAGCAGGTAAATAAAAGGGTTAGAAAGAAATGGGGGTTGGAAGACATACACCCACTCACACACACTTATTACACTTGCGCCCTCACTCGGAGGGACCAAAATAATAATACAGATTAATTAACTACGCAAGCTAATTAAATATTACAAATTAACTAATTTAATTAACAAATTAACTAAGTTAATTAAAGCAGAAAAACGCCTCGGGATGAGGGCCAAATGCAGCGCGTGCTCGAAACCGGCTCGGAACCGCACTGTCATGCAAGTGTGCCTCTGTTTTCCCTGCTATCCTTCTCAGAAAATTGCCAAAATCCAAGGAGTGCCTCTCAGGGCATTGGGGAGTACCACCGGCTAGGGCAGAGAACCACCGGCTAAAGGATATGGCCACCGGCACTGAATGAAGCTATCGGCCGCCAATTGGCTGCCGGTCGGCACTAAACAGTGCCGGTCGGCACAAAAGTCCTGCAGAACCTGCAGACCACAGCAGCAGAGGACAACAAAATGCATGGCAGTGTAATTCAAGGTATTTATGCACTACACACCCCTCCTATCATGTTAGTAGCTCAAGGGGGCATGTGCCTCGATTCCCGGACCACCAATCGCGCATTTCCATGCGTGATGGTCCTAAGAACCAAGAATGCAACTTCACTTTCGAATGCATGCAAAACACAAAGTCACAAAAGGGTGCCAAACCTCTATCAAACTCACTTCAAGAGGCTTGGCATGCATGTCAATGTGGTGCAAACCTAAGCATGTCATCTAGGATGCAAGATGTACAATGCCATGTGTTTATGCAAGCATACAAACAAGTATAAGAGGCAAGTATGAAGACCAATGAAATGATAGACTTTAGACATGAACTAGGCAGCTCAAAAAGGGCTAAAATCAGTGGCCAAAATGTCTACAATTGGGGACTAAATACACACACACACATGCACATTTGAGATGACTCAAACATGGACTATTAGCATGCAACTTAGGCTCTCAAATCATTTCACACGTGATGCCAAATTATGCAACAAATCAAATCAAACAAAGCATGCGAATAGCCTAGGCTTAAGGCAAGCTAATAGGGCATTAAACCACACTTTGCACACACATACATGGCATGCACTAATCAACCTAAAATAGGTTTCTAGCATGTCAAAACAAAGCCAAATGGCTCCTTAGATGGCATCT
The DNA here is from genome assembly GCA_022316695.1 of Camellia oleifera. Classification (NCBI taxonomy): domain Eukaryota; kingdom Viridiplantae; phylum Streptophyta; class Magnoliopsida; order Ericales; family Theaceae; genus Camellia; species Camellia oleifera. Next base: position 63,127,736 of record CM039306.1, read on the forward strand.
AAGAGTCATTAAATCAAAGGCATGCATTGAAGTCAAAACAAGGGGCATACAACACATGCTCCTAAAGCATTAACAAGACCACTAAGGCAAGGATATAAGCACATTATAAGGTCGGAAATAGCATGTAAGAGGGTTCCAAACCCTTGAAAACATGGAGGCAATGCATCCTACACATGCACCTACTTGAAGCATACAAGCTACAATACAAAGGGGCTATACAAAGCATGTCAAGATTGACTCAAACGACCATGGACAGAGCTAAACCATGGCAAAATAAGCATACAAGCTTCACAAACACAAGTCTAAAACATGCTAGAAATAGAGGCACACTTCCTAGACATGTTAAGGCAATAAGAGGCATTATAAGGCAACTATACTAAGCATGCATAGGAGACCAAAACCAACTTCAAAACATGTTATATCATGGTAATATAAGCATGGAAAACAAGCCAAACATGCTCAACACACACTCAAGCATAGACTCACTTAAGAGACCAAAACATGCCCTTTTCAAGGACATCAAGGAGAGGGGGTGACCCTCCCCTTTTTTGAGACTTCAAGGCATACTCTTCACCACTGAAATCCCTCAAGATTTCAGTGGTGAAGAGATCCTATCATCAAAATCTCGGATCTCTCACAAAATAGCACAAAAAGTGCCCTTTTCAAGGTCTAAGAGTGGTCAAACTTGCTCAAACCACAAAACACTCTTAATGAACAATAAAGAGGGCCTAAAAACAGAACTTTTATGTGTTATAGACTAAGCACAAAAACTGTTTTAAACTAGACAAAAATGGGATGCAAGAATGGGGTAAATAAAGTTAGTTTCTTACCCTTGATGATCCTCTTTAACAATGGTGACCTTGATGCCTCCTTAAGCTTCAAACCAGCCAAGAACACCAAGAACAAGTCCTTAGGACCTCAGTTCCAAGAGGAAGGTGAAACACTAGGTGTTGGTGAGCAATAGTAAGTCACAAACACCTAGTGTACAAAATAAGAGAGAAAGAGAGAGATAGGATAGATATGGAATTTCTAACCTAAAACCAGAGCTCAACCCTCTCCTAAAATGTCTAACTCTCTGATTTTTCTAACCCTTGAGCCAAGAGAAGAGCCTTCTCTTTATAGGCAACAAAAGACTTAAAAACTAAGTCATTCAAGGGTTCATCCCTCCATACACGTGTATGGAGGGGAAACAAGAGCTAAACAGCTGTCTAAAAATATCTCAGAAAGCAGCTGTAAAGTGGTCGGCTGGGCAAAATGGTCATTTTGCCAAAAAGAGTGCCGACCGGCACAAAAGAGTGCCGACCGGCACAATATAGTGCCGGTGGCAACTACAGCCAGCCGGTGGCCTCTAGCCACAACCGGTGGTATGTGGGGATATCTCAGAAGGCATTCCCTGCCCCTCAAAGGCAAAACACAAGTGTTTGGTGCAAAACCAGACACAAAACGGTTAAGTTCGGAGGTCTTGAGGCAGGGCGCGTAGCCGAGAACTCCGGGAACTCCAAACAAACACAAACATGGATAATCACCGAGTGTTCAAGCGGTGACGTCCAAGTCTTGAGGACGGTCAAAAATGGGGTGTCTACACTGTGCAGATGGAATTAAGGAGCAATTGAGAGGGTAATTTATATACTAGTAGGCCGAGCTGGGTATTGGGCCTTAGGGCCGAGTAGAAGGGCCATGTGGAATACTCCGGTTTGGAGAAGTAACTTAGAAGATAGACCGGTCGCGCAGCCGTGGTGGTTAGCTCGGTCTTGGAGGGACTTAGCTCTACTCCGGTTGAGTGGAGTAGCATGGAGGTTTCAGTCTTCGATAGTTACTTTGGTTATAGCATGTGAGGAACTGAAGTAAGCTGTGGTTCTAAAGATAGCTCGGTTTTAACTCCCCTTATGGGTAGCTCGGTCTTAGTATGGGAAAGCCGAGGTAAGGGAGAGTAAAGTAAGGGCCGAATTGGTGGTCACTTCGGTCCTGAAGTAGTCCGGTCATAAGAAGAACCATCCCACTTGGTTTAAGCAGTGAGGGGGGTGTTGGAGGATAAGCATTGTCTTCCAGGAGTATGAATCCAAGGAGGACTCTACGCAAGGAGGAGTAATCCTAGAAGGACTCTGCATATGGAGGAATAAGAGTCCTATCAGGATTGTGCCACGCGAAACTTATATAAGCTCACTCATATCACCTTTGGAGAGGTAATGCAACCTTTGCTCCCTGAATACATTGAGCTTTTGCCTTCCTGTCTTGCTTACTGGCTTAGGCATCGGAGAGGTTTCTGGCGCACACCCGCCGGCTAGCTCACGTTTGTATTTTCAGGTGGTAGAACGACGTTATACGGAGGAACGCAGACTTGATCAACAGGATTATACGAGAAGGTGTATTTCTTTCCCGTACATCCAGACATGCTTATATGATAAATTGAATGGACATGTTTCACTACATCCAGACATGCTTATATATATATATATATATAACCTATATAAACACATTACACTTACATTGCAAGAATAAAGTATCAATCACACAATGTTGATTCAAAGAGTATCTATGAATCACAAGACTATCGCAACAGATGTGAATTTGTTGATATCATCAGGGTTTTTTCAAACTAAGTCTCTATATTAATTTATTTCCCGATCTAAGTTTAATTTGGCCAAATTTTTTAAACTAATATTTTTAATATTTTTATGATTCAGACAGATAAAATAAATAAAATTATCAAAACGTATTTAGAAAATACGCTTTTAATTAAGATTTTACTAACTATTATGTTAATTAATAAAACGTAATTAAAAAATGCACATAATATATGAAAACGTGAGTCGTAATCACGTTTTTAATAGAAACACGTTTTTTATTAGAATATCAGCTATTGATACAGAACGTCAAGGCCTACAGCGGAGGGTGCACCAATCAAAGAGGTTCTTGAAGTAAAAGTCATACTTTTTCTGCCTTGGAAAAAGTGATTTTTTAGTGGTGAGAAAAGTTATAGCATTCATAGCTTATGTTTTCAAAACACGTTAATTTTTTTTTTATTTTTTTTTATTGAAAGCCTGAGCGTATTTGCAAAAACACGTTTTCATGTTATTATGCTGACGCAATAATTAGTAAAACTTTAATTAAAAGTGCGTTTTTTAAATATTTTTTATGATTTTGTTTATTTTGTCTATCTAGATTACAAAACTATTTCCGTGAAAGTAAACTTAGTTTGAAAAATAAATTAGTATAGGAGTTTAATTTGAAAAAAAACCCCTCTGTTGTGCCTCATAACTTAATGGTGGAATGAAAATTTTAATTCTTTTTTGTTTGTTTTTTTTGTTTTGGAGTGATGTTGGCGTGGTTTGTGGTACATAATTTTTGGGATCTCCATATTTAGTTGGTAGGCATATTTTTCAAGTTTTTTTTTTGTAAGCTCATAGATTGTTGAAGATATTGAAATATACTATAACTACATACTATTATATACAACGAAGAGAGAGAGTGACTTGATATGAAAAGAGAAACCATAAATCAAGGTATTTTTGTACATAATTTTTTTTTTTTTTTTAAAAAGGGTTAACTAGATTAATGAGGCTTCCTTTTCATGTATAATTAATTTTTTTCAATATTTTTGGATTTTTTAGATGGTTTTTTAAAATTATTTTATAAATTGTAAATGTTGAAAAATTGGCATAAGGTCTTGGAACTCTAAGAAAGCTCCTCATTAAAAATTCTATTTTCTTTAATATATGTATAGATATATAGATATAGATTTTTGTTGTGCGGTGGGATGATCGAATAGGTCAATCTGCAAAATAGGGTTGGAAAGGGGTTCCAATTCCAATTCATTTTAATTTAATTGGGTCTTTCTTTTTCTTTAAAATCTCAACCTATTTTTTTTGTTTTTTTTTTGTTTTTTTCCAAAATTACTGGGAATGATCATTTTTTCACAAATTAAAAGACCAATTTGATCTTGTTGGATAAATCGTGTGTTGGAACACTTCGTCTTAAATTCTTCAATTGGTGGTCTTCGGGTCTTTAAAACTTGGCAATGAACTTGTCTATGTAGAACAAAAATATAATACTTTAAGTTGCGTTACTTAGTCGCTTTCCTAAAGATAACATTTGCACCCACTAAAAGGAGTGCATGGGGTTACAGTAAATTCGCCTCTAGGATACAATGAAGCCTAATCTAAAAATCAAGTCTACCGGTGTCTACATTGACGACAGTAGATCAGAATATTCTTGATATAATCAATAAAACCAAGACACTAACAATCAAATCTGCAGAACTTGATTACCAGTAAGAAAAGTAGAAATTTGGTTAAGAAACACTTGATCGAAAACTCAAAATCAAGAGGGGAAGAGAGAGAATTGCAGGAATGCTTTTGAACTTTTTGGATGGCATGAAATGGTTGATTTCACAGCCTATTTATAGGCCTTGATGTACCTGATCAAATGGTCATGTCTCTTGATTGCATCCGATCAGATCTGACCGTTGGATCAACAATCTACGATGCAGATCATTCTCACACCGAATAGATGCTTTGACTAATCACACCTGATCACGATCGGGTGCCATCTTATTCGTACGATTGCGCGCATCTCCAATCAACGGCTATGATCAAACTGCTCCAAATCAGATACGCAACCGTTCGATCGGTTGGTTGACTCATTACCAACGGACGCTGTAACGAGTTGAATCAAATTGAATTTAAACTTTAATCTCAATTGGGATTTATTTTAAATTATTAAACTCTATTCATTTTGAACCTAATTGATTGAATCGTGACCTGCTAGTAACCATGAAATATTGTTGTGGTTTTATTATTATTATTTGATTACCATAAAAGAGTTGTGAATATTTATGATGTATACCATTAAAATAAGAGTTATATTTTGTGATAACAAAAATTATACCATTTTATAATTTTATGTTACAAAATTTTATAATTTTGCTAAATCATAATTTTTATTGTAGATATTTTTATCAATTTTGAGGATAGAACCACGTGGGGTCTGCTAGCCATGCCTTGTTTGGGTGATTGGTTTGCTATTTGCTTAGCTTTTGTTTATATATATATATATTTAATTAATTTCTCTGCCAGCACAAGACAGAGAAATAAGGAGACTTGGATTGCTTTTGTTTGTTTCCATCAAACGCCTCTCTCTCTCGGTTATCTCTCTCCTTCTGAAAATTTTTTCTTTGGTTATTTTTTTTATTATATAAAATCCTTGATTCATCAAAACCTGTTAGGTTTTAGACCCTAGTTCCATAGATCAAATTGTAGAGGGTTCCAAGGGCTCCGATTTAATCTAAACGAATCGAAATTTTGTTGTTGGAAATTTTTATTTTCTTGGAAGCTCTTGGATCGAGGTAGGGATTTTTCCTACACTACTTGATGCACTTTTACTTGATTTTAGGGAGCTTAGAGTTGTATATAATTTAATTAGAATTTTTAAAAAATTTGTGATTTATTTGCTTAAAAGAGAAATTTTGAGAAAAACAAAAAGTTGATGCCCAAATTTTGTAAGTGTAAACTTGGAATATGCTTATAAGGTTATGAAAGAGTTATATTTTAAATTTGAACAAAAACGGACTTCGATTCAATTGGTTTTGAAATTTTTACCGGTTTGTGACCAAAAGAGCATTTTTAAAGAAAACAAAGGAATTACGTTTAACTTTTGGAGCTTTTGATCAAAATAGGATGTCATAGTTGAATAATGTTTGGAGAATGAGTTTGGAAAGAAAATGATGTTTTCTTGGGCATTAACGGTGTTATTTTACTGAATGTATCTGTTGGAATAAAATCGACACGGTTAGAAATAGACCTTGAGAGGTTACCGGACGTGATTGTGATATGAAAACTAGTGTAGTTATTCATATTTGATGAGATGGGGAATAGATTATATTTATCAGAAATTTTGGAATTTAATTATTTAAATATTTGTTTAGAAATATCCGTTTTGGGCTATCGGTGGAGGATAGCCATGATTGTTGTAGAAATGCATGAGGCAGAGGTAAATTGAACCACATTTCTCATTTGCTACATTGGACATTGTATTACATTCATTTCATTGGAAATGTATCTATTTTTGAGAAATGTTTGGAAATGTATTTGTTTGCGAAAAGATGAATACTTAGTGAATCTGGGTAGGGGGTGTAAAACCGCGCTGTTAGGTGTTGAGCCTTCCAGTTTACTGGCAAAAATGACAGTGGTAGTGCATTAGGGCCTACTTACAGACACTCACCTAGAGATTCACAGAGATTGTATTCATATAATAGATATAGTTTAAAATGGAAATGATTTTATATATGTTGTTGCATCTCAACATTGCATGCTTTATGAAAAGAGAGATAAATTGTTTTATCATGAGCATACTCCTGTTTAGTCTTGTCATGGTTCATATTTTGTGTAGTATATCTCTACTGGGTCGTAGTTCACCTTATAAGGGAAATCATTTCAGGTACATGTACTATGCCTCCACCAAGGCATTGACTTTGGAGGACTCAGAGCTGAGGCTTCATTTTTGTTTTATTGTTATTTGTTAAATGTAAGCCCAGAGCTGTATTTGCGTGAGTTGAAACTCCATTTTGTGTAACCAAGAATGTTCTTGGATAAATTTGTAAGCCTGTAGGACACTTATTATCTGTTTGGCTTCCATTTCATACTTGTTGTACAATGTATGCTTGGGATTGGAACTGAGACATTGAGATGTGAATAGCATGTATTTGGTATTTGGGATTTAATGGAAATGGATGTATGGAATAGTTAGCTATACATATATGTGTTTGTCTATCAGGTGGGTTTTGTAGCATAAATAGATATACTCTGCCCAATTTTCGGGACGTTATAGAAGCCACGTCACTACCATGTGGAGCTGACTATATTCCACGTCACCCATGCCATGTTGGATCCACGTCATTGCTCCAACCCGTCCAATACAAATAGGAAAGCCATCTTATCTGTATGATCGCGCGCATCTCCAATCAACAACTATGATCAAACTGCTCTAGATCGGACACGCAACTGTTCGATCGGTTGGTTGACTCATTGCCAATGGACGACACGTTGAAAGCACCCTCGTGGCACCTTGCGCCGATGCGTCTGTGCAAAGTGCACCATTAAATGCCACACGAGTGTGCGGATGGTACATCGCACCATCCTCGCGGTGAGGGTGCATGCACATTAGCTTTCACCTCACAATTTCATATTCAAAGGAATATTCCATGTAGCACTTTATTAAGTGTTTCATGTTTTCCTCTCTTTCCAACGTAGGACAAAGTCCCCAAGCTTATTTCAAGCTTTCCAAAGAAAATAAGGAAGGTTTTGAAAATACCCAAAAAATTAAACTATAAATTTGAAAACCCATTTTTGAAAATTCCCCAACATCGTGTAGGAGCCCCTTGTGGGTCCGTTTGTGAATTAGAAAAAAAAATAAATGGTAAAAAGTGAAAATGATAGAAAATGAAGTGCAAGAAAAGAAAAAATATATATAATATATATGTTATCTTGTATGAATTTGATTATGATTAACTTTTATAAGAAAAAAGAGAGAGAATAGAAATTCGAATTATAAGTAACTTTGTTTTGTTTTGTTTTTTTTTTTTAAATAACAAATTAAATCTCTTATATTTTTTGCAAGTAATTATAATGTTAGTTATCATGCTATTATATGTTGTACAACAAAATTAATTTTCTTGTAAGTTCCAGCACTTTCATGCTAAATAAATTCAGAAAAAAAAATTCAAATGTTTTTTTTTCATTTTCCTCACTTTTCCACCACTTTCATCTTAATCAAACTTAGCCTTTGGGAGTCTACTCATGCTACAATACTTTATCGCTGGAGATCAAATTTGTTCCTTAAGACTATTCGATTGTTCGTGCCTTGGATAAGTTATCCTCACTTAGAATATATCCTATTTGTTTGCTAGATTATCCAATTGTTGTCATGTTTGCATATCGTGAATGCATTTCACTTACCAATTTTAATCAATGAATCATAAGGTGAATCCAATGCCACGTAAGAAATAAGGCTATTTGACTTGGATGTTGGTTTGTCCCTTTATTTGATATAGGAAATTTTCAATCTATTATACTTACAATATGATTGGGTAAAGTATATGTAGCACACTGTCAGTAACACCTGTTTTTTTAAGTGATTTTGTTCATTTGTAAGAGATAAATTATAAATATTACGAGAAGTATATTACATTGGAACAAACCCAACGAACACATGAGAAAATCCGACAAATATATGAGAAATTTAACAAATAAAAAAAAAGACTCCAAACAAGTATAGAAGGGAAAGACAAACATGTAAGCGGGAAGAGTCAAATTCAAGAACTCCTAATGAGATGCACATACTCTTGACTATGGCTAACAAGCTCACTCATCAGAATCTGAATCTGAATTTGACATAGATTCTTCTCTCCATCCTTCATCAAAATCTGAAGGAAGAAAGCTCACTCCGCCAATTGTGAATTCACCATCCGTGAAGAAGAAATTCGAAGAACTGGGGTCAGTCATAGGTAACTGACCACCCATTGATTCGATTCTCCCAATTTTGAAATGATTCTCCCATGACTCCTGCAATTGCAATGCCAACTGTAGGCTCCCTACCACATCACCCATTGATGGTCGTCGGAACTCTTGGAGAAGCAGACAACTCAATAAAACCTTCACAAATTCCCTTAAGCATTCTGGTGCTATTTTCCCAATCAAATATGGATCAATAACTTGATCAATGATTCCATTTTTTATGCTACTTTTGAACCAATGTTGTAGTCCGCCAGTCTCACCGGAATACAACTTCTTGGCACACAATACTACCAACAGCACCACACCAAATGAATACACATCAGCTTTTTTTGTCAATGTTCCTGCCGTCATGTTCTCTGGTGCCATATATCCAGGAGTGCCCCAGATCTCTGAACGCAATATTGTTTCACTTGCATCGTCATTGGGTATAAGCTTGGACATTGTGAAATTATTTACTTTTGCAACCCAATTCTCATCCAAAAAAATATTCGACGGCTTTATGTCACGATGGATGATTCCCTGCTCTACACCCACATGGAGATGTTGCAGTCCTCGTGCAGCACCAATGCAAATATCAAGTCGTTTTTTCCATAGAAGCGGACCGTTGCCATTTGTTCTGTATAGATGAGCATCCAAAGGCCCATTTGCCATGTAATCATATACAGCAATTAACTCTTGTTTTTCAATGCAAAGTCCTATCAAAGGAACTATATGGGGGTGACTTCCAAGCAGGGAATGTAACTTAATCTCAGTCATAGCTAATTTTTTTATGTTCACTGCCGCTTTGAACCTTTTGATCGCAGCAACACGAGTTTCCCCATCCAAAAACCCTTTGTACAAGTTGAAATAACCATCCCTTCCAATCAAAAAACGCTCACTGAAATCATTTGTGGTTGCTCGAACATCAGCCAGTGAGAAATGACGGAGTGGTTCGATAACATCTTCAAGTAGTTCCCAAAATGAATCATTTGATGGTTCACTCTTAAAACCATTGTCCATTCTCTCCCTCCACCAACGATTCATACCTTTAGGAACAGTTGCAATACCCTGAAGCACCTTTCCAATTATTCCTTTTGTTCTTCCTTCACGTTGTGACACCAATGCGAGATCAAGAGTCCCCACCACTTCAGCCACTGCAGGCCTTTCCTTTGGACGATTATGTAAACAATTGTAGGCAACTTCTACAAAGTACTTTAGACTCTGTGGTGTTATTTGTCCACTCAATGAGGGATCAATGATTCGATCAACATTTCCCTTTTCAATGCATTGTTGAGCCCAAAGGATTAAACTAATTTCCTCCTCCTCGAGTCTTTCATCCACAGGCGGCCTCCCACAGAGCACTTCCAACAACACCACACCAAAGGCATACACATCAGATTTCTTGGTTAGTCTGCGAGTATAGAAATAATCTGGATCTAAATACCCAAATGTACCTTTGACTCTCGTACTGACGTGGGTTGCTGAATTGCTCGTAGTGCATTTGGACAGTCCAAAATCTGAAATCTTGGCTACCCAATTCTTGTCCAACAGAATGTTTGTGGTCTTCACATCTCGGTGTATGAAACTTTGATCGGTGCCAGTATGAAGGTAGTCTAACCCTCGTGCTGCACCGATGCAAATGTTGAGCCTGCGCTCCCATGTGAGATGAAAAGTACTAATTTCAGTTTGGTTTCTACTTGTTTTATAGAGATGATGGGCTAGGGTCCCACGAGCCATATATTCGTAAACAAGGATCATTTCTTGGCAGTCGCTGCATTGGCCGATCAGAGCAACAAGATGAGTGTGTCGGAGCTTAGACAACATCTTGACCTCATTCCAGAACTCCTCTGCTCCTTGATTGGAGTCTGCATGCAACCGCTTTATGGCAACAGTTGTAGCACCGTTGTCGATGAACCCTTTATATACCTTACCAAATCCGCCAATCCCAATAACTAATTCTTCATTAAAATTGTTGGTCATTGATTGTATCTCAGCTAGTGAAAAGCAACGGCATGAGTACTCAGATTTAATCACAACGCTTGAAATTGCATCATCATCACTTAAGCCAGACATATCTCTGATATTTGGGAGCCTAAATATACGAAAGAATATACCAGTAGTTACACTAGAAGAAGATGATCAAAAAAAGATGAGTTTTTGGGAGATGAGAAAGAAACAAAGAGTGGTCTCTGATTCAAAGAGGAATTTAAGTTGCGGTCAATGTAGTACACCCACGACTTGACTTGAGGCCAAGAATCTTCTGTCCTCAAGGACTTGACTTTGTGCCAAGAATCCTCTGTCCACAAGAGTGCTACATTGATCACGACTTAGATTAACTCCTCTTACATAGACCGTGACTATGCTGTTTTGAAGGCAATAGAGTTCAACATGTCGTGTGGTGTGATTTCAGTGTGGACCCCATCAACAACCTTACAACGGGATTATGGGGCCTTGTGAAACCGTGTTAGCCATCATAATTGGGCACTGGCATGACTTTTACGAGTAGTTGTTTGTTTAGTTTAGAATTTTTAAAAATAAATTTTTTAATTTTAATTCGTACTATTTTGTTATGAGGGCTCAAGTTATAAATTTAATTTTTAATTTTATATAGAAATACTTTCATGTGCTAAATTTTTAAGGAAGAATTACAACACAATAGGAAAAAAAAAAAAAAAAAAAAAAAATTACAAAAACATGTAGAGTGTAAGTGATTTTGTGATGGGATGGAAGTGAAAGGCTGTTGGTGCAAGTCATATTAAAAAAAAAAAAAAAAAACCTATGTGCCCTTGGGATTTAACTCCCCCAATTTTTAAGGCCATTAGGACATATTTTTTGTTAAACAAATTTATTTTGTATTAGAAAATTTTAAAATCTCATAATTTGAGTTTTATAGATTTGTTTTTAATAAAATTCATATATGTATATTCATTTCTTTTGATATTTTTCAAATAAGATTAATATTAAATATAAAATTAAAAACAAAAAGTGAATAAAATGATTTTTCAATCAATCAAAACAACAAAGTATGAATTTTTTGCGAAAGTAAATGCTCAAAATTGCCTTCACCAGTTTCAGATGGATAGATTTTGAAAAAGGATAAATTAGTAAAACATCTCTCTCCAACTTTTGGTAGTAGGAGAGATCCGATATTTTTTTTTTTATTAGTTAAGGTTTCTTAATAATATTACGAGCTAAAATTTTTCTTTGAAGTTGAAATTTCTCTATAAAATTTTTCTTTAAACCCTGTACTGAAATTTTTCTGTAAAAATGTTGAGAGACCCCAACTATTATGAAAATATTATATATCTTTTATTTTATAAAATCTTAATATCAGGATGTTAAACTAAAATCCTTTGAAAAAATCCATGAAATAAAAAAAATATATCATTCAAAATGGACTACCTAGTGTAAAATTATGACATGTTGAAATTTTAAAATCATAAATGATTTGTATTTTATTTTAAGCTTCAAGTACCTATTTGTCCAAATCAGGGCAACAAATAAGTTAAAATAATTTGAACAAATAAGTAAAAATATTAGAACAAATAAATTAAAATAATTTGGATAGATATGTTAAAATATGGGGAAAGAGGTTAAAATAATTTCAATAGATAAATAAAAAGGGTTTGGCTTCCCTTAAGTTGTGATTTCAGCTTGAGAGGCGTCTAGATTTGGTAAATCTATTTTAAAATCAATTTTGATGATCCAAACTATTAAAAACATATCCAAAATTATGAATGTTTTAATTCTAACCGGTGAATATGAAAATTAATATCCATTAACAACATTGGTGAAGGAAAGAGCAATAGATGTTCTGATGCTACAGGAGACAAAGAGAGAAAGTGTTGATGTTAATTTTGTAAAGTCCCTATGGCCAGTGGATGATATGGGTTTTATGGAGGTGGGGGCAGAGGGTAGTGCAGGTGGCCTCCTGTGCATTTGGAATACCCAAATCTTTCAGTTGCTTGATTGCTGTAGCTCCAGGAATTTCATTATCCTTTCAGGTATCTTATCCAAATCATTTCATTGTGTTATTTGTAATATTTATGCACCAACTGATGTCTTGAAGAGGAAGAAATTATGGGAGAGCCTTATTAATCTCAAATTGTCTTACCCAACCCTTGGTGTTTGGGCGGAGATTTTAATGAGATTAGAGTTACGAGTGAAAGGAAAGGATGTTCTAGAAGGGAGAGGGGAATGAAAGATTTCAATAATTTTATAGAAAGTCTGGAATTAATTGATCTATCTATGCAAGGGAGATTATTCACTTGGTGTAATGCCATGGATGGGGAGCGGTGGAGTAGGATTGATAGGTTCTTGCTTGATCCCGCTTGGATAGAGAAGTATAAATTTAAACAGTGGGGTCTAGCTAGAGGCCTTTCTGATCACTGTCCAGTTTTGCTAATGGAGGATGGTAGGGATTGGGGGCCAAAACCTTTTCGGTTTATTAATGCTTGGACATCCCATCCTCAGTTTCAGAAGGAAGTGAAGAAGGTCTGGGAGGAGGCTCAGATTCGAGGATGGGCTAGCTTCAGAATCATGCATAAGTTGAGAAGTTTGAAATCTTTTTTGAGAACGTGGAATTTGGGGGTCTTTGGTAATGTTGATGAGCAACTTAAAAAAGCTGAAGATGAACTCCATGAGTGGGACTTGAAGGCTGAATCTAGATCCTTATTGAAATCAGAAGTGAGTAGAATACGAGAGGTCAGAAGTCAAGTTTGGCATCTCAGTCGAAATAAGGAGAGGATGTGGTTACAAAGTCTAGAATGTCCTGGGCACAAAATGGTGATAAAAATACTAGACTTTTTCACTTGATGGCAAGCAACAGGCAGAGGAAGAATTTATTGGATTCAGTTAAGGCAAATGGGGTTGTGGTGGAAGATCCCGGTATGGTGAAACAAGTAGTGGAGAACTACTTTACAAGAATGTTTGCTGAAAGCTGGAAGTGCAGGCCTAAGTTGGTTGGTCCTTTTATGTCTATTAGCATTGTCGATTCAAAGGAAGTGCTGGAGGCTGATTTTAGTGAAGCAGAAATCTGGGCAGCCATCCAAGATTGTGATGGAAACAAGGCGCCTGGGCCTGACGGTTTCAACCTGTATTGCATTCAAAAGTGCTGGCCTCTAATGAAAGGTGAGTTTAACCAGTTGTTCCAAGAGTTTCATCGTAATGGGAAGCTGGCTAACGGGGTAAATAGCTCTTTCATCACTTTGATTCCTAAAAAGAAGAACCCTGTAGATTTGAGTGAATATAGGCCTATTAGCTTGGTTAGCTCAATTTATAAAGTGATGGCTAAAGTGCTGTCTAGAAGATTAAGACAAGTGCTCCCTAAATTCATAGGAGAAGTTCAAACTGCTTTCCTTAGTGGCAGATGCATCCTTGATGGGGTTTTAATTGCAAATGAAGTGGTGGATTGGTGGAAAAAGTCCAAGAAAAAAGGAATTATTCTTAAATTGGATTTTCAGAAGGCCTATGATTCCGTTAACTGGGAATTTCTGCTGTCAATGATGAAAAATTTCGGGTTTGGTGAAAAATGGGTGGGATGGATTAGGGCCTGCATTTCTACTTCAAGAATTTCAGTGCTTGTAAATGGGTCACCCACAACAGAATTCTCGCCTCAGAAGGGGTTAAGACAAGGTGACCCCCTATCGCCGTTCTTATTTAACATAGTGGCTGAAGGCTTAAATATTCTGTTGGTAAGAGCCAAAGAACAGGGGCTGATTAGAGGAGCTTCAGTAGGTCATCAAGAGCTGAAAATTTCCCATTTACAATTTGCAGATGATGCTATTATTTTTTGTGAAGCCAAAAGGGAGGAAATCATTGTGCTTAAAAGAATTTTGAGGTGTTTTGAAGTTATGTCAGGTCTCAAGATTAATTTTCATAAAAGCATTGTCTGTGGAATTGGTGTGGAAGAGGAGGTACTCAAGGAGTTTGCTAAAAACCTAAATTGCCTGAGCCAGAAGTTACCACTGTCTTATCTTGGATTACCTTTAGGGGCCAATCCACGAAAAAGAAGTACTTGGCAACCAGTGGTGGAGAAGTTTAAAAAGAAGTTAGCATCTTAGAAGAGGAGATTCTTGTCCTTTGCAGGTAGATTGACCCTAATTAAGTCCGTACTGTCAAATCTACCTGTGTATTTTCTATCCATCTTTAAAATGCCGGTGGGTGTTGCAAAAACTACTGAAAGGATTCAATCTAACTTCTTGTGGGGAGGTTCTGAAACCCAAAGGAAAATTCATTTAGTTAAATGGAAGGAGGTGTGTAAAAGTAAAGCCCAAGGGGGGTTGGGTGTGCGAAGGCTCAGTGGTGTTAATGTGTGTTTATTAATAAAATGGTGGTGGAGGTATGGTCGAGAGCATCACTCATTATGGAAAATGGTGGTATGTAGCAGATATGGTGGCTTGAGAGGCAGGTGGAAACCAGAACCAGTGTTAAATGCAATGGTATCTACAGTGTGGAAAGATATTGCATCTTTAGCCTCATCAAACAGTGTAGTGACTGAATTTTTCTCCCAAAATTTCAGGATTATTATGGGAAATGGTGAGAGGATACATTTTTGGAAGGATAGGTGGTTCAATGATATAAGTCTTAGGGATGAGTTTCCTAGATTGTTTAGTTTATCAGTGGAAAAGGAAGGTTCCTTGCAGTTCTTCTATCAACGGAAAGGGCAGGGCAGTGATTGGAAGCTGGCATTTAGAAGATCACTCTTAGCTTGGGAGGAGGAAGAAGTTCAAAGGCTGAATGTATTATTAGCAGAGGCTCCAAATCTAAATCCTTTGACTGTGGATAACTGTTGGTGGAAGGCTAATAACACAGGAATGTTCTCTGTGGCTTCAGTATGGAAAAGTTTGGAGTTAGTGAATGGATCCGTGTTTAGCATCTCAAAGTTCCTATGGAGAAATGCTGCACCCCCAAAGGCTCAATTCTTCAGTTGGTTAGCTTGGAAAGGGAGAATAAAAACCTTAGAATTTATGCATAGGATTGGAGCTCTACCTGCCAATGTCAGCCCCCTATGTGTGTTTTGCAAAGAAGAGGTAGAAACCATTAATCATGTGTTGCTTTTATGCCCATTAGTTTGGCAATTATGGTCTGACTTGGTTAATTGGTGGGAGGTTCAGTGGGTGACACCAGGTACTGTGGAAGTTTTGCTCCAATGGTGGTCTGGTATGAAATTTAAAAAGAAGGAGTTCAATATGTGGAAGGTTGTCCCTTTGGCCATGCTATGGTCCTTATGGAAACTTAGGAATGATTGCATATTTAACAATGGCAATGTTGTGTTTGCACAGATGATGGAGCTCCTGAAAATTAGAATTGCACTATGGGTTAAGTCAAATGTCAAGGGAGTGAATTACTCAGTGCATGATATTGTGGCAAATTTGAAACAGGTGAGATGCTGCATTGATAGGGGGTGAGTGTTGCTAATCTGCTGATGCTGTAGCTAATCTGCTGATGCTGGGGGAGTTTTCTGTACAGGAAGGTGCTTAAGGTGTTCAGGAATGTGTCAAATCTGGTTTTGGAGTTGGCTGCTACAATGTTTGTCCTGTTTTTATCCTCCATGATGTATGCTGAAGGGTTGTGTTGGATCTGCTATGGTTGTTTGCGGGGAGCTAGTATGCTGGCTATAGGATTGGGTATTATATGTGGATCAAGGCAGGGGTATTATATGTGGATCAAGGCAGGGGTATTATATGTGGATCAAGGCAGGGGCTTAGTCTGCTGGTGGTATCTGCTGCAGGTAGTCTAGTCTGCTGGTTGCTGCTGCAGGTAGTCTGGTCTGCTGGTATCTGCTGCAGAGAGGGCTGGTTTAGTGGAGGTTGATTCAGATCCTGCAGAGTCTGGTCTGCTGGTTGCTGGTGGGTTGTTCTTGGTCTACTTTGTGTATCTGCTTAGTGTATCTGCTGGGTTGAGGTCTGCTTGTATATACACTCAGAATTTGCAGAGGTTTAGTCTGCTTGTATATGCACTCAGTATATGCTGGTGTTCTTGGTCTCTAGTCTATTTGAATTTGTAGGCAAGAAATGTACTTCAGAATTTGCATTGCAGCAGATCCTGGTTTAGTGGAGGTTGATTCAGATCCTGCAGGACAAACATTGATTCAGATCCTGCTGTGTTTTGGTTTCAAATTTTGGTGTGTGGTTTGGGTGAAGGTCTACAGCTGTTCAGGGCAAGGTGTTTGGTATGTTTGTCTGTTCTGCTGTTTTTGGCAATGTAGCTCAGGAAATTCTGCTTCTGCTGTGATTCATATAATCTGGGTTGTGCATGCAGAGGTATTTCTAAATAAATTTCTGTTTCTGATCTGGGTTGAGTAGAAGTGTCCAAGAGTATAATATTGCAGGTGCTACTTATTGAAGTGTTCAAGAACCTGTCTTGGACTGCTGGGCATGCTGGGTCCTGATCTGCTGTAATGTAGTATGCTGCATTGGTCTGTTGTAGTGTCCCAAAATAGGAGTTTATTTGTTCTTCCTCTGGCCAACTAGCAGCAGCAGACAATGTCTTGATGGTGGAGATGTTTGGCCTACATTCTCATCTTAGTGGGCTGCTCTGCTGGTTTTTGGTTTCCCTATTTCTCTTTGTTTTTTTCTTTTCCTCGTTGGTTCCTCACCAACTTGGGGGTGCTAGCAAATGATAGGATGGGCTTTTTGGTGCCAACCTAGTTGGGATCATTTAGCCCATTGTGATGCTTCTGCATTCCTTTTTTCCTTTTTGGTGTAATTAATTTTGTACCTTGTACTAATTTTACATCAATAAAGTGTCTTTTTTGCTGATCAAAAAAAAAAAAAAAAAAACAACACCACAATTTATCAACATTTAGATGTACCACACATTTAGTTATGAACTTATATGATTTTATATCATAACCAATACCATATTAGTCATAACTACTATCATATTACCTCGTAACTTAGTTATATTCAATTATTTACGTATACCATATTACTTCATAACCAGGTCATAACTAAGTTATTTAAATAATTTGACTCTCAAATTAGGCAACAGGTGTAACCGGTCACCAAACAGAGCAAAGTATCAGAGTAGTCCAACAGTCTGAAGTCAGTTGGCCTCCCTCTCTGGCTCGTGCTCTTGCTCTTCTCTTCTCCTCCCTCCTCTCTTTCACCATAGCCGAAGCTTTAGCCATTGCCGAAGACCACCAGCCCGGTCGGCGTCGGGGCCACCATTCTCTCAGTGTAGACATCTTTCTTCATAACCTCTCACTCTCTTGACGTCAAGAACTAGAGTTTCTTCCATTCTAATCGAATATTTCCAAGAGATATTTTCTGTAGCTCAGGTTTGTTTCTGACTCTAAACTTCATTTACATTAGGGCTTTTGATTTGAAAACCCTAACCCTTATTGAATATCTAATATTAAGTTTGGTTCTCAATGAAAATTAACATCTGTATCCAATAGCTGTGCCACTTAGATTTCAGAATTGAAGAATGAATATCTGATATTAATTTTTATTTTATCAGCTTTTTCCACTGAAGAAGTTCAAAATTTGTAATCCAACTATTGGCTCTTTCTCTATCTCTCTTTGATTGTATTTAGAATCAGCAATGTCATTGATCACATTCCCAAATCATCCTCTGTTTCTTTGATCACATTCCCAAATCATCCTCTCTTGATTCCATGCCTATTTCAAGAATTTTTCTTGTCAGCATATCCAAAGCTATACTGCCATCACCTGTACACATTCCATGTCTCGTGTCTCATTTCAAGAATAACCCAACACACAAACAGCACCCGTACAGGTTTTTTTTTTTTTTTTTGGGAGAATTTTTTTCTCCCTTTATTTTCCTTAGGGAAATGGAGTTTTACAATCAATTGCTTCAATATTTGTTTGATTTATTAATAGGACATGTCTATATTGATTATATGCCCCAGATAGAACAACACAGCATGAAGTCCAAAGATTATTAAAAATTCTAAAAGAAAATGAAACAACAATAGAGAAACTGATTTAGATTAAGTTTATACAAAAAGTGATTGCATAATTGATTATTACAATATATATGAATAGATAAGCTTTTTTAAAGTGAAATTGTACAAACAAATTTTGTAAAATCTTATTCATTCAAATAATTTGTGTTCAGTTCTGTATTAATTTCTATAATTTAATTACTTACAGCAAGTAAGTAGAAAAGAATGATCAAGAAGGCAACATGGAATATATTAAAAATGCAAAGAAACCAAAAACAGTCCTAAATGAAAAGAACAAATTGCAGTTGCTTGTGTTCTTATTATGTAGAAGAACAGATAAATGATGAATTACAACAAGAACAAACTCATGACAATAAATAAAATGTAAACAGAAACTTCACCTATAATATATATTATTCTAACCTTGCCATGGTGTTTGATTTTGGTTCTGCTGATCATATGAAGATGATGGTGAGTTCATATGATCAAGCCCAGCCATGTTTGGAAACCCCCTATGAGAGATTGTTCTAAGACGAAAGAAATCCCTAGTCAACCCATCATTGCCACCTCCACCACCGCCGCCTTCATTACTTCCCCTCATTGCCATCCCTTTGGCATTACATGGTCTAATTTATTTATTTTTTTACCACCCAAGTAGAGAGAGAGAGAGAGAGAGAGAGAGAGAGAGAGAGAGATAGCTTAATCCTCCAAGGTGACCATAAGGGACGAAAGAGCAACAAAAAGCACAACAAAAGATAATGACCTTCAATAAACCCCTCCCACTTCCAACTTAGTTACTCCCACTCTTCCTAGCAGGATTAGCAACCATCCTTGGCTTCTTTTTCTTTTTCTTTCTTTCTTTCTTTCTTTCTTCTTCTTCTTTTTTTTTTATTTTTTTATTTTATTTATTTTTTTTTTGTGCTTCAATAGAAGGTAAGTAACAATGATAAACACAAGCAAATTAATAAAGAAAATATAAAAAAATAAAAAATATCTGGATTGAAATAGAGTGATGATGGGATTACCTCAAACATTCATGTCAAATAACACATCTGACCACATATCGAACTAGCAAATACACACATCTTGATTTTCCATTAAATAAAAAAAAAAAAAATTCCAAATTACTTGATTCGAGAAAAACATATTTCATTCAAAACCCTCAAACTTCAAAGACACTAAATTATCAATTTACTTCTTATTTTTCTTTTTCTTTTCTTCCCCCCCCCCTTTCTTTGTTGTTTATTGCTTTTTCTACAAGAGCATGAAGATACATAAAACAGAAAAATGCCTTTAAAAAATTATTGTTCTTCTATTTTTGGGGTCTTTGATTTATTGATTCATTCCAAACTAGAGTTTATATGGGTTTATGTGTGGTATGTATGGTCATGCTACTACACCCCTTTTGAGATGTGTACCATATGCAAATTATAACATTTGGCCTAATTTCCAAAGGATTTACACTCTAACATGTATCCTAATTAATATGCTATATACTTATTAGAGTTCTATAAACCCTCATGTGTAATTGTAATTATTTTACATTTTTCCATCACGAATGATGTCCTTTCATATATGATATTTTCCCACCACCTCATTAACTCTTTTACAAATAACAACTTCATTTTGGAATTTTTAAAGTTTTGGCATGTTGGTTTATGTCTTTTAATTTTTTCCCCTCTCTCTTAGTTTTGTGTTTTGGTTGAAATGCTTCATTCGTTATTTTTGGCAGGTAAAAGGAGAGCCCAATAGCTCTTACATCTGTGCTTATATTTCGATTGACGGAGTACACTACAGCAATTAACTTCTGGTTTGCTGGTTGTGTTGTTGCTGAACTACTTCTTGGACAGGTACATATTTTTTCCTACAAGGTCCTCTATGCTTCAATATATTTAAATTATATGGTATGCGTGATGGCCAAATTAAAAAGCATAGCATTAATACAAGAGAAGCTCTATTCACAACCCAAGATTCAATTGCGAGTGGCAGTGGGTTATAGCAGTATGCAAGGGTCCTTAGTGCATCAAATCTTTAGTTAGTGTATGTATATTACTGAATACAACTGTATCAAATCATTCTCCCACTTTCTAATTTCTTGTATTTTGCATTCTAAAAAACAAATTGCTTCCCTAAACATTTATAATTTTCAAGTGCTTTATGTGGTTCAAGCCATCCCCAAACCCATGTAGAGAATAAAAAAAAAAAAAAATTAGCAAGATAAAATATGGGAAAGTGAACCACAACATAGCTAAAACCAAAGCAAGTAAAACCAGTTAATAAAGATATTCAACCTTCTGACTGTACACCTAAAGTGAGACTTGAAGCAGCAAAGGAGCTATACATAACCATGACATTGTTTTTTATTTTTTTTCTACAATAGTCCGAAAAATAAAATAAAAAACAATGTCGTCTTTATTATCAATTCGTATGGTGCCAAAATATTTGGCTGCTTTTTGCGACAAAAAAATTTCCTTACCAAATTACAAATTTTGTCCAAAAAAATTAACTTCTTTAGTCTGTTTTTTACGGTAATGTGACCTAAGCTACTGGGGTATCATTTTTTGTTTATGATTAGAATTTTTTTTAGTGTCTTTCCTTTTTACATTGGAAACATAGTCTTTGTTAACTACATTATTATAAAACAAATCCATTCATGTGTGCATGTCGTGCATTTGATGAATGTACTGTAACCTTTAAGATTTTTGTTTGTTTGTTTTTTTTCCTAATCAAAGATATTATGAGTTTATTTTTCTTGTCTTTCTTTACAAGGAATTCTGATTAAAGCCTGATGGATAAACCGACTAATCCTCCAAAGCATCCGATCACTCCATTCATTTTCTTTTGGTATTTCGTTAATATCTATTTGTATGTAGTTATATATTTTATGTTATACGAATTCTTATATTCATTTTCATATGTTTATAGCCAAGAACAATCAATGGAGTTAAAAAAAAAAAAACCCAAATGAAAGTAGATGTGAAGGTAAGTGCAACGTATTCTTGTTGTTTGTAGTATTCCTCTTGTATTTGTAAGCTTGTATGTAATTGTTCATATGATTTTATGCACGTAATGTAGGATATTGGGAACAAATGGAATCAACTTCCCGAAGAAGAAAAAAATAAGTATATACAAATGGGAAAGCTGCAATCTGAACGATATGCCAAATTAAAAACTGTGGTCCAACAAAAGCCTCCAAAAGTAAAAATTCAAACCCGGATTGAGCTTACATCGATTTGTAAGATTATTAGAAGGCTGGACAAAGCACAACAACAAGCAGTGACTGATATGGGGTTTCATGGCATCCTAAGCCTTAGGTGCACGCACATAGATCATGACTTGTGCCATTGGTTAGTTCAGAACTTTGATCCTTCAACTCATTCATTGAATGTCCACGGTCTTCGAATGCTTTTCACCGTAGAAGATGTTTATGAGTTGATGGGATTACCTTCCAATGGTCTACCTGTGAAGTTAACAGAGTTCGTAGATGAAATTACAAACCTATGTGATGAACTTGCGGTGAAGAATAAATTTGTTCCGTTCACATGTCTAAAATCTTATCTAATTGAAACAAAAGATGCTGGAACTGAATTTAAAAGGAAATTTGTCTTATACATCATTGGAGCCCTCTTGTGCCCCACCACAAAGGCAGGCGTACACCAATCATTCATTCAAATGGTTAAAAATGTTGAGTCCATCAGTCAATTCAATTGGGCAAAGCACACACTTGATTTTCTTGTCGACCGCATTGCTATTGCCAAGGTCAAAGAGCGGTCTGATGTGTGCGGCTGTTTGCTTCTTCTAATGGTACGTCCCCTTGATGTGTAATTATTTCATCTATTATTTTTTATTGCATATTGTCTAACACACATTAAAATGACTTCTTTTTTTTTTTTCCCCATGTAGTTATTTTACTTGGAACAATTTGCTCGCAAAAGGGAGTTGGTGGCTACTTCCAACCCCATTCCTCGCTTATCCTATTGGGGCAATTCAGAAATTAAGCAGGGTTTGAATCAAATTAAAGCTTTGGGAGGATATTTAAATGTTGAGGTAAATATTTACAACACATGACTTTTTATAATTATAGCTCAATTTACATTACACCTGTAACATTAACAAGTTATTGTATATGTGTGAACAGGTGGTTTTGCCTAACATTGTTCAAAAGTCAAATGCAGTAACTCTTAGCCAAAGAAGAATTGAAAACGATGATGACTCCCGATTGGCTAAAGTTGAGAAACAAGTCATTGAAATTCATGCCCTTTTGGTCCAAGGCCACAAGGACACAAGGCAAGATGAGGATGAGAAATGTCTAACCAAAGTGAAGAATCAAGTTGGAAAAATTCTTGAGCTGTTAGAAAAACACATGCCAGTTGATAGATAACAAGTTAAAACACCACCAAACAAACTACTTGCGGAGCAACGACTGCTCAAAATGGAGAACCAAGTTGGTCAAATTCTTGAGTTGTTAGAACGACGCATTCCATTTGATGGTGGACATGTTAAAACACCACCATGCAAACTACATGAGGAGCATCGAATTGATATTGAAATGGTTGGTCTCGATGTTAGTGGTATCAAAAGGTTGCAGCCAATTCCCCGAAGTTTGTAAATGAGGATGAGATAAGGAATATGAATGACAAAGAACCAATGGAAACTTTGCGTTTGAGAAAAACAAAATCAATCCTCACACCACCAAACGCAAAGGCAGTTGCAAAGAAATAAGCCAAATTGGTTGGTGGGAAAGCATTAAATAATGAACGACTTTCTATTCCACTAAAGGGGCGATCGCGTGTGAAAAAGAGCGATACAAAGGCAGTTGAAGTGAATGCTGTAACAATGTCATCATCATGTCATGTTGTTCGTGGTCCTCAGACTCAAGGGACCCAGAATTGCAAAGCCAGTCAGTGGTTGCATACACCTTTTGTGAAATTCGATGTAATGAAGAAAAGACCACAGTTGAAGCCATTGTCAAACGACAACAACGTTGACAATAATATTCATGACAATCTCGATCAAGTAAACTAAATGATTGTGTCTCAAAAACATATTTGATTTGTGTGTAACAAATAGTGTTTGTTTCTTACTTTTCTTTTACTTGTATCAACTATTTGATAATTTACTTAATCAACTTGGGGGTAATGTTGTTCCTGAAACCCCAAAGGTTTGGAACTAACTATTATAGTATCTTTTGTATATCTGGTTATTTTGCGCTAACTCCATCTTCATGAACATACACTAACCAAGCTTGATTTGTTTTATGCACTATTCTTCTCAATACCTTTACAAGTCATCCGTGCCTTTGCCATACCTAAAGACTTTTTTCATTTAGGCACAAGTTATTTATATGTTAAAATTGAATATGCAGCAAAAGATTTTGTGTCAACCTTCTGATGACACAATGAAAGATATAGTAGAAGATTATTTTGGAATTTACAGATACACTAGCCCCCTTCATGCTTGTGAAGAGGTAACATGATAAAATACTACTATTACCCAATTTCCAAATTTACCATGCACAATAACATTTGATCCATGTTATGTATTTATTTATTTTTTGCATGTACATTCGACGTTATATTTTTAGATTTACATGCCCTTCAACCATGGGGAAAACCACTGGTTGTGCTTGAATGTAAACATGGAAAAACGGGTTGCCTATCTATTCGACTCCAGCAGATGTATTGACACCGATGAGGATCGAAAAAATCAAGCTACATTATTGGTAATAGAATAACCATTATGATAGCACTTGTATCCATTTTTTTGTTTCTTGATCTATGTACCTTACTACCTACCACCAACAGGTACAATCATTGCATAAGCTACTTCAATATGCGCATGGAGAAGATTATGTTCAAGATGTTAGTTCGTTTGCATTTCAATGGTTGGAAGACATGCCACGCCAAGACAACAGGTAATACACTACATTATCGTTCTTAATTTTTAAATAAGCATTAATGTTATAGTCTCTAAGTTCGTTGACTCTATTGTTACAACTACACTCATTCCTATAGCCATGATTGTGGTCTTTTCGTCATCAAATATATGCAAGGGAAACCTTTGCCTTCGGGTGTAATCAAGGTACTTACATTTATACCTAACTGTCTACTTATTAGTATCTTATGTTTTATGAAGACTAATTTTATAATGTGTGATGTTTTTACGTACTCACTACTTTTGGCATGTAGTTTGACTATTTGCATAGGGCTCGCTTGTTACTTGATCTTGTGATATACAAGCATAATTCAGCTGATATTGTTGCTGATATCGCGCAATATAAAGCTGGTGATCCTCTATTCTTTTTTATTTTTCATAAGTTCGTACAATCAATGACGTTATCGTATTTCTTAAACTCGTGAACTTTGAGTTTATAACTCAACCTTTGTTATAAAATTATATTCTCAAGTGTGCTATCTTGTGCAGAACTCAGAGCTAGGGGTGAATTGAAACGGAAGTAGAGGCCATACGACTTTTGTGATCTTGAAAGAAGGAAAGATAGTGGATAAGGTTGTGGAAGCGAACAAAGACGAGTTGCTACCATTGAAATAGGAGCTCATTCGAATGGAATAGATTCCTTTTTTCATCCTTTCATTTCCCATCACCCTCTCTATGAATGGCACGTTAACTTTACTGAATAGCATATATATTGGCTAACATGGGCTGGAAATTAGATTTTGTTAGTGAGACCTGTGATGGTATGTTTGTTTTGAAATACTTAAACTAGCATGAGTTTTGCAGATCTTATTGATGTTTGGAATGGATGGAGGCATTATCAATACATCATTACCAACTTCATACTGACTTTATTGGTCATTTTATTAAGATAGTGCCAACCACTATTTATAGGATAAAAGAGCTGTGCTTGTATTGACCATTTTCTTTATTAAGACATGTTTATTGCTTTACAGGTTAGTGGAATGCCAACGTTTGGTATTCCTATTCAAGATGGTGGCATTGGTTTTGACTATCGCCTGCATATGGCCATAGCAGATAAATGGTTGATTTTGACCATAAAATCAATTGGATAGATTTTGACCATAAATGGTTGATTTTGACCATAAAACCAATTGGATAGATTTTGACCATAAATTTATAATTTTATTTTAATTTGATCCAATTAATTATAATTTTTAATTTGTTTTGATAGAAAATGAATACATCTGTCATGTTTTTATAATAAAAATATAAATTTATTCAACTTAGGTGGGAGAGGGTTGTTTGCGTGGGTGAATAAAGTTGGACATTGTACCAAAACACTATCCAAGCCTCCACCACCACCCCACTGAGAAAAACTCCAAGGCATCACGTGATGGCATTGGTCACAATCTTGGCCTAAAAAAGGGCTTCTGTCTGCCCATCCAAAGCACAAAAAAAGAAGATGAAAGAAATAAAGAAAAGAAAGAGGGCCTGTCACCGTTCACAATCTTTGAAACTTGTTGTATATTGTGTTTAGAAGTGTTTTCTAAGTTTTTGGCCCAAGAGGAGCGATTTCAATGCATTGGAACTTGATTTTGAGCTTGGGACCCAAATCTGGAATTTCCAGATTTTGGACCTACGCTCGAGCGAGGAAGTCCACGCTCGAGCGTACACTCTATGATCGTGACTTTCGCTTGAGCGAGAAAAGTTACGCTCGAGCGTGAAATGCGAGCATCCAGTACTTTGCATGAGTTCACAGTCCGCTCGAGCGAGGGAACTCACGCTCGAGCGAGGACTTGTGTCTCACGCTCGAGCGAGCATCGAGCGTAAATTTTGAGCATCCAGCATTTTTACTGTAGCACACAGTCCGCTCGAGCGACGGAATCCACGCTCGAGCGGAGATCTTTTGTCTGCATGTTTGCTCGAGTGAAGAAAGCCACGCTCGAGCGAGACCCCTGTTTTCAGCAAATTTTGTAAAGTGTTCAAAAGTGCATCTTTGCATCCTCTTTCCATCCTAGGCATTCATAGGGCATATTTAAGGCATCTTAAAGAGGATATAGATGTAGGACACACCGAGGCAAATTAGGGATTAAGTTATTATCTTTCCCAACTGTATAACTTATTATGTGTTCAATCTGTTAACTGTATAGGATTGGCATTCCGAGGAGACGCTCTAGCCTACTGTAGCCCAGAACTCTGTGAGTAACAATTGTGTAAAGATATGTTCAAAATGATTATCTTCTCAATACTGAACTGAACCGTTTACTGAACTGATATTGTTTACTGAATGAATGTATGTCCGATATTCTGAACTATACTGTGGCATCCTTAGCACCTACTGTTTACTGTTACTGTTACAGAGATCTCTATCGGTTCCCCCGTAGAACCACCACTGTTACTGATTGATGGCCATCATTATTGTTCGGTCTTTTAAGACCTTCTGTTTACTGTTATGCTAATGGATGTACCACATATGACTGTTTACTGTACTGAACAACTGAATTACTGATTGAAATGAACTGTTTTCACTACTGTAAGGACATTCATTCTAAACTCCTTTACGCATTATGTTATTCACTGGGCTTTAGCTCACTGCTCATATATATATGTAGGTGTACAGGCACCGAACCAATGCTAGAAGCGTCGGGGTATTCCCAGTTTTGTCAAGCCAACCTATGTGCCTCACTGCGAGGTTCTGAGCCTGCCAAGCTAAGGCTAGGGGTGTTTTAGTATTTCCCCCTCCTGCACTGTCTTACTGCTTTGTATTAACCGAATGGATTGTATAGACTGAACGTTTACTGTATTGTTAAGCAGGGATTAAGTCCCTGTACTGAGTGGCTGTATATATTGTACATACTGTTTTGTCACTGGCTATATGTATATCTGAATGAAAGTCTTTTTGCATACAGACTGTCACAGCTCATTGGACATTATTTATTTATTGTATTGGCTTCCGCCAGGCCCTGTACTCTGTTTTACTGTGTTACTGTTAAGCAGACCTTCGGTAATCTCGGATTACTGGCCGGTTACGGTGCTAAACCCATAGGGCCGGGTTTGGGTTGTGACAGAGTGGTATCAGAGCGATACTTACCACGAGTTATACCGCACACACGTGTCCAAATGAGCTATAGGGTGTCCTAGAAAAGTAATTAGGGCATCTCATGAACATGATAAGTGTGTGGTTATGATATGACTGAATATATGCTAATGTGTTAGACTGTTACACGAATGACTGCCTTGTTGATAACTGTTATAACTGCTTATAGTGAAATAGATAACGCAAACACTGCAAATGAAACTGCACCTGAACCATCTGAGGCCAGAATGGCCAGACTAGAAAGAATGATGGAACTGATAACTGCAAGACTAGATCAACAACTGAATCAACAGCCCCCACCTCCTCCGCCGGCTGTACCGGAACAGAATGTACTGAATGTAAATGCTAATGATGGGGACATAATTGCACTGACCCAGAAGTTCAGCAAGATGAAACCGCCATCCTTTTAGAGAGGCCTAGAACCGTTAAAAGCTGAAGCATGGGTTTTGGAGACTGAAAAGTTGTTTGAGGTGTTTCCATGCTCTGAAGCACACAAGGTACTGTTAGCCACCTTTACATTGCAAGAAGAAGCTAGAAGGTGGTGGATGCTCATCCGTGATGAAAATACCGTTATGACCTGGGCTCAGTTCAAGGGAGCCTTCTTTGAAAAGTACTTCCCTCAGTGTATCAAGGACAGAAAAGTGACTGAGTTTGAACAGCTGAGACAGGGCACAATGTCTGTTGCCGAATATGAAATGAAGTTCACTGAGCTTGCTAGATATGCACCGCATATGGTGGACACTGATTACAAGAAGGCCAGAAAATTTGAAGGCGGCCTAAATGTTGCAATCCTGGACAAAATTAATGTGTCTAAGCTACCGAATTATGTAAATGTTCTTGATCGAGCTTTGATGGCTGAATCGAACATCGAAGCACTAAAAACTGAAACACCAGCGTCCGAGTGGCGTGGTAAAAGGCAGGGTTTTAAGTTCAAGAAAGGCAAGCACAACCCATTGAACAAGAAACAGAATACGGGGTCAAACAGAATACGGGGTCAACGACTACTCCTAGTCAAGGAAACCGTTTAATACCGCCCTGTTCTGAATGTGGTAAAAATCACAAGGGAGTGTGTTACAAGATATCTGGAGCTTGTTACAGGTGTGGCAAGGTGGGCCACATGGTTAAAGACTGCCCCTCTGCTCCGCAGGCCAGTCGTAACACTACGCCAAGTGTGGCAGCATCAACTGTTGCACCGAAACCTAACTCCAAAGCTATCGGGAAAGAGCCTATAAGGCAGGGCCGAGTGTTTGCCCTAGTACCGGGAGACGTGCAAAATACTGAAACCGTTGTGTCAGGTATCCTCTCTATTTGTGCTCAAAATGCATATGTACTGATTGATTCGGGGTCTACACACTCATATGTATCACATGCTTTTTCACGGAAGTTGAATAGACCCTTAGAACCCATGAATTAATTGTTAGCCGTATCATCGCCCGTAGGGGGATCCATGACATGTGCATATATGTATCTTGCTTGTGAGATTATTGTTGGGGATATGCATTTATTTATTGATTTACTGCCACTGAACATTGATCATTTTGATGTAATATTGGGGATGGACTGGTTACAAAAATATCATGCTACCATTGACTGTGTGTCAAAGCAAGTTGTCTTCCGTCCACCTGGGTTACCCGAATTTGTGTTCAACGGGGTTGGAGTAGTACCTCCTCCGTATTTGATTTCCTTTGTGAAAGCTGTTAGATTGATCAGGAAGGGGTGTAAAGGATATCTGTGTTCTGTACTGACTGTGTCTACTAATGATAATGTTAAAACTGATGCGAACTGTATTCCTATAGTTAGAGAATTCCCAGATGTATTTCCAGATGATCTGCCAGGGGATTTGATTGACAGGGAGATTGAGTTCACCGTTGATGTGATTCCGGGTACACAGCCAATATCTAAAGCTCCCTATAGAATGGCTCCGACTGAACTGAAGGAATTAAAAGTACAATTGCAAGAATTGTTAGACAAGAAGTTCATCAGGCCCAATACTTCACCGTGGGGCGCACCTGTCTTGTTTGTAAAGAAGAAAGATGGCTCACTGAGACTGTGCATTGATTACCGCAAACTGAATAAGGTAACTGTAAAGAATAAATACCCATTACCGCGTATTGATGACCTGTTTGATCAGTTACAGGGTGCTCAAGTATTTTCAAAGATTGACCTCAGATCCGGATATCACCAACTGAAGGTTAAACCAGAGGACATTGATAAAACTGCTTTTAGAACGAGGTATGGACATTACGAATTTTTAGTTATGCCTTTCGGAGTGACCAATGCACCAGCTGCATTTGTGGACCTCATGAACAGAATCTTTAAACCATACCTTGATGACTTTATTTTTGTATTCATTGATGACATCTTGATTTATTCAAAAAGTATAGAAGAACATGAACACCATCTGAGACTTGCCCTACAGACCCTAAGAGAACAGAAACTTTATGCTAAACTGACTAAATGCGAATTTTGGCTTGACCATGTTATGTTTTTGGGGCATGTTGTTAACAAAGATGGAATTTCTGTTGATCCGTAAAAAATCGAAGCTGTAGTGAACTGGCCTAGACCAACCAATGTGACTGAAGTCCGAAGCTTTTTGGGTTTGGCTGGATATTACAGAAGATTTGTCAAAGATTTCTCCAAAATTGCCTTACCGTTGACTCAACTGACACAGAAGGGGACATCATTTGACTGGACTGACCAGAGGGAATCAGCATTTCAAGAGTTGAAAACTCGACTTGTGACTGCACCGGTTCTCACCTTACCTTCAGGTACTGATGGTTATACTGTTTTTAGTGATGCTTCTCATAAGGGTTTGAGATGTGTTTTAATGCAGAATGGGAGAGTAATTGCTTATGCTTCTCGACAACTGAGACCACATGAAAAGAACTACCCGACCCATGATTTGGAACTTGCTGCAGTAGTATTTGCATTGAAAATCTGGCGTCACTACCTGTATGGGGCAACATGTGAAGTATACACCGATCACAAGAGTTTAAAATATTTCTTCACACAGAAAGAACTGAACATGAGACAACGGAGATGGCTAGAATTAATGAAAGATTATGACCTACAGATTCTGTACCACCCGGGAAAAGCCAATACCGTTGCCGATGCACTGAGCCGGAAGTCAATTGCAAATTTAGCTTGTCTGCTCACTGGTGTAGACGTCCCCGAACGCATCCCGGGGGAAAAGGGAGTGCGAGTCCCCCCCCCGTTCTGGTTCGATATTGGGTCACTACAGTTCGAAGGACTCAAATGTCACGGTTCTTAATCTTGAACCAAAGAGTCCAAATCTGGCAAATCGTTTTGAGAAAAACAGATTTTTAGAAAAGAAGTGCCAAACATGGACTGCTTTGCCAGATACAGAGTCGCCACCTAAATATTTTAAAATGGGAAATTTAGGAAACCCTGACTCGGTGCCAAAGGCCACATGTCCGTCATCACCAAAGTTGCCTCGGCTCGGGAACTTGGGTACGATTGGGGAAGGTCACTTCGTGAGCACCCCCGCTCGCCCGGTCAAAGACCGGCCTCTACTAACCATGATATCTGTTTTTGAAAACATTGTGAGTTCTTATTCTGGTTATTAGCCTAGGTTACTATGTGATGCGCACAGCATACAAGTATAGACTGAATCGTCTGAATTGGAACAAAACATTTCATGTTTGTTTGTTTGAAAATGGTTTGATGGTGCTACCCGCAGGTAGGCTAAGACGTGGATTTGCCACCCTCGGGTGGGCTTAAGAAAATATGATTTTGCCACTATCTAGTGGGCTTAAAACAAACATTTGATGAATTGTCCAATCCAAGTAACTCAACCTCCACCCACAGGCATTCAAGGCAGTTATATCACATAAGCACATAGCCTCATAGTAAGCATGCTATTCATGGCAACACTCACACGCATGCAAGGATGCTAAAGCATAAAACTTACCGAGTACTCCAAGCCAAAACAAAAGCCGATTAGAAATCCATGCATGGATCCTAAGTATACAGAATTGCCTAATGCAACACATGCGAAGATGCAAACTATAGCAGGCTCGGCTATTCTAAACATGGCATGTGAAATGCAACAACTAACATGTGTTCAATTTGGAATTGAAATACAAATGCAGTTTGTATGATGCGCCGAGCCCGGTGCGTGCAAAACAGATGAATGATGCAAACATGCTGTCATACTGTATGCTAAATTGAAATATGTCCTATATCTAACCATCATAAGCGGGTAAATAAAAGGGAAGAAAGACGTGGGGTTGGAAGACATACATCACACTCACCCACACTTATTACAATCATGCCCTCGCGCAGAGGGTCCGAATAAATATACAGTCCGAATGTCTGAATAAAAGAATAGTACAGTCTGAAATAATACAGTCCGAATAATATACAAATTCCTAATTAATTAACAAATTAACTAAGAAAGCTATAAAACTGGCATGCAAACCAGGGAGCTGCCTTGACTCCGCTCCGGATAATGAAATAATGCATGTTGGCACTACAAGAAAAAACACTTTTGGCGACCACCTATTTTTTTTGGTCGCAAATAGTCCACTTTTTGCGACCAAAATTTAACTTTTGGCGACCACAATTTTTTAGTCGCGGAAAATCACCCTTTGGCGACCAAAAGAAAAAGTTGGTCACAGAAAGTATACTATTGGCGACCAAAGGCTTTTTTTGGTCGCGGAAGATCACATTTTGGCGACTAAAAAAAAAGTTGGTCACGGAAAGTATACCCTTTGGCGACCAAAAAAAAAGTTGGTCGCGGAAAGTATACTATTAGCGACCAAAAGGCTTTTTTGGTCGCGGAAGATCACCTTTTGGCGACCAAAAAGAAAAGTTGGTCGCGGAAAGTATACTATTGGCGACCAAAAGGCTGTTTGGTCGCGGAAGATTACCCTTTGGCGACCAAAAAGAAAAGTTGGTTGCGAAAAGTTATGGCGGGATAAATTTTTTTAAAAAAGATACTACTATAATTACATGCTATTTTTTTTGTTTAGGCATTAAAAGTTTTATAAAATAATAAATAACCCAATTTTTATGGGTTATATATTTTTATTTCCAGATATGAACAAGAAGCATGTAATTGGCAGAGTGGATTGGGTGCATGGTGACTCTTTGGTCAAGAGTTCGAGTCTCAGGCGGCACAAAAGAATTACATTTTTTGGGTAAAAGGCGCTGACTTTTGGCGACCAACTTACCTTTGGTCGCTAAAAGTTTACTTTTGGGTAATATGAATTGGACTTTCCGCGACCAAAAAAGTTGGTCGCGAATGGTCACTTTTAGCGACCAAAGGCTTTTTTTGTCGCAGAAAACTATCTGTGACGAGGCTTTAGCGACCAACTCGCGACCAACATATTTTGGTCGCAAAAAGGTTTTAGCGACCAAATATGATACTTTTCGCGACCAAAATGTTGGTCACAGAAAGTGTTTTTTCTTGTAGTGTGGGCTGCTTTTGCGCGGAAATCCACGGCGGTGCCCCGATTAGCCTCTGTTTGCATTTTTCTTGAAATGCGTACCGAGTTCTGAAAAGTTGCTGATTCTTCATTTTGCTACAACAGAGAGCAGGAAAGGGGCATAGCAATGTATTTCACAAATATATGCATGCCTCGATCCTCGTGTCACCAATCACGCATATCGATGCATGATGGCCGAGGAATCGGATTGCACAACTCAATATAGAATGAATGCGCACGAATGCTACAACAAAACCTAACTCCACCATGGGTAATCCGGGGTGTCGGCGACTTGGGAATTGAGACCCGTTCCGTCACTCGGAGTACGGAACGTGCCTCGTTTCCCGTGCCCGGGCTAACTCCTATCCCGAACACGATGCAATATGCATGATATGTATGAAATGCAACTAAGATACAATCCTAGCATGCACAATGCTATAAAAATGAGATGCCTCGAAATGCGTGCACGCGGGTACGCAAACCGAGGCGATGATCCTAAGGCATAAAATGACATACGCAATGCAATTGGACTTACACTAACATGAGTGGACCTCAGCCACACTCACATAAGAGGCCGTCGGATAAAAGTGAAGTGCCTCGAAATGCGTGCACACTGGCACGCAAACCGAGGCAACAGCATAAAAGTATGAAATGGCACTCCAAATGCAGATTGGACTTATACTAATGTGAGAGAGCCTTAGCCACACTCACATAAGAAGCCGGGAGATGAAAATGAAGTGCCTCGAAATGCGTGCCCCGTGGGCACGCAAACCGAGGCAATGGCCCTAAGGCATGAAATGACATGCAAATGAGACGTGGCATATGGCATATGGAAAATGCAAATTTCAGCAGCCAAAATGATGCAAAAACAGCCCCGAATTATAGCAAAATTACACCAAATGCCCGAAAGGCTATGCTAAGTGCCCGAAATGACTTGCAACTATGCCAAACATGTACAATATGGACATGAAGTGTAAAGAAAGATGCTAGGCAGCCCCTAGACTAGAATTTTTCCAGTACAGAGCATGGCCAAACAACAATCACAAGTATGGCAAAAATAGCATGCAAAAATGGGGGAAAAGAGGGGAACAATGAAGCAGGTGGTATACGCAATGCTCAAACTGAAAAATACAGTTCTACAAAATTGAATAGTGACCAAAAATATGAACATTTACAGCTTATGACAACCCCCAAAACAGTATGTAGATATGCCCAACATAGCATGCAAAATATGAGCCAAAAGAGGGCTATAAAGAGAGGTATACCAAGCATTCACCAAACCAGCAAAGACCCTTAATAAAATATGACAAGAAGGACAAAATATGGATATTTTCAATACTGATGGTGGCCAAAAACAGAGGCTAAATAGGCCTAAAAAAGCATGCAAAAATGGGGGCCAAAGAGGGATATAAAGACAAGCACAACATGGAGACCCCCAACAAGGTTGATCCCTTCTACAATGTTGTACAGGGACACAAAATAAGCTCAATCACAGTTTAAGGCATGCTCCAAAACAAATCATATGCAGGTCAAACAAATCATGCGAGTTTACGGTAAATATGAGAGATTATGAAGCAAGTGCATGATAGAGAGGCCAAACAGGGTTGAGCCCTTCTTAAATGTTGAAGAGGGACTCAAATTAGGTCCACTCACAATTTATATCATTCTCGAAAACAGATCACTCACAAGCTAGATGAAGCATGCAAAAACAAGGACTAAACATGGATTCAAAGCAAGTAGCATATGGAGCATGAAAACAAGGTTGAGCCCTTCTTCAATGTTGAAGAGGGGCTCAAAATAAGCACAATATAAGTTCATGAGATGCTCCAAATCAGATCACACATAGGCCAAATATTCAATGCAAAATAATGGCATATAAGAGGGATATTGAGACAAGTGGTATATAGAAGTGCCAAACAAGGTTGAGCCCTTCTTCAATGTTGAAGAGGGGCTCAAAATAGGCCTAAGCTCAGTTAGGGTCGGAGCCCAAAACCACAAGAAAATAGGGTAGAAAAATGATACAAAAAAGTGCTAGAAAAGGGGAAATAGTGACTTACCCTTGAAGACTACACTTTGGTTGCTTCTTGGCTTGAGTTTGTTGCTTCTTAGCCTCTGAAAAACCTTCCCTTACTGCTGGAATGGAAGTGGTGAAGGTAGTGCTTGGTGTTGATGAACAAATGGCACCAAACTTAGAGAAAATGAGAGAGATGGAGATGGAGATGTGTATGTATGCTTGAAGGAGTTTTTCTAACCCTAGGGACTGAGTTGGGAGGCCCCTTATATGGACAAAAAAGAGGATGTAAAGGTGGAGGGAAATGCACCTAAGCTTTCCCTCCCAAAATATCCCCCAGATACAGATCTTTTCTGGGAGAAACAGCTATACAACTGTAAAGTATGCACTGAGAGGATGCAGGCCGGCTAGCCACCTTTATTGAAGGTGGCCGGCCGGCCACCCCCCCTAGCCGGCCGGCTAGGGGCAAAAATGGAAAGTTGGAATTGCTGGCCGAGCACCAAAGGGTGGTGTCCTCCCATATGTGTACAACAAGGCCTTGTGGTTGGAATTTTGCAACTCTGAAGCAGGAGAGACAACAAGCCACCTCTAGGAGAGGTCCAAAAATGAAAAGAAGAATTATTGGCCGAGCACCATTTTTTAGGGTCCTCCCATGTGTGTACAACACAAATATGTGGTTTCGGCTCGAAGGAAATGGCCCTAGGGTGTTCAACATTGGCTCGGAAGTAAGAAAAACGGGCCCCGGGGGGCGCCGGAAGAACATAACTGGTTGCTGAGACAATTGCTAGGATCCCACCCCCCAGTGACCTTCCTTATGATAAAACAGAGGTACCTGCCAAAAATGAACAAAAACCGATGTGAAACGAATGCTCGGGGGCCAAACCGCGAGGTTCGGGGCCCGAAAACCGGCCGTTAAGCACCGAAAGTGGTGTTTGGCCACGAAGTGGGTATCTAAGACCCCAGTGTCCCTCGTTAGGGAGTAAATGGGATGCACGCCAAAAACCAGAGGAATCGGAGATGGTTGGGTGGTCCCGAACCGAGGCACACGGCCTGACGGCTCCGAAAACCGGGAACCGGGCTTCGAAATGGGCAAAATGGCCTACGGGCACGAAATGTAGCCCACAGCCACTGAGAGATGGTCTAAGGGACCTCTCCCTCCCCTCAGGAAGGAAAACTAAGAAAACCGAGTCTGGTTCGTAAACCGAGACAAAGCACGGAAGAGAGTTCGGGAGTCCGGAGGCAGGGCACACGGCCGCGACTCTGAGACTTCTGAACGAGCACAGTATGCAACATCACCGAGCACTCAATCGGTGACGTCTGAGTCTTAAGGTCGGTCAAAAATGGGGTGTCAACAGTTGCCCCTCTTTGACAGAACTCGGAAGTCAAGAAGTGACAGGAGTGAATGTCAAAGCCTAGAGACGACCCATTTTTGACAAGGCCGAAGACTTAGACAATCATACAAGATGAACAGAGATATGTGCCCGCAGGTGTGCCCGCAGGCAGGGGGGGCAAAATGCAAAGCGACATGCACAGAGCCAAATGATCATACAAATGCAGCAAGCTGTAATGAGGCAAGTATTCGCAAATAGATGCAACAGTTTTAAGCAAGAATGCAAAGCAACAACTACATTTCATGCAGTTAGGAATGCGAAGAATTATTCAATTCTCGTCGCGTCTCACACGGAGAAGATACGATACCTGCGCGATTCGTCTGGTCGCACCAGCCTCAAATGAACCGTACATACAATATCGTGCCTGCAAAAGAGAGAAATGCAACAAGAACAATATGCTAGCAACATATATTCAATGTGATTCCTGTGATTCTGAAAGTTCAACACACGCAGTGTCGGCGAGTGAATGCATCGCAATGCGAGAAAGGAATGTGCGTGACAACGCATGCTCAAGCACAGAGGTATGGTACACCAAGAAATCATGCATGACAATGCAAAATGTTGATGAGAATACAAGTTATATGCACAAAAAATGCAAAACGAGCATAAATCAGGACGCCCGTTTGTTGCGAAACAACGAGTTGGGAAACGCGCATTTTGGCGAAGGCGGCTTGATCGCGGCCTCCGATTCACCTCCCGGAGAGGTTACAACATGTTTGAAAAGGATACACCTTGATTTTGATGAGTGATGACGAGATACATGTCAGAAATTGCAGCTGAAGTTCCGGCGGAGCAATTTCGCGCTAGAAAGTGCACTTTTCTTGAACTTTTTCAGGTCCCGGGAACTCCGATCTTCCTCAAAATTTGCAGGGAGCTAGAGGAGGGTGTGGGGACCACCACCGGCCAGGTGGTTGCCCTTGGGGAGGCCACCGGCTAGGAAAGAAAAAGCAAATGGCCGGCCAGCCAGAAAAGGTGGCCGGCTGGCCACCTGCCCAAAAGCAGGAGCATTTTGGTCATTTTTCTCATTTCTATATATATGCACCTCCATTCATTCCGAAATCACTCCCATAGCTGCAAAAACTCCTTCCCTTGCTCCCAAAACCATTTTTTCCTTCAGATCTGCATTTTATACGCGCTTTTCGGCCTTCCACGCAAGTTGTTTCCGCGAAATCTTTCAGTTTTAAGCACTTTGAGCCGACTAAATTTTGATTTCGGGGCTCCTTCTCTCATTTTCACCACTTGAGGTAAGTTTGTCTCAATATTTGGAAGATTTTCTCGGGAGTTGACTTTTGTTGACTTTTTCATTTCCCGGGAGTTGACTTTTTCCAATTTTGGCTCATTTTGCTCATTTTTGCAGATTTTTGAAATGGCGGGTGATTTTCCTCACGGTGGAGGTCCTCCATGTGCCGGGGATGACTTTGACATTATGACACTGCCCCCGAGAGTCCGCCCTTTCATTCCCGAGAGATACGCCCCACCGGTACACACACTTCCGCGGGCCGTCTTTCGTCGTTTCACTGGGTTCAACGACCGGGCACCCGGGGATTTACTGCTGCGAGAGCCGGAGCAGCACCTCTCTCATGAGGCACGAGAGGTATTTTACTTTATTTTCTGCGTTTTTCGTGCATTTTGTAGCTCTGCCATGCTTAAACACACAGTTTTAACTTATGACATAGTACTTTGCCTGCATCCTGAACATGTAGTTTAAACACTTGAATTGCTAAACACTAGGCTCACTGATTGACTATGAACGCACAATACACATTAAGAATTGAACACACGGCTCAAACACTGATTTGTCGAACACACAGCCCGAATTTGAAAGTGAGCACACAGTGCACACTGATTAACGAGTAGAACACGCGGCCCAAACTCTGATTTTCTGAACACACAGTCCAAGTTGATGGTGAACACACAGCCCACACTGACTAAGAGTAGAACACGCAGCCCAAACTCTGATTTTCTGAACACGCAGTCCAAGTTGATGGTGGACACACAGCCCACACTGATTAAGAGTAGAACACACAGCCCAAACTCTAATTTTCTGAACACGCAGTCCAAGTTGATGGTGAACACACAGCCCACACTGATTAAGAGTAGAACACAAAGTCCCAAACTCTGATTTTCTGAACACGCAGTCCAAGTTGATGGTGAACACACAGCCCACACTGATTAAGAGTAGAACACACAGTCCCAAACTCTGATTTCCTGAACACGCAGTCCAAGTTGATGGTGAACACACAGCCCACACTGATTAAGAGTAGAACACACAGTTCCAAACTCTGATTTTCTGAACACGTAGTCCAAGTTGATGGTGAACACACAGCCCACACTGATTAAGAGTAGAACACACAGTCCCAAACTCTGATTTTCTGAACACGCAGTCCAAGTTGACGGTGAACACACAGCCCACACTGATTAAGAGTAGAACACACAGCCCAAACTCTGATTTTCTGAACACGCAGTCCAAGTTGATGGTGAACACACAGCCCACACTGATTAAGAGTAGAACACACAGTCCCAAACTCTGATTTTCTGAACACACAGTCCAAGTTGATGGTGAACACACAGCCCACACTGATTAAGAGTAGAACACACAGTCCCAAACTCTGATTTTTTGAACACGCAGTCCAAGTTGATGGTGAACACACAGCCCACACTGATTAAGAGTAGAACACACAGTCCCAAACTCTGATTTTCTGAACACGCAGTCCAAGTTGATGGTGAACACACATCCCACACTGATTAAGAGTAGAACACACAGCCCAAACTCTGATTTTCTGAACACGCAGTCCAAGTTGATGGTGAACACACAGCCCACACTGATTAAGAGTAGAACACACAGTCCCAAACTCTGATTTTCTG
This sequence comes from Camellia oleifera, assembly GCA_022316695.1. Classification (NCBI taxonomy): domain Eukaryota; kingdom Viridiplantae; phylum Streptophyta; class Magnoliopsida; order Ericales; family Theaceae; genus Camellia; species Camellia oleifera. The sequence continues at coordinate 63,166,868 of CM039306.1, forward strand.
AACACGCAGCCCAGATTGGAAGTGAACACACAGCCCACTGAGTAAGATTTGAACACGCAGCCCAAAACACGGATTTACTAAACACGCAGCCCAGATTTGAAGTGAACACACAGCCCACTGATTCGTTTCATTTGCACACAGTTTGCATTTCATTTGCACACAGCTTGCATTTCATTTGCACACAGCTTGCATTTCATTGTGTACTGAACATATGTATTCATTTCAATGCAGGGTGGCTCTCGCACCGTGCGAGGATACGGCTCTACCGCCGCGAGAGACTGGTATGCTGAGCTCCCAGAGGCTGTCCGGGATCTAGTCGATCTAGCAGGGTTCGGAGCATTCTGCGTGGAATTATCACGTTGTCCTGCCAGCAGGACTTTGTTAGCTGCTTTGGTGGAGAGATGGTGGGACACCACCAATTCCTTCCACTTTTCTGCCACCGGGGATATGACCATGACCCCACTAGACTTTGCTGTGCTCACCGGCCTAGATATAGGCGGTTGGCCCATACCTTACGACGAGGATATGCGAGAGTGGGAGGCCGCATGGATATATTTGTTGGGGGCTCGCCCACCTGTAGACAGAGCTTTCGGGAGAGTCCGGTACACTTGGTTTTCTTCCCGTTTTCGGAGGCCGGAGATGGAGCCTGAGTCTCCCGAGGAGGTTGAGCAGTACGCCCGTGGCTTCCTCATGTTCCTCTTTGGCACCACTCTGTTTGTCGATAGGGGGAACACTGTTGGGTTATATCTTCTGAGCGCCCTGGTGGACCTATCACAGGTCAGTCGATATGACTGGGGTGGCGCTGGCCTGGCTACCCTTTATTGTTACATGAGCGCAGCCTCTCGCAGGCGTGGAGACTTACTCAGCGGCTATTGAAGAGCCTGGGAGGTACGTTTTGTCCTCTTGATTTACATTTCTGCTCCTCATTACTTATTCATTGCACACACAGTGCACTTTGCACTCTGTATTCTGTCTTTAGCACTTTGTATTCACATTCCGCACTGCTTTTCTCAGCTATGGGTGTACGTATACTTTCCCACATTAGCCCCGGAGATGGAGGTGGCAGGACTCCTTACGACTCCGTTTTCGCTGGTATTCGAGGGCGAGCACCGACCGAGAGCTCGAGAGACTCTCTTCTACTTGCGACAGTATTTTGATACTGTGCGGGCGACAGAGGTATTTCCGAACTCTCAGTTCTTTTCATTTTCATCCTTGATTTGCCCTGTATATTCCTGATTTCTGATTGATTTATGCGCTGGTTATCCACAGATTACTTGGCAGCCCTGGGCGGTCTTTGGTGACGGTCTCCGACATTCGTATCCCGGAGGATCGAGTAATTCTCAGTATCGGTTCCTGCTCGAAGGACCAATCGGTAGGGCATGGTTCGTGGGGGAACGCTTCCTGCGTCAGGTGTGGGGGTACGATTCTCAGGACCCTCCTGCTGTACCTCCAGCCACTATGCGAACTGCCGATAGACTCTCTGCCCAGGAGGTCATCAGTGCTATTCAGGGCACCGACGCTTTGTTATATCTCATGGAGGGGAACTACGCCACCTATCGTCGTATATATCTGATGCCCCCCTTGACAGGAGTGCGTGCTCCGCCACTGAGGCCTACTGGTATGCCATCTTCGAGTCGTGCCGGTGCTACAGGTATCCCCTCCTCTAGCAGGGCTGGTGCATCTAGGGGTAGAGGTAGTTCGATTCCTCCGATCCCTCCGTCTCTTCATCATCATCCTGGGTGGCCAGACATGCCGACCGAGTTGACGAGTTGGCGGTTCGGGACTCCTTACCAGGTCCCGCTAGAGCCTCCTCTTCCTGACCACAGATATGTCCGACACCCTGATTCACCCCCGGTATGTTCTACAGCTTTGATTTATCAGTCAGACATCTAGACATTCATTCCTCCGCTGATAGTTTTGCACTTGTATTTGCAGCCCCCAGTTGAGTACACGGACGGACTGCTCGGGATGCTGGCCACATTCGAGGGCATGATCCTACGGAGAGAGGCACAGATGGCCATCATGGGTGTGCAGGTACTGTTCATCTTTCCTGTATTCAGCATATTTCTGATAACATATTAGTTTTGAACATTCTGCTGCATTGATAGGCTGTGCAGAGCACATCTGACACACACCCCACTCGCATTTTGTACTCGCATATGCTTTTCATATTTGAACTGATGTATTTGAACTTTTCATTTTCAGATGCCTCCCGTGTATGCTTCGTCGCAGGCTGGACCACCCGGGCCTTCTCAGAGAGCTGGGCCATCCAGGCCTTCTCAGGGAGCTGGGCCATCTAGGCCTTTTCGAGGAGCTCGAGGAGCAGAGTTGTCCCGCAGGCGTAGGGCACCCATTATTGAGGAGGAGGAGGAGGAGGAGGAGGAGGAGGTCGCAGACCGTGAGTCAGAGACATCCGCTGGGGAGGGAGGCTCCAGTCTTGGTTCCGAGAATGGAGATGAGGCTGAGGGGGATCCGGAGGATGATAGCTCTGACTCAGATGATGATGATGGTGCAGAGGTCGTCCCGCAGAAGAGGATGAGAGGACCTCCTCATTCCCGTTCTCGAGGAGATTGATGTTATTTCCTGCTTTATTTTACTTTTTGCTAGTAGTTTTGTAGCACTTTGCATATTATTAGGCAGTTTTATTTCTTGTAAAACTTGTACCTTTATTTTGTTGTAAAACAAGATGGAATGAAACAGCTTTTGAAAAGATATTTGTATTTGAAATTCTTAGCATCGCATCGCATCATTTTGCACAAAATGGAATTAAATGAAAATGTGCCTTGTGTATTTACCGGGTCAGGTAATGAACCGACGCAACAAATCAAAAAAAAAACTCGGCTCACTAAGAAATAACAGAATCTTAGCAAGTTTACAACTCGATAAGCAAAGTACAACAATGTTAACGACTCGATAAACAAGACTCAACAAAATCACGTAAACAAAAGGGTAACAACTCAAAGCACAAAATGCGACAGCTCGACAAAACTTACAACTCGACAAACAAAACAACAACTCGATAAGCAAAAATACAACAAAGCGTACTTCGGACGGACGATCTGGGTGATGAAACGCATCCGAATCTGAGAGAAATGGAGGCCTTCGACGTTCCCGATGCCTAGAACTGCCTCAAACTTCCTTCCGGAGGGCGAAACAGGACCGACACGTGGCCAAACACATTTTGTATCTGGAAATTAGAGGGTGGCCGGCCTACTAGGATAGATGGCCGGCCGGCCACTTCCCCCGCAAGCCCCAGAATTTTGACACTTGTCCTTTGAATAGTGTTTTACCCCCCTATAAAAGCCCCAGCCTTGGAACTTATTCATTTCATCACCGTTTCTCACAAAAATGGAGGCATTTCTCGCAGAAAATCTCACCTCTTGGATTTCTTCTCTAGATGGCTCGGAAAAGTTGAACTTCCGGGGTTTCGGCTTAAATGCACTATTTACGTTGAGGCGGACTCCACTGCACCTTCCTTTCCTCCATGCCGCGGCAAGGTTTTGGAACCCGGTGACGCATGTCTTTAGCTTCGGCGGACAAGAGGTATGCCCTACTTTCGAAGATTTGCAAGTCTTGATGGAGTCTGAGCGCTCAGAAGAGATTTTGCCTCAGTCTCGTTTTGGCCACGCCCAGGCTTTAGGGCGGATATGTGGTTTCAAAGCGCATGATGCTCGCTCTTTGATTGGTGACGGCATGTTGGATATCCCGAGCCTGATTTACCGATTCTCTGATGCCGGTGACTGCAGCGACCATCATTGGCAAGGTTTCTGACAACATGCGCTCTGCTTGTGCATGCTATCTCATTTTCTGTTCGTCTCGGGCTCCGGAGGAGCTAGCATCCGTCTGATTGAAGTCGCTCAAGGCTTGAGGGAAGGAAGGAGCTGTATCGCCATGACATTGGCCGAGACGCTGCTAGGTTTGGATACCTTCTACCGCCAAGAGACAACCAGGTTTGCAGGGAGTCCACTACTGCTGCAGGTAATGTTTCCCACCCAAGCTCACATGTATATTTTGCTCACGTCACTCGGCCCTCGGGTTCGGTTTTTCTCACAAAACCCTTATCTTACTTTTCTCTCATCGCACATCTCTCTATTCTTTATTCTCTCATTTTTCATCCCTCCCCAGATATGGTTGATGGACAAATTGCGAGTTGTGGACTCTTGCCCTGCTTACTCAGCCCGTGGCTACTTCTTTCGACAACGCCTGGTCGATGCCCTTGATGAGGGATGGTGGTTTGAATGGATGTGCAATTTGTCTGCTGATTGCATTGCTTGGCGTTGTCCTTGGCTTAACCTTCCGGCGATGAGCTATAGCATGTTTCAGGATACTGGGATCCGGTTGGTCGGCTTGACTCACTGCGTATTTTATTTCCCGTTCCGCATTCTGCGTCAGTTTGGCCATGATCAGACTTGCCCTCCCGAGGGGATTGAGTACCCAGCCACTTTCCCGGTTTGAGGTGCACACCTTGCCCGACATACTTCGGCCTGGAGGGCTAGAGAGCTGCTGTCCCCCGCCCCTATTTTCAGTTGCACTTTATCTGACGAGTGCTGGGATTGGCTCAATGAAGAAGCACAGGTTGGGCCTAGGTTGGCATCGGAGGCTTCAACCAGCTCTGGAAGGGGGCGTAGGGACACCTGACTCGGCTATGCCCCAGATTTATTGCTTTATTAGTACTTTCAAGTTTTCGTTATGAATGTAATAAAAAGCAACTTCAATTGTATGCAAGGGCAAGAGAACTCTGTTTTGAAATCAATGACATTGAAGGTTGTGGTACTGAAAATTCCCCGTTTTTGGTCCAAAAATGGTCTTAGTTGTGAAAAGATTAATTTGAACAAAGTCAACTTTTATTAAAACTTTTCAAAACTATTTTCGATATGGATCAGAACTGGACACGCCTGAAATCTGTCACTGAGATACACAACCCCGGATCCTAGCAACTGGAAAGTTGCCCCTAGTTTGAAAAGTGCCTCGGCAATTCATAGCAACGGAAAGTTACCCCTAGTCTGGATGGTGCCGCAACACTTCATTGCAATGGAAAGTTGCCCCTAGTCTGAATAACACTGTACCGGAAATCACGATAAATGCTGATGAATAAAGATGACTGAGATGATCAATATGGACAAAGTTGATCGGGGAAAAGATTAGGGCTAAACTTCAAGATGAAGCTGCCTACGTATCCCATAGATGGGAATCAAGCCTTACGTAGTTCAGGCTTGGGTTCGCTCGGGTATTTTTACTCTCCTTTTGCGCTCTAACTTTTGCCAAGGCCACCCTTTACGGGTTTTCAACCTTGCGAGCTCCGTTTTTATAATTTCAAATTTTCTATGCTCTGAGTTTTGCCTAGGTCGCCCTTTCGGGTTTTCGGCCTAGCGAGCCTCTCAGGGGTAATATTTCTTCAACTTGTCCATGTTGATTGGTTGGGAAAACTCCAGGCCATCTAGGTCCATCAGAACCATAGCTCCACCTGACCAGATTGACTTGATAATATAGGGACCAATCCAATTGGGTCTGAACTTGCCCCTTGGGTCGTGGATGGGAGCTCGGTTGTCTTTGAGTACCAAATCTCCTTCTTTCAAATTCCTGGACTTAACCTTCTTGTTAAAAGCCTGGGCGATTCTGCGTTGATAGCCTTGGATATGGTACAGTGCTTTCAGCCTTCTTTCATCGAAAAGCATGAGTTCTTCAAATCCGTTTTGCTGCCAATCTGCTTCGGCTATCTGGCACTCGGCCAATACTCGTAATGACGGGACCTCAATCTCAATAGGTAGGACGGCCTCCATCTCATAAACCAATGAGTACGGAGTCGCTCCAGTAGAAGTTCTGATCAAAGTCGTGTAGCCCCACAGAGCGAAAGGCAGCTTATCTGGCCAGTCCCGATAGGTTTCCACCATCTTCTGTAGTATGCGCTTGATGTTCTTGTTGGCGGCCTCAACTGCTCCGTTGGTTTGCGGCCGGTAAGTAGACGACTTATGAAAAGCCACATTGTATTTCTGCAACAAATCAATCACCTCCTTTTTGAAGTCGGAACCATTGTCTGAAACGATTTCATTTGGGACTCCGTAGTGACAGATAATGTTGTTTCTGATAAATTTTGCTACATGCGAAGCCTTCAACACTACGTAAGATTGGGCCTCAACCCACTTTGTGAAATAATCTATCGCTACCAAAATGAACTCATGCCCATTCGACCGCTTTGGCGTAACAGCTCCGATTACATCAATTCCCCAGACAGAAAACGGCCATGGCGAAGTCATGTTGTACAGCTTTGACGGCGGGATGTTCATGCGACTTGCATGAATTTGACACTTGTGACATTGCCGGACGAAGCCAATACAATCCTCCTCCATGGTGGACCAGTAATAACCTTGTCTAAGGATCTTCCGTGCCAACATTACCCCATTCATGTGTGCACCACATTCACCCCCGTGGATGGCTTCCATCAGACGCTTTGACTCTTCAGCATCAACACACAGTTTATGCATTCCCAGATGACCCCGTTTATACAGTTTACCCACGCAGATGACGAACTGGATTGCCATTCTTTTGATTGCCCTCTTGTCTTTGGCATTTACCCTTGACGAGTATGCTTCTTTCTCCAATAAGTTCCAGATGTCATAATACCAGGGGTGTTCGTCCTGAACTTCATCTATGGCTGCAATCGACTCATAGGCAGGTGCAAATTTCTAGTCGATGATAACTGGACGCATTCGGACTCCGCACGGGATGTCTATCATAGAAGATAGAGTTACTAAAGAATCTGCGAACCTGTTCTTCTCTCTTAGTAGATGAGTAAAACTTAGCTTTTCAAACCGAGGAATCAGCAAATCCAAGGTTTGGTGATACATCATCATCTTCTCCTCTTTCACTTTCCAGTCTCCTTTAGCTTGAGACACAACAAGGTTCGAATCCCCAATAACGTCCAGTCGTCTTGCCCCTAGTTCCAGGGCTGCTTCTAGACCAGCAATACACGCCTCGTACTCTGCTTCATTGTTCGAGACTTTGAACCGGAGTTTGAAGGCGAGAGGGATACGGGAATCATCGGGTGCTCTCAGCAACACTCCTATCCCATACCCGTGTTGATTTGACACTCCGTCAAAGTACATCGTCCAAGTTTCTTCGTCGATATGCAGAATTGATTCATCCGGGAACAAATATTCAACTGCTTCATCCCCCTCAACCGGGTGGTCGGCAAGGAACTCTGCCACTGCTCTTCCTTTCACTGACTTGCGTGTCACGTACGTGAGATCAAATTCGGAGAGCAACAGCGACCAACGAGCTAGCCTACCCATAAGCGCTGGTTTCTCGAAGAGATATTTGATGGGATCAAGTCGTGAAACCAACATTACAGAGTGAGCTAACAGGTAGTGCCGCAACTTCCTGGTAGCCCATACCAGAGCTAAGCAAGCCTTTTCCAGCGGTGTATATCGGGTCTCATACTCCAGCATCTTCTTGCTGAGATAGTAAATGGCTCTTTCTGCCTTGTCTTCTGATTCTTGTGCAAGCATGCAGCCCATTGTAGTTTCAGTTACTGACAGATACAAAATCAACGGTTTTCCCGGTTCTGGTGGTGATAAGACGGGCAGGTTCTGTAGATATTCTTTGATTTGTTCAAATGCAGCTTGGCATCGGCCGTCCCATTGGAACTTCTTTCCTTTCTTGAGGAGGCCAAAGAGTGGTTCACAAGTCAAGGTTAATTTTGAAATAAACCGTCTTATGAATTGCACTTTACCCAGAAAGCCTCGCACCTCCTTTTCAGTCCTTGGTGGTGGCATTTCTAGGATGGCCTTGATCTTGGAAGGGTCGACCTCGATGCCCCTTTGTGTAATCAGAAACCCCAGCATTTTCCCCGCTGTAACACCAAACGTACATTTCTGAGGGTTTAGCCGCAACCGGAATTCCCTGATCCTTTGAAAAAACTTATGCAAGGCGGTGTAGTGGCCCTCTCTTTCCTTGGACTTGACAATCATGTCGTCCACGTACACCTCAACCTCTTTGTGGATTATATCATGTAGTATGGTGGTCGCGGCCCGTTGATAAGTAGCTCCAGCATTCTTCAACCCAAACGGCACTACCCGGTAGCAGTATGTCCCCCACGGGGTGGTGAAGACAGTCTTTTCTCTGTCTTCTGGCGCCATTACTATCTGGTTGTATCCTGAGAAGCCATCCATGAATGAGAGCAATGCATGCCCTGCTGTGAAATCTACCAACTCATCGATGTGCGGTAAGGGAAAGTCGTCTTTCGGACTAGCTCTGTTCAAATCCCTGAAGTCTACACACACCCGGATCCTGCCATCTTTCTTCGGCACCGGAACAATGTTGGCCAACCAAGTCGGATATTCAGATACCAGCAGGAAGCCTGCGTCGATTTGCTTGGTGACCTCTTCCTTAATCTTGAGAGCCCAATCCGGGCGGATCCTTCTGAGTTTCTGCTTAACAGGTCGGGCCTCGGGGTCAAGGGGGATCCGATGCTGTACAATCTTAGGATCGATTCCAGGCATGTCTTCGTAGGACCACGCGAAAACATCATTGAAATCTTTTAATAAAGTGACTAAGCGCTTGCGTTCCTCCGAAGACAACGTGGACCCGATCTGGACCAGCTGCGGGTCTTCCTCAGTGCCAATGTTCACAGAAATGATTTCATCCATTAATGGTTTAACAAATCTCTCTTGCTCTTGCTCAATTAAACGTTGTAAAACCAGAGAAACTTCGTCCTCGTCGTTTTGATCAAAATTTTGAAAGTCTGAATTGATGCAATAAATTAGGGGCACAGAAAAGTACTCGGAAACCACATATAGTTCATTCTCATTAGGTACATCCAAATCGTCCAATTCATCGGTTACAACAGACTCAAATGAAAAGGAAAAAGACGACCTGGACAGGACTGTGGCATCCGGGTTAACATCCCCGGGAGTACCAGACTCAGACTCAGTCGAGCTGGAATCTGATTCCGACTCACAGGACTCAGTGGAATCAGACTCCGGCTCACTACCTGACCCGGTGCTGCTGGACAGAAATCCCTCATCGTACTGCCAAGTGAGAGAGGGTGCGATTGATGCATCCAAGATAGCTGCTGGTCGGCTCGCAGCCGTTTTATCCCCAATCATGGAAACCACAAAGTTATCCCCCAAGCACTCTTGGTCGATCGGAGGATCAGAGAGGAGACATGCCAGTGCTACCCCCATTTCCAATTCTGTGCCCTCAGGATCTACTGCCTTATTCCGCTCAACCTCAGTTGTTGGGTCTGTCTGCTCTGTGGCGACGTCATCCCCGGATAGTTGCAGGTCGAAGAAGATTTCGAAACCTAGTACGCGCTTCTTCTCCGCATTTAACCATGGCTCTGGGAAGCCGCAAAATAGAAAGTCCTCCCCCTCCCGGACGAAGCGTCCGTTCAGGGTACCCTGGATGGGCCTGTGCATTAAGTCAAAAGGCTTCCCAACCTGCTTCGCCCTGGCTCTGCCGGCCATTTCCTTTCCTTTCCTCACCCAGTCTTCTTTGGTGGGAAGATAACCCAGCCCAAAGGTATGCAGGTTGTGTGGCACTTCGGCCAATGCTGCGACTCCTTTCCTGCCGCTCCTTTCTAATCCCATCCCGGGAATATGTTGTAGCTTGTTCATGAGGTAGACGGATTGAGCACTGACGTACACACCTTCATTCACAGCCATTATATTCTGCACTACCCGGGCCTCCGCCAAAGTGAACCCTGACAAAAACACATCCTCCGTGCCGTGCTCGATTTCCAAAACTGGCGTAGACACTTCTGGCGGCGGATGGATGGATGAATTTCCGAAAACAATTGCAACCCCCTTCCCGTGAGGGTATTTCAACATCTGGTGCAGAGTGGAAGAGACTGCTTTTACTTGGTGCAACCACGGCCGCCCCAAGAGCAAGTTGAAGGTTGCGGGAACGTCCAAGACATGAAATTCAATGTCGTGTTGTCCTGGACCAACCTGGGTCTGAACCTTGACAGTCCCCATCACTTCCCTACTGGTATTATCATAAGCTCTGATCACTTGGGTGGTTGGTATAAAGTCTGCGGGTTTCAACCCGATTGCATATGCCGTTCTGACTGGGCAGACATTGATAGCAGACCCGGTATCAACAAGTACCACCGGTATCCACTTATCTCTACATTCCACAGAGATGTAGAAAGGTTTGTTGTGATTCACGCCCTCAGGCGGCAATTCCTTGTCTGAAAAGGTTAATGCCGGGGAACCCCCTCTCGGAAAAACCAGCCCAACCAGCTGCTCTGGCGTAGTTTCGATGGAGAGTTTAGCCTTGTCCATAGCAGATAGGACAGCCTGTCTGTGCACCCTTGAAGCCATAAGCAGTCCCCAGATGGAGATGTCTGCCTGTATTTTCTTTAACTGTTTGAGCACAGCTTCTTCTTCAATCTGCTTCTCTCTCTGTTTCTCGGCCTCTTTATCTTTCCCAGATGCTTCGGGTTGGTCGAGGTGCGGGGGCTTGAAGTACCGCCCACTCCTGGTCATGTGATCCACCTCATCGAGGTACCAAGTATCATCTGGTTGGGCACCTGCCCAATCTTCATCTATGTGAGCAAGACACAAGTCATCGTCTTCCCACCACATCCCACTGACGTTTAACAGACACCTATCTGGTTCTGGCAAGTTTGTACTCTCAGTACTTTCATCCCACATACTCACAGCATGTCCTGCTTTCGTGCTCGCAGCACTTTCAACCTCTTCATGGTTCTTGGCTTTCCGGATTCTCTCAGAATTCCACTTCTTTTCTTGCTCCTCCTGTGTTAGTAGGGTTTGTTGTTTGGTTTTCACAATATCTTGATTCCGAGCGAAATTCTTTGTACCAGCGCTCTTCGGCAATTCATTCTGACTCTCGGCCCTTTCGGCCATCATTGATACTTTTGCCCCTGCCGGGCCTTGCTCTGGCTGAATTTCCACAACATCTGGCTGGTCATCTAACCACCCGGTAATTTCTGCCGACTCCCCATATTCAAACCAATTAATTGTTGCATCCCCTGCTTCTTGGTCGTTGAGGAACTAGAGGTTAGCAAAATCTTCTTCCACCGTTGTCAGATCATCTGCCCCTCGCTCTAGTCCGTCCCCCCGAATCATGCATAATTCAGCTTTTTCTGGTAGTCCCACACTCGGCTCAGACCGGCCCACTGATACAATGTATCCACTCGGATCATAGGCTCTCCCAGCTAGATTCCCAGACTGTTCCATCCCAGACTCACCAATTCTGTTCTCCTCTGAAACCTGCCTCGTTCCATCTTCGGAGGTCACCACCTCTGGCTCAGATTGGGTTATGAAGGTGTCCAACATGCACAAGTCGGTGCAATCAGGAAGGATCACCTCCGGCTTAGGTAGGTGAGAGGGAGTAATATAGATACTAGGATCGTAGGAAACGACCCCAGTTTGGATGAGGTTGACTCTTTTGGGTGGTGGATCTTGGTTATGTGCGGGGAGTGGGTTAGTTGTGACGTTGGGTCTTTCGGGAGGTACGATGATGTTCTTGTCAACGAGGTCTTGAATCTCGTGACGTAGCCGGAAACATTGATCTGTGTCATGGCCATGCTGCTGGTGGTACGCACAGTACTTGGCTGGGTTGTGGGAAGGGGGGAGTGGATTCGGTAGTGGCCTCGGTTCCAGGGGTGTCAGATGCTTCTTCCTGATTAACACCCCAGAGCCTTGGATAGGGGCATATATAGTGGAGTGAAGGTTCTTTGGCCTCTGGATTGATATCTCGGGGCTTGGCTACTGCTCCCGGAGGTACTGGAAAAGGGTGTGGCCGCTGCGGGCCTTGGTTGAGAAGGGGGAGTGGTAGTGACCATACCGACCTTCGAAGTTCTTGTGTTGGCAGCGCCACTCGGGCCTGCGTTGTTATTGCGATTGAATGTCCTTCGGGGCTGTTCTCGGTCCTGATCGATTAAACCCTGCTTCATCGCATCCTCGATCTATACCCCCATCTCGTGTAAATCTGAGAAGGTGGGGAAAGGGAGTACGATCATTTTCTGCATTAACTTGGGTTGGAGGTTGCGCACAATCATCCGAATTTAATCCTGATCTGTTGGCCTTAAGGTCATCATCGATGCCTTCGCTCTCCACCGAGTTACAAAATCAGAGAAAGTCTCTTTTTGTTCCTGCCTCGTTGTCTCGAGATCACGTGTTGTAATCTCGATCTGCGTGTTATACGAATACTGCGCAACGAAGGCCTCAGCCAACTCATCCCAATTTCTCTTCACATCGTCTTCTAATTTTGCGTACCAGATGGCCGCCACCCCCGACAAAGTTCTACCAAACAAAGAAAGCTTCTGTGGTCGGGTTAGGCCCATTGGCCTCAAGATGTCTGAAAATAGCCGGAGATGAACCATAGGATCCCCTGATCCGTCAAAACGATCAATCTGGGGCATCTTGAATCTATCCGGCAGTGTCACGGCCACGTCAGTGTAGCCATCTTCAATGTCTGGGATGGCCTTAACCCCTTGTGATTTCTTAAAAACTTTTCCAGCTTACTCAGCTTCAGAGCTGTATGATCTACCTCGAACTCAAACGGAGAGTCCGAGTGGTTAGGTGTGAGATTCTTGGACAGTTGCGGCAGAAGTGGGGGCGGAGCCGGCCCTGTTGGAAGACCTATGTCCTCTTGAGTGTTCCGGACATCGGGTAAGGTATTCTGAGTATTTGGGAGGACATTCTGAGGATTTGGCGGGGTATTCTGGCCAGTGGATGCCTGCTCAGGTAGCAGAGCCGCTGGTGGAGGAGGAGCCTGATGTGAAGCAGATGCTGCGTTCTGCTGTTGCAGCCTAGTAATCAGCTCGGCCTGTTGGGCCATGACTGTGGCTTGTTGTTTGGAAAATTCCGCTTGGCGGATGGCATCATCTTGCATCTGCCTCATGCTCTCATGCATCTGGCGTATCATCGCCTCCATCCCTGACGTATTCTGCTGTTCCATCTGAATGGCCGGTAAATGTACCTCTACGGCAGACACAGAAATCTCAGCCTGATTGTTTACTGTCAAAGCAGCCCTCTGTCCCGATAATCCCTGTTCCGACACGTTACGCCTTCTCGGCCTTCTTCTGATAACTGGGGGTAGAGAGTGGAACACTGGATGTCCGTCAACGAGATCCTCGGATCGGTTGAGTCGGCGACCTCGTGTCCAAAGTGCTTGGGGGGTATCTACTGGTTCGGAAGCAATTGTGCTACAAACTGCCCTAGCAAAAAGATAATAAAGCAAAAAGGAAATAAATGACCAGAAAAACGGGCAGCATAACAACTTAAATAAAATACACACAACACACAGTCCGGCATACAACATCCAGTTGAGAAGCTGAAAATACACTGTCCTCAATCACTGGTCACTGTTCCTGTATCACTGTTCCCCAAAACTCAAAACTGAATCGGATATTCACAGACAACTGATTCTCAGATACTGACTGGTGCCCGCAGGCCTGATGCCCAAACTCAACTGATACATGCATTCCCTGTAGAGGCACACTCTAACAAGCACATAGCAGATAAGTGAGAGCTGAAAACACCCCTATGTTGGGGTAGGGTTTCCCTGTCCTATTTTGTCAGGAACTAGGGTTTCACTACGCACGCAGCGGCTTCAAACAACCTATAAACGGGTAAGCAACCTGTCCTAGTTTGGAATGGTCACTATGGATCCGAATATGCACTAGGTCGAATGGTCAAAAAGGGGGCCTCGGTAAAACCGGGGTTTGTGTTCCCATACTGGCAGAGCCTGTAACCGGTCATCCTTATGGACATGCCTTGACAAGACAAGCCTCCGGCAAACCGCTCAGGAATAGCAGATGGCAAACACGGTGTCCTAGGCGCACCAATGCAAATGCAATGCAAAGAAACACACAAGTGTAGTCAAAACCAGATATCAAGAGTTCGAGTCAAGTTATCTAAATCCCCAGCAGAGTCGCCAGAAACTGTAGACGTCCCCGAACGCATCCCGGGGGAAAAGGGAGTGCGAGTCCCCCCCCGTTCTGGTTCGATATTGGGTCACTACAGTTCGAAGGACTCAAATGTCACGGTTCTTAATCTTGAACCAAAGAGTCCAAATCTGGCAAATCGTTTTGAGAAAAACAGATTTTTAGAAAAGAAGTGCCAAACATGGACTGCTTTGCCAGATACAGAGTCGCCACCTAAATATTTTAAAATGGGAAATTTAGGAAACCTTGACTGGGTGCCAAAGGCCACATGTCCGTCATCACCAAAGTTGCCTCGGCTTGGGAACTTGGGTACGATTGGGGAAGGTCACTTCGTGAGCACCCTCGCTCGCCCGGTCAAAGACCGGCCTCTACTAACCATGATATCTGTTTTTGAAAACATTGTGAGTTCTTATTCTGGTTATTAGCCTAGGTTACTATGTGATGCGCACAGCATACAAGTATAGACTGAATCGTCTGAATTGGAACAAAACATTTCATGTTTGTTTGTTTGTTTGAAAATGGTTTGATGGTGCTACCCGCAGGTAGGCTAAGACGTGGATTTGCCACCCTCGGGTGGGCTTAAGAAAATATGATTTTGCCACTATCTAGTGGGCTTAAAACAAACATTTGATGAATTGTCCAATCCAAGTAACTCAACCTCCACCCACAGGCATTCAAGGCAGTTATATCACATAAGCACATAGCCTCATAGTAAGCATGCTATTCATGGCAACACTCACACGCATGCAAGGATGCTAAAGCATAAAACTTACCGAGTACTCCAAGCCAAAACAAAAGCCGATTAGAAATCCATGCCTGGATCCTAAGTATACAGAATTGCCTAATGCAACACATGCGAAGATGCAAACTATAGCAGGCTCGGCTATTCTAAACATGGCATGTGAAATGCAACAACTAACATGTGTTCAATTTGGAATTGAAATACAAATGCAGTTTGTATGATGCGCCGAGCCCGGTGCGTGCAAAACAGATGAATGATGCAAACATGCTGTCATACTGTATGCTAAATTGAAATATGTCCTATATCTAACCATCATAAGCGGGTAAATAAAAGGGAAGAAAGACGTGGGGTTGGAAGACATACATCACACTCACCCACACTTATTACAATCATGCCCTCGCGCAGAGGGTCCGAATAAATATACAGTCCGAATGTCCGAATAAAAGAATAGTACAGTCCGAAATAATACAGTCCGAATAATATACAAATTCCTAATTAATTAACAAATTAACTAAGAAAGCTGTAAAACTGGCATGCAAGCCAGGGGGCTGCCTTGACTCCGCTCCGGATAATGAAATGATGCATGTTGGGCTGCTTTTGCGCGGAAATCCACGGCGGTGCCCCGATTAGCCTCTGTTTGCATTTTTCTTGAAATGCGTGCCGAGTTTCGAAAAGTTGCTGATTCTTCATTTTGCTGCAACAGAGAGCAGGAAAGGGGCATAGCAATGTATTTCACAAATATATGCATGCCTCGATCCTCATGCCACCAATCACGCATATCGATGCATGATGGCCGAGGAATCGGATTGCACAACTCAATATAGAATGAATGCGCACGAATGCTACAACAAAACCTAACTCCACCATGGGTAATCCGGGGTGTCGGCGACTTGGGAATTGAGACCCGTTCCGTCACTCGGAGTACGGAACGTGCCTCGTTTCCCGTGCCTGGGCTAACTCCTATCCCGAACACGATGCAATATGCATGATATGTATGAAATGCAACTAAGATACAATCCTAGCATGCACAATGCTATAAAAATGAGATGCCTCGAAATGCGTGCACGCGGGCACGCAAACCGAGGCGATGATCCTAAGGCATAAAATGACATACGCAATGCAATTGGACTTACACCAACATGAGTGGACCTCAGCCACACTCACATAAGAGGCCGTCGGATAAAAGTGAAGTGCCTCGAAATGCGTGCACACTGGCACGCAAACCGAGGCAACAGCATAAAAGTATGAAATGGCACTCCAAATGCAGATTGGACTTATACTAATGTGAGAGAGCCTCAGCCACACTCACATAAGAAGCCGGGAGATGAAAATGAAGTGCCTCGAAATGCGTGCCCGCGGGCGCGCAAACCGAGGCAATGGCCCTAAGGCATGAAATGACATGCAAATGAGACGTGGCATATGGCATATGGAAAATGCAAATTTCAGCAGCCAAAATGATGCAAAAACAGCCCCCGAATTATAGCAAAATTACACCCGATGCCCGAAAGGCTATGCTAAGTGCCCGAAATGACTTGCAGCTATGCCAAACATGTACAATATGGACATGAAGTGTAAAGACAGATGCTAGGAAGCCCCTAGACTAGCATTTTTCCAGTACAGAGCATGGCCAAACAACAATCACAAGTATGGCAAAAATAGCATGCAAAAATGGGGGAAAAGAGTGGAACAATGAAGCAGGTGGTATACGCAATGCTCAAACTAAAAAATACAGTTCTAAAACATTGAATAGTGACCAAAAATATGAACATTTACAGCTTATGACAACCCCCAAAACAGTATGTAGATATGCCCAACATAGCATGCAAAATATGAGCCAAAAGAGGGCTATAAAGAGAGGTATACCAAGCATTCACCAAACCAGCAAAGACCCTTAATAAAATATGACAAGAAGGACAAAATATGGATATTTTCAATACTGATGGTCGCCGAAAACAGAGGCTAAATAGGCCTAAAAAAGCATGCAAAAATGGGGGCCAAAGAGGGATATAAAGACAAGCACAACATGGAGACCCCCAACAAGGTTGATCCCTTCTACAATGTTTTAGAGGGACACAAAATAAGCTCAATCACAGTTTAAGGCATGCTCCAAAACAAATCATATGCAGGTCAAACAAATCATGCGAGTTTACGGTAAATATGAGAGATTATGAAGCAAGTGCATGATAGAGAGGCAAAACAGGGTTGAGCCCTTCTTAAATGTTGAATAGGGGCTCAAATTAGGCCCACTCACAGTTTATATCATTCTCGAAAACAGATCACTCACAAGCTAGATGAAGCATGCAAAAACAAGGACTAAACATGGATTCAAAGCAAGTAGCATATGGAGCATGAAAACAAGGTTGAGTCCTTCTTCAATGTTGAAGAGGGGCTCAAAATAAGCACAATATAAGTTCATGAGATGCTCCAAATCAGATCACACATAGGCCAAATATTCAATGCAAAATAATGGCATATAAGAGGGATATTGAGACAAGTGGTATATAGAAGTGCCAAACAAGGTTGAGCCCTTCTTCAATGTTGAAGAGGGGCTCAAAATAGGCCTCAACTCAGTTAGGGTCAGAGCCCAAAACCACAAGAAAATAGGGTAGAAAAATGATACAAAAAAGTGCTAGAAAAGGGGAAATAGTGACTTACCCTTGAAGACTACACTTTGGTTGCTTCTTGGCTTGAGTTTGTCGCTTCTTAGCCTCTGAAAAACCTTCCCTTGCTGCTGGAATGGAAGTGGTGAAGGTAGTGCTTGGTGTTGATGAACAAATGGCACCAAACTTAGAGAAAATGAGAGAGATGGAGATAGAGATGTGTATGTATGCTTGAGGGAGTTTTTCTAACCCTAGGGACTGAGTTGGGAGGCCCCTTATATGGACAAAAAAGAGGGTGTAAAGGTGGAGGAAACTGCACCTAAGCTTTCCCTCCCAAAATATCCCCCGGATACAGATCTTTTCTGGGGAAAACAGCTATATAGCTGTAAAGTATGCACTGAGAGGATGCAGGCCGGCTAGCCACCTTTATTGGAGGTGGCCGGCCGGCCACCCCCCCTAGCCGGCCGGCTAGGGGCAAAAATGGAAAGTTGGAATTGCTGGCCGAGCACCAAAGGGTGGTGTCCTCCCATATGTGTACAACAAGGCCCTGTGGTTGGAATTTTGCAACTCTGAAGCAGAAGAGACAACAAGCCACCTCTAGGAGAGGTCCAAAAATGAAAAGAGGAATTACTGGCCGAGCACCATTTTTTAGGGTCCTCCCATGTGTGTACAACACAAATATGTGGTTTCGGCTCGAAGGAAATGGCCCTAGGGTGTTCAACATTGGCTCGGAAGTGAGAAAAACGGGCCCCGGGGGGCGCCGGAAGAGCATAACTGGTTGCTGAGACAATTTCTAGGATCCCACCCCCCAGTGACCTTCCTTATGATAAAACAGAGGTACCTGCCAAAAATGAACAAAAACGGATGCGAAACGAATGCTCGGGGGTCAAACCGCGAGGTTCGGGGCCCGAAAACCGGCCGTTAAGCACCGAAAGTGGTGTTTGGCCACGAAGTGGGTATCTAAGACCCCAGTGTCCCTCGTTAGGGAGTAAATTGGATGCACACCAAAAACCGGAGGAATCGGAGATGGTTGGGTGGTCCCGAACCGAGGCACACGGCCTGACGGCTCCGAAAACCGGGAACCGGGCTCCGAAATGGGCAAAATGGCCTACGGGCACGAAATGTAGCCCACGGCCACTGAGAGATGGTCTAAGGGACCTCTCCCTCCCCTCAGGAAGGAAAACTGAGAAAATCGAGTCTGGTTCGCAAACCGAGACAAAGCACGGAAGAGAGTTCGGGAGTCCGGAGGCAGGGCACACGGCCGCGACTCTGAGACTTCTGAACGAGCACAGTATGCAACATCACCGAGCGCTCAATCGGTGACGTCTGAGTCTTAAGGTCAGTCAAAAATGGGGTGTCTACAACTGGACAGAAAGAGTTGCTTTGTGACCTTGAAAAATCTGGAATTGAAGTTGTTTTGAAAGAACAAGGCGGAACAATAGCTGTTATTTCTGCTCAACCGTCACTGATTGAAGAAATTAAAGAAAAACAGCAACAGGATGACTCCTTGAGGAAGATCATCGAAGAAAGAGAATCTAAACCGAGACCGGGGTTCAAATTTGAAAGCAATGTATTGAAATTTCAAGAAAGACTATGTGTACCGAATGATCCTGAATTGAAAAGAAGAGTTCTGCAAGAAGGCCACAATTCAAAATTTTCTATCCATCCATGGAATACGAAAATGTACCAAGATCTGAAACAGAACTTTTGGTGGCCAGGAATGAAGAAAGAAATTGCCGACTTTGTGTCAAAATGTCTTCATTGCCAACAAGTCAAGGCGGAACATCAGCGACCTGCAGGCTTACTGCAACCCTTACCCATACCGGAGTGGAAATGGGAACATATTACTATGGATTTTATTGTGGGATTGCCTTGCTCCAGTAAAGGTATGGACTCAATTTGGGTTATTGTTGATAGACTGACTAAATCTACTCACTTCTCACCTGTCAAGACAATTTATAATGCGGACAAGTTGGCTATACTCTATATTGATGAAATTGTTAGACTGCATGGAGTGCTTGTGTCCATTGTTTCTGACAAGGATTCGAAGTTTACATTGAGGTTTTGGCAAAGTCTACAGACTGCATTGGGAACTGAACTGAGACTGAGTAGTGCCTATCACCCTCAGACAGATGGTTAGTCAGAGAGGACCATCCAAACTCTGGAGGATTTATTGAGAATGTGTGTCCTTGATTTTCAGGGAAACTGGGAAAGCCATTTGCCCTTAGCTGAATTCGCCTACAACAACAGTTATCATTCAAGTATTGGTATGGCGCCTTTCGAGGCATTGTATGGCAGAAAATGTAGATCTCTGATTTGCTGGGCAGAAGTTGGAGATGGGCCTTTGCTTGGGCCTGAGATTGTATATGAAACGATTGAGAAAGTAAAATTAATACAACAGAGACTGAAAACTGCACAGAGCCGATAGAAAAGTTATGCAGATGTTAGAAGACGAGACAGAGAGTATGAAGTAGGTGATCACGTCTTTGTGAAAGTGACACCGATGAAGGGCCAGACTCGTTTTGGAGCCAAAGGCAAGTTAGCGCCCAGATACGTCGGACCGTATGAGATTATTGAGAAAATCAATCCGGTGGCGTATCAAGTTGCGCTTCCTCCTGAAATGGAGCATATGCACAACGTCTTCCACATTTCTATGTTGAGGGATTATCTCCGGGATCCTTTTCATGTGATTGAGCCGACCCGTATAGTGCTAAGTGATGACTACACTTACGAGGAACGGCCCATACAGATTGTAAATAGACGGATCAAGAAACTGAGAAACAAAGAGATCCCGTTAGTGAAAGTCGACTGGCAAAACCATAGTGGCGTGTATGCCACTTGGGAAAGGGAAGATGACATGGCTAAAAGGTATCCGGAACTGTTTTCACTGAATCCTGTTTTCTTCCAGAATGAAGGTAACTCGAGTTTAGAGGACTAAACTCTTTGTAAGGAGGGGAGACTGTAACAACCCTCATACTGTTTACCGATAAATTACTGAATTAACTACTGATTACTGCTAAACAGAGACTGATTCTGATTGATAATAGAATTATTGGAATACCGAACTGACTGACTGAGATCTGAAACTAGATTGATTGCCTGTATCTGTTTGAATTGCATTCTATCTGTTTGACTATTTAATTATCTGTTTAGTTTTTATGTTTAAACTGTTAATTGAAGGCCTTATCGGCGGCCGAATCCAGAACTGATTGATGTTCCATGATCAATAGAATTTATGTAATTTTATGGTATAATTATCCAAAAACTGATTAGGTATGATTAAATTAGATTAAACATTGATAAAATGCAAAGTTGGCCTTATTTACCAAACTAGCCCTTAGTGGGCCATTACACCAAACACATTTGAGCCTTAGCTATGCATTCCAAAACATTTCCTCAGTCCAACTTTGAGAGCTTAACCGATCTAGAGAGAGAGGGAGTGAAAGAATTGATGTGTTCTTGAAGAATTTGCTTGGACATGTAGAAATTGTTAGAGAATTGCAACATTGAGCTTCCATACCTCTAACTCAAGAATTAAGGTAGAGTTCTTGCCCTCTTGCTTTTGATTTAAGTGACTCCTTGCATGTTTGAGAGGAACATTGAAGATTAGAGCCAAGATATGGCTTGTAATGTTGTAATGTAGCTAGAATCATGCATGCATGTTTGTATTGAGGAATTTTGGGTTGATTTCATGGCAAATTGTCACATGCATGTCCATGTTTTGAGAATAAACCATGTTTTCATCTTGTTTTGGAACAATTGGCTCCTTAGAGCACCAAATTGAAGCTTTGAGATGGTTTTAATCCATGCATGTTGCATGTTCATCTTGTTCTTGAAAAATGGTTTGAAATTGAGTTTGAATTAACTCACCCTTGGGCTTTAAATTCACAAATTGAGCTTTGAAACTTGTTGGATATTGTGTTTAGAAGTGTTTTCCAAGTTTTTGGCCCAAGAGGAGCGATTTTAATGCATTGGAACTTGATTTTGAGCTTGGGACTCAAATCTGGAATTTTCAGATTTTGGACCTACGCTCGAGCGAGGAAGTCCACGCTCGAGCATACACTCTGTGATCGTGACTTCCGCTCGAGCGACAAAAGTTACGCTCGAGCGTGAAATGCGAGCATCCAGTACTTTGCATGTGTTCACAGTCCGCTCGAGCGAGGGAACTCACGCTCGAGCGAGGACTTGTGCCTCACGCTCGAGCGAGCATCGAGCGTAAATTTTGAGCATCCAGCATTTTTACTGTAGCACACAGTCCGCTCAAGCGACGGAATCCACGCTCGAGCGGAGATCTTTTGTCTGCATGTCCGCTCGAGCGAAGAAAGCCACGCTCAAGCGAGACCCCTATTTTCAGCAAATTTTGTAAAGTGTTCAAAAGTGCATGTTTGCATCCTCTTTCCATCCTAGGCATTCCTAGGGCATATTTAAGGCATCTTAAAGAGGATATAGATGTAGGACACACCGAGGCAAATTAGGGATTAAGTTATTATCTTTCCCAACTGTATAACTTAGTGTGTGTTCAATCTGTTAACTGTATAGGATTGGCATTCCGAGGAGACGCTCTAGCCTACTGTAGCCCAGAACTCTGTGAGTAACAATTGTGTAAAGATATGTTCAAAATGATTATCTTCTCAATACTGAACTGAACCGTTTACTGAACTGATATTGTTTACTGAATGAATGTATGTCCGATATTCTGAACTGTACTGTGGCATCCTTAGCACCTACTATTTACCGTTACTGTTACAAAGATCTCTGTCGGTTCCCCCGTGGAACCACCACTGTTACTGATTGATGGCCATCATTACTGTTCGGTCTTTTAAGACCTACTGTTTACTGTTATGCTAATGGATGTACCACATATGACTGTTTACTGTACTGAACAACTAAATTACTGATTGAAATGAACTGTTTTCACTACTGTAAGGACATTCATTCTAAACTCCTTTACGCATTATGTTATTCACTGGGCTTTAGCTCACTGCTCATATATATATATATGTAGGTGTACAGGCACCGGACCAATGCTAGAAGCGTCGGGGTATTCCCAGTTTTGTCAAGCCAACCTATGTGCCTCAATGCGAGGTTCCGAGCCTGCCAAGCTAAGGCTAGGGGTGTTTTAGTATTTTCCCCTCCTGCACTGTCTTACTGCTTTGTATTAACCGAATGGATTGTATAGACTGAACGTTTACTGTACTGTTAAGCAGGGATTAAGTCCCTGTACTGAGTGGCTGTATATATTGTACATACTGTTTTGTCACTGGCTATATGTATATCTGAATGAAAGTCTTTTTGCATACAGACTGTCACAGCTCATTGGACATTATTTATTTACTGTATTGGCTTCCGCCAGGCCCTGTACTCTGTTTTACTGTGTTATTGTTAAGCAGGCCTTCGGTAATCTCGGATTACTGGCCGGTTACGGTGCTAAACCCATAGGGCCGGGTTTGGGTCGTGACATTATCTGTCCAAAAATTTATCTATATGTTCAAATGTTATTTATCTGTACACATGTCACGTACTTTTCTAATTATTTGTCCAAATATTACCTAATTATACACGTGTCACCTATTTGTCCCACCTTACCGCTACCAACCATTGTTGCCAGCTACCGCCATCCGCCAGCCATTGGCAACTTTTTCAACAACTTTAGGAGTGATAAATGAACCAAACAACTTGAGCTCGACTTATGTTCAGCTCATTAAAAACTCGTTCGAGCTCAGTTCGTTAAGTAAATAAGCCAAACTTGAATAGTCAATTGCTTGTTCGGCTCTGTTTGATGAATCTAAAACTACCAAACTACTTCAGGTTGGCTTGAGAAAAACTCATTTGATATCAAATCGAAAATTTAACGAACCAAAGTTGAACAAATTTTAAAATTCGCTAAAGTTATCAAAGCAAGTTATAACAATCAACTGTTCAGCTCGTTTATCATCCCTAAAGAGGGTTTAAATAGGACTACAACTATTTGTCTTTCTCATTTTACATCCCCTCCATACCTTATTCTTTCTACTACTTACAACACAATTTTTATAGCGACCCCGGTCCTTCCCCATTTGATTGTTGTATCCGGACTTAGGTTCCGTGGATCCTGTTATTATATATTTATTGTTGTCGTCCTTTAATTCTTTGTTTTTGAGTTATAGGATGTATTGGGCAGGTTTGTTACAGGTTGGGAGTGTTTGGGAGCAAATGGTTGCTACCCAGAATTTCAGTCCTTCGCTCGAGCGAGCAGTTTGTCGCTCGAGCGAGCTCTTTGTTTTTGGTCCTTCGCTCGAGCCAGGGTTTCTTCGCTTGAGCGAGAGACTGCATCTAGGTCTAGACCTGAAAGCTTTATTTCTTGGCTCAAGCGAGCTTTCCTTCGCTCGAGCGAGAGAGGTGTATGTTTTCGAGTTCTTCACTCGAGCGAGCATTCTGTCGCTCGAGCGTGCTTCTGGGTTGCAGACCTGAAGCTTTGAGTTTTTGTCTCGAGCGAGACTTTCTTCGCTCGAGCGAGGCTTTCTTGTGTCTGGTCGCTCGAGCGACCAATCCTTCGCTCGAGCGAGCCTGTTTTATATAAATACGCAGCAGCGGTTTTAAATATACCTTTTCACCTTCTTTTGATTTTAAAACCCTAGAACCGTCTCCTCTCTGTCCCTACACACCTTCTCTCTAGGGTTTCATCTCCTTTTAGGGTGTTTCTACCCTAAGCTCTTTGTATAAAAGATAGAGGGTGACTTGGGCTTCGTTTTAATCTGAGCAATAGTGGATTTGGAGCACTTTGGGTTTTTGCCATCTTCTCCATTTGAGTTCTTCACTTCGAGGTAGGGATACCCTACTCCATATTATAGGTTTTGTCCTAAGTTTTGGTCATTTTGATATGTTGGAGTCGTTTGGTAATTTTTAGGGTTTGACTTATAATTTGAGAAAAAGGAAGTTTTTATATATTAAACTCCATGTGTTTGGAAGGAATGAAAAAAATGACATTGATGGTATTAAATTGAGAAAATTGAACCTTAGGGTTAATTTTGAGGAAAGGGAGAAAAGCCCAAATTGTTGTAATAAATTGATTGGTATAATTAATTTGGGAAAAATATGGGATTTAGTTAAAATCCATGAAATTGGGAAATTATTGATTAAATGGTGCAGTTGGATAATTTAATCACTCACTTATGAAAATGTTGAGATTATATCTGTTGATACATTTATTTCCTGTTTAGAAATATCTGTTTTGGGCTATCGGTGGAGGATAGTCTTGATTGTTGTAGACATTGCATGTTGATTAGGGAAAACTGAAACTAATCACACTGAATAAGTCATTGAATATGACGGTTGAATTAATACAGCAAACACGTGTATTGATTGAATATTGTATATGACATGTGTTAATTACATTGTATATGCATATGGTTTGGGTGGAGATATGGGATGTACTCCAAGGTTTGAGGGAAGATAGTGAATGGACTCTCAAACCTGTTTAGGAGGAGAAAGGGGATGGACTCAATTAGTACAGCAAACATGTGTACTTATTGATGTATGGAAGTATTTTAGTACAGCAAATATGTGTACTTATCGATTTATGGAAGTGTTTTATTATGAGCCTTAGCCTCATTTAATTGTTGATATTGGAAGTAATTTTAATATGAGATATAGTCTCATTATGTTGTTTGGCTAGGTTTTGAGCCACGTTTGTATAAATGGAAAGTTGATTAAATAAAGGAAAATGAAACATATCATGGGCATAATGGTCATGAACGGTATTGAGATGTAATTGATTTTTAAGTGTTAACCATCTATCGAATGCTACTGCTTTAGTCAATTCTTATATTTGGTTTAGTATATCTCTGCTAGGCTGTGGCTCACCCTATATGGGAACTTCATTTTCAGGTCCAGGTGATATGCAACCTCCAAGGGTTTAGCTAGAAAGGATTCGGAGTTGAAGACTCTTCTTTTAGTTATATTGTTAATTTTGATGTTACATGTAGGTTCAAGCCTCGGGCTTAATTTGTGATGAGTTAGAACTCAGTTTTTATATCCAAGTGTTGGCTTGGAAAGATGTAAGCCCGTAGGGCATTTACTTTCGTTTACATGTAATGTCTTTCAATAAATATACTCTGATGAATGGAATAAAGGTTATTTTCTTAAGTCAATGCATGTCAATATTGTATGTATTATGGGTTTAATTTGAGGGCGTTACAATTTTGGAAGCAATTATTATATATGTAGAATCACTTGAAAATAAAATAAAATAAACACTCTAGTGGATTCATGCTTCGTTTGTGATAGGTGGCTGAAGGCAAAATCTTAGTATAGAATTTTCAAATGTCTATCAAAATTAATGAATTTACTTGAACCAGACTCGCTTGTGATGTATTTGCCCTAGAGTTCTTTCTTTTCAAACATGTATATTTCTCTACTCCCTCAAAATTATGTTTATTTTTGTCGTGGATGGGAAGCAAAAGTATCAGTTCAGAATTTCCAGACATTTACATGTCATTCAACAAATTTGAGTTCAACCAAAAATGAATTCAATCTTTCTCTTGTGACATTATCTCCCTTTAAAAAAAAGACAGTCCATCTGCAAGTATCCTACTATCAATTAAAATAAACAAACAAAATAAAAGCACACCTGCCAGTGCCCTGCTATCAATTCAAAGCAAATAAATTCAAAAAAATAGAAGCAATTAGCCTACTATCAATTAACATGAAACAAATAACTATCGATTAAAATAAACAAATAAATAAAAAAAGACGGCACAAATAAATAAAATAGCACACCCGCCAGTGCCCTGCTATCAATTAAAATAAACAAATAAATAAAAAAAGACAACACAAATAAATAACGTAGCACACCTGCCAGTGCCCTGCTATCAATTAAAATAAACAAATAAATAAAAAAAGACAGCATAAATAAATAAAATAGCACACTCGCCAGTGCCCTGCTATCAATTAAAATAAACAAATAAATAAAAAAAGACAGTACAAATAAATAAAATAGCACACTCGCCAGTGCCCTGCTATCAATTAAAATAAACAAATAAATAAAAAAAGATAGCACAAATAAATAAAATAGCACACCCGCCAGTACCCTGCTATTAATTAAAAGCAAATAAATTAAAAAACACACCTGCTAATGCAACCGCTAGAGATGAAGGGATGGAGGAGGTATAACTTTACTTCTACGTTAAGATGGAGAAATTGAGGACCTATAACAAACAAAAACATAACATTGAAATAGAGTTAGTAAAGAAGACAATACGTAAGGAAATTAATGATTGTGGGGAGAAAAGAAAGAATCTATGTACGAAAAATATTATTTTGCACATTTTTTGACATTAACAAACTGCATAAACAATAACAGAGAAGAAAGTCTACTACCTTTGTTCAAAGTCTCAATAAACATTACATAAATAAACACTTAAACAAATGTACCACAACCAACCGTTTGACCACTTCAACAAAAAATTAAATAAAAATATATACAAAAAAAAATTATCATCTCTCAAGTTTTCAAAGTTAACTCTTGGTACTGTGGCTGCACAATTCACAGGTTTGTTTGATTTCTGTTTGATCTTTGATGAGGAAGTTTAACTAATTTTTAACTAGTTAAATAAGGAAGTTTAACTAATTTTTATCCCAATGCTTTCATAGCTTTTGGAAAGAATTGTACTTCTCAATTTATAATTACATTCTTCTGAGAAAATCAAATGAGAAAAGAATGGCCTATCAGATTGGATTGGTCTAAAGTTATTGCACATTAGCAAGTCAGAATTCACTCCACAACTTCTGTTTCTTTAATCTTCAAAAATATATATATTTTATTTTTCACTTTATGGAATTATTATGGCCAGAGGTAGAGCCAATCATCTTCAAGAATAGACACAAGAATTAAAGGAAATAATTTAAATTTATTTGGACCATCAATTTTATTTTATTTTTAATCTTTTTTAAGGTATTGATAGAAAATTGTTGATCTTTTTAGGGGTTCCAATTATTGAAGGCGATGCTAAGGGAATCACGATGGAATTGAAAATGCAATGGGATGGAACGTATCATACTTGACATTAAAACTAGAGTCGGCATTGGATTACCTATACAGGTGATCTTCAACTTATTTCTCATATCAATAAAACTTTTTCCTAGTAGCAAAACTATTACAAAACTACTTTGAAATTTTTTTTATTTTCACTTTTTATTTATTTATTTATTTATTTTGTGTATATAGTACCTCTAATACTTATTTTATAGATAATCAATGTGTTCTCTTTCACTCTCTCTGAAGAATAATAGGTGACTAAAAAATTTGATAACATGATATAAAGTAAAGAATGCTCGGTTATTGGAATTTTACCATAAGATGCCACTTTAATATTTTTTCGTATATATTTTCATCTAGGTCAAAATATTGGATTTACAAGAGTTTTCAGATTAATTTTCAAACCACTAGTTGACAAGTTTCCATATTTTGGGCTGTTTGTTATTCTTTGATGGAAAAGGTGGGTACTTTGTATCTTTGTCACTCTTTGAACTTATTAGTCTAGTTTCCAACATTTTGGAAGTCATCTTCATGATAAATCACGCAAATTTGTGCAAATATTCATATATTTATCATGTCATCATAAACAGAATTATATAAAATTTCGAAAAATTACTATGCACTTGATTTTTGATACTACAATTCCCCCTATGATTCTACCACAGAAAAACATGGACTTTACACTCAAATTGACACACCCAGTTTAATAGTTAAATAAGTTACACTCAAATGGACTTGTAATAAAGCTGAAACATAGCAATAATATGGATAAAACTTTACTGCTATTTCAATATATTGACTAAATTTACGCAAACATTGCATGATTATTTCTAAACCAAAATCAAACAACAAACACAACCAAAAAATAAAAGGAAAAAATACATCGAACTCCAGATGTATGCAAGAACGATCAGACTTGGGTTTGTGAAGTTCTCTCTGAACAGCAACATTAACTCTTTAGGCAATTCAAAACACTTAAAGCCCAGTAAAAATATAAACAGTAATAACAATGACATAAAAAATAAAAAATAAAAAACACTCTACCCTTGGTATCTATGTACATCCACTCAAGCTATAGAAATCAGAATTTAATATATGAACCTTTCTATTCTCCAAAACAAATTTGTATTTTGTTTGTGTCACCAAATCAAGCTTAGCTTTAGTAGAGTGTAACTTAGTCACTAGGTTCTTCACTACATCATTCTGAAATTCCAAAGACAAATGAAACACTGAAACTCCATAATAGCCAAAAGGATCATGAAATGATATGTCCATGCCACATTTTTTGAAATGATATAGCTCTTAACACTACACTTCCCTGTAAGTTAAGTTCAATAAGTTAGAACAACCAACCTTGTTCATAAGATTTTTATTTATGTTTGTGAATGGGGGGACTACTACTCAAAATCAGGCTATTGTTTGGGATTAAATGTAGTTATGGTAGTTTATTAGCTTGAAACAGGAAAACACTATCAATTCAGATAATTTTTTCTTCATGATAATTCCAGGTCAGCTATCATACTGTTCAGATGGTTGTCATGTTTTCCCATCAAAATAAAATCACCATTGAAACAGCATGCAGCAGTAACAGATCAGAAGCAAATTTTCATAAATGCCATCTAACATTAAGAAAAATTTCTTTTTAATCACACATCATACCTTCAGTTTCACCTATTTGCTCACCAGTTTTATCCTTGATCTGCATGGATTAAAATCAGTATCATTAGAAGAATTTTTGTTTGGAAGTAAAGAGTTAAATATAATGTTTTTTTTAAAAAAGCATCAAGGCGATACAAAGAGTTAAATATAATTTAAGAAAGCTAGATAAACAAAATTATTCGAGACCTCCATCCAATAGGGACTAAACTGGGTGTACCATTTTTTAAAACAAAAAAAACAAATGGATCAAAAGGCTTATTTAACTAGTTAAACAAATGGACTTTACACTCAAATGGATCAAATAAACAGATTTCAAATAAAAAATTAGTCTCATATCAGTTACATGAGTACAAAATTCAATTACCCACACATCAGATCTCACAAACAAGCCAAATTTCAAGTATATATATATATATGGAATCAACACAACTAACAAACTTAAAAAACCTAAACCTATTCAAATCATATTTTCCTAATTTTATAAACCAACCCAGTGAGTTCACAAAGGTGAAAGGGGTAGTTTCGAAGAAGGGGATTTCGGTCTAGGGTTTCATAGAATGGAGATGGAGAAAGGGAGATAAACAAGTTGCAAAGCGAGTGAGAGAGAGAGAGAGAGAGAGACATACATTGAGGCATGTAGCTTGCTAAAACGAGGAAAAGAAAAGGGCAAAGGAATAAACTCACTCTTCAGTGCTTGGCGAGGTGGAGCTCCGGCGAGATCCTATAGAGATCTTCGTCAACAGCTTTGGGAGTTTTCTCCGTAGTGGAGGATGCAGCGGCGAAAGCAAAACAAGTCTCGGCGGTGGCAAGGGCAGTGGCAACGACCGAGAGAGAGAGAGAGAGAGAGAAAGAGAGAGAGAGAGAGAGAGGAAGTTTTGAAAACGTTTGGGAGTCTGAGGGATTTGTCATGGAAGGAGGGAATTTTAATTTTCACTTCCAAATTTTTGGAGGAAATTATTTGGGGGAAATTATGTAATAATCATAGCAAAAAAATCAATTAATTTAGAGTCTTATAATAAAATAAATTATTAATTTATAATTTTACCAATTTACACTCAATTTTTTTTATATTTATTTTTAATATAAATCCTCATCTATTTTTATTAAGTAAAATTAATAATAATAATAATAATAATAATAATAATAATAAAAGATATTTTACTCATCAATTACAAAATGTATAATTACACCATAAATTGGCGTAAACATAATAGACAAAATTTTAGGTAGCGTTTGGTAACTTTAACGTTTTTGGTTTATGTTTACAAAAATTTTATAAACTGGTTTTTGTTTATTTTTAGAAAAACATAAATTACAAACGCGTTTGGTTGAACAAAATGTTTAAAAAAATTTAAAAACATAAACTAAAAAATATGTTTGTTTAGGCCTAAAATATTTATATTTATATTTCTTATTTATGACAATGGGATCACACACATTATAATTGAAAAAAAAATTAATTAAAAATAATAATCGAAAAACAAATTAATTGAAAAAAATTATTTCAAAAAAAAATTAATTGAAAAAAATGAAAAAAAAAAGTTAATTAAAAAATTAATTGAAAAAAAATTTAATTGGGGAAAAAATATTTGAAAAAAAATTAATTGAAAAAAAGGATTAATTAAAAAAATTATTTGAAAAAAAAAATTTGAAAATTGAAAACGTAAACTCATTTTTTGAGTTTACGTTTTTTCCTCAAATTTATAAACTGAGACAACCATTTATAAACCACGACTTAAGCCATGGAACAGATAAACACAGAATGTAATGATAATAATTAAATAATTTAATCCGCGACTTAAGCCATGGAACAAAAAATGAGAGTTAGAGAAGATTAACCAATAGAGCGAAAGGAAAGGGAATATGAGAAAGAGAGACTGAACGGACTTATCGCCTGTGAAAATAATGTCAAAGATGGTGTTGTTTCTGATAAGGAACATCGGAGATATGTACAGTGACAGTAAGGAATGAGAGAGATGTTTGATGGATGAAGAAAGCTGAGATAATAGAACAATACAACAAAATGCGTAATATTCATTTTTTAACAGTTCTATAACATATGTACAAATTGATAAAATCATAACTACGGCCAAAGGTTTGTATATGTGTGACATATTAATGTGAAAGAGCTAGAGTTTCGAGATAAATGCATTTACTAGATACAGAAATATCACTAGAATGAATAATGTTGAAATAGACAGAGAAAATAGTGACGAGTTCAAGGATTTATTGCAGAGACACAAGAGTATAGAGAAGAAGAATCTAGTGAGAAAGAACTATTAACGATGGTCGTTTGATGATTTCAGCGAAATAGAGAAGTCTAATTAAGAAGTAGAGAGAACTCAAGCACAACTAGGACAAATCAAAGGAAAGAAAATTGAGTGGAGAAAAAAATGAAGAATAGTTGGGAAAAAAATTTAGGAAAAAAATTATTTAGTACAACAAAATAAAATCACGTCATAGATAATTTTTTCCAGCATATTTTTATGAAAATTTAGTTAAATTATATATATATATATATATATGTCTATAAGTGTATATAGATATTTTAAAAAGTATATCGTTTGTATATTATTATTTCTATTATCTTTAATGAAGATACCATGACTAAAAATAAAGCTAAAATAGAGATAGGTGATCAATTGCAATTGTCACTTAGGGATAACAGTTCAAAATTAATTGAGAGAGTTGAGAGTTTAGAGAGAATGAGAGTTTGAGAGACAGATTTGTTTGTGAGAAATAAAATGTGAGAGGGGTGGTATTTATAGGACTTGGGAGGGAGGAGTTAATTTATATATATATATAAATAAAATAAAATAAAAATTGATTGTTGGTAGAATTAACGGTTATATGACTCTTTCAAATTGTTTTGATTTAAATTTTTGACCATTGCATTGACAATGGGGGGCAGGGAGCCATTGGGGTCGAGTCAAGCCAGATGGGGAAGAAAATTTTGGGGCGAGCTCACGAGATGGGTCACACTCCATAACACCAGGGTTGGGCTGGGCTCTAGAACACATATCTTAGGTTGGGTTTAGGCTCGAGCCTAGTTGGGCCTATCTAGGGCATGAGCGGACTTGGGGTGTGCCACGAGCTCGCAGGCCAAATGTACACCCCTACATGTGGGTAGTGGTTACGAGATATATGATTAGTGGTTATGATATATGTGATATTGATTATGAAACAAAGGGTGCTGGTTATGAGATGTGGTTATAACATATGTGGGTAAAGGTAATGAGATATATGATTAGTGATTATGAGATATGTGATTTTGGTTATGACCAGAGTGGTATAGTTATAAGTCAAAGAGTGTTTGGTTATGAGATATGTGATTAGTAGTTATGATATATGTGATGTTAGTTATGAGATATGTGGGTAATGGTTATGAGCAAAGTGGTGTCAAAGGTGTTTGGTTATGCTATATGTGTTAGTGGTTATAAGATATGTGGGTAATGGTTATGAGCAAAGTGATGTCAAAGGGTGTTTGGTTATGCTATATGTGTTAGTGGTTATGAGATATGTGGGCAATGGTTATGAGCAAAGTGGTGTCAAAGGGTGTTTGGTTATGCTATATGTGTTAGTGGTTATGAGATATGTGGGTAATGGTTATGAGCAAAGTGGTGTCAAAGGGTGTTTGGTTATGCTATATGTGTTAGTGGTTATGGGATATGTGGGTAATTGTTATGAGCAAAGTGATGTCAAAAGGTGTTTGGTTATGCTATATGTCTTAGTGGTTATGAGATATGTGGGTAATGGTTATGAGCAAAGTGGTGTCAAAGGGTGTGATTATGCTATATGTATTAATGGTTATGAGTTATGAGCTATTGGTTATGTGACTAGTGGTTATGAGATATGTGATTAGTAGTTATGAGATATGTGATGTTGGTTATGATCAAAATGGCGTGGTTATGAGCAAAAATGTGTTAATTATAACATATGTGATTAGTGGTTATGAGATATGTGATGTTGGTTATGACAAAAAGGTGTTGGTTATGAGATATGAGAATAGTGGTTATGAGATATGTGATGATGGTTATGACTCAAAGGGACTAGTTATGAGATGTGGTTATGATTTATGTGGGTAGTAGTTATGAGATATGTGATCAATGGTTATGAGATATGTGATATTTGTTATGATCAAAGTGGTGTTGGTTATGAGATATGTCATTATGATTATGAAATATGTGATATTAGTTATGAACAAAATGGTGTTGGTTATGAGATGTGGTTATGAAATATGTGATATTAGTTATGAACAAAATGGTATTGGTTATGAGATGTGGTTATAACTAAGTTATGATCAATTTGATTATAGTTATGAAGAAATATGATTTTAGCTCATAACTATAAAAAGTGACCTCTTTAGCAGGTCACTTTTAATGATGTGGCTCAATCCTAGCCATTGATTTTTTGTGTACCGTACATTTTTTGAACAAAATGTACCATAGACTTTGTAACGCCCTCAATTAATACATAAATCCCATCATTTTAGACATGCAATGGTATAAAGAAATCAACGCCTTTCCATTGATCAGAGTAGTTCTTACAACAATGTTACATGTTAACAACAAAAGCAATTGCCCTATAGGCTTACAGCTTTCCAAGTTAACACTTGGTTACACAAAAGAAGAGTACTAACTCTATAAAAAATAAGCCCTTGGCTAGGTGTACATGTAATACAAACAAAATAATCAAAAAGAGTCTTCAACTCTCATCATCATCCAAGCTATGTCCTTGGAGGTGGCATGCTACCTGTACCTGAAAATGATGTCCCATATAGGGTGAGCCAACGCCCAGCAGAGATATGCTAAACACAGTATGAGCAATAACTAAGACATTAGCAATTGATAAATGTTTAGTTCCCATAAATCAATTCATAACTCGTTTCCATTACATGACCACTATGTCCATGATCCGTTTCATTTCCATTTCTTATCAATTTTACAATTTACATCAACGGCTCAGAACCTGGCCTACCGCTTATATGAGGCAAGGACTCATATTAAATGTTTCCCATTTTACAATAGATAAACATACTAGTTGTATCAACATCTCAACAGATAAGCATATTAGATATATCAACACTTCCAAAGATAAGCATATGAGCTATATCAACACAGTAACTAACACGCATATGACCTGTATCAGTGGAGTCCATCCCCTATCTCCTCCCAAACAACATCTGGTTTAGAGGTCCATCCCCTATCTTCCCCTAAACCGTGGAGTACATCCCTTATCTCCTCCCACACAAACACAATGTATATACATACAAGTCATATACACAATCAATCAATACATAACATTAATGTATTCTATCAACCGTCATACTCTATGACATATCCAATTGATTAGTTTTAGTCTGCCTAATCATCATGCATTGTCTACAACAATCAACACTACCCTCCACCGGTAGCCCAAGCAATTATTTCTAAACAGGTAATAAAAGTTCCAACAGATAAAATATCAATGTTTTCAAAAGTGAGCGGTTAATAAATCCAACTCCACTATTCTACCATATAATGAACCAATTTCATTATTTCCAACTCAATTCCATATTTTCTTAACAAAGTCATTTATTACACTAATGGCCCCGATATGCCCAAGCATGGCATATTTCTCCTTATTCTCAACATTGACTCCAAGAGCCCAATATTACCGACAACATCAACAAACCCATTTTGAAACCCAAATACATGTTAATGGTTCAAAATTATCAAAACCCTCTTTTCAAAAAAGATACGTTTGAAACCCTAGTTTTCAAAACTCACAACCATTTATACAAACCTCAATATCTAGGTTAAAACTCATAAGAGTGAGTAGGAATCCCTACCTCAAATTTCGGAGCTCAAGGAAGAAGTTGAAGAAAACCAAAATGCTCCAAACACCAAGATCCACGGATCAAAACGAAGCCCTCGACGATCAATACAACTTTTACAAAGGCCAAAGAGAAGGGAAACACTCTAACTAGATCAAACCCTAAAGAGAAGGGAGTTTCGAGAGAGAGAAAGGCTCTCAAAAATGCTTTTGGGAAAGTAAGAGAGAGAGAGAGAAAATGTAAAAAGTGATTTCAAAATGCCTAGCTGCCAACTGATATACGACATTCCCGCTCGAGCGTAAAACACAACGCTCGAGCGTAAAGAACAAAAAACCAGGTTCACTCGAGCGCAAGAAGTCCCGCTCGAGCGCCAAGACACAAGAATAAAGTACATTCGCTCGAGCGCGAAAACCAGTCCGCTCGAGCGTAGATTTCCCTTTCCCAGAACATACACTAAAAATGTACCACCCGCTCGAGCGCCAATAAGACTGCTCGAGCGCGACCCGCTCGAGCGCAGGAAACCTGCTCGAGCGTAGAAAACACACCTGCAGAAGTTTTGCAGGGACACAAAATACTGGAAGAGTGTAGACCCCGCTCGAGCGCAAGAAAACCCGCTCGAGCGGACCGTCCAAAAACTGTGCAACAACAATGGGAGCCAAAACTCTACCAACCTGAACCAACCAAGCCCAACACATCCTAAAACCCAGACGAAGCGAATTAAAGGATGACAACGAGACAATTACAACTAACAACTTCACGGAACCGAGTCCAGAATACAACTGAACAGTAAAGGGACAACCGGGATCGCTATAACCTCCCCTCCTTAAAGAATTTCGTCCCCGAAATTAAACACGAGTTTTTCAAAAACCAGTTTTCTCCATTCACAATAATATTATAACATTCCGACCCATTACCGGTCAAATTCATCTCTTTTCAAGAGGCAATTCATATCATATAACAACTTGCATTATCAACATGCATCCCTTTAAAATTTACCAATTTCAACTCATTTTCCACAATTTCATAACACATGCAACATTAATATCATGCTTGCATTTCCACAATACTTAACATATACAATGTTAACATAACTTCCATTTACCAAAACATTCACAATGTTTTACAACTTAAGACATACATAATGTTCTTAAAGTTCAATAACGTTACAAAATTTCTATACATGATCACACATCAACAAAAAAGTCCGGATATTTCTCACGGACCTCTAACTCACGTTCCCAAGTGGCTTCCTCCACTCCGTGATGTTTCCACAAAACTTTTACCAAGGGAATGGTCTTGCCTCGCAAAACTTGATCCCGCCTATCCAAGACCCGAACCGGTCTCTCCTCATACGAGGCATCCTCATCTACCTCTAAGCCGGTCCAATCCAACACATATGATGGATCTGGCTCATACTTCCGGAGCATACTCACATGAAATACGTCATGCACCCCGGACAACTGCGGTGGCAAAGCCAAACGATAAGCTACCTCCCCAATTCTCTCAAGAACCTCAAAGGGACCGATAAATCGAGGGGATAACTTCCCACTCTTCCCAAACCTCATCAAACCTCGCCTAGGTGATATTTTCAAGAAAACATGATCACCCACCTCGAACACCAAAGGTCGCCTCCTACGGTTAGCATAAGATTTCTGACGACTCTGGGCTGTAACAAGCCTCCTACGAATAAGCTCAACTTTCTCCGTCGTCTCCCTAACCAACTCCGGACCCAACAACAGTGCATCACCCACCTTGGCCCAACAAACTGGAGACCTACATGGTCGGCCATACAAGGCCTCAAACGGTGCTATACCGATACTAGACTGGAAACTGTTGTTGTAGGCAAACTCCACCAATGGTAAGTGCCTTTCCCACGTCCCACTAAAGTCAAGGACACAACCTCGAAGCATATCCTCAAGGATCTGAATAGTACGCTCGGACTATCCGTCAGTCTGCGGATGATAAGCCGTACTAAAAGTCAACTTAGTGCCCAAGGCACTCTGCAAACTCTGCCACAACCTAGCAGTAAAACGAGGATCTCTATCTGAGACGATCGTCACTGGGACCCCGTGCAACCTCACTATGTCCCGAATATACAAATCGGCAAGGTGATCTACCGAATCTCTCACGCGCATCGGGATAAAGTGCGCCGACTTAGTCAACCGGTCTACAACCACCCAAATAGCATCACTACCCCGTTGAGTCCTTGGAAGACCTACAACGAAGTCCATAGTGACATGCTCCCACTTCCACTCAGCAATAGGCAAGGGTTGCAACAAGCCCGCTGGCCTCTGATGCTCGGCCTTCACTTGCTGACAAGTAGGGCACTTAGAAACGAAAACCACCACATCTCTCTTCATGCCCCTCCACCAAAACTGGCGCCCCAAGTCACGATACATCTTGGTGCCTCCCGGATGCACCGCAAGGTGTGAATGGTGAAACTCTCGGAGTACCTCCTCTCGGCAGGACTTCGGCACAAACAATCGGTCTCGGTACCTCACACTCAGGTCGGGATACACCGTCAAACCTTTCTTAACCTTCCCGCTGGAGATTTTCTCTCGGAGGGATTCTACCTCAAGGTCACCTCTCTGTGCCTCTAACACTTTAGTCACAAGTGTAGGCTGCGCAACAACAGAAAACAAGGCCGTAGCCTTAACGGATTCACCCAGAAGCAAATCAAACTCGCCAAGCGCCCCCAACATCTCCCATTCCCGGATGGCTATACAAGCTACATCACCTATGGATTTCCTACTAAGGGCATCGGCCACAACATTGGCCTTTCCTGGGTGATAGTGCAACTCAAAATCATAATCCTCAATGAACTCCATCCGCCTTCACTGCCTCAAATTCAAGTCTCTCTGAGTAAATAGGTACTTCAAACTCTTTTGGTCCGAGAACACCTCGAACCTCTTACCATAAAGGTAGTGCCTCCAGATTTTCAAGGCAAAGATCACTGCTACTAGCTCTAGGTCATGTGTAGGGTAATTCTTCTCGTGTATTTTCAACTGACGTGAGCCATAAGCTACTACTTTCCCCTCTTGCATTAGCACACATCCCAAACCCTCTCGTGAGGCATCGCAATAAACCGCATAACCCAACCCTCTCTCCGGAATAATTAAGACCGGAGCGGTGGTCAATCTAACTTTCAGCTCTTGAAACGACTTTTCACAAGTCACACTCCATACGAATTTGACTCCCTTCCGAGTTAGTCTAGTCAATGGTGAAGCTAACTTGGAGAAATCCTTCACAAACCGACGGTAATACCCAGCTAACCCCAGAAAACTGCGGATCTCAAATACACTCTTCGGCTGTGCCCAGTCTTGCACTGCCTCTATCTTGGATGTATCAACTGACACCCCTTCCTCAGATACTACATGGCCTAAGAACTTGACTTCTCCTAGCCAGAACTCACACTTTCCAAACTTGGCATACAGCTTATGGGCTCTAGGCAACTCAAGCACCACTCTCAAGTGTTCCTCGTGCTCCTCCTCAGAAGGTGAATAGATAAGAATGTCGTCCACGAAGACGACTACAAAACGATCTAAGAATTCCCAGAAGATCCGGTTTATCAAATCCATAAAGACTGCAGGTGCATTAGTGAGCCCAAATGGCATCACCAGAAACTCGTAATGGCCATACCGCGTACGGAACGCCGTCTTCAGAATATCCTCCTCCCTGACTCTCAACTAGTGGTAACCCGATCTCAAGTCTATCTTAGAGAAACAACGGGAACCCTTCAACTGGTCGAACAGATCATCTATACGAGGCATAGGGTACTTATTCTTGACCGTAGCCCGATTCAACTTCCGGTAATCGATACACAATCTCAAGGCACTATCTTTCTTTTTAGCGAAGAGGGCCGGTGCTCCCCACGGCGAAACACTAGGGCGAACAAATCCCTTATCTAACAATTCCTGGAGCTGAATCTTCAACTCACTCAACTCGGCTGGGGCAAAACGATAAGGTGCCATAGAAATCGGCGCCGTGCCGGGCACTAAATCAATGGAGAACTCTATCTCACGGTGAGGTGGCAAACCAACGAGGTCCTCGGGAAAAACATCTGAATACTCACAAACCACCCTCGGCAATACAATCTGGGTCTCGTTATGCTCACCACTCAAAAAGCTAGCAAGTAGACCACTAAGCTCACTCCGCCCTCGCGGATCATACCCCGGTGGCAAAACACTACCAACCCGGTCCCCTAAGAAATGGAAACACTCCCCGCTCACGGTACAACAAGTGACCCTCTGGCGGTAGCAATCAATAACTGCCCGGTATGACGATAACCAGTCCATGCCCAAAATAACATCAAAGCCCTTCATGGGCATAATTACAAAAGGAAACGGAAGCCTATGATCGGCAACCTCTATATCACAACCTCTACATCCGTGCTTCAAAATCAATTCGCCCCCAACAGGCGATACAACACATATAGGAGATGCTAATAGTGCTAACTCCAACTCCAACACAGATGCAAATGCAACAGACACAAAAGAGTGAGATGCACCCGTATCAATCAATACACTAGCAATCGAGTTGCAAAACAGAAAGGTACCTCTCACTACTGACGGAGCCGGTACTAGGTCCTGCGCGGTAACAGCATACACGCGCCCTGTAGGCCCCTGATCCACTTGCTCACCTCTAGGAGCAAACGACTGCTGCATAGACTGGGAAGACGAAGCTCCTGGGTTGGCCCTCGAGGCCTGCACAGACTGAGCTAGCTGATAACTCTGTGTCTGCCTAGAACCAGACGCCCCTGAAGTGACACTCAACTGTGGGCAAAACCTCTTCAGCTGCCCAGGCTGTCCACACTGATAACAAGACAAAGGTTGGCCCCTGCCCTGACTCTGGCCCTGAGGTCTAGCTGAAGAAGAAGCAGCTCGCTGACCCCCTCCCTTCTGCGGGCAAACCGAAGACTTGTGACCCAGCTGGCCACATGCAAAACAAGTCAAGCCTCCCTGACTACCTCTCCCAGAACCTGTACTCGGCACTGGAAAGGTCGATCTAGGCAAACCCCCTTGAGACTGCTGAGGGTTGAAACCCTTCTGTCTCCTGCCATCACCCTGGCCCTATTGGCTCCTCTTAGAGCCGCTATGCTTCTCCTCATCCTCCTCCTGCATCATAATCTTCATATGGGCAGCAGCATCCACCAAACGTCTATACTCTCGAATAAACGATCCTCCAACCCTCAACTTGAGCCCACGCCTCAAT
Organism: Camellia oleifera; assembly: GCA_022316695.1. Classification (NCBI taxonomy): domain Eukaryota; kingdom Viridiplantae; phylum Streptophyta; class Magnoliopsida; order Ericales; family Theaceae; genus Camellia; species Camellia oleifera. The sequence goes on from CM039306.1 coordinate 63,206,825, forward strand.
TTTCGCTCAAATTCAAAGCAATGGCGTTCTTCGGACGCCACAAGTTCAGGCGCAAACCTGGACAGACTAGTAAAAATAGCCTCAAACTCGGCCACTGATGAACCCTACTGTTTAAGCTGACAAAACGGATCCCTCAGCTTCTTCCTAGCAGCCGAAGACAAGAATTTCTCCTGGAATGCGGTCACACAAGCCCCCCATGCAACACCCACATTGCCTTTCTCGTACTTCCACCATTGACCTGCATCTCCCTTCAATTGGAAGGATGCCAAGGTCACCTTTAAACCCCCGTCCTCGATGCCCAGCATCTCGAACATCTTCTCTATCTGTTCCAGCCACTCGTCAGCCTTAAGTGGCTCTTTCGGATCTCCAACAAATTCGTCCGGGTTGGACCAGAAAAATTCCCTCTTCAAGAAAGAAGGTACTGCCTCTGCAATCTGATTCTCAACTTTGAGAATACCCAAAGCTCTTGCTATCTCTCGGGCCAAGGCACCCATAGCCTGCTGACCCACTGGCTCGGCCACATTGGCCTGACCAACTCCCTCCTGCATTGTCGGAACGTCATCTGGTAACAACACCTCCTGCCTCCTAGGCCTACCACGCCTACCACCTCGTCCTGACATCCTATTAAAGGTAACAAAGACGTTAGCACATTCATAAATGTGCTGAAACTAAACACCCGCGTCCTAATGCATGGACAACTGTAATTCACTCCACGTAAGCTCATAAACACATAAGCACCTACGAATTTCATTCTCGGATAATGACAGTCCCAAGGCGTTACTAGAGTTCCGGTTAGAAATAGCATTGATCAAGTGCTTTTCCAACAAGACTTACAGAAGCCCAAGGATCCAATCGATATCCCAGAAATCAAATCCCATACCCAAATAGTCACATAAACATGCTATCACATAAACACATTACATTACGCTTAAGTCTCTAACAAGCGAGACAAACCCATTGTGATACTAATCACTTCCCACGTACCCAAAGTATTCGAACCCGGTACGCTCTGATACCAAGTTGTAATGCCCTCAATTAATACATAAATCCCATCATTTTAGACATGCAGTGGTATAAAGAAATCAACGCCTTTCCATTGATCAGAGTAGTTCTTACAACAATGTTACATGTTAACAACAAAAGCAATTGCCCTATAGGCTTACAGCTTTCCAAGTTAACACTTGGTTACACAAAAGAAGAGTACTAACTCTATAAAAAATAAGCCCTTGGCTAGGTGTACATGTAATACAAACAAAATAATCAAAAAGAGTCTTCAACTCTCATCATCATCCAAGCTATGTCCTTGGAGGTGGCATGCTACCTGTACCTGAAAATGATGTCCCATATAGGGTGAGCCAACGCCCAGCAGAGATATGCTAAACACAGTATGAGCAATAACTAAGACATTAGCAATTGATAAATGTTTAGTTCCCATAAATCAATTCATAACTCGTTTCCATTACATGACCACTATGTCCATGTTCCGTTTCATTTCCCATTTCTTATCAATTTTACAATTTACATCAACGGCTCAGAACCTGGCCGACCGCTTATATGAGGCAAGGACTTATATTAAACGTTTCCCATTTTACAATAGATAAACATACTAGTTGTATCAACATCTCAACAGATAAGCATATTAGCTATATCAACACTTCCAAAGATATGCATATGAGCTATATCAACACTTCCAAAGATAAGCATATGAGCTATATCAACACTTCCAAAGATAAGCATATGAGCTATATCAACACAGTAACTGACAAGCATATGACCTGTATCAGTGGAGTCCATCCCCTATCTCCTCCCAAACAACATCCGGTTTAGAGGTTCATCTCCTATCTTCCCCTAAACCGTGGAGTACATCCCCTATCTCCTCCCCCCCCCCCCCCACACACACAATATATATACATACAAGTCATATACACAATCAATCAATACATAACGTTAATGTATTCTATCAACCGTCATACTCTATGACATATCCAATTGATTAGTTTTAGTTTGCCTAATCATCATGCATTATCTACAACAATCAAAACTACCCTCCACCGGTAGCCCAAGCAATTATTTCTAAACAGGTAATAAAAGTTCCAACAGATAAAATATCAATGTTTTCAAAAGTGAGCGGTTAATAAATCCAACTCCACTATTCTACCATATAATGAACCAATTTCATTATTTCCAACTCAATTCCATATTTTCTCAACAAAGTCATTTATTACACTAATGGCCCTGATACACCCAAGCATGGCATATTTCTCCTTATTCTCAACATTGACTCCAAGAGCCCAGTATTACCAACAACATCAACAAACCCATTTTGAAACCCAAATACATGTTAATGGTTCAAAATTATCAAAACCCTCTTTTCAAAAAAGATACGTTTGAAACCCTAGTTTTCAAAACTCACAACCATTTATACAAACCTCAATATCTAGGTTAAAACTCATAAGAGTGAGTAGGAAACCCTACCTCAAATTTCGGAGCTCAAGGAAGAAGTTGAAGAAAACCAAAATGCTCCAAACACCAAGATCCACGGATCAAAACGAAGCCCTCGACGATCAATACAACTTTTACAAAGGCCAAAGAGAAGGGAAACACTCTAACTAGATCAAACCCTAAAGAGAAGGGAGTTTCGAGGGAGAGAAAGGCTCTCAAAAATGCTTTTGGGAAAGTAAGAGAGAGAGAGAGAAAATGTAAAAAGTGATTTCAAAATGCCTAGCTGCCAACTGATATACGACATTCCCGCTCGAGCGTAAAACACAACGCTCGAGCGTAAAGAACAAAAAACCAGGTCCACTTGAGCGCAAGAAGTCCCGCTCGAGCGCCAAGACACAAGAATAAAGTACATTCGCTCGAGCGCGAAAACCAGTCCGCTCGAGCGTAGATTTCCCTTTCCCAGAACATACACTAAAAATGTACCACCCGCTCGAGCGCCAATAAGACCGCTCGAGCGCGACCCGCTTGAGCGTAGAAAACACATCTGCAGAAGTTTTGCAGGGACACAAAATACTGGAAGAGTGTAGACCCCGCTCGAGCGCAAGAAGACCTGCTCGAGCGGACCGTCCAAAAACTGTGCAACAACAATGGAAGCCAAAACTCTACCAACCTGAATCAACCAAGCCCAACACATCCTAAAACCCAGATGAAGCGAATTAAAGGATGACAACGAGACAATTACAATTAACAACTTCACGGAACCGAATCCGGAATACAACTGAACAGTAAAGGGACAACCGAGATCGCTATAGACTTTCCCACATATAGCATAAGTGATGATACAAAATTCAATCACTTAAATTTTAAAAATATATATGATCAAATATATTTGATGCATTTTTTTATATTATTTTTAATTTTTATTGAAACAGGAGTTAATCTAAGTAGTGGTCAATGTAGCAGACCGACGACTTGACTTAGGCAATAGAGTTCAATAGTCAGTCTGGTGTGATTTCAGTGTGGACCTCATCAACAATCATTTCGTTCCCTAAATTTTCACCTATTTTTTAATTTAATTGTTAAATTTTAATTGATATTAATTTTAGATCTAAATTTATAAAATTTTGATCAATTTGACCCCTGTTATCATAGTTCGTCAATAATTAGACAGAATGTGTTGACGTGAGAGATAAATTGATTTTTATGGTATAGTTTAGGGGGCAAATTGATTTTTAATTTGAGGAACAAATTGATTTTTAAGGTATAATTTAGGGGTAAAATAAAATTTCAAATGAACTTTGGTGCCACATCGGTATATTCAGTCCAATTGTAGACAAAATGTGACGACAGAGGTTAAATTGATCAAAATTTTAAAAGTTTAAGTGTAAAATTAATATTAATCAAAATCTGAATATCAAATTAAGAAATGCGTGAAAATTTAAAAGACAAAATAATATTTTCTCTATATCGTTTTAGTAGTGATGTTTAATGTAGAATTAAAATTATTAATGTAGTATTGTTATTGTTGTTGTTGTTATTATTATTATTATTTTTGGGAAAAGGTGCAGGACAAAAAAATAATTTAAAATTTGGCCTTTTTAATCATCTTTTTATACAGAAAATTTTGGAAGTTCACTAACGAGCACTCACCATTATTCTAACTCTACCCTTTGGACCCCCACTCCTACAACCTTCCTCGGGTAGCTCCTCCTTCTATCACCCTCCCCCAGTTCCCATTCCCTATGGCAAATCCTTTTCTCCATTGGTGACCCCTCACCTCCTTGACAACCATCATTTCCATTGAAATTATTAGAGTATATTTGATTAGTAGAATTATAGCATAGAATTGAAATTATTAATTCATAAATTCATAATATTATGTTTTATTATAAATTTTATTAATCAAATTATATGTACGATAGACATTCAATTCGACGAAATCAACAAAATTTTAATATTGAGGGGGGCTAAGACTCATAATTTCAAGTATGAAAGAAAAATAAAATAAAATAAATACATAATAAATGGTTACCTCACTAATTTTATTTGAGAACTAATTTTACACTAATTCATAGGATTATTAATCATTTTACTATTAATCCTCTTAATCAAACAAGGCCTAAGAGAATTCGGTTCCAATTAGGAACTCTTAATAGATTGGTGGACTCTAACAAGCATAATAATAAAACACAACTCACTCATATATATAAAACAAAGGTTGTAGAGATGTACAACCCATAGCTCCTAAGGAGACCAAAATACCTTAATAAAAACTCTATATATTGAAATTTCTTCTTTACCTTTCTTGTTTTGTCTTTATTATATTGTTACAATGATCACTAACCTCTTTATAGAGAGGACTTGTTACATTCACCAAATACATTCATGTACTTTGCTAAATACATTCACCAAAACACATTGAACTTAACCAAATGACACTACAAACTTTAAGATTCTAATACATAAACTAAACGTTTTAATGTATCTAACATTAATTCTAAATTAAATTAGAACAAATTCCTCCTTAATTTTGAATTTCATCATTCCATGTTTTCACCAATGATTCTTCACTAGGATCAAACGCATCTTTCAACTGCTTCTTCAAGTTTTCATTTTCAGCAAATTTTTTTATGTACGAGTCACACAAATCTGCATACGAACTTGTTAAAGTTGATATTATAGTGATTCTAGTTTAGACCTGACCCATTTGGTGTTTTGGATCTGGGTTTCACTATCTAATATGGTTGTTCATTTCTTATTCATCTTGTACTTCATTAAGTTTGGTTGTTGAAGTGTCTTGTTGGCGTTTGGAAGAGGTTGGTAGTTTGTTTTTCAAAGCGGTTGTTGCCCAGGTTTTGGCCTCTTCGCTCGAGCGGTGATTCTTACGCTCAAGCAGTCTTTGAGAACTCTCAGCACTTTTGCAGGCCTACAGAGATGCTAGAAGGATGGCATTCTTTGCTCGAGCGGTCTTTATTACGCTTGAGTGGTGTTGGCTCGAGCGGTGGTCCTCTACTTATAAAACTTCTAAGAGTTGGTATTCTTTCCTTGAGTGGTCACTTTGTGTGCTCAAACAGTCCCACTTATTATGTCTGGTGGCTCAAGCGACACTTTTTACGCTCAAGCGGTTTGAGCGTATATCAGTTCACAAAAGTCACTTTTTGGATCACCTTTTCATCTCTCTCTCTCTCTCTCTCTCTCTATCTCTCTCTCTAAATATTCTAAAAACCGTAAATCTAGAGCCTCCCTCTCTATAACTCACATTCTCTCTACAAATATACCTAAATCCCTTGATTTCTTCACCTTAGTCTCCTTGTCAAAAATGTAGAGCTCGATGAGGGCTTCCGTTTAATCTAAGCAGATCGTCTTTTCATCGCTGGCGGTTTTTCCAGCTTGTCTCCTCTTCACTTCAAAAGGTAGGGTCTATTTCCTTAACTAGACCTGATTTCGTTGGTGTATTTGTGGTATATTTTGATATATAGATCTTGTGATGCTTAGATTGATTTTTAGGATATATTTTGTGGGTTGAAGGTTTGTCCACATTGGGGGTTGTTGGTTATGATTTTACTGTTAAAATGTATTTTTGGTATACAAAACTTGCATATGTTTTTCTAAAAGAGAAAAACCCCAATTTATAGAAGAATCTTAAATGATGTTTTGGGAATTTGGGTAGAATTATGGAAAATGGATTTGGTTGGAAAAGTATGTTGATGTTTTGGAAAAACACCGAGTATTAAATACTCTTTCGGAAATGTTCTAGAAAAGTGATTGTTGAAACTATTGGATTGCATATCCGTATTGTTATCTTTTAATTATTGCATTAGAGATAACTGTTTTGGTTATCATTGGAGGATAGGATTGCCATGTGTTAGAAATTGTATATGGATTAGGCAAATTAAAATCATACATGTCATGTGCAGTTTATGGATTTTGAAATGGATTTTGGAACTGGAACTATGTATTTTCGAAAAGGTTGTTTTGGAAACTCTCGTGTTAAGTATTGGAACATTTCCATTGTTTTGAAAAACAATATTTTGGATCACATGTATTGTGCTACCAAAAAAAGGTAAATAAAGTGATAAAGTTGTGAGGGGGTGTTAAAGTCGAATTAAGTTGGCCTATGTGTCCATGGTGCAAGAACTAAACCCGCGCGATAGGTATCGAGCCTTCCGGTTAGTGTCGGTAAAAATGACCGTGTAATTTGTATAGTTACTTATATAAACATCAGCCCTGGAGATTAATCCATTTTATTTATTATCATTTTGGTTTTGGAACAAGATGTTTGGTTATGGTTTTAGCAATGTATTTGCTAGCTGGTATTCAAATACCTAGATTGGTTTTTGGAAAGAAATTTTAATCTACCAGATGTTTTGAACTCGGAAAACGTTTTGATTAAACGTAAGGTTTTGATAATTGGAAAGAAAGGATTTTGTTGAGAAATCAAATGAATTTGAAATTGCATTTGGATATATTGTATATATGTATCGCATCATGATAATTTATGCTTGTGGAGCATGTTTAGTCTTTGAAATATTCTCTACTAGGCTTTATGCTAACCCTACGTTGAAAATGTTTTTCAGGTGTATATAATAAATTAAGGGTAAAATCTAAAATTAAGGGTCAAAATTGAATTAATTGAAAGTATAGGGACTAAAATGTCACAAGAGTAAAATAGAGGGACCACTGGTGTAATTTGTCAAAAAATTTATATATAATAAATTGAATGGACATGTTTCACTATATCCAAACATGCGTATATATATGTAACCTAGATATACACATTACACTTACATTGCAAGAATAAAGTATCAATCACACAATGTTGATTCAAAGAGTACCTATGAATCACGAGACTATAATCTACATGCTACGGAACTCATCCTATCGCAACAAATGTGAATCACCATTCTCAACCTTACTCCATACAACTGGTTTCCACCTTCTTCTGCAACCTCTCTCTCCCTATTAAACATTATCGATGGTTCTCTAATCCATCTTCCATCGAATTGTATTTTGCCTTTGTTATGCCTCATAACTTAATGGTGGAATGAGAATTTTTTATTTTTTATTTTTTTGGATGATGTCGTGGTTTGTGGTACATAATTTTTGGGATCTCCATATTTAGGCCTTATTTGGGTACTCTAAAAAAGTTAAAAAGTCAAAAAGTCACTATCCTATTTAAATCATATCATCTTATTTGAGTCACATCACATCTATATCGCATCACTTCAAACCCAACAGATACCCAACCCATATTTCACAACAAGTCAAAAATGTACTTATTTAGATCATTCCAAACCATCCCTTAGTTGGTAAACATATTTTTCAAGTTTTTTTTTTTTTGTAAGCTCATAGATTGTTGAAGATATTGAAATGTACTATAACTGCATACTATTATATATAACGAAGAGAGAGAGTGACTTGACATGAAAAGAGAAACCATAAATCAAGGTATTTTTGTACATTAAATTTTTTTTAAAAAAAAGGGTTAACTAGATTAATTAGGTTTCCTTTTCATGAATAATTAATTTTTTTTTTCAATATTTTTGGATTTTGTAGATGGTTTTTTTAAATTATTTTATAAATTGAAAATGTTGAAAAATTGGCATAAGGTCTTGGAACTCTAAGAAAGCTCCTCATTAGAAATTTTATTTTCTTTAATATATGTATAGATACATAGATATAGATTTCTGTTGTGATTGTTGTGTGGTGGGATGATCGAATAGATCAATCTACAAAATAGGATTGGAAAGGGGTTCCAATTCCAATTCATTTTAATTTAATTGGGTCTTTCTTTTTCTTTAAAATCTCAACCTTGTTTTTGTTTGTTTTTTTTTTCTTTTTTCCAAAAATACTGGGAATGATCACTTTTTCACAAATTAAAGACTAATTTGATCTTGTTGGATAAATCGTGTCTTGGAACAATTCGTCTTGAATTCTTCAATTGGTGGTCTTTAGGTCTTCAAAAGTTGGCAATGAACTTGTCTATGTAGATAAGAAATATGATATTTTAAGTCGTGTTACTTAGTCACTTTCATAAAGACAATATTTGCACCCACCAAAAGGAGTGCAGGGGGTTACAGCAAATTCGCCTCTAGAATACAATGAAGCCTGATCTAATGATCAAGTCTACTGGCGTCTGCACTGACAACATTGGATTAGAATACTTTTGATATAATTAAGAAAACCAAGACACTAATAATCAAATCTACAGAACTTGATTATCAGTAAGAAAAGTAGATATTTGATTAAGAAACTCCTGATCGAAAACTCAAAATCAAGAGGGAGAGAGAGAGATAGAATTGTAGGAATGCTTTTGAATTTTTTGGATGGAATGAAATGGCTGATTTCGCAGCCTATTTATAGGCCTTGATGCACCTGATCGAATGGTCATGTCTCTTGATCACATCCGATCAGATTTGACCGTTGGATCGACGATCTACAGTACAAATCATTCACATACTGAATAGATACCTTGACTAATCACACCTGATCACGATTGGGTGCCATCTAATCCGTACAATCGCGCGCATCTCCATTCAACGACTATGATCAAACCGCTCCAGATCAAACACGCAACAGTTCGATCGCTTCATTGACTCATTGCCAACGACACCACGTCCCTGCCACGTGGAGCTGACTGTATTCCACGTCACTCATGCCACGTTGGATCCACGTCATTGCTCCTGTAAGGCCCTCAAAATAAACCCATACATCATACATTCTTGACATGCTTAGATATAAAAGAATAAAACATAATTACATATCATCAGAGTATTCATTACAGAATGTATTACATGTTGACAACAAAAGTAAACGCCCTATAGGCTTACAACTTTCCAAGTCAACACTTGGTTACAAAAGAGAGTACTAACTCTCTACAAAATAAACCCTTGGCTTGATATACATGTAATACAACCAAAAATAACAAAAAGGAATTCAACTGCCTCAAGCCTCCCAAGCTACGTCCTTGGAGGTGGCATACTACCTGTACCTGAAAATGATGTCCCATATAGGGTGAGCCAATGCCCAGTAGAGATATGCTAAACATAATATGGGCAATAACTAAAACATTAGCATTGGATAAATGTTTAACTCACATGAATCAATTCATAACTCATTTCAATTACATGACAAATGTGTCCATGTTTCATTCCATTTTCATTACTTATCCAATTTCTCAAATTCATAATCCTGGCTCAGAACCTGGCCATACACTTTAAATGAGATTATATCTCATATCAATAACTCTTCCATTTCAACAATTTAAATGAGATAACAACTCATATCAAAACACTTCCATAAGCCACAATAGATACATAGATTCGCTGTATCAATAAAACATAAAACACTTCCATACTTCACAAATGATACATAGATTTGCTGTATCAATAATTCAATAGATACACGTAATTGTTGTATCAATGGAGTCCATCCCCTATCTCCTCCCACATAACATCCAGTTTAGGAGTCCATCCCCTATCTTCCCCTAAACTGTAGAGTACATCCCCTATCTCCTCCCACACAATACAATGTATTTAAACACATATCATATACATAATCAATCAATACATAAATTCAATGTATTATTCCAACCGTCATATTCGATGACATATTCAATTGATTAGTTTTAATTTGCCTAATCATCATGCATTGTCTACAACAATCAAGACCATCATCCACCGATAGCCCAAAGCAGTTATTTCTAAACAGATAATAAATGCCTCAACAGATATATAATCTCTACATTTTTAAAGTGAGCGATTAATAAATCCAACTCCACCATTCTAACTCATAATGAGCCAATTCTATTATTTCCAACTCAATTTCACATTTCCATAACAATTGTCATTAATTACACTAATGACCCAAACATACCCAAACATGGCATTTTTCCCCATTTTTACAATATTGACCCAAAGGTCTAAATATTATCAACAACATCAATATTACCATTTTAAGACCCAAAATACACGTCTATGAGTCAAAACAATAAAGCCCCTCTTTTGAAAATAACACATTTCAAAACCTAACTATCCAAATCACGCATCTATACAAATAACTCAATGTCTATGTTAAAGCACATAAGAATGAGTAGGAATCCCTACCTCAAATTCGGAGCTGAAAGGGAGAAGAAGACCAAACTCAAAGTGCTCCAAACTTCTAACTTTTCGGATCAAAATGAAGCCCTCAACGATCAACACACTTTTTACAAAGACACCAAGGAAGTGAATCACTCTAGCTAGATCAAACCCTAGAGAGAATGGAGATTTTAGAGAGAGGAGCTCTCAAAATCGGTTTTGGGAAAGTAAGAGAGAGAAAGGGAAATGAAAAAGTGATCCAAAAAGGTGAAATCCCAAAGTTATACCAGTCGTCCCGCTCGAGCGTGGAAACCCTCGCTCGAACGTCAGATACAGACTTACGCTCGAGCGTCAAAAGCGCCGCTCGAGCGTAGATTACACACTTCCAGAAGTTTTGCAGACATGGTCCCCGCTCGAGCGTTAAACTCCCTGCTTGAGCGGAGGGACAAAATCAAAAGGTCACGCTCGAGCGTCAAAACGCCCGCTCGAGCGTACGAAGACCTGCAGACAAAGTACTGGGAGTTGGAAATTTACGCTTGAGCGTCAAAACGCCCACTCGAGCGGAGAAGCAACAACAAAGGGCCCGCTTGTGCATCAAAAGCCCTGCTCGAGCGTGAAGGCCAAATTCTGGGCATCAACATTTGGTTTCAAAGCACAACCAACCTGTTTCAAACCTGCCCAACTCAACCCAAGACTCAAATATAAAGAGTAAACGATGGAAATGAGAATGAGACAACAACACAACCACAGAACCAAGTCCGGAATGCAATATACAAAGGAAAGGAAAACCGGGATCGCTATAACCTTCCCCCCTTAAAGAATTCCGTCTTCGAAATTAAGTACAAGTTTTCAAAAATAAGTTTTTCTTAATTCTCAGCACATTACAATTCATTTTCCAACAACTTGACCCATTACTGGTCGTTTCATCTCTACTCAAGAGGCATTTCACAATATATACTCAATATGCATTATTAGCATACTGTCCCTTGAAATTTACCAATTTCAACACATTTTTCACAATTCTATATCATATTCAATATTCATGATATACTTCCATTTCTACAATACATTCAACATATACAATGTTACATTAAACTTCCATTTCAAGGCAAGTTCCAAAATATTTCTATAAATTCAAAACATATACGATGTTTTACAACTCAAGACATATTTAATGCTCTTAAAGTTCATTAATATTACATAATTCCAATACATGGTTAAACAATTACAAACAAGTCCGGATATTTCTCATGGATATCCACTTCACGTTCCCAAGTGGCTTCCTCCACTCCGTGATGTTTCTACAAAACCTTTACCAAGGGAATGGTCTTGCCTTGCAAGACTTGATCCCACCTATCCAAGACCCGAACCGGCCTCTCCTCATACGAGGCATCCCCGTCAACCTCTAAGTCGGTCCAATCCAATACATGTGATGGATCCGGCTCGTACTTCCGAAGCATACTAACATGAAACACGTCATGTACCCCGGACAACTGCGGCGGCAAGGCTAAACGATAGGCAACCTCGCCAATCCTCTCAAGAATCTCAAAGGGACCAATAAATCGAGGGGACCACTTCCCACTCTTCCCAAACCTCATCAAACCTCACCTAGGTGATATTTTCAGAAATACATGATCACCCATCTCAAATGCCAAAGGCCTCCTCCTACGGTCGGCATAACTCTTTTGGCGACTCTGGGCTGTAACAAGCCTCCTACGGATAAGCTCAAACTTCTCCGTCGTTTCCCTTACCAACTTCGGGCATAACAAAGGTGCATCACCCACCTCGGCCCAACAAACTGGAGAGCTACACGGTCGGCCATATAAGGCCTCAAACGGTGCCATATCGATGCTCGACTGAAAACTGTTGTTGTAGGCAAACTCCATCAAGGGCAAGTGCCTCTCCCACGTCCCACTAAAGTCAAGGACACAACCTCGAAGCATATCCTCAAGGATCTGAATAGTACGCTCGGACTGCTCGTCAGTCTGAGGGTGATAAGTCGTACTAAAGGTCAACCTAGTGCCCAAGGCACTCTGCAAACTCTACCACAACCTAATAGTAAAACGAGGGTCTCTATCAGAGACGATCGACACTAGGACCCCGTGCAACCTCACTATATCCCGAATATACAAATCGGCAAGATGATCTATCGAATCTCTCACACGCATAGGGATGAAGTGCATCGACTTAGTCAACCGGTCTACAACCACCCAAATAGCATCACTACCCCGCTGAGTCCTCGGAAGACCTACAACGAAGTCCATAGTGACGTGCTCCCACTTCCACTAGGCAATAGGCAAGGGTTGCAACAAACCCGCGGGCCTCTGATGTTCGGCCTTCACTTGCTGACAAGTAAGGCACTTCGATACAAAAACTACCACATCTCTCTTCATACCACGCCACCAAAACTAGCGACCCAAATCACGATACATCTTGGTGCCTCCCGGATGCACCGCAAGGCGTGACTGGTGGAACTCTCGGAGTACCTTCTCTCGGCAAGACTCCGGCACAAACAAACGGTCTCGGTATCTCACACTCAGGTCGGGATACACAGGCAAACCCTTCTTAGCCTTCCCACTGGAGATCTTCTCTCGAAGGGATTCTACCTCAAGGTCATCTCTCTGTGCCTCTAACACTCAGTTCACAAGTGTAGGCTGCGTAACAACAGAAAACAAGGCCGCAGCCTCAACGGATTCACCCAGAAGCAAATCAAACTCGCCAAGTGCACCCAACATCTCCCACTCCCGGATGGCTACACAAGCTACACCACTAATAGATTTCCTACTAAGGGCATCGGCCACAACATTGGCCTTTCCTGGGTGATAGTGCAACTCGAAATCGTAGTCCTCAATGAATTCCATCCACCTTCTCTGCCTCAAATTCAAGTCCCTCTGTGTAAACAAATACTTCAGACTCTTATGATCCGAGAATACCTCGAACCTCTCACCATAAAGGTAGTGCCTCCAAATCTTCAAGAAAAAAATTACAGCTGCTAGTTCTAGGTCATGTGTAGGGTAATTCCTCTCGTGTATTTTCAACTGACGTGAGCCATAGGCTACCACTTTCCCCTCTTGCATCAACACACAACCCAAACCCTCTCGTGAGGCATCACAATAAACCGCATAACCCAACCCTCTCTCCAAAATAATCAAAACCGGAGTGGTGGTCAATCTAACCTTCAACTCTTGGAACGACTTTTCACAAGTCTCACTCAATACAAATTTGACCCCTTTCCGCGTCAATCTAGTCAACGGTGAAGCTAGCCTGGAGAAGTCTTTCACAAACCGGCGGTAATACCCAGCTAATCCCAGAAAACTGCGGATCTCAAAAACACTCTTAGGCTATGCCCAATCCTGCACTTCCTCAATCTTGGATGTATCGATAGACACCGCTTCCCCGGAATTTGACCTCTCTCAGCCAGAACTCACACTTCCCAAACTTGGCATACAGCCTATGGGCTCTAAGCAACTCAAGCACCACTCTCAAGTGTTCCTCGTGCTCCTCCTCCAAAAGTGAATAAATTAGAATGTCGTCTATGAAAACGACCACAAAGCGATCTAAGAATTCCTGGAAGATCCGGTTCATCAAGTCCATAAACACTGCTGGTGCATTGGTGAGCCCAAATGGCATCACCATAAACTCGTAATGGCCATACCGCGTTTGGAATGCCGTCTTCGGAATATCCTCCTCCTTGACCCTCAACTGGTGGTAACCTGATCTCAAGTCTATCTTAGAGAAACAACGGGAACCCTTCAACTAGTCAAACAGATCATCTATACGGGGCATAGGGTATTTATTCTTAACCGTAGCCCGATTCAATTTCCGGTAATCAATACATAGTCTCAAGGCACCATCTTTCTTTTTAGCAAAGATGGCCGGTGCTCCCCACGGTGAAACAGTAGGGCGAATAAAACCCTTATCTAGCTACTCCTGGAGTTGAATCTTCAACTCACTCAACTCGGCTGGGGCAAAACGATAAGGTGCCATAGAAATCGGTGCTGTGCCAAGCACTAAATCAATAGAGAACTCTATCTCTCGATGAGGTGGCAAACTGACAAGATCCTCGAGAAAAACATCCGAATAATCGCAAACCACTCTCGGCAACTTAACCCCGGTCTCATCACACTCACTACTCATAAGGCTAGCGAGAAGACCACTAAGCTCACTCCGCCCTCGCGGATCATACACCGGTGGCAACACACAACCAACCTGATCCCCCAAGAAATGGAAACAATCCTCGCTCAAGATACATACTGTGACCCTCTGGCGGTAGCAATCAATAACAGCCCGGTATGACGATAACCAGTCCATACCCAAGATAACATCAAAACCCGACATAGGCATAACTACAAAAGGAAATGGAAGTCGGCGATCCGCTACCTCTATATCACAACCTCTACACCCTTGTTTCAAAATCAACTCACCCCCAATAGGTGATACAACACAAATAGGAGATGCTAACTGCACCAACTCTAAACCCAAAACAGATGCAAATGCAGCAGATATAAAAGAATGTGATGCACCCATATCAATCAACACATTGGCAACTGAGTTGCAAAACAAGAAGGTACCTCTCACAACAGATGGAGCCGGTACAAGATCCTGCGCGGTAACAGCATACACACGCCTTGAAGGCTCCTGATCTACCTGCTCACCTCTAGGAGCAAAAGACTACTGCACAGATTGGGACGACGAAGCTCCCTGATTGGCCCTCGAGGCCTGAACTAACTGAGCTGGTTGAAAGCTCTGCCTCTGCCCAGATGCACCAGAAGTGCCACTCAACTGCGGGCAAAACCTCTTCAGGTGCCCTGCCTGACCGCACTAATAGCAAGACAGCGGCTGGCCTCTGCCCTGACTCTGGCTCTGAGGTCGAGCCGAAGATGAAGCTGCTCTTTGCCCTCCGCCCTTCTGCGGGCAAGCTGGGGACTTGTGGCCCAGCTGACCACATTTGTAACAAGTCACGTCTCCCTGACTGTCTCTCCCAGGGCCTGCACTCTGCACTGGAAAGGTAGATCTAGCAAAACCAACCTGAGACTGCTGAGAGTTAGAACCCCTCTGCCTCCTGCCATCACCCTGGCCATCTTGACTCCTCTTGGAGCCTCTCTGCCTCTCCTCTTCCTCCTGCATCATACTCTCCATATGGGCCGTAGCATCTACAAGACGCCTATAGTCCCGGGTCATAGAACCCCCAACTCTCATCTTGAGGCCATGCCTCAGCTTCCTCTCAAACTCGATGCAACGACGCTCCTCAGACGCCACAAGCTCAGGTGCGAACCTGGATAGACTGGTAAATGCGGCCTTAAACTCGGTCACTGACAAACTCAGCTGCTTGTGCTGGCAAAACTGGTCTCTCAACTTCTCCCTGACAGTTGGAGATAAATATTTCTCCTGGAAAGCATCCACAAAAGCCTCCCACGTGCCACCAATACGACCCCTCATAAACTTCCACCGCTAACCCGCATCCCCCTTTAGCTGGAAAGATGCCAAGGTTACCTTCAATGTTCCGTCTTCGATGCCAAGCATCTCAAATGTCTTAGTCATCTGCTCCAACCACTCATCTGCCTTAAGTGGCTCCTTAGGATCCCCAACAAACTCATCCAGGTTAGACCAGAAGAACTCCTTCTTCAGAAAAGAAGGCCCTGCATCAACAACGTGGGCCTAGGCTTGATTCTCAGCTCTGAGAATGCCCATAGACTCCCTCAATGCTCCTGCCATCTCGCGGGCTAAGGCGTCCATGGCCTGCTGACCTATTGGCTCGGCCATATTGGCCTGACCAACACCCTCTTGCTGCTCCGGAATCTCATCCGGTATACGCA
The DNA here is from genome assembly GCA_022316695.1 of Camellia oleifera. NCBI lineage: Eukaryota > Viridiplantae > Streptophyta > Magnoliopsida > Ericales > Theaceae > Camellia > Camellia oleifera. The sequence continues at coordinate 63,223,161 of CM039306.1, forward strand.
TTTCCTGCCTCCTAGGCCTACCTCGCCTACCACCACGTCCTCGTCCTGACATCCTAATAAAGGTAACGAAGAACATTAGCACATTTACAAATGTGCCGAAGCTATAACACTCGCGTCCTAAAGCATGGACAACTGTAATTCATTCTACGTAAGCACACAATCACATAAGCACTTACAAATTTCATTCTCGGATAATGGTAGTCCCGAGGCGTTACTAGAGTTCCGGTTAGAAACAGCATTGATCAAGTGCTTTTCCAACAAGACTCATAGAAACCCAAGGATCCAATCAACATCCTATAAATTAAATCCCATACCCAAATAATCATATAAACATGTTATCATATAAGCACATAACATTACACATAAGTCTCTAACAAGCGAGACAAACCCATTGTGATACTAATCACTTCCCACGTACCCAAAGTATTCAAACCTAGTACGCTCTGATACCAAGTTGTAACGCCCTCAAAATAAACCCATACATCATACATTCTTGACATGCTTAGATATAAAAGAACAAAACATAATTACATGTCATCAGAGTATTCATTATAGAATGTATTACATGTTAACAACAAAAGTAAACGCCCTATAGGCTTACAACTTTCCAAGTCAACACTTGGTTACAAAAGAGAGTACTAACACTCCACAAAATAAACCCTTGGCTTGATATACCTGTAATACAACCAAAAATAACAAAAAGGAATTCAACTGCCTCAAACCTCCCAAGCTACATCCTTGGAGGTGGCATACTACCTGTACCTGAAAATGATGTCCCATATAGGGTAAGCCAACGCCTAGTAGAGATATGCTAAACATAATATGGGCAATAACTAAAACATTAGCATTTGATAAATGTTTAACTCACATGAATCAATTCATAACCCATTTCAATTACATGACTGTTGGCTACATATTTTGTAAAAGCCAATTACAAGTCGACACGTGGCAGAATAAGGGTATTATTGGAAGATGATTTTATTCTTTGATCCCAATCGTACACGTGGCAATAAATATTGGTTCTCAAAAGATCTGAGTAGCATTAGATCAGCAGTTAGAAACGAGGTGACGTGGCTTTAACGGTTACCTATATTCAAATTCAAATACAGGAGGGAAGCTCAATTGCAAGTGATGGCGTAGTGGAACTATTTCTAAGGCAGCATGATCAGTGATCATGGAGGAGCAGTTCGATGGTTCGAAGTACATTTCGAAGGTCATCCTTTACAAGTATAAATAGTAAGGAAGTCCCCAGAAAAGACCCCCAGACTCAGATCATACAAACCAGTCTTTACTTCATATTTTCCTTTCCAGTTTTACCTTTCTTGTACTTTAAATTCCTGTACTTTAAATACTTGTTCTTTAAATACCCGCACTGCACTTCAATTCATAGGAGTAGTTTCAAATAGATTCAAGTAGGCTGTTGCTGTGAACCTCCTCGAGGCTGAGTTTGGACTATTGTAAGTGTTCATTTTAATGAAATACTTCGATTGTTCTTCGTATTAACTGTTATTTCTCTTAAATTCTCCTAAGTCAAGCCACCAGTAAAAGTCCTCTTCATTAAGGCTGAAAGAACTAAAACACAGTCGCCTGATAATTGATTGGCAATTATAATTTCTATAAGGACTGATTGATCCTTGCTGGCACGCTCGCATTTACAAATATACCCTTTGAAAAGCCAAAAAGCCAACAATGACAAATGTGTCCATGTTTCATTCCATTTTCATTACTTATCCAATTTCTCAAATTCATAATCCTGGCTCAGAACCTGGCCATATACTTTAAATGAGATTATATCTCATATCAATAACTCTTCCATTTCAACAATTTAAATGAGATAACAACTCATATCAAAACACTTCCATAAGCCACAATAGATACATAGATTCGCTGTATCAATAACACATAAAACACTTCCATACTTCACAAATGATACATAGATTTGCTGTATCAATAATTCAATAGATACACATAATTGTTGTATCAATGGAGTCCATCCCCTATCTCCTTCCACATAACATCCGGTTTAGGAGTCCATCCCCTATCTTCCCCTAAACGGTAGAGTACATCCCCTATCTCCTCCCACACAATACAATGTATATAAACACATATCATATACATAATCAATCAATACATAAATTCAATGTATTATTCCAACCATCATATTCGATGACATATTCAATTGATTAGTTTTAATTTGCCTAATCATCATGCATTGTCTACAACAATCAAGACCATCCTTCACCGATAGCCCAAAGCAGTCATTTCTAAACAGATAATAAATGCCTCAACAGATATATAATTTCTACATTTTTAAAGTGAGCGATTAATAAATCCAACTCCACCATTCTAACTCATAATGAGCCAATTCTATTATTTCCAACTCAATTTCACATTTCCATAACAATTGTCATTAATTACACTAATGACCCAAATATACCCAAACATGGCATTTTTCCCCCTTTTTACAATATTGACCCAAAGGTCTAAATATTATCAACAACATCAATATTACCATTTTAAGACCCAAAATACACGTCTATGAGTCAAAATAACAAAGCCCCTCTTTTGAAAATAACACATTTCAAAACCTAACTATCCAAATCATACATCTATACAAATAACTCAATGTCTATGTTAAAGCACATAAGAATGAGTAGGAATCCCTACCTCAAATTTGGAGCTGAAAGGGAGAAGAAGACCAAACTCAAAGTGCTCCAAACTTCCAACTTTTCGGATCAAAATGAAGCCCTCAACAATCAACACACTTTTTACAAAGACACCAAGGAAGTGAATCACTCTAGCTAGATCAAACCCTAGAGAGAAGGGAGATTCTAGAGAGAGGAGCTCTCAAAATCGGTTTTGGGAAAGTAAGAGAGAGAAAGGGAACTGAAAAAGTGATCCAAAAAGGTGAAATCCCGAAGTTATACCAGTCGCCCCGCTCGAGCGTGGAAAGCCTCGGTCGAGCGTCAGACACAAACTCACGCTCGAGCGTCAAAAACGCCGCTCGAGCGTACGAAGACCTGCAGACAAAGTACTGGGAGTTGGAAATTTACGCTCGAGCGTCAAAACGCCCGCTCAAACAGAGAAGCAACAATGAAGGGCCCGCTCAAGCGTCAAAAGCCCCGCTCGAGGGTGAAGGCCAAATTCTAGGCATCAACCTTTGGTTTCAAAGCACAACCAACCTGTTTCAAACCTGCCCAACTCAACCCAAGACTCAAATATAAAGAGTAAAGGATGGAAATGAGAATGAGACAATAACACAACCACGGAACCAAGTCCGGAATACAATATACAAAGGAAAGGAAAACCGGGATCACTATAGCTCCAACTTGTCCGATGCAAATAGGAAAGCCATCTCATTCGTACGATCACGCATATCTCCAATCAACGACTATGATCAAACCGCTCTAGATCGGATACGCAACCATTCGATCAGTTGGTTGACTCATTGCCAACGGACGCCACATGGAAAGCGCCCTCGTGGCGCCTTGCACCGATGTGTCGTGCAAAGTATGTCATCAAACGCCACACAACCCATGCCACGCGCATGTGTGCACCATCCTTGCGGTGGGGGTGCATGCACACTAGCTTTCACCTCACAATTCCATACTCAGAGGAATATTTTATGTAGCACTTTATAAAGTGTTCTATGTTTTCTTCTCTTTCCGATGTGGGACAAAGTCCCCAAGCTTATTTCAAGCTTTCCAAAGAAAACCAGGAAGGTTTTGAAAACACCCCAAAAAATTAAAGTATAAATTTAAAAACCCATTTTGAAAATTCCCCAACATCGTGTAGGAGCCCCTTTTGGGTCCGTTTGTGAATTAGAAAAAAAATAAATGGTAAAAAATGAAAATGGTAGAAAATGAAGTGCAAGAAAAGAAAATATATATACAATATATATATATGTTATCTTGTATGAATTTGATTGTGATTAAAATTTTATAAGAAAAAAGAGAGAGAATAGAAATTCTAATTATAAGTAACTTCGTTTTGTTTTGTTTTGTTTGTTTGTTTTTTTTTTAATAACAAATTAAATCTCTTATATTTTTTGCAAGTACTATAATGTTAGTTATCATGCCATTATGTGTTATACAACAAAATTTATTTTCTTGTAAGTTCCAGCACTTTCATGCTAAATAAATTCAAAAAAAAAATTCAAATGTTTTTTTCATTTTCCTCACTTTCCACCACTTTCATCTTAATCAAACTTAGCCTTTGGGGTCTACTCATGCTACAATACTTTATCGCTTCAAATCAAATTTGTTCCTTTTTTATGAAGATTCTCTACCCTTGGATTAGATTATAGTATTTGTAGTGTTTTATTAAATGTCATGCATTCACCCTTGGATTAGTTTCATGAAGTTTTTCATGATATTTATTTCATGATACGTAGCATTACTGTATCCTATTTGTTTGCTAGATTATCCAATTATTGTCATGTCTACATATCATGAATGCATTTCACTTAACAATTTTAATCAATGAATCATAAGGTGAATCCAATGTCATGTAAGAAATAAGGCTGTTTGACTTGGATGTTGGTTTGTCACTTTATTCGATATAGGAAATTTTCAATCTATTATACTTACAATATGATTGGGTAAAGTCTATGTAGCACACTGTTAGTAACACCTGCTTTTTAAAGTGATTTTGTTCATTTGTAAGAGATAAATTATAAATATTATGAGAAGTATATTACATTGGAAATTTCAATTATGGAGGGAAGTTGAACACGTATCTATGAGCATACAACAAACCGAACGAACGCATGAGAAAATCTGACAAATATACAAGAAATTTAACAAATACAAGAAAGACTCCAAACAAATATAAAAGGGAATGACGGACATGTAAGTGGGAAGAGTCAAATTCAAGAACTCCTAATGAGATGCACATACTCTTGACTATGGCTAACAAGCTCACTCGTCAGATTCTGAATCTGACATAGATTCTTCTCTCCATCCTTCATCAAAATCTGAAGGTAGAAAGCTCACTCCGCCGATTGTGAATTCACCATCTGTGAAGAAGAAATTGGAAGAACAGGGGTCAGTCATAGGTAACTGACCACCCATTGATTCGATTCTCCCAATTTTGAAATGATTCTCCCATGACTCCTGCAATTGCAATGCCAACTGTAGGCTCCCTACCACATCACCCATGGATGGTCGTCGGAACTCTTGGTGAAGCAGACATCTCAATAAAACCTTCACAAATTCCCTCAAGCATTCTGGTGCTATTTTCCCAATCAAATATGGATCAATAACTTGATCAATGGTTCCATTTTTTATGCCACTATTGAAGCAATGTATTAGTCCCTTAGACTTACGGGAATACAACTTCTTGGCACACAATACTTCCAACAGCACCGCACCAAATGAATACACATCAGCTTTTTTTGACAATGTTCCAGGCGTACACAGACCACTGTATTCAATATTGTTTCACTTGCATCGTAATTGGGTATAAGCTTGGACATTGTGAAATTATTAACTTTTGCAACCCAATTCTCATCCAAAAGAATATTCGACGGCTTTATGTCACGATGGATGATTCCCTTCTCTACACCCACATGGAGATGTTGCAGTCCACCTGCAGCACCAATGCAAATATCAAGTCGTTTTTTCCATAGAAGTGGATCTTTGTCATTTGTTCTGTATAGATGAGCATCCAAGGACCCATTTGCCATGTAATCATACACACCACATAACTCTGGACTTTCACTGCAATATCCTATCAAAGAAACTATATATGGGGGTGACTTCCAAGCATGGAATGTAAAGTAATCTCAGTCAACATTTTATTCTTGTCCACTGCCTCTCTGAACCTTTTGATCGCAACAACACGAGTTTCCCCATCCAAAAACCCTTTGTACACGTTGCCATAACCACCTCTTACAATCAAACAACCCTCATTGAAACCATTTGTGGCTGCTTGAACATCAGCTAGTGAGAAAAGACGGAGTGGTTGGATAACATCTTCAAGTAGTTCGCAATATGAATCATTTGATGGTCCACTCTTAAAACCATTGTCCTTTATCTCCCTCCACCAACGATTCATACCTTTAGGCACAGTTGCAATACCCTGAAGCACCTTTCCGATTATTCCCTTTGATCGTCCTTTACGTTGTGACAACAATGCAAGATAAAGAGTCCCCACCACTTCAGCCATTGTAGGCCTTCCTTTGAATCAGTATGCAAACAATTGCAGGCAACTTCTGCAAAGTACTTTAGACTCTGCGGTGTTATTTGTCCAATCAATGAGGGATCAATGATTCGATCAACCTTTCCCTTTTTAATGTGTTGTTGAGCCCAAAGTATTAAACTAATTTCATAATCCTCGAGTCTTGTATCCACTGGCGGCCTCCCACAGAGAACTTCCAACAACACTACACCAAAGGCATACACATCAGATTTCTTGGTTAGTCTCTGGGTATAGAAATAATCTGGATCTAAATGTTGGAGTGAGTCCAGCACACTCTTGCTTTACACCTCATGCCAACATATCACTCTTGCTGTGTTGGAGTGAGTCCAGCACACTCTTTCTTTACACCCCATGCCAACATATCACTTTTCCTTTACAACGCATACCAACAGATTGTAGCCTTTAATATTGTATAGACTAAGATTCGCTTCTTAAAATATTGTTTAGGTATCTCTATATATTGTACTCTGGTTCATCAAATTAATATATAAGAAAAGAATTATGTTTGATATGGTATCAGAGCAAGATCTTGGGTTCCCTGTTTTTTGATCAGACAAGGGTCCAGATTTTTCTCAGCCTCAATGGTTGAATCCACCGAAACCATCCTTGATAATCTAACATCAAAAATGACGGAGGTTTTGTCAAAGGTTCAGACCTTTTCCTCTCCCATCACGGATTCCCCGATGGTTCCTATCAGCATCAAGTTGAATGGTTCCAACTATGGATTATGGTTCCAAGTTGTTGAGATGTACAACTCAGGAAAAGACAAACTGGGATACATCAATGGAGACGACCCCCAACCACCAGAAACCGATCCCTCCTTTCGTAAATGGCGCACTAAGAGTGCCATGGTGAAAGGCTGGCTGATCAACTCCATGGACCATTCCTTGGTCATGAACTTTATTCACTACCAAACGGCTAAGCAGGTATGGGATTCTGCTGCCACAACCTACTTCGATGGCACTGACACCTCGCAGGTATATGAGCTCAGACGTCGTGTATCTCGAATGAAACAAGCAGGCGGATCTATAGAAAAATACTATAACGATCTACAGGGCCTGTGGCGAGAAGTCGATTTTCGTCGACCGAATCCAATGAAATGTGCAATTGACATACAAAACTACAACTCCAGCTTACAGGAGGAGCGAGTCTACACTTTTCTTGACGAACTAGATGATCAATTGGATCATGTTTGGAGCGATGTTCTTCGCCTCAAACCTTTTCCTTCAATTGAGCAGGCATATGCTTACATTTGAAGGGAAGATCTCCGCCAATCTGTGATGATATCAGGAGCAGAAGCAGTGCCTAATGGTGTTGTTATGACCATCAAAGGCGTGAAATCTGGCCAATCACAAACTGTGCTCAAGTCTGGGTCCTTTTCCTGTTTCAAAGGTCCTTCTGATGGGAATAAGTGCACTCACTGTCGGAGCGATGTTCTTCGCCTCAAACCTTTTCCTTCAATTGAGCAGGCGTATGCTTACATTCGAAGGGAAGATCTCCGCCAATCTGTGATGATATCAGGAGCAGAAGCAGTGCCTAGTAGTGCTGTTATGACCATCAAAGGTGTGAAATCTGGCCAATCACAAACTGTGCTCAAGTTTGGGTCCTCCTCCTGTTTCAAAGGTCCTTCTAATGAGAATAAGTGCACTCACTGTGGGAGTACAAAACATACTCGGGAAATTTGTTTCAAATTACATGGCTACCCAGACTGGTGGCACGATTTACAAGCCCGAAAGAAACGAGATGCTCCTGCTACTGCGGACGTCCCAGGTCGAGCAGCGGTGGTCACGGCTAAATCTCAATTTTCCCTTATTCCCGTGGCTGCACCTTCTACCTCAACCCCAGATCCAGGTACTTGTGGTCAAGTTTTTTGCAGCTTTACTACCCGGAATGATGATGCTTGGATTATCGATTCTGGAGCGACAGATCATATGACATTTGATCCAAATGACTTCTCCAACACAACTCAGCCACGGAGGACTTGCATTGCCAATGCCAATGGTGCAACTTACCCAGTCACAGGGGCTGGAACCGTGCCCCTATCTCCCTCTCTCTCTCTAGCTCACACACTTCTTGTTCCATCTCTTTCCAACAAGTTGATGTCTGTGAGTCAAGTTACTGAAGAGATTAATTGTGTTGTCCTGATATACTCTACTTTTTGTCTTCTTCAGGATGTTTTCAGCAAGGAGATTATTGGGCGTGGTACTAAGAGGGAGGGACTGTACTACCTTGATGACTTTAGCCCAGGCTGAGCCAATCACACTCACCATCCAACCAATAGCCATGAACGACAGATTTGGCTATGGCATAGGCGTTTGGGGCACCCATCCTTTGGCTATCTCCGGCATCTACTTCCATCTTTATTTTCTCATCTGCAGCATGCCGACTTTAAATGTGAAACATGTATTAAGGCTAAAAGCCACCGAGTTTCTTATCCAGTTAGCTTGAATAAAACGAATACTCCGTTTGCATTGATACACTCTGATGTGTGGGGACCATCTCCGATCACTACTTCCTCTGGTCATCGTTGGTTTGTAATTTTTGTCGACGATTGTACTCGGATGACATGGCTCTATAAGCTTAAAACCAAAGACGAAGTTTTCACCATTTTTCAAGCATTTCATGCCATGGTTCAGACTCAATTCTCTTCCAAGATCCAAATACTTCGTTCCGATAATGGTGGCGAATTCATCAACCACCAACTTCAGGCCCATTTCCAACACCATGGCCTCCTCCATGAGACCTCATGCTCTCAAACACCACAACAAAATGGTGTCGCTGAGAGGAAAAATCGGCATATTTTGGAAACAGCTCGTGCCCTTCTCCTTGGAGCAATGGTGCCGAGTTACCATTGGGGGGCTGCGGTGGCTACTGCCGTGTACTTAATCAACCGTATGCCATCTAAAATTTTACACTTTAAAACCCCCTTACACATTCTCTCTACTTATATATCCCTTCCTTCAATATTGATGCTTCCTCCTAGAATTTTCAGGTGTGTTGCTTTTGTCCACCTCCACAAAAATCAACGTACCAAATTGGACCCCTGTGCCGTTCGGTGCTTATTTTTGGGATATGGTTTCCATCAAAAAGGCTTTCGGTGCTATGATCCCACTACCCGCCGCACCTATATCACCATGGATGTTACATTTCTTGAGTCCGAGAATTTCTATCCTTCCCCGATATCCACTTCTTCCCTTCAGGGGGAGCCTCACGTAGAAGAGACGAATTGGTTGATGGCCCCCGTAGGTGAGCATGGGACTGGAAATAGAGAGGTTAAACCACATGAGGTACCACCAGAAATTGACTATGTTGAGTTGCGACGTGAAGAACCTGGAAATGAAGAAGCTGAAGAACCAGGAAATACAGAGTACCCTTAGTCCCCTCACTCCTCAGTACCCGAAGACCCTCTTCCTCCTGAGAATGTCCCTGAGGTAAGTACTCCTACTGTACCTTTACATGCTAATATCTTGGATTCCTCTACTGGTTATGTGTTGCCTTTTAGACACAATCGTGGGAAACCACCAAACAGATACCGCCCAGATGAAGAGGAAAGAAAGTCCATGTACCCAATTACCAATTATGTATCTACTCAAGGTCTGTCCAAGCCGCTCAAGACTTTCACTCAAACACTATCCTCTTGCCATATTCCCCGTAGTGCTGAGGAGGCGTTATCTGATCCACAGTGGGCGCAAGCAATGCAAAAAGAACTAGAAGCCTTAAAGAAAAATAATACCTGGAAGTTGGTCCCACTACCGGAAGGAAAAAAATTAGTGGGATGCAAATGGGTGTTCTCTATAAAATACAAGGCTGATGGATCAATTGACCGATACAAGGCGAGACTTGTGGCAAAGGGTTTTACCCAAACATATGGCATAGACTACTCAGAAACCTTCTCACCAGTAGCTAAACTAAATACCGTTAGAGTCTTGCTATCTCTTGCAGCAAATTTGGACTGGCCACTACATCAACTCGACGTGAAGAATGCTTTCCTTCACGGAAACCTTGACGAGGAGGTATACATGGATATTCCGCCAGGATACACAGGTTCGGCTGGAACCAAAATTGTGTGTAAATTGGAGAGGGCTTTATATGGACTAAAACAGTCACCGCGAGCATGGTTTGGCCGATTTAGTTCAGCTATGAGGAAGTATGGCTATTACCAAAGTAACTCTGACCATACTCTCTTCCTAAAACATCGACAAAGCAAGGTGACAGCATTAATAGTCTATGTGGATGATATGATAATTACTGGGGATGACATCGATGAGATCTCAAGGCTACAAGAACAATTGTTTACTGAATTTGAAATGAAGAACTTGGGAGGGCTGAAGTATTTTCTGGGCATAGAGGTGGCAAGGTCAAGAAAAGGCATATTTCTCTCTCAACGGAAATATGTACTAGACTTATTGACGGAAGTGGGATTGCTAGAGTGTAAACCTGTGGATACGCCGATTGTGCAGAACCATAGGCTTGGAGAATATTCGGATCAAGTGCCTGCTGATAAGGTGAGGTATCAAAGACTAGTGGGAAAGCTCATTTACTTATCTCACACTCGTCCAGACATTGCTTATGCTGTAGGTGTAGTAAGCCAATTTATGCATAATCCGAGTGAAGATCATATGGGTGCTGTAGTTAGAATTCTCTACTATCTAAAGTCATCACCAGGAAAAGGACTAATGTTCTCCAAGAACGTTCATCTGAATATTGAAGGATACACGGATGCAGACTGGGCTGGAAATATCTTGGATAGAAAGTCTACTTCAGGCTACTTCACATTTGTGGAAGGAAACTTGGTTACATGGAGGAGTAAAAAGCAGAAGGTAGTGGCATTGTCCAGCGCTGAAGTTAAGTTCCGAGGCATGGCAAAAGGATTATGTGAGCTTCTTTGGATTAGAAGTTTGCTAACAGAGGTCGGTTTTCCTCCTAATTCTGCAATGAATTTATTCTGTGATAACAAAGCTGCCATCAACATATCTCACAACCCAATTCAACATGACCGGACTAAGCACGTGGAGGTAGACCGACATTTCATCAAACAGAACCTGGAAGAGCAAATTATTCAGTTCCCTTTCGTTAAATCTGAAGATCAGCTGGCTGACATTCTTACCAAAGTAGTTTCGAGTAGAAAGTTCAATGACTCACTTGACAAGTTAGGTGTTAAAGACATCTACACACCAACTTGAGGGGGCGTGTTGGAGTGAGTCCAACACACTCTTGCTTTACACCTCATGCCAACATATCACTCTTGCTGTGTTGGAGTGAGTCCAACACACTCTTCCTTTATACCCCATGCCAACATATCACTTTTCCTTTACAACGCATACCAACAGATTGTAGCCTTTAATATTGTATAGACTAAGATTCGCTTCTTAAAATATTGTTTAGGTATCTCTATATATCGTACTCTGGTTCATCAAATTAATATATAAGAAAAGAATTATGTTTGATACTAAATACCCAAATGTACCTTTGACTCTCGTACTAACGTGGGTTGCTGAATTGCTTGTAGTGCATTTAGACAGCCCAAAATCTGAAATCTTGGCTACCCAATTGTTATCCAACAGAATGTTTGTGGTCTTCACATCTCGGTGTATGAAACTGTGATCGGTACCAGTATGAAGGTAGTCTAACCCTCGTGCTGCACCGATGCAAATGTTGAGCCTTTGCTCCCATGTTAGATGAAAAGTACAAATTTCTGTCTGGTTTCTGCTTGTTTTATAGAGATGATCGACTAGGGTCCCACGAGCCATATATTCATATACAAGGATCATTTCTTGGCAGTCGTTGCATTGGCCGATCAGAGCAACAAGATGAGTGTGTTGGAGCTTAGACAACATCTTGACCTCATTCCAGAACTCCTTTGCGCCTTGATTGGACTCTGCTTTCTAGGGGTGAGCAGCGGATATACCGATCCGTCAAAACCGACCAAACCGAACCGATCCACCACATTTTGGACGGATGCGTTATGATGAGCGGACGGTTGCGGATTGATTTTCTCTAATTCGCCAATTTGGCTGACGGATGGTGGATTTGAGATTCCGTTGGCCACAACCGAACCGCCAAACCGCGAGCACCCCTAATAATTTATAAGACTTTATGTTTTCAATTTGTTTAAATATTTTGTTTGTGTTTTAATTGAAAAAAAAAATTTAAATATTCTGTTGAAAAAAAGTTTTCAACTTGAATATATTTTTTTAATTGAAAAAAATAAACGTATTGTTTATTTATATCTTTTGGTTTTTAAATTTAACTCTAAATATAATAAATAGAAAATATGATATATGCTGATTGGTTTTTATTTTCAAAAACATATATAGATGTAATAATACAGCGACATACAATCTCTACTACTGCCGTGTTTATGGTTTTGATGGTTTGAATTGCTATTATATTTTAAGAATCACAAATTGTAATACTTTATGTGGATGAATCATGCTGTGATTGTAATATATGGATGAACCATGCAGTGATTGTGATATTCTAAAATTTCAAACTTTCTTTTTTTCGATGAGACATACAGTGATTGTAATAGTTTTTTTAAGTCATTAACTGTAATACTTTTTTTTTTTTTTGAGGAAGTACACAAGTTGAATTATGTTGAAAATTTATAAAATCTTAAACCGCCAAACCAATTCATATCCATTCGTCAAACCGCCAATCTGCTCAATTGACATCTGCCGGATTGGCAGACGGATGCGGATTGATTTTCTCTAATCCGCCAAACTAGCAGACGGATGGCGGATTAGAGGTTCTGTGGCCGCAACCGACCCGCGCCCACCCTTTCAACCTCTTTATGGCAACAGCTGTAGCACCACTGTCGATGAACCCCTCATATACCTTACCAAATTCGCCAATCCCAATAACTAATTCTTCATTAAAATTGTTGGTCATTGATTGTATCTCGGCTAGTGAAAAGCAACGGCATGAGTACTCAGATTCAATCACAACAATTGATATTTGGGAGCCTAAATATATGAAAGAATATACCAGTAACACTGACCATAAAAAAAAGTAATACCGAAGATGATAAAAAAATAGAGTTGTTGAGAGATGAGAAAGAAACAATGAGTGGTCTCTGATTGAAAGAGGAGTTGATCCAAGTCGCGGTCAATGTAGCACACCGACGACTTGACTTAGGTAATAGAGTTCAACACTCGGTTGGTGTGATTTCAGTGTGGACCCCATCAAAAACCTTACAGCGTGATTATGGGGCCTTGTGAGACGTTGCTAGCCATCATAATTGGGCACTCACATGACTTTTGCGTGCGAGTAGCTGTTTGTTTAGTTTAGAATTTTTAAAAATATTTTCTTTAAATTTTAATTCGTACTATTTTGTTATGAGGGCTCAAGTTATAAATTTAGTTTTTAATTTTATTTAGAAATACTTTCATGAGCTAAATTTTTAAGGGAGAATTACAGTGCAGTAAGAAAAATAAAAAAAAAAATTACAAAAACATATAGAGTGCAAGTGATTTTGTAATGGGATGAAATTGAAATGTTGTGGGTGCAAGTCATATTTGTGTTAAAAAAAAAAAAAACCCTATGTGCCATTGGGATGTAATTCCTTCAATTTTTAAGACCATTACGACAGTTTTTGTTAAACAAATTTATTTTGTATTAATTTTTTTTTAAATCTCATAATTTGAGTTTTATAGATTCGTTTTTAATAAAAATTTATATATGTATATTCATTTCTTTATAAAATTAAAAAAAAAAAACTGAACAAAATGATTTTTCAATCAATCAAAACAACAAAGTATGATTTTTTGTGAAATTAAATGCTCAAAATTGCCTTCACCAGTTTCAGATGGATATATATATATATATATATCAAAGAATGTGACAATTACACTGGATTCAGATCTCTGGTGATGTTCAAAATTGCCTTCACCAATTTTTAGAGATGAGAAAGACAAAGTGCTCTCTGGATGAAACCGTATTAATCAATCAAACTGCTCTCTGCTCTCTTTTTGAAACATTGACTTCAATGTTTTGCCGTATGATTTGTGTTGTATCGGAAAATATCATTTTGCCCTCTAAACTTTCACATATTTTTTAATTTGATTCCTAAAGTTTGATTAATATCAATTTTACATTTAAACTCTCGAAATTTTGAGCAAATTGGCCCATGCTATCACATTTCGTCAATAATTGGATGGAATGTGCTGATGTGGAGGGCAAATTGATTTTTAAGGTATAGTTTGGGAGGCAAATTGATTTTTAATTAATTTGGGGGACAAATTGATTTTTAAGGTATAGTTTGAGGGGTAAAATGAAATTTCAAATGAACTTTGGTGCTATGTCAACACATTTCGTCCAATTGTAGATGGAATGTGACGATGGGGGTCAAATTTATCAAAATTTTGAAAGTTTGAGTGTAAAATTGATATTAATCAAAATTCGAGGGTCAAATTAAAAAATGCGAAAAAGTTTAAAGGACAAATTATATTTCATCTATATCCTTTAATAGTGATGCTTAATGTATAATTAAAATTATTACTATATTATTGTTATTATTATTATTATTATCAACGGGAAAAGGTCAAGGACCAAAAAATAATATACAATTTGGCTTGTTTTAGTCATCTTTTTATGGAGAAAATATTGGAAGTTGGCTAACGAGCAGCCAGCATTATTCTAATTCTACCCTTTGGACCCCCACTCCAACAACCTTCCTCTGGTAGCTTCTCCTTCAATCACCCTCCCCCAGTTCCCATCCCCTACTGCAAATCTTTTTCTTCATTAGTGACCCCCTCTCTCTTCCTCCTTGACAACCCTCATCTCCCTTGAAATTATAAGAGCATGTTTGATTAGTAGAATTATAGCATATACTTGAAATTGTTAATTCATAGACTCACAATCTTATATTTGATTGTAAATTTTATTAATCAAATTACATGTACAACGGACATTTAATTTGACGAAATCAATGAATTTTTAACATTGAGAGAGGCTAGGGATCATAATTTCAAATATGAAAGAAAAATAAAATAAAATGAATACAATAATAAATGGTTACCTCACTAATTTTATTTGATAACTAATTTTACATTAATTCATAGGATTATTAATCATTTTACTATTAATTCTGTTAATCAAAAAAGCCCTAAGAGAATTCGGTTCCGATTACGAACCCTTAATAGATTTATGGACGCTAGCAAGCATGGCGGACATTGATAATAATAAAACACAACCCACTCATATATATAAACCAAAACTTGTAGAGATGTACAACCTTCAGCTCCTATAGAACTCTCCTATTCAATGGAGAATGCGCTTTGGAGAATTTTGTGGAAGTTTTTGTAATTCTTTTGGTATTGTATGATCATGTGATGCAAATTGCGATATGGTATCTAGGTGTGGTGCCTAGAATTTTGTTTTCCTCATTTTTCTTAAATCTTTTTACACTTCTAGCATCTAATACCCCCTTAACCAGATCTGATTGAACCTTCTTTCTAAATCTTGATTGAACTTTATTTTATATCAATAAACCCTTCAAACCACCTCAAGTCAGCCATTTATCATTCTACAAATATTGCACACAAAAGAGTCAAAATTTAGCACGGTGCTGTACACATCACCCAAAACAGGCACCAAAATCCTTTCCTTTCATTTCTTACCCTTACCCTTTAGTCACCCCATACAAACCTTAAAATCTTATCTTACATATTTTTACCAACTTATCAATCACACGATGTTAATTTTTTTGCATTAGGACTGTAGCACTCTGCTGCTGCTGCACATTAATTTTGGACTAGCTAAAAAAAGGCTGTCTTGAAATTTTAAGCAGCAAGTTTGTGGTCTGATCTCATGTTTAGAACAAATCATTCTTAATGATTGATCATAGAAATGATATTGCTAATATTTTTGCTTTAATTGTTGGTAGGCAGCTGGATTCTTTAACCACCATGGGATGCGATACTCAACTACAGTGTCAAATTATCCTGACACACATGAGGACTTCATGCCCACTAATAAGCTTCAGAATTCTGACCTTTCTTTGAAGGACATTGTTGAGCAGGTTGACAGCAGTCGTCTGTACCTTTCACATTAGATATTGAGTCTTAAGCCTTTTTTTTTTTTTCCCCTCTCTCTCTCTCTCTCTCTCTCTCTCTAATTATCCAGATTAAAGTTTTAGTCTTTTTTTTATTGATAGCTTTTGGCTTCTATGGCAGGATGTCAATGACAACCCGTGATGATTTACATGAAAGGAGTGCCTGATCTTCCTCGGTGTGGATTCAGCTCATTAGCAGTGAGAGTGTTGAAAGAATATAGTACGTGTTCTGTTGCTTCGTTTTACAACAATATTCATACATTCCTGGTTCAGTTGAGGCCTGAGCAACCATATATTTATGCGAGCTTGAATAATTTATGCTTTTTTATGTGATCTACATGTGACTATTTGGCATGGTAGGTGGCCTCTTCTAAATTTTTGAAGTATCTGTGTTAGACACTGAACACTTGAGTAAGGGTAAACCGTCTATGATGTGTGACCAACATGCTTATTTAGAGATGCACCGATCAAGTATGGATAAGTAGTCAGGTTTACTATGCACAATACTCCCTTTATATGCATAAAATGTTGTATGTTAGTTTGTAAACTTCATTTTATCATAACAAATAAAAGAAATATTTTATAAATATGACCTCTAGCCTTGTCCTGGTATCCTTGGATATGAATATTAGATAAATTTGACACTTGAACACATACCTTCTAAGAAGTATAGAAACGGGCATGTGGCACGAGACGGACACAACATCGACACACTAATACAAAAATTTTCAAAAAAATAATGGACACATCACGTGGGGGACACATGCAAAATATATAGTTTTATATATTTATTGTATGGCATATATAAGAATAAACCATTACTATATGTCATATATGTGAATAATCAATTTAGAGATAATAGTTTTTAAAGGCTAAAAAAGATGAGAATAGGTATGAATTTACTTTTTTTTTTATTATTATTATTGTTCGATTCCAAGTTATTTTATTCAAACTTGTAATGTGTTTTATGTGTGTTTAAACAATAGACGTGTGTTTTACAAGTGTCTGAATCATGTCCAAGTTTTGAAATAATTTAAAAATAGTTAGACATATTTGGATGTGTCTGACTAGTGTCATTGTCGTGTCGGTGTACACCACCTCTTTAGAAGTGTTCGTGCTTCTTGATATACCTCCACCCAAAACTTGCATTTGGTTGTTTAGTCAACTTTGTCAAAATGGCAAATTAAAGAGCATTTTTGTTTTTGTTTTTGTTTTTGTTTTTGTTTTTTATGAAAAAAGAATAGTTGTGAGAGATGACCATGTAGTTGGCTTAAGTTGTCTTAGGAAAGTACAAGAAGATGAGACAATGGAAGATCTAAAAGAGGAGCAGACTGGAGCTAATTTTGTAGCTGGAATTTTATTTAGTGTCGTACTTCTTGAACTTTGAGCTGGGCCTTGCACCTTGCCGACTTGACTACATTAAGTTGTTTGTGGCATTCTTACTATTGATATGCTTTTTTCAGATGTTCCTTTGAGTGCCAGAAACATATTGGAAGACCCTGAGCTTAAGAATGCTGTCAAGTCATTCAGGTAACGTAGCACTTGATATCATTCTAGAACATCCATTTAGCATTGTTACACATCTAGAGAGCAACAAGAGCCCGCTTCTCAGATATAAAGCACCCTTCTATTGGCAATTCTTAATAATACAGGATGAACTCAAATTACTGTAATCATTGACATTATTGTTTATTGGGAGATATGAGTTTGCATCAGGGGCAATGGTTGTAAAATTGTATAAGTTTTTCAAGGTGTATGACTGCATGTTCTATTTTTGCATTTTGTTTGCTTGATTACATCTTTTCAATTGCCCCCTTACAATAAAAGTAGCTGATGTTTGTGAATAATTTTTTAATGTGAGACTTGATGTTTCTTGTTGTTTCCTTATCTTTTGGGAAAATTACATGGACCTTTCCTGAGGGATCTGATAATTACAAGGACATCCCCTGTAGATACCTCAGGGGATCAATGTAAAAAAAAAAAGAAAGTAGGCAGAGAACTTGTTTTAAGAACATGATATCATAAAAATAGAATATATTTATTCTAAAATTAACATGGTGTGGAGCTTAAAATGAATTTCCTAATGATGTATTTGAATAGCAGTTATTTCAAGTGAGGTTACAATTTGTCTAATTGAATGCTCCATCCAACAGTGGCTAAAGGATACATGGCCATGCCAGAATATTTTCAAAAGTTGGTGGGTTCAGAATATTTTCAAAATTTACTTTTATAGTAATTTTCTTTGTTTCCTTATTGATGAAGGTATATGTTTATCTTTTGGGAAAATTACACGGACCTTCCCTAACAATTGCCCAAACTACAACTGCCTCGGAAGTACGGACATAGGCCATGGGACACAATAATTTCAAAAAATTCAGGACATGGATACAGTGGGGGGATATGTAAAAAAAATATTTTA
The DNA here is from genome assembly GCA_022316695.1 of Camellia oleifera. Lineage (NCBI taxonomy): Eukaryota > Viridiplantae > Streptophyta > Magnoliopsida > Ericales > Theaceae > Camellia > Camellia oleifera. The sequence continues at coordinate 63,241,835 of CM039306.1, forward strand.
TTTGCTATGTATGTAAATATTACATTCATAAACAACTAAAATTAATAAAAACCAACACTAATTTAATATAAAAAAAACTAAATTTTAATTAACCAAAGACTAAGGCTTTGTTTGGCATGTGTTAAACAATTATTTTATTTGGGTCACATCACCTCTTATTTGGATCACATCACCTCTCTACTACATCACTTCAACCTCAACCCACATTTCATATTTTTTTCGTAAAAAGTCAAAAAATATATTAATGTAGCACTGCCCAAACAATCCCTAAATCTGTGTTCCATTAGGCTCCAAGGATTGTTAGAAGGTTGTTTCTCCACTTCACAAATGTGTTTTAGATGTGTGTTACATTACTGATGATTTTATATGATTTATATATTTTTTAAAAAACCAATCATTTTGTTTCCAAATATTATAATATGACCCTAGAAATTAGCTTTGAAAGATTAAAATAAGACTTGTCGTGTCCCGAATCATGTCCCATCATGTCTAACATGTCTCTCGCCGTGTTTACATGCACCCCTGTTGTGTACCCTAAAAAAAATGGACAGGACTACAACACTTATTTTGAAGTGTCACTGCTTCATAGATAGCTGATCCCATTAGCATAGGACAATGACACTGACTCCCCTAACATTTGAGTAGGCATATCATTGAGTGGACTAATGAGCAGCCACCATTATTCTAAGGCCTAGTTTGGCATAATACAAAAAAATCAAAAAGTCAAAAAGTCACTATCCTATTTAAGTCACATTATCTCATTTAAATCACATCACCTCTTTACCACATCATTTCAAATCCAATCCATATTTCATTTTTTTTCGTAAAAAGTCAAAAAGTACACTTATTTAGATCATTCCAAACAACCCCTAACTCTACCCTTTGGACCCCCACTCCAACAACCTTCCTTTGGTAGCTCCCCCTTCAGTCACCTCCCCCGGTTCCCATCCCCTACTGCAAATCCTTTTCTTCATTGGTGACCCCCTCTCTCTTCCTCCTTGACAACCCTTATCTCCCTTGAAACTATAAGAGCATGTTTGATTAGTAGAATTATAGCATATGATTCAAATTGTTAATTCATGGATTCACAACCTTATATTTGATTGCAAATTTTATTAATCAAATTACATGTACAACGGTCATTTAATTCAACGAAATCAATGAATTTTTAACATTGAGAGGGGTTAGGGATCATAATTTCAAATATGAAAGAAAAATAAAATAAAATGAATATATAATAAATGGTTACTTCACAAATTTTATTTGATACCTAATTTTACATTAATTCATAGGATTATTAATCATTTTACTATTAATCATGTTAATCAAAAAAGGCCTAAGAGAATTTGGTTCTGATTAGGAACCCTTAATAGATTTATGGATGATAGCAAGCATGGCGGACATTGATAATAATAAAACACAACTCACTCATATATATAAACCAAAACTTGTAGAGATGTACGACCTTCAGCCCCTAAGGAACTCTCCTATTCAATGGAGAATGAGCTTTGGAGAATTTTGTGGAGCTTTTTGTAACTCTTTTGGTATTGTGTGATCATGTGATGCACATTGCGATATGGTATCTAGGTGTGGTGCCTAGAATTTTGTTTTTCTCATTTTTCTTAAATCTTTTTACACTTTTAGCATCTAATACCCCCTTAACCAGATCTAATTGAACCTTCTTTCTAAATCTTGATTGAACTTTATTTTATATCAATAAACCCTTCAAACCACCTCAAGTCAGCCCTTTATCATTCTACAAATATTGCACACAAAAGAGTCAAAATTTAACTTGGTACTGTACACATCACCCAAAACAGGCACCAAAATCCTTTCCTTTCATTTCTTACCCTTACCCTTTAGTCACCCCATACAAACCTTAAAATCTTATCTTACATATTTTTACCAACTTATTAATCACACGATGTTAATTTTTGGCATTAGGACTGTAGCACTCTGCTGCTGCTGCACATTAATTTTGGACTTGCTAAGAGACTCACTTATGTAGGAGACTGTTCCATGCACTCTTCCTACAGCAAAGAAACCACTTAGTTTTTAAGATAAACCATCTGGTTCTAGATTTCTTGGATCCTCAATCATAAACTGCAAACAAAAAATTCTTTAATTGTTAAACTACACTCAGAAAAATTGACCAAAAAAAGGCTTTCCTGAAATTTTAAGCAGCAAGTGTGTGGTCTGGTCTCATGTTTAGAACAAATCATTCTTAATGATTGATCATAGAAATGATTTGCTAATATTTTTGCTTTAATTGTTGGTAGGCAGCTGGATCCTTTAACCACCATGGGATGCGATACTCAACTACAGTGACTACAGTGCCAAATTATCCTAACACACATGAGGACTTCATGCCCACTAATAAGCTTCAGAATTCTGACCTTTCTTTGAAGGACATTGTTGAGCAGGTTGACAGTAGTCATCTGTACCTTTCACATTAGATATTGAGTCTTAAGCCTTTTTTTTTTCTCTCTCTCTCTAATTATCCAGATTAAAGTTTTAGCCTCGTTTTTTAGTCTTTTTTTATTGATAGCTTTTGGCTTCTATGGCAGGATGTCAATGACAACCCTGTGATGATTTACATGAAAGGAGTGCCTGATCTTCCTCGGTGTGGATTCAGCTCATTAGCAGTGAGAGTGTTGAAAGAATATAGCACGTGTTCTGTCGCTTCGTTTTACAACAATATTCATATATTCCCTGGTTCAGTTGAGGCTTGAGCAACCATATATTTATGTGAGCTTGAATAATTTATGCTTTTTTATGTGATCTACATGTGACTATTTGGTATGGTAGGTGGCCTCTTCTAAATTTTTGAAGTATCTGTGTTAGACACTGAACACTTGAGTAAGTGTATACCGTATATGATGTGTGACCAACATGCTTATTTAGAGATGCACCCATCAAGTATGGATAAGTAGTCAGGTTTACTATGCACAATACTCCCATTATATGCATAAAATGTTGTATGTTAGTTTGTAAACTTCATTTTATCATAACAAATAAAAGAAATATTTTATAAATATGACCTCTAGCCTTGTCCTGGTATCCTTGGATATGAATATTAGATAAATTTGACACTTGAACACATACCTTCTAAGAAGTATAGAAACGGGCATGTGGCATGAGACGGACACAACATCGACACACTAAAACAGAATTTTTCAAAAAAATAAAGTCTAAATATATAATTTTATATATTTATTGTATGGCATACATAAGAATAAACCTTTAGTATATGTCTTATATGTGAATAATCAATTCAGAGATAATAGTTTTTAAAGTCTAAAAAAGATGAGAATAGGTATGAATTTACTTTGTTTTTTTTTTTTATTATTATTGTTGGATTTCAAGTGATTTTATTCAAACTTGTAATGTGTTTTATGTGTGTTTAAACAATAGACATGTGTTTTACAAGTGTCTGAATTGTGTCCAAGTTTTGAAAAAATTTAAAAATAGTTGGACATATTTGGATGTGTCTGACTAGTGTCATTGTCGTGTCGGTATACACCACCTCTTTAGAAGTGTCCGTGCTTCTTGATATACCTCCAGCCAAGACTTGCCTTTGGGTGTTTAGTCAACTATGTCAAAATGAAAAATTAAAGAGCATTTTTGTTTTTGTTTTTGTTTTTGTTTTTTATGAAAAAAGAATAGTTGTGAGAGATGACCATGTAGTTGGCTTAAGTTGTCTTAGGAAAGCACAAGAAGATGAGACAATGGAAGCTCTAAAAGAGGAGCTGACTGGAGCTAATTTTGTAGCTGGAATTTTATTCAGTGTCGTACTTCTTGAACTTTGAGCTGGGCCTTGCACCTTGCTGACTTGACTACTTTAAGCTGTTTGTGGCATTCTTACTGTTGTTATGCTTTTTTCAGAAACATATTGGAAGACCCTGAGCTTAAGAATGCTGTCAAATCATTCAAGTAACGTAGTACTTGATATCATTCTCTAGAACATCCATTTAGCATTGTTATACATCTAGAGAGCAGCAAAAGCCCGCTTCTCAGATATAAAGCACCCTCATATTGGCAATTCTTAATAATACAGGATGAACTCAAATTACTGTAATAATTGACGTTATTGTTTATTGGGAGATATGAGTTGCATCAGGGGCAATGGTTGTAAAATTGTATAAGTTCTTCAAGGTGTATGATCGCGTGTTCTGTTTTGCATTTTGTTTTCTTGATGTTTCAAGAACTGAGCTAGTGCATAGATTACATCTTTTCAGTTGCCCCCTTGCAATAAAAGTAGCTGATGTTTGTGAATAATTTTTTAATGTGAGACTCGATGTTTCTTGTTGTTTCCTTATCTTTTGGGCAAATTACATGGACCTCTCCTGAGGGATCTGATAATTACAAGGACCTCCCCTGTAGATACCTCAGGGGATGAATGTAAAAAAAAAAAAAGAAAAAAAATAAAGAAGAAGAAGTTGGTGAACTTGTTTTAAGAACATGATACCATAAAAATAGAGTATATTTGTTCTAAAATTAACATGGTGTGGAACTTAAAATGAATTTCCGAATGATGTATTTGAATAGCAGTTATTTCAAGTGAGATTACAATTTATCTAATTGAATGCTCCATCCAACAGTGGCTAAAAGATACATGGCCATGCCAGAATATTTTCAAAAGTTGGTGAACACTTGTTCAGGCAGTTTTTCATTTAACAAATTTATTTCCATTTTAACTGTTTACTTTTATAGTAATTTTCCTTGTTGCCTTATTGATGAAGGTATATGTTTATCTTTTGGGAAAATTACATGGACCTTCCCTAGCAATTGCCCAAATTACAACTGCCTTGGATGTACGGACACAAGCCATGGGACAAGATAATTTCAAAAAATTCAGGACATGGATACAGTGGGGGGATATGTAAAAAAAAAATTTTGTTTGCTATGAATGTAAATATTACTTTCATAAACAACTAAAATTAATAAAAACCAACAGTAATTTAACATAAAAATACTAAATTTTAATTAAATAGAGACTAAGGCTTTGTTTGGCATGTGCTAAACAATTATCTTATTTGGGTTATATCACCTCTTATTTGGGTCAGATCACCTCTCTACTACATCACTTCAACCCCAACCCACATTTCATATTTTTTCGTAAAAAGGCAAAAAGTATACTAATCTAACATTTCCCAAACAACCCCTAAATCTGTGTTGCATTAGGCTCCAAGGATTGTTAGAAGGTTGTTTCTCCACTTCATATATGTGTTTTAGATGTGTGTTACGTTGCCGATGATTTCACATGATTTTTATATTTTTTAAAAAACCAATCCTTTTGTTTCCAAATATTATAATATGACCCTAGAAATTAGTTTTGAAAAATTAAAATAAGACTTGTCGTGTCTCGAATCGTGTCCCACCATGTCTAACGTGTCTCTCACCATGTTTACAAGCATCCCTGTTGTATACCCTAAAAAAAATGGACACGACTACAACACCTATTTTGAAGTGTCACTGCTTCATAGATAGTTGATCCCATTAGCATGGGACAATGACACTGACTCTCCTCACATTTGAGTAGGCATATCATTGAGTGCCTCGCCGTTAGGTGTCAAGAAAGAGAGATGGATGGAATATTATGGTGTCGATAATTTTTAAAATTTTCTATTTTTACCCTTCAAGAAATGGGTCAACTCTTTAACCTTTACCAGTTTACCTTTAGTCACTCTTACTCTTCTTCCCTATCCATTCCCCTTCTCTTTGCGTTCCCCCTTCTCCTACTTCCCCACCACTCACCATGCCACGGCCGCCTCCCACCCCACCCCACCCCACCCCATTGCCCCAAACGATCCCTCCCCTCATGCCGTTGCCTCAGCTCCCCAAACACCATGCCTTTCCTTCCCTCAATTCCATAGTGCTCCCACCAACCTTTCACCTCAACTTGCTTGCCATCCAACCTTCTCACCCAGACAAACGAGAGATGTATAGCTTGGCTCTAGGCTCATGCCGATGATGATCACCAGTGGCCCCCACGTCAAACCCCATTGCCTTGCATAACCCTCCAACGCTGCCTCCAGTGCAATCCTAGCTGCGATCCCAACCCCAGTGCCGTGATCCAACACCTTCCAACTCCAAAACCCCCATTTCCTTTATAAATCGAGCATGATTGATTTATGTTTTTTCCCCTTGATTGCTTGACTTATGGATTTTTTTATTATTTTTTTTGTGGCTTAATTTAGGGTGGATGGAGAGGGTGTTTGATGAATCAAGGGTAGAGAGGGGTTTTTTTTTTTTTTGGCTTGATTATGTTATGTATTGTATTGATTTTTGGTTTTGTTGTTCTTTGTGTGTGGTGGCAGTGGTCGGTGTTGGATTGTTATAGGGGGGAATTAGAGGATGAGGTAGGGTGGAGGAGAGGGTAGAGGAGTGTGGTGGAGGAAGGTGAGAAAGATAGAAAGAGGTAGGGTGTAAAAATGGCCTGATGGCCCGAAGCCAGACCAAGCATGCCTATATCCCCCCAGACTAGGGCATGGGCCATGGGTTTTTTAGCCCAGGCTAGCCCAAGGCCCATTGGCCCACTCTGAGGCCCAGCCCGGACGACGCCTAATTTTTAAGCTATTTTTGTTTTTTTTTTTTAAAAAAAAAAAAAACTAAAAAAAGCCAATCTTGCCCTAGGCTTGATTATCCATTCGGCCCAGATTTTGCACAAGTGGCTTGGCTCGATTTTTGGCGAGAGCTGGACAGGCTTGATGGTGGGCCGATTCAAGTCGGGCCAAAATTACACCCCTAGAGAGAGGGCATTTTTATCACTTCACATTTTCTATTAACGGAGTTAACTTTTGAGGCGCATTAGGGGATGCCGGTCTCATTTCTACATACTATTGGGCTTGTTGTTATTTGGGCAATAGTTAGGGGAGGTCCTTGTAATTTGCCCTTGTTTTTTTAATGGTACTTCATTTGTTGTTTTATATATATGGCCAAATCTTGATTGAATTTTTCGGGATGTGGTTGCATCATATATCCACAAGGTTGCCTATGTGTCCATTGCACATGTTGTTGGGATCATTTGTGAGAATAAGCTATTAAGCTCAATTGTCATGGCTCCTGATTAATTGATGCAAATTACTGAGAAACAATATTTGCAAACAGAGTTGCTGTTGGTCTTTACTTAGCAATCATTTTTGTCCAAAGTGTTGATAAAAAGATGTCTAGTTTGTAATTGTTTCAATTTGTCCCATGGTCTTTCATTGCAGCAACTGGCCCACGTTTCCACAGATATTCATCAAGGTAGAGTTTGTTGGAGCATCAGACATCATTCTCAACATGCACCAGGTATTCTCATACCAAAATTGTAATTCTTTGGCCTGGTATACATTGATTTAATGGTTTGGTCTGTCATGTAGACTGGCGAGTTGAAGGAAATGCTTAAAGATATTGCAGCCAACCAGGAGAATTAAGAGCAAGTTTATCATTACTGAAAATGTAGAGTCACCAAGGAATATAGTTATCTTTGATGATGAAGAATTATGGGATATAAGCATGTTCAGCTTTGAATGTTTGTTGACTTGATCCAATAATGTTTAGTCAAAGTACGGATCCCATTCCTTTGATGTTTAATGTTCTTGGCTACCTAAATTTTGAATGTGAATCTGTGTAGAAAACTTTGTGAATAATTGGACCATTGAGGATAAAATAAGTTAGCCCTCTCTCTAAGCTTTTAGATGAGTTGATGGCCAATAATTCAACATGGTATTAGAGTTCATATTGCAATCTTCTGGTGAGACAATAGCAAGAATCATATCAACTTGTCTATTCAAGCATATAAAGACAAAATGCACGTATTTTGAGGCTCCTCAGTTCTTGTTCTTTTTATTTTATTTCCCTCCAAATTATTTCCATTTTTTGTCTTTGTTTTTGTGCTTTACTCTTGCAAGCTGGTAGGTGCCTCCGGGATACATTTTGTAGTAAGCTTGTATGGTATGGGCATTGGTGAGATAGTCTTCTTTCTGCAGGTGTTATGGTAACTAGCCCGGTTGCTCAAGTCGCGGTGATTCCTTCAATGTTTCAGAGGTCTAGAAACTTCATTTTAAGTAGATTTTGATTTACTAGATGAAGGGTTTGTCTAGTCAAATTGTGACCTAGGTTCATATATGAGGGTCAAGCTTGACAATGTTACAGGACAAAATTGATGTATGTGTCCTGAGCAGATAAAATATTGTGGTTTACTCTTGTTTTTCCGTAACACGTTTAACCTGATTCATAGTTTGGATTTGAGGAACATGATTCATCTAGGTGAACCTAATTTTGTGATGAGTGAGGGTTTTGGAATTAGACTTTTTGTTTGTTAATTTGAATTTTTTTTTTAAACAACCTAGATTTGGAATACGTCTGTGGTTGGCATGATTCTCTTAAAAAATTGTCAGTATATGGACAACAATCGTAAGGGAAACAAGTGTGAGGGCATATTATCAATAGAAGATTTTAACCAAAATGGTCCTTTACTATTTTTCTATTATTTCGGGTTGTATTTCATTCCAATTATTTGAAGATGTTAGGGGTGTTGAGTACCACCAACATGTAACTTCTTAGTTTTTAATAATGCAATCTTTTTCATTTGTCAAAAAAAAAAAAAAGAGCTATGGTTAGGCGGGTGGCTTACTTGGGCTTTGGTTTCAGCGACAAAATTAGCATTCAGCCTGTATGTTTTCAAACGTGCCAAACTCCTCACTTTCAAGCTGGTGCACATTTGCTGCATTGCCATATTGCAGGCTTGCAGCAAAACTATTCATTGTTACCCGCGAAGAATTAAGGCTTCATATGCTCCTAGCCACCCAAAAAGTAAAGGACGCCTGTCCTAAAAAAATACAAAATAGGAAAGAGTTCGTTTCTTCCTAAAGAATATGATGTTTTTTTTTTTTTTTGTTGCATCGTGCAAGAATGATTATACACTTCTGAACACCTCTTGGTATGAACCAGGGATGGTGCCAAAGAAAAACAAATATTCAACTTCCCTTTTAAAAAGTGTCAACGTAGGGGGTTCTGGGGAAGATGGTGAAGTTTTTGTTCTGCCCCCCCCCCCCCCCCCCTTCTTAGTTAATGGACTGATAGTTGAAGGGATGGGATCCTGATTCCTCTAGGTTTGTAAGTAAAGGAAGGAACAACTGTAAGTTAAGATTTCAATGGAGTTGAACCTGTAACCAAACTAGAGAAGGAACTGAAGAAAGATAGTAGTTCAGTTTCAATACTCAAGTTCCAGCGCTTATAGAAAGAGGTACGTTTGTCAGTTTAGCACCATTTTTTAAAGCTTAGGGAGGGTAGCTTTGCTTAGAGAAGAAATCCACTTTGTTTTTCGGAAAAGACAGATGTCTATTTCTTGGGAAGGGTGTGGAACAGTGGTAACAAGTAAACGAGTAAATATTGCTTAAATGAACGGAATGCTGTTGGCATGTTTGAGCTTTTGGATGATGATGTTAGGCAGAGTCATCTCCATGGGTTGGGAGTTGGTTGGTAGGGGTTCTTGTCCTTAACTTTGAAACGGAAGTGAAGGGAGCAAAAACACCTCTAATGTTTAGTTTAGGTAGGGCTCTACTTGCTCTATCAAGGAAGTACTCTGACTGATCGGTATCTCTTTTTAACTTGCCTTGTTATTGTAGGAGGATTCATTAGCATTAGTTGTGGCATGAGTGATTATTGATTCACCTTCTCGCATCTTTGATGATGGACCTCTTGTCTTCTCTTTTGTTGATTGTTCTATTCTCCTTGATCTGAGACCTTCACTAGCAAGCTCTTTATTACTTAGTACTCTCCTCAAAATAAGAAGGCCTTCCCCATTTTTTCTCTTTTGTCTCACCTCGCGGCGTAGGCTTAGGAAGAAGAAAAACAATGTCTAAGGAAAGTTTTGTTATCCAATTCCACGGCTCAGGCCCTCACAAGTAGAAGTTTGAGAATGGGGAATGGCAAGACATTTCCTTTTATTTGACGACATCGTGCTGGTAAAGACGAGACTACTAACAATCTCAAGAAGGCAGTCCATTGCTAATAGAAATGACTCCTAAGGAAGAGGGCCCCCCTCTGGAGAACGTGTTCTTGAGTTAGAAGTAGTAGATACAGACAACAAGACACGTCTTCGTTTGATAACTAGGAGAAACAAAAGACACCCAACATAAAGGCATAGATTTGATTCTAGGTTGGACTAAAAAAATGGGCGAGGATATCTATTAAAATAAATGAATTTGTGGTAGATTGATTGATTTCTTGTCTTGCTCTTGCTGCCCTTTGGCCACCAATGTTGCCATTTTATATGACAAAGCAATATGGTACGTGGAATGGCCCGTATCTCACTTTATCTTATGGGTACTATTTTTTCTAGTAATGGTATTCAAACTCATCTTGTGAGAGGTTAAAGGAGAAAACGGAACTGTGAATATTGATATTTTTTAATGTGTTTTTTGGGATTTTAAACGAAGTTCTTATATAATGTACTTATATAACATTAAGGCCCTATTTGGGAACAACTTTTTTGGCTAAAATAGCCAATACAGGAAAAAAAGTTAAAATAGTCAATAAGATAAAATGTTACATCCTACACATCAATTAATCACTTTTTCTCTCACAATCATCTATTCAACTACACACACACACACACACACACACACACAAAAAAAAATCTTAAAATCATTCCAAACTACTTTTTTTTTTAATCTTAATAAATAGCTAAAAAGTCAACTAAAATAATCAAATTCTCAAACGAGGCCTAAGTTTCACCTCAAGTTTTTAGCGTGTGAAGTCCCAAGTGTAACCAAATGACCAAAACACTCATTAGTATGTTGTGCGAATGCAAATCGGACGTGTATTACCTTGCTTTGGTCCCTTTATTCCAAGTTGACAAAAGGCAGTCCCTCACCGATTAAAATCCTTGGGGCCTATTTGGTGTAGTTTATTGTAACTTAAAAGTTGATAATTAGAAAGCAAAAAGTCAAAAGCACCCTTCTCCCAATTTCTAGATAATAAACTTTTCTTTAGCTTAGTCAAGTTATTTCTACTTTATAAGTTATAAGCAGAAGTTGCACCAAAAGATATAAGCCGCTTAGATAACCTGCACCAAACAACCCTTAGTCACTAACAACCTTGCTAGTTGTCTACAGTAATTGGAATCTTGCAAGGTTTGCGAGATTTGTGCTGTTATGATGAACTAGCATATTGAATAACTTTCCCATCTTGTCTTAAAACGAATTGAGGTAGTTGTTGATGCTTATCATCTGCTGCACAACTAGCATATTATGTTGTCATGATGTGCATATCACGAGAGCTGTGTTTTTCAGGTAAACTAGCATATTGAATACCTCTGCCATCATGTCCTAATCAAATTGAGGTAGTCAATGTGTGTCATATATTGCCATCCAGTTGTTTTCGTCACTAACACCATACAAGAGCCTACATTAGCAACACCAAGAAAAACCCATACACGTGCCGCCACAGGTTCTTGATAAGCTGAACAAGCTTGAATCTAACAATCTTTTCTCATAGGATGAAGTTAGCCAAGGATTGGATGACATATTGGAGACTTATCGAGTGGTGTTTGACCCATTTTTTTCTTGTCAACTGTGAAAAATTGTGAATTGGTGGAAGTTTAGTGGTTTTGAGAAATTTCTCATGTTTTGCAACTGAAAAGTTTCATTGTTTTGATTTGAATTGAGAAATTTCATAGTTTTGAGTAATTTCTCAATTTTTTATTTTTATTTTTACATAATTTCTTATTCAATATGAATCTTATTTGTTTGATCTCGATAAATAAATTTCATAAATATCAAATTTATAGAGATTGGATGCATAGAATGAAAGATGATGTTTTAAAGATTGAAAAATTGAAAAATCTAGAAATCCCCTAGATATTGATTTGTGATTATGTATCAATTTTAAGCAATAAAACAATCCCAATCAAACAACCAAGACAAATCGACACAACAATTTTAACGTGGAAAAACCACAATTGGAGCACCTCCAACTGTGATAAAAAACCACGGGCAATAGCCACAAAACAATCCACTATGAAGATATAAAGGAATTACACAGGTATACTCTCAATTACCTATCGAATCCACGCTCGAATTGAACCAACCCCTATGTGCCTCTTCCAACCCCGTCTTCACCTCGGAATTGTCTTGATGATAAGCCACTCGAGAATCCACCAAGGCTTCAGGCTCGAATTCTTCAGAATCCACCGAAGAACAACTCTCTCTTTTGTATAGAATGAACAAACAATCCTTTGATGTATCCTCCTTAAACCATGAGTTGAATACTCAATGAAACATCAAAGAAAACTAGCAAAATAGCCCCAGATATAAACCCTAGAACCCAAGAAGAGGATTTGGAGGCGTAATCCTAGATTTGGACTGAAACACACATTTATAGAAAATTGTCCCGTGATCTCCGCTCGAGCATCAGATTGGCCGCTAGAGCGGACCTACGCTCGAGCGCGGAAAGTTCCCCTCGAGCGGGAAAAAACAACATCCAGTATTTTTGTAGGCGAACTAAGCTTTTGGAACTCAGCATTCTTCGCTCGAGCGGGGGAATGTCCGCTCGAGCGGACATGCAACTTTAAATGCATTTTTGCATTTTGCTTCGGGGGCGCTGCCCCTCGACCCCGCCTGGGCGCTGCCCCCTGGACCCCCGCGAGCTGACCGGGCAGTTCGATCCCCATCATAATCAACGATGTGGCAATCTTGAAAGAATTAAACACCACAAACTTCTCTGCAAAGCACGATTCGGGTTGGATTCGCATCTAATAACTCATAGCCTCACTGTTTTAAAAAAGCGAATAAAATTACAACTCAAGGGAGTTTTGTCAAACGGGATTGCCAAGAATAAAAACCTAACAATCTCCCCCTTTGGCAATGCCGTAACAAAACACACCTAACAAATAAAATCCTAAACACCCCAACCCATTACGGCCAACCAAAGCCAACTTCTTTCTCAAGGTCATGATCTGCAAAACAGTTATTAGTGCCACAATCTCCAAAACAACTATTAGTCCCACAAGAGTATATGAAAAAGCAATAAACATATGGCTAGATTATCTTGAAGCTTTTGAAGCATGAGATGGAAAACATGAATAGATGCGACTTGGAGATTTTAAGAACATGTAGCATGAAAACCTGAAAACTAAGACATATGCACCCGACACATGACATGAATACATGAAATCCTAAGACACATGAAAAACAACTCTCCCCCTTTTTGTCTCGAATTTACAAAGGAAGCTCAAACAACAAAAGCAAGATCATAAACCACACAAGCAATGACATGATAACGATTAACCGAACTCCCCCTCACTAAAAGCAACCACAAACACTGAAAACAGTGAACAATACGAAACGACAAAAATAATATGGTGGAGCAAGCAAGGAATTTCAGATTAGTACCTTAAAACACACAAGACTATCCAAGAAGCACAATTTCTGGAAAACATAATGTGCACAGTCTCTAGAAGATTCCTCATAAAAGAAAGTGATGCATTATGTGAAAAGCATAGATCCCATGAGAAAAGTGTGTGTGTGACTCTTGGAGTTCGACAAACACTAGATTCAATCCTAGTAGTGATCTGAAAGTTGGACCTCTGGTAAGAGAATCTAAGCACAACAAAGGAAAGTCAAACCACTAGGAATCAAGGGGTATTTGGTGAGTAAAAGTGGAGGCTCCCCCTCAATCAATGAATCTTTTTCTTTCTTTCTTTTTTTCAGCCATTTTTTCTTTTCTTTCTTTTTCACATTTTTTCTTTTCTTTCTTGTGCACATTTTTTTTCTTTTCTTTTGCACACTCATTGGCGGCTGACACGCTCAAGAGTATGAAAACCGAACTAGAGAAGCATGGATATAATAAGGATAGCCTGGTTGGTGACTCTGAGGTAGCCTTTTCCTCATGCCTGGACTACACAGAACAGAGGGGAAAGCCATGGAGACGCAAAAAGATGGAAGATGGTTAAGAGACTCAACATCACCCATGATATGCTAGTATAGTTCAATTTCTCTAGAAAAGCAAAAGATAAAATGCCAGAAGTCCATTGAGAAAAAAGATCACTAAGGCGGAAGACTCCAATATTTGCTAATCCAAGAGTGTGTACAAAATGAGACATGCTAATCAAAGAACACACACTCCGAAATGAGTAATGACCACAAAAAACACACACATATTAACATGTAAGGGAGATTCTTATCAATTCCAATATGCACCAAGGACTTCTCAAAAAATTCAAGCTTGTAAAATCATACTAAGTAAATCTTTTTGGATTTTTTTCATTTTTTTTTTTAAAACAAAAGCAAGACATAAAATGAACAAGGACATACTAAATGATACCACACATTAAATGACCCAAAAAAAAAAAAAAAAAAAAAAAAAACACACACAGAAACCCAAAAACTAAAACAACTAAACAAATTAACACAAGTCAAGTTTTCTCACCCAAACCGCTTTAGTATGAACAAAGTTGTGAGAATTGCGATTTTTGGGTGGTGTCTTGACGTTGTGGTTCCCTTCTCCTTAAATGAAAACCCGTCTTGACATGGTTTCCAACTTCTTATTCCTAGGACTAGGAAAACACAACCTTTGTTCATGTTTGGTCTCAAGCATATCAAAATAACGAGGTCTAATATGGCCTTTAACCTCATTACCATCAGTGAAGTGTCTCCTACCCCACGAGACGTTGGAATTTCTTCCATCTCTATGAGACACTCTTCCATGCAACTCATAACAATAAGGGCGAATATGACCATGTATACCACAATGTTGACAAATAAAAACAGGGTGTACCTTCTTTTCTTTGGCCTTACCAACTCTAGGAAGTTTGAGAAGTTTTTATCCTCATGTTGAATTTTTTGTTCTTCCTTTCCTTGAGTTCTTGTATCATGAGATGTGGAAGCACTCTGTTTTTGCTCTTTCTTACCACCAAAGCCAATGCCACTCTTGTCAGAACAAATTTGTTGAGACCCAATGATATTGTCCAAAGTCTTTGATCCTCTGTTCCAAAGACCAATGGTAGCCATAGCACACTTGAGTTCTTCCTCTTTCTTGATCATTAGTTCTTCCAAAGAAACTTGAGACATCTCGAGAGTTTCAATCTTTTCTTCATATGTTGCATAGATTTGCTGTAGCTCATTCCTCTCTGTCTCACAAGTCAAGAGTTTCGCACAAAGAGCTTGTCGATCATTAGCTATCTTGATGGCATCAATCCTAGCCTCGGAAATCTCCTCCTTAAGTTTGACATTCTCACTTTCACATGCTTTGAGTTTCGTTGTGAGTTTGTTATTTAATTTGGATAACTTAAGAGACTCCTTATACAACTTTTCATAAGCTTGCTCAACCTCTTCATCATCGCTCTTCATCATCACTCTTTGAGGATTCATCATCAGTGGCATTCTTAACCGACCTCTTCGGATACTCTGTTAGTCCTTCAGTTTCGGAAGCCGCCGTGAAAGCAAGGAATTGTTTATGTCCCTCTTCGCCTTATCTTCGTTGTCACTTTCATCTTCATCAAATTCTGATTCATCATCCCAAGTGATTGCGAGGGCTTTCTTCTTCCTCAAACGAGTGGGGCATTCTGAAGCAAAGTGACCAAATCCTTGGCATTCATAGCATTGGACTCTTTTAGAGTTCCCTTGTATCTTTCCTTTCTCCTTCTTGGATATAGAATTAATTTTGAGTTTATCTTTGCCTTTAGATTTATGAGTATGAGTAGATTCCAAAAGATTAGGATTCTTTTTCAAAAAAGTTTTTTTAAAATTGTTTAACAAAAGCAGCCGTAATCTTGGAATCTATCTCACAATCCTCATCAGAATCCTCTCCAACTCTGTGAGCACTACTAAAAGCAATAGCAAATTTTTGTATGTGCCTCATAAGTTTGGAGATTTCCAACGAAGTGATCCAGCTTGAGGTTGTCAACATCTTGAGCCTCCTCAATAGCCGTAACTTTTGGTTGGAACCGATCGAGCAAGGATCTCAAAATTTTTCCCACAACTTTGGATTCTGGTATTTTTTCACCTAAATTGAAGCTGGAATTTACAATGTCACTCAACTTCGCATAAAATTCATCAAAGGTCTCACTTTCTTTCATTGAAAGGTTTTCGAAACTAGACATGAGCCTTTGAAGTTTTGAGCGTTTAACAGAAGTAGTGCCCTCATGAATAGTTTGTAAGATATCCCAAGCCTCTTTTGCGACTTCACAATTGCAAATACGACTAAACTCTTCAAGTGTAACAGCGCAAAAGAGAAAATTGATAGCTTTACTATTCCAGCTACTATTTTGGTAATCAATTGTGTCCCACTTATCAATTGGTTTGGGGAAAGTTACTCCATCAATGGTCATCATTGGTTCGGTCCACCCATACATGATAGATTGCCAAACTTTTTCACCAATAGATTTCAAAAACGATCACATCCGAGTTTTCCAAAAAGAATAATTGGATCCGTCAAGTAGAGGTGGTCGAACCATAGAATTTCCCTCACGTATTGAATCCATTATCACAAATCAAGCAAGATCTCGCTCAAAAGTTTTAAAAAATACAAGAGTGACCCGCTCTGATACCAATTGAAAAATCTAGAAATTCCCTAGATATTGATTTGTGATTATGTATCAATTTTAAGCAATAAAACAATCCCAATCAAACAACCAAGACAAATCGACACAACGATTTTAACGTGGAAAAACCACAATTGGAGCACCTTTAACTGTGATAAAAAAAACCACGGGCAACAGCCACAAAACAATCCACTAAGAAGATATAAAGGAATTACATAGGTATACTCTCAATTACCTAGCGAATCCACGCTCGAATTGAACCAACCCCTATGTGCCTCTTCTAATCCCATCTTCACCTTGGAATTGTCTTGACGATGAGCCACTCGAGAATCCACCAAAGCTTCAGGCTCAAATTCTTTAGAATCCACCGAAGAACAACTCTCTCTTTTGTATAGAATGAACAAACAATCCTTTGATGTATCCTCCTTAAACCATGAGTTGAATACTCAATGAAACATCAAAGAAAACTAGCAAAATAGCCCCAGATATAAACCCTAGAACCCAAGAAGAGGATCTGGAGGCGTAATTCTAGATTTGGACTGAAACACGTATTTATAGAAAACTGTCCTACGATCTCCGCTCGAGCGGAGCGTCAAATTGGCCGCTCGAGTGGACCTACGCTCGAGCGCGGAAAGTTTCGCTCGAGCCGGAAAAAACAACATCTAGTATTTTTGCAGGCGAACTAAACTTCTGGAACTCAGCATTCTCCGCTCGAGCGGGGGAATGTTCGCTCGAGCGTATAGGCAACTTTAAATGTATTTTTGCATTTTTGCTTCAGGAGCGCTGCCCCTCAACCCCGCCTGGGCACTGCCCCCTGGACCTCCGCGAGCTAATCGGGCAGCTCGATCCCCGTCATAATCAGCGAAATGGCAATCTTGAAAGAATTAAACACCACAAACTTCTCTGCAAAGCACGATTCGGGTTGGATTCGCATCTAACAACTCATAGTCTCACTGTTTTAAAAAAGCGAATAAAATTAGAACTCAAGAGAGTTTTGTCAAACGGGATTGCCAAGAATAAAAACCTAACAAAAATAAAAAATAAAAAATTACCTTACAGCTAAACACACTATCGATACCCTTGTGCATCTTAAATATAACGGTGAAGCCATTTGACGATAGATGATAATTTTAAAAGACTTTTAATCTCCGAAATAGTTTTTAATGTGGGTTAACAAACTTATGTTAGGACCTATCCTTTGATAAGTTCTTATGGTTAAATGTTACACTAATTATTCATATTTTTTTGGCCCTCTAATTAAGTAAAATGATGTAAAAGAATGCTACATTTAAAATCTTCCTTTTTACTGATTTAATCTACCAAGCAACTTGAGAATACAACTAAATCGTTAAGTAACCTAACAATCAACACAAAAATCCCCATTAGATACGAATCCTAATATGAGATAAATCAAATGGTGAAAGAAGATTTATGTAGTCGATCCTACTTGATTAGAACATAAGGCACTACAAGAAAAGGGGCTTTATAATACGGAAGCATCTGCGACGGCATCATTTACCGTCGCC
This sequence comes from Camellia oleifera, assembly GCA_022316695.1. Lineage (NCBI taxonomy): Eukaryota > Viridiplantae > Streptophyta > Magnoliopsida > Ericales > Theaceae > Camellia > Camellia oleifera. The sequence continues at coordinate 63,259,892 of CM039306.1, forward strand.
ACAAGTGATTTTTTGCAACGACATCACTTGCCGTCTCCAATAAATGGGTTTTTAGTGACGGCATCCATTCCCTTCACAAAAAAGCAACTTTTTGCGATGGTAACAATTGCCGTCGCAAATAATGCACATTTTTTGTGATGGTAACCTATGCTGTCACAAATAAAGCTGTTTTTTGAGATAGCATAAACTGCAGTCGCAAATAAGAGAGTTTTTTCTGACGGTAATAGGTGCCGTCGCAAAAAAAAAAAAAAAAAAAAAAAAAAAAAAAAAAAAAAAAAGACTTTTTGATGTGATGGTGTTAGAAGTTGCCGTCGCAAAAAACTGAAATTTTGTAGTGTTTCACCTATTTTTTCATCTTCCTCTCTCTATCTCTCTCTCTCTCTCTCTTTCACTCATCTCTCTTCTTTTTCTCTTTCTCTCTCTCCTACCCATCACTCTTTGTCTGTCTGTCTGTCTGTCTGTCTCTCTCTCTCTCTCCCACACTGTGCTCGCGTTGCTCACTCTCTCCCTCGTCCCTCCTCTCTTCTCGATTTACCGATCTCCCTCTCGATTTATTGATCTCTTTTCTCTCTCTCTCTCTCTCTCTGTCTTTCTCTTCTTTCAATCATTTATCTCTTATTTCTCTTAATCACTTATCGAAAGAGAAAAAAGTCAAAAAATGAAATGGGCCTCTCTCTCTCTCCCTCTCTCGCTCTTCGCTCTTCTCTCTTCTCTCTTCTCTCTGTCTCTCTCTCTCTCTCTCATCTCTTTATCTCACCCATCACTCATCTCTCTAGCTTTCTCATCTCTCTTGCTCATCTTTTCTCTCTCTCTCTCTCTCTCTCTCTCTCTCTCTCTCTTTCTATGTTTCTCTCTATATCTCTTGTTCATCTTTTTTTGCTATCTTTCTCTCTCTCTCTTTATCTATCTATCTCTTGCTCATCTTGTTTCCCTTTTCTCTCTCTCTCTCTCTCTCTCTGTGTCTCTCTCTCTCTCTCACTTATCACTCTTCTCTCTGGCTTTTTCATCTCTTTTCGCTCTCTATCTCTCTTGCTCATCTTTCTTCTCTCTCTCTCTCTCTCTCTCTTTATCTATATATATATATATATCTCTTATTCATCTCTTTTTGCTCTCTCTCTCTCTCTCTCTCTTTCTCTCTATTTCTTTGTCTATCTTTCACTCATCTTGTTTCTCTTTTTTTTTTCTCTCTCTTTATCTGTCTGTCTGTCTGTCTCTCACTCATCTCTTTTCTCTCTCAATCGTTCATTTCTCTCAATCACAGTCACTCTTTCTCTGAGCCCATTGTTGTTGAAAACAGAAAAAGTCAAAAATTGAAATTGGTCTCTCTTTCTGTCTCCTTCTCTCTGTGTCTCTCGCTCATCTCTTTTCTCTCTCTGTTACTCATCTCTCTTCTCTATCTTTCTCACTTATCTCTCTTCTCTATCTCTCTCTGTCTCTTTTGCTCACCTCTCTCTTTTATGTCTCTCTTTCTATATCTCTCGTTCATATCTTTCTTTCTCTCTCTCTCTCTCTCTCTCTCTCTCTCTCTCTCTCTCTCTCACACTCATTGATTGTCTCTTGTTTCTCTCTCATTTATGTTGTTATCTCTTTCTAGCTTTCATTGCATACCAAAATGGACATGGAGGTTTTTGGCAAAAAAATGAGTTTTTTTTTTTTTTTTTTTGGGCGACGACAACCTTCCCCCGTTGCAAATATAGGTTATCGACAACGACCATAGATGCATTGTTTAGGGTCTATTTGGTAACCATTTCGTTTTCAGCTTTTAGTTTTCAGTTTATATTTACAAAAATTTATAAAACTGTCATAAAGACTTATTTGATAATTTTTTTGGCTTATAAATGGTTGTCTCAGTTTATAAATTTGCGGAAAAATTGTAAACTCAAAAAATGAGTTTACGTTGGTTTTTAAACAAAAATTTAAAAATTTGACTAACAATTTTTTTTTTAAATAATTTTTTTTTCTCAATTTTTTTTTTCAATTAAATTTTTAATTAATTCTTTTTCAAATATTTTTTTTTTCAATTAATTTTTTGAATTATTTTTTTTAATTAATTTTTTTCCAATCAATTTTTTTTCAATTAATTTTTTTTTTCAATTATAATGTGTATGATCCCGTTGTCATAAATAATAAAAAAGTAAATATAAATATTTTTTGGCTTGGGCAAATATGTTTTTTAGTTTATGTTTTTAAATTTTTAAAAATATTTTGTTCAAACCAAACACGTTTGCAATTTTTGTTTTTCTAAAAATAAACAAAAACCAATTTATAAAATTTTTGTAAACATAAACAAAAAATGTAAACGTTACCAAACGATACCTTAAATTTTCATTTGAACCATTGGTGATAGTGGTCATGCCGTTGCAAAAAAAAAAAAAAAACACAATTCGCGACAGCATTTTTTGCTGTCTCAAATAAAACTTTTAGCGACGGTAAAACAGTGTCGTCGCAAAAGGTCTCAATTTTTTACATATTATAGGCGACAGTAAAATGCTGTCGCAAAAGGCAACAATTGCCGTCGCAAAAAAACTTTTTTGCAATGCCCTCTGTTGTGACCCCCTCTTTGCCATTGTTAAAAGTCATTTGCCGTCGCTAAAAGTTTTTTGAGACGGCATTGGGAGTATTAGCGACAGCATTTTGTCGTCGCAAAAATCTTAAATTTTTGTAGTGAGGCTTAATTTGATTTATATTTAGTTTGATTTTGTATGAACATCTCACAACTTTCAAAATACTTATCATTCATCAAATGTTTTCCAAAAGTTGAGTTATGGTATGAACCTTCTGTCCATTTTACTTGATATGAAAAATGAGATCAACTAATGTCAAAATGTCAACTTGATCAAAAAGTGGGATGCAACCTGGGTAGTGCTAGCATGAGCTTTTTGGTTCCTAAGCAAACTTTTATGATGGATTCTTCATACATATTCACAAAAAAAATTTGAAAAAATTGTGAGTAAATAACAGGTACTCACATCCACAGAAAATTTACTTGTATATATAATTACTTAAATTATATGCTAAAATTTGCTTCCATACATTAAGATTTGAAGAAATCATCATAAGAACTCAAAAAGATAAAATCTGGTCTTGTTTCATAGTTTAGCAAAATCTAATTTATAATGAGAAAAAAAAAAAAAAGCCAAAAACAAAATCCAAAATCATAATAAAAATGAACTAGATCCAATGAAAAATTTCTATGAAACTCATCTATATATTTGTTCAAAAAAAAAAAACTCATCTATATATCTTGAATTTTAGATTCCATTCTTTTCTTGCTAAATGTAAATGAAATGGCTCTTTGGATGTTGGACTTGAATAGAGACCCTCATTTGAATGAGCATTAAAAGAATAATTTTATTCTATTTATGAGTAAAAAATTGGAGCTTTTAGCGGTGATTTTGTGCACTTATGCACAAGGCCAACCTTGGTGGATCATGAATCAGCCCTATAATGATAATATTTGGAGCAACCTCTATTATAAGTAGGGATGGTAATTTGAACTCAGCTCGATGGAGACTCAGTCTCCCGACCCCGATTAGAATGGTTTTTTTCCCAAAAAATACCCCTAATGGGTTGGGATGGTATTTGAAAATGAATCCCCGACAATATTCGAGCCGGGGACGATGATACGTTTCCCAGCCCCGACCCGTTCTCGTCTTTGTCCCCGTTTTTTTGAATTGAAATTACTATTATACCCCTCTATCCATTCATATATCCCTCTGTCACACACACACACACACACACACACTCTCTCTCTCTCTCTCTCTCTCTCTCTCTCTTTCTCTCTATCTTCCCTCTACTCTCTCTCACTCTTTCTTTGATATCTCACCGATTTCAATTCCTCACCGTAGATCACTATCTCGACGACAACGATAGTGCTCTGATCGCCATTTTTGGTGATGAGAGAGAGGTTCGCGTGAAAAAAATGGGGAGGAGGAAGGGAGGGGGAGAGAGAGAGAGAGAGGAGAGCCGCCATGGACCTTACGACCCTCATCCTCTTCACAGCGCCGCTTCTCTACTAGCTCCTTTGCCAATCTCCTTCGTCGCCTTCCTCTGCTTCTCTACCAACTGTTTCCATATCTCTATTCCTCTCTCTTTCTCTGTGTTATATATATATATATATATTATAGATTTTAGCTCAGATCTGTGAGATCTATGATGATAATGATCTGTTGTTGTTTTTTGTTGATATGTTGTTGATGATGATCTATGATGATTTGTTGCTATTGATCTCTCTCTTTCGCCATGTTGATCTGTGTTTTTTTTATTCTCCATAGAGCTTCAAAGCAGTTTTCAAAACAAAAAAAAAAGGGTTCGGGATTTTTTAGGGTCGGGGAAACTTGATCCCTGTTAGGGTGCCGGGGGAGGGGTGATGGGTTCCCCGCCTGGGATCAAGGGCAGGGACGGGGAATTTTGTAGCTTCAGGGATCGGGGACGGGGAGTGTAATCCCTGGCCCCGCCCCCGCCCCCGCGCCCGCCCATTGCCATTCCTAATTATAAGGGTTAGATTGTGGTGGAAGACAACCACCAGTCTTACTGTAAGCTTCATTGCTTGCACCACCATTACTAAAAAAAATACTTTTTGCGACCGCTACAAACCGTCACAAATAATAAAAAAATAATCGTAAAAGACCTTTTGCGACGGCCCATGTGATGGCAAATGAGGGTCGCGAATGTGAGGGTGGCAAATACTTTTTTGCGACTACAAAATAGAAGTTGCAAAATATTTGCGACCGCCTAATCTACTTATGACGACTAATGTTTTGTTGTCGCAAAAAAAATTGAAAAATGCCTACATTGTATTAGCTACCATCTTGTTACCATCGCAAAATAATAATAATAATAATAATAATAATAATAATAATAATAAATACCTACAATGTTTTAGCAACCTATATTCTCATATATATATATATATATATTCAAATATTGTATACAATAAATGTAAAGTGATATTTGCAAAAATTCTAATGCTCATGTATTATTTTCCATCGCTTCCCTCAACAAAATTATCTTTCTTCTTCTTCTTCTTCTTCCACTTCTTTCAAAAAAAAAAAAAAGTGTGCATACAAAATATAAACTTCTATACATGCAAAATAAATATCCATCAACCATCCTTAAAAGTATTTGTACAAAATACTAATAGATTCAAGTACTCAAAAAAAAAAAAAAAAATCTCAATTTAGCTCTCAATATCACCCACTTAATCATATCAACCACTCCCTCAATACTACCTGCAAAAATATACATCAATATATTAGTTGATTAACTTGGATGCCAAAACAAAAAATGGATACAAAGAGCACATTAATTGACTAACTTGGATGCCGAAACCTTTTTTTCCAGAAGAATAGAAGATTACTGGATATTAATTTTGATACTATACAGAAATTTCAAACTGCTACGCAAAGAATATAGTGATTTATCTGGAATTGCAGCACAGGTTCTTATTAGCTCACTGTTGTTGAGTTCAAGGTCAAGCACAAATATTCCTGAAGAAAACAACATTCTAACTATAATAGACATTGAGGGACACTAAATTATACGAAAAAGTAATTTTATTTTTACAATGACGGCACTTCAAAATCTCACATGATTTTGTAGACAAAAAAGATGTGAATCCATTGAACTTGCATCAAAGGAAATTACCAAGATTTCTGATCATTACCTACAAAACCATGTTGGAGAAGAAAAAAAAATCATTTAATTATTCTATTATTTTAATCAAGTAGCTAAACTCATTTAACATAACCTATGACTATAAGATAGGTGAAAGGCACCAAATGACCCATTACTGCCGAGGACCCAACTCAACATTAAAGGCATTGCAAGGTCAATAAAAAATCTCCCTCCAACTTGCATCTTCATTAGTTGCAAGCAACAGATCTATCACATTATCACACCAACCCTTAAATATCTTCTGTAACCTTTGCCTTTTACATGACGCAAGCGTAGAATATTTAAATATGATACAGAACATCCTTATCATTATCAATATCTTTGTCCTGACTATTTGAGAGTGCTTACACAAAAACTTTCCAAATGCCAATTATTCTAAATAGCCAATCCTTTGTTAAAATTGCATGTTTAGAATCCAAAAAATAAATACAATAGATAACAAAAATATCAACAGTGGAATATCTACCAGTGGAACCATCTATACCACCCAGTGGTTCATTGTGAAATGCATACCACTACATCTTACTTGTACCAACATCTAAAGACATGAAGTATTGTTTGTGTCCCAAAAATACTCAGTACCTTCAAAAGGAGAAATTTTAAATATGAGCCTCTCCCCTCAAGACGTAAGGTACAGAATAAAGAAGTCTATGAAGATTAAAAAAAAAAAAAAACCTATAAAGAAACAAAATAATGAAATATTAACATACCCAATGGTCTCAATATCTGCAGGCACAAAATCTGCAATACCAATGTAATAAGTGTAGCCTGAATATGTGGCTTCTATGAATCCAAACAAATTTTTCCTCACCTGTTCAAGAGAAATGAGTATCTATAACTTTCACACTACACAGAAAATCTATATAACATTTTCTAGACACCAAAGGAAAAACACAACATTTGCAATCTTCCACTTTTTGATGAATTTCTCCAAAAAATTGCTCATTGTGGAAATTAAACAAGGTGGTTTCTTGAAACTTCCAAGAGTATAAAACGGACATAAACCCAAAAAAAGGGGGGAAATTTTAGTACACTAGGTACCTATGGACAATAAGGTTAGACTTTTTTTGGCATAAATCATCTCCAAAAAATTGTTAACATACATCGCCACCCCCAATATCAGCGTAATGTGTAATTTTATATTTGCAAACATTATGATGTTTCTTTCAAAAAAAATTTGCAAAACAAGCTTTTATGTTTAAAAACACTTCCTAACAGTTGTAGGTGGTTTCATTGATAAAAAAAATTAAAAAAAAAAGTTATAACTAGCATTTCAGTCTTCAATTTTGCCAAGCAAGATTCAAATATAAACAGCTAACCCTTAACATAACACCCGAGACAATCCCTAAGAGAATTAGCAGTGTCATTGAGTCAAACTGTAAATCAGAAGGCATTAAAACGCAGCGGATTAAATGTTTAGATCATACCTTTTAGTGAAGAACCTCATGGATAAATCACGTGCTTCCTGAATCTCGTCAATCAACCCAGCAATGGGGTGATATTACAATAGTGAACATCACCCACACAAACCACAGTGCAAATGGCTTTGATCGTTGTTTTTTGGGAGAGAGTCAGAGAGAGAGGAGAGTCTAAAAAAAAGGTTATGGATAAAAACCCCATAACGTATCTGATACACGTATCTAATTCAATATATTAGATTAACCATATAATCTAATATATAACCAATATCTATCTATCTATCCATATCTATTGATATGATAGATATAGATATCCTGAATGGTTATCCAAATAAGTTTGAATTAAAATTCAAACTTACATGGATAAGGTTCAAGAGGTTCAGGCTCAAAAAGCTCAAAGGGCCATGCCACATGGGCGCCCAATTTCTAACATCTCCCACTCGCACATGAGTTGGCATGACACTGCCACATCTCTATCTCAATCTCCCAAAAAATGAACAATCTCATACTAGCCAATGCACCGTGCGACTGCTGAGAACACCTGCATGTGGGAGCTCTATACTAGAAACTCAAAATGAGCCAGCATAGAGACATCAACCCAAAAGGAACAAAAATAGTGTCTCATATACCCCAGACCCATCTAATTACACCGGTCCAAAAAACATCTCTAATCCCTCAAAAAGAGCATGTTTGACCCTCTCAATTCTTGCAATATATTCACACTCAATTCGCCTCTCATACAGAGCGATGTGAGTTGCCGGCAATGAATATACAACAGTGGTGGTGTAATACTAGATGATCTTCCCTTTGCACTCATGCCATTTAGTTTAGGATTGACCGCTTTCCCAGTGATGTCCCTTAAGGCCGAATCATACATGACCGCAGGCAACATACCAAAGTAGCAGAACATCAACCCCTTACCTTATGACATAGTCAAAAGTCACAAAAGGGTACATAAATGAAAGTCATATCAATAATGACACGTAAGACTCACACGGTGAGGAAACAGGGATCCATTCTCTCACCTCATTACTTGGTCGCCAAGCACATGTAGTATGAATACATGCTACGGTGGAGTAACTCTTCCAAAAGAGTGACGTCATACTCGATACACCGTACAGATATTAGTCTAGTCGCTTTCTAGCGCCTAACCCGAATTCTCTATTTGCTCGCCTTCTAGGCGCCAAATGAGATCTCGCATCTGGCTAATCATAACAGGCACAACATGAAAGTGGGTACTAACATCCATGTTTGGTCCTTAACACGACCTCATCTTGGTTGTAACCAAGGCGACATGCGTAGTGGATAATTTCAGTCTCTCTTGGTTCCAAACAAAAATAAACCACTAGTCTCATCCTTGCTCGCTCCCAAGCGCCAAGGGCGATTGCTCGTGTGAGTGAGCCAATCTTGCCTGCTGACATCATCATCTGCTAATCATTATGACACAAATCATAATAGTGTCAACATCCTATCATCTCATAACAAATAAGTGATCGATTTTTCTAAAAAACGACCAGAGTCTGCGCAATTATAGATTCCAAGCATAAGCCTTATCAGCACCTCTTGCGATAAGCATATACAACGAAATCCACCATTTGCGCCTCACATGAAGTGGTTCAAGATCACTACCTATTGCGCAATTACCTCTCTAAAGATGTTTTGGTGACCAATTTGCGTTCATTCTTGATGCGCCCAACTAGCGCATTGAATCTTACAAGGAGCAAATTAATATACTACTAGCAAAGTATTTTATCCACAATCTAATGAGCAGGGTCAATGTCTAAACAACTCAGTTGATCATTTACCAAAGATAACACTTATCATGCCGAATACGCCCACATAGCGTACTTTTGGCTCCCACGACAAAGAAAAGATCAAGGAATATAGGTCATCTGTTTCTCGCAAAGACAATCCGAGGATACACTCAATAGCTAAGGCTCTGGCTTTTACCGATAGATAAGTCAATGGGTTTGCAATTTTGCATCTAGAATCATTCTAGGATATTCCTCATGTAAGTCATCGAAGGACAAAATAGGAATTCTCCCAAAACAATCCCTAAGGATCGTACATCCGAGCATATAAATTACATCACCCATGTCCATCATATCTAAAATAGAGGACTGCCCACCCTAGATGGCGACAACATTATAAATTCCTGGCTCATAATGACTAAGTAAGGAAAGACTTCTTTTGGACCATTGATCATGCCTCAGTGGTCTTCAACGATCATCGTTTGCCTATCATGGCTTGACGAAATCTAAGAACCACTATTTGGATAACTGTTTTAGGCTGTAAAAGATTTATTAGAACTAGCAACCTTTTTGCGCTCCTAACTTTTCACCATAAAAGCAGAAGGTAAATCCCTACGGATCTACTTATCCAATTCTCTAACGAGAAAGTTGGGTCACAATGTCCACAAATCAATGTTCCGAACTTATGTCAATCATAGCCTAAGTCACAATAACCTCACTCCCCAGGAGGAAGTCTTCTCATAGTCTACACTTTCCTCAATGGTGTGACTTTTCAGTATCTAGCGAGCCTTATGCCTCAACAATGACTATCCAAATTACGCATAACTTTAGAACAGTTTCGCGTCACAATGGAAAGTCAACCAGTTTATAGAAATGGTTAATCCTCAAAGACTTTGTCTTAAATTGTGCAACATTAATCCACTTTCTAAAAAACAGGGGACTAGAGCCTTTGGCATTATCCTAGGCTCTTTATCATCTTGCGGAGCAATCATGAATGTTTCCTTCTCAATCACCCAGTGATGACATGGAAAATTTTCATATTCGCTACCACACAACTAAGAATGTAGAGTATTTTTCTCTAATGGAGTAATCCATTAGTAGGCACATCGCTCCCACTGTCCCTCAGATATTGGAAATTTCTTTCCATTCTCAACTAGGCTACATAAAAGCGCTATGCTTAGAATTCTCTATCTTATAGAGTTCCAAAACTCTATACACGTCACCTTTACTAAGAAAACTTTATGTGACTTAGTTACACTACCACAAAGCTGCTTACCTATATGCACATGACCCGGAGGGTTTACATGACCGCATACAATAATGCGCCACACAACCCTATGTGTTTGCAAGACAGCATACAATAATGCGCTATTGAACCCTAGGTCTTAACTTCGCAATCTTATGAGAAGTAAAATAAAGATAAGCTGCTTAACGGTTACAGATCGCCCATAGATGGCTCTCTGCTAACCCATTACTCAAATGGAGTGTAAAATCTGATATGGAGGGCACTTAGTTAGGGATATAGGCAACAAACTAGTGCAATTCCCAATTGGGAAACATTTTGCGCCATTATCCACCTAACATTAACAATATTTAATTCCTTATCTCTACTACACCATTGTGTTGTTGAGTATTAGGAATAATCAATTTTCTAAGCATCCATTTCTCTTCATAGAGTTTTCTAAAATAACTCAAATAGATACTCGCCACCTTGGTCAAAACTAAAAGCACAAAAGTTGTTATCTAATTGATCTCAACCTCATATGTGCAATGTCAAAAATCATCTCAAAACTTTTGACTTATGGGAGATCAAATAGTCTTGACTCAGATGCGTATCGTAATCTATAAATGTGTCGAGATTGAGGCTTAGCTATCATACCCTTACACATATCTAGTCACAAAAATCATAGTGGACTAAATGCGCCAAAACAAATGACCTTTTATGGCTTTTCTACTTACTTGTGCGCACCCATTGCGAACAAAGTTACACATTCACATCAGAGCAGAATGTCATAAGCGAGTGGGCCCAAGAAGGCCTACTCAAACCATCATGTCATCATTTCATTAATGTGATTAAGTATAATAAGCCACCGGTTCATGACCAATGTCATAAACTAATTCCAATCATCTTATGTGTGAGTTCTCGAAGACAAGTTTAAAGGTTTAGGCCCAACTAGGTAATGACTCAGCAACTAACTCATATTTACTAGATCATAAAAGGATGTCATGGAGATTTCAAGTGCGCCTAAATCGCAAATTTAACTAGTAAGTGCTAATCCCTTGCACCTTCAAGTCAATTTTATTCTCCATACACTTTAATGCATCTAGTTGAAAAATGACAATACTCCTCTTGCCATATCTATTTCTCGCTTCATAGTTACTTGCAATTAATTCTACTATCCACAAGAAGGAGAGAATAAGCTATCAACTATGACAACTCCTGAAGTAACTTAAGAGCGAATTAGGCTAAAGAGTCTAATTCAACACAATGCTCTCACGAGCCATGCGTCAAATTCTTAGAGTCATAACAACCTTGTCGGCCTTGACCTTTTCATTACTATGCTGCAATGTTTGCGCTTAGTGGTAAACGTTATTCAAAACAAAACGTTAGCCTAGTAAAGGAATAATACAAAGAAGCACCTCATCATGTCTCACACTCAATTGTGGAAACAGTAAGTGTCCAGACTTAGACAAGTTGGCAATGCTAATAGATTTTGCTGCCACTAAGCGCTAATCTTTTCACTTAGTGTTAATAGATTTTGCAGCTTCTAAGCGCTAATCTTTTCACTTAGCGTGATATTTCAACGCACACTATTATAGTGCATGAAATTTTGCTCCATCCACTCCCAGTAATTGGGTAGAGAGCAAAACACTGCTCATACTGGCTACTCGTCTTACACTTAATGACTAATTTATTTAAGCTCGCATTTCTTGGATGACGTGACTCTTGAATGTTACTTCATCCAATGATGCAACATTATTAAAAGTCAAATTACAAAGTCAATCCGCGCAGCTCAATAGTCAAGATCATATACAGATCTATTGAGGGCTTACTAATTTCATAACTCCAAAACTCGCCAACCAAAACTACGTAGCGTGCCGCTAACTATAGCGCACACATTAGTTTTTATTATGCCAAACAAGGCAACAAAACCACGGCGACTTTGAGTCATGTTTCCTTACTTTGGCTCAATTAAGGTCTGACCTAAAGTCTCCAAGACTTTTGCTCATCTAAAGAATGGGATTACATTGTTCACATTTGAACATCTCTACTAAGTCTAGGTCAACCAAATTAACTTCCATAAGCTGAATTAATTTAGAGAGAAATTCGCATTAGGATTAATTTGATTAGCATAATAAAATTTTGCCGCAAAAATCTAAATTAAATAGTGACAATATTACACAAGTCGCAAGATCGAAAATCCGCCATGCTCGTAATCATCTCTTGCGCCACAGGTGACAATTATCCAAAATTTAATTTAATTTATGTACAAAATATTGGTTTTCGGGAGTTAATCTACAAAGATTTCTCTCAACCGAATAACCTCCCACTGACTATGGCATATACAAAGCATGATAAATTCCATACAATAGCATCTTAATGTAAATTTACAAATAACTCATGCTATATTCATTTAATAATGGAATTCTAATAAATAAATAAATAAATAATCATGCTCCTCTAATTTCAACATATTAAAAATCCAAAAAATATGTTGTATTCAATATTCAAATTATGCCATAATTAAAGTGTACATCATTTTGAAATTTTCTGGAATTTTCTGGAATTTTCTGAACTTTTCTGGAATTTTAAATAACTAATAAACACACATAAAATTAGAAATAAAAAAATCCAGAAACTGATAAACTGAGACAATATTACCAGTAGATAGTAGAACATTTCAGAAGTCCACAATAAAAAATTCAACCCCATAAAATTATTTATGCAATACCAGAATCATTTTAAAGCATAAAAAATGAATTATTAACACATAAAAAATATTTTTATTTTCGTTAAATTTTTAAAATTTTATAGAAGATACAAAATTTAATTCTGAGTCTGATGGTACCAACCATGCTTAAAACAAAGCTATAACGAATAAATTATGGCCAATTAACGCAATTCAGAATTAAAAAAAAAAACAAACAGACCCTTAGAGCCAAGCCAGTGCGGAAAAACGGCTCGGCTCGGCTCGCCGCTCATCGCAGCGCAGCTTCAGCGCGAGGCGGCTCAACGCGGCGCGGCACGGCGCGTGGCGCACGCGTGGCTGCGCACGTGGCGCGGCTCGAAGCGGCGCGGCTAACACGCGCGCGTGGAAGGGAGGGGACGGCTCGCGCGTGGGGGCGCGTGGGAAGAGCGCCTAGCGCGTGACAGTGCAGTGAGGGCGCGTGGTGGCACGTGACACTGCTGGGCGGCGTCATACAGCGCGTGAATCACACGCGCCGCTTTCCCGGGTGTTTTCTGGTCCGATTTTTGTACTGTCGGACTCCATTTTTCACAATAAAAACATTTATTGCATTAAAAATGACATTTAAAGAACATAAAATGAGGTATATCTCTCTCTCAATCTAATGGAGTTAAAATACGAAAAATCCGTGCACTTCATCTTCCTCCTCCATTAATATTCATACATATATCATGTATATATATTTATATAAAAAATATACACATATTTTAATGCATAAAAATAAGCATGAAAATACCCATATTTAAGGCTCTGATACCAATGTAAATCAGAAGGCATTAAAACGCAGCGGATTAAATGTTTAGATCATACCTTTTAGTGAAGAACCTCAGTGGGATAAATCACGTGCTTCCTGAATCTCGGTCAATCGAACCCAGCAATGGGGTGATATTACAATAGTGAATATCACCCACACAAACCACAGTGCAAATGGCTTTGATCGTTGTTTTTTGGGAGAGAGTCAGAGAGAGAGGAGAGTCTAAAAAAAAGGTTATGGATAAAAACCCCATAACGTATCTGATATACGTATCTGATTCAATATATTAGATTAACCATATAATCTAATATATAACCAATATCTATCTATCTATCCATTTCTATTGATATGATAGATATAGATATCCTGAATGGTTATCCAAATAAGTTTGAATTAAAATTCAAACTTACATGGATGAGGTTCAAGAGGTTCAGGCTCAAAAAGCTCAAAGGGCCATGCCACATGGGCGCCCAATTTCTAACACAAACAAATTCACATAAAAATGAATTACATGCATATTAGTCATAATTAATTTGTGTTAAACAGAATTGATATGAACTAAGGTTGAGGGATAGCTTCAATATTACATGTAAAGCAAAGTGCCATTTCTATTAATCTAGGCAATCCACCACAACTTTGTACCTCTTCTAGTGTACAAGCCTGTATTAGGTATATACATCCGAATAGAAATACAATACAATTACATGTTTACATATATATCAACCACTCAAGTTAAGACCTTTACTGTTTGATAAATGGCAATTGAATTGGCATTTTTTTTCTTGGTTTATTGCCCTTACATGGTGGCAGTAGAATTGAATAAATTTATTACTCACATTCTGTCAGTGTATAAAATAGATAAAAAAAAATTAGATGAGCCTATGTAGCATAGTCTGAAACATTGTTGACAGAACTGGTTATTAGTAATGGCTTCCTCAGAGTTTCCATAATATGAATTCCTATGCAGTTTATCAAACAGTAAAGCATTTCTACCCAGCAACAATGAACTTTGTTCTAAATATGGATTCAATTCAATTAGAAAACCCTTAAAAATTATAAATTTAAAAAAAAAAAAAGAGAGCTTAATCTCTTGCAGACCAAAATTTCCAAGGACCACATTGCAAAATTGTTCCAAAAATTACAAAAATCAAACCTACACAACACTTTACATTTCACGTATATGCGTTTGTATATATATTGTGGGGATATATTTGCTGAGTACCAACACGTGGCAAGGTGACGCCGACGTGTCAGCCGAGGTGCCACGTGTTATGGTAGTTACGCCGAGGTGATCTCAGAGTTGCCGAGGTTATCTCCGAAGATATCGGAATCCGAGATAAGCGGATAAAAAACAAGAGTCCTAGTTTAAGAGAAGACTTCAGTTTGGGAAAAGATGAAACTCTTAGAGGGTTTATCCTAATCCCACTGGGAGTCCCAGATTAGCAGTAATCTTGAGTCCATAGGAGTTAGGCTCCCATTGGGACTAGGATTGAGTTGGCTATAAAAGAGAGGCACCCCCATGGGTCTAAGGTATGGTTTTATACTCAAGCTTGTGAGTTGAATACTTGATTATCTTTGAGAGATATACTGACTTGATCGTCGGAGTGCCCCCGGGTGGACGAACCACCGCGAGATTCTTATATTTCTGTTATAGGTCAGCCAGGTGCCATCTATTCTGTCGGTGCTCTCCAGTTGGTTACTAAGCGGCCAGTGTGGTCGGAAAATCACTCACACAATTTGGCGCCGTCTGTGGGAAAGAAAGACGAATAGATGGCCAGTAACGCACAAAATACGAAGGTTGGAGACGACACTCCCGCTGGGAGTGGCAGGCCTATTGACCTTGACGTCGAAGGAGACGACCACAATGAAGAAACCCACAACCAGGGGAATGGAGGAAAAAACGTCGGCCAGGAGGGCGACACCTCAAAGAAGACAAATCAGGACAGATACTACAACGAAGATAACCTCCAGGTATGGAGGGACAGGTGCTTACAGAGGGATGAGGAAGTAAAAGAATTAGCAGACAAATTGGCAGACCTGCAGTCGGTCGTCAACTTCATGATGCAAAACAATGTCATGCAGCCACCATACCCGTTGTAGGACACTCCAATTCCAGCAGTTAATACTCAAAAGGAAGGAAGAAAAAATAATACCCGAAGCACCACGGCACACCAGGAGCGCAAGGCACTCCCATCCGCCTTCCAGGGAAGTTGGACGAAAAGAGCCGAGACAAGAGAAATCCCAGAGGACATATCACACGAAGGACCCAGAACCCAGAGAACATCAGCATGTACAAAGGCAGGCGCTCTGCTTTGACACAACCCATGGAGAAAGATCAAAACGGGCCCATCACGAGGCCGAGAGTAGTGTACCGAAGAGACTGAAGTCCATAGATAGCCGGGCTCCGGGAAGGAGTAAAGAAGACTTGAGGAACTACCTCAAGAGGAAGGAACAGAACGCTGAAGCCGAGGTAACCTCACCCGTCAAGCCAAGGACACCGTTCTCAGTAGAACTGGACAAATTTGAAGCACCAAAAAGATTCAACATGCCGAGGTTTCAAATATATGATGGTAAGTCAGACCCTAACTTCCACGTCAGACTATTTTTTAACTCAATGGCGTTATACAGTGGAAACGAGCCACTACTCTGCAAAGTGTTCCCCTCATCCTTTGGGAAGATTGCATCAGATTGGTTCCATAAATTACCAAAGGGAAGCGTGAAGACATGGGAAGGCCTGGCCGAGATATTTGTGGCCAGGTTCGTAACAAACAAGCTACAGCCATTAAGGGTGGACGCGCCAATGGCTTTAAAAATCAGCAAGGATGAAGGCCTTAGGGCCTATGCAAAAAGGTACTACAAGGTGTTCAATCGAATACCTGAATGCAACCAGGAGGTAGCGGTCGTGTCTTTCAAGAACGGCCTAAAAGATGACTGTTCACTACGGAAATCTTTGGCAAAGACATTGCCAAAAAGCATGGAGGAGCTCATGGCAAGAATTGAAAAGTATGCCCGAGCCGAGGAGGATACATCGGCCCACAAGGAAGTCAAACAGGAAAAAGGGAACGGCTCGCCAAAGCGAGGCCGAAGTAACAACGGATTCAGCAAAACAGAGACGGAACTAAGGGCTAAACAGGCAGTGACAACCGTGTTCCGAATTCCAATTCAAAAAGTCCTAGGAAAAATTCGAAACCAGCCCTATTTCAGAACGCCAGCAAGGGAACCGGGAGAATTTATAAGAAGAAACATGGACAGACATTGTGCTTATCACAATGAAAACGGACATACAACACAGGGCTGCAGAGCCCTGAAAGCACACTTGGAAGATCTGGTAAGGCAAGGCCACCTGAGGGACCTTGTCGATGAAACCAGAACAAGAGAAGAATAGGCAAGACTGCCTCAGGCTCCAGCAGCCCCACCACCACCACAACCTCGGGCAGAAGGTCCTCGGATAGTTAATGTGATCCACTCAAAGGTTAACGAGAATGAAGTCAGAGAAGAAACTCAAAGGGTAAAGCATCTGCAGCATGTCTACCAAGTCGAGGAAAAGAGACATCGGCCTGACGAGTGCCAAGGACCAATAATAACCTTCACCGAAGCCGACCTAGAGATGGTCCAGCATCCACATAACGATGCCTTGGTAGTATCCCTCCAGGTTGGGGAGTGCTAAGTGAAACGCATCCTAATAGATCAAGGCAGCTCTTGTGACATCATGTACGTCAGATGTTACAAGGAGCTAGGCCTTCACCCGAACGACATGGAGCAATCGAATGGCCCGATGGTCGGCTTCAATGGAACGCCGACGTGGCCACTGGGCGCTACAAACCTGGAAGTGCAAGCGGGCACTAAGAAGATTAGGACCGAGTTCCTTGTGATTGATACACCATCACCGTATAACATCATCCTGGGCAGGCCGTGGTTGCATGCAATGGGGGCAGTCCCCTCAACATTGCACCAACTACTGCGCTTCCCAACAGAACATGGGATTGAAGAAGTTAGAGGAGATCAACTGCAGGCAAAAAACTGCTCCATGGCAGCAATGAAAACAACCTGCAGCATACAAGAACCAGGGAAGGTAGAAATTGAAGGTGAGGACGTAGAAGTCCTAGATGATGTCGGCAAGGAGCCGGCCAAGAAGAGCGAGGAAACACTGAAGAAAATTCTCGTTCAAGAGGGCGATGAAGAGCGCTTCTTTCTTCTCGGCTCAAGCTTAGCCGAAGAAGAAGAGAAAGATCTGGAAGCTTTTTTAAGAGCGAACATAGAGGTGTTCGCCTGGACACCTTATGAAATGCCTGGCATTGACCCCGAGGTCACATGTCACAGACTGAACGTCGACAGGTCGGCTAAACCTGTAATACAACGAGCTAGGAGACCGACGTTGATGCACGTCGAAGCAGTGGAGGAAGAAGTAGACAGACTTCTGGAAGCCAGAGCCATCAGAGAAGTCAATTACCCAACATGGTTATCAAACATTGTGGTGGTAAAGAAGAAAAACGGTAAATGGAGGGTCTGCGTAGATTTTACAAACCTGAATAAAGCCTGTCCCAAAGACAGCTTTCCTCTGCCCAAAATCGATCAATTAGTGGACGCCACATCTGGACATGGAAGGATGAGCTTCCTAGAGGCTTACAAGGGGTATCACCAGATAGCCATGTACCCTCCAGACGAGGAGAAGACAGCGTTCATCACCCCAAAAGGCCTGTACTGTTACAGGGTGATGCCTTTTGGGTTGAAGAACGCAGGAGCAACCTACCAAAGGCTGGTAACCAAAATGTTCAAGCACCTGATAGGCCAAACAGTAGAAGTCTACATCGATGACATGGTCGTAAAGACAAAGGAGCCTAAGAGTCATCTTGCCAACCTGGAAAATTTATTTAAAATACTCAAATCATATTGGCTCCGACTCAACGCATCTAAATGCGCGTTTGGAGTTGGATCTGGTAAGTTTCTAGGTTACCTGGTGACAAGAAGGGAAATAGAAGCCAGCCCAGATCAGATCAAGGCCATCCTAGATCTAGAGAGTCCAACATCGGCAAAACAGGTTCAAATGCTCACTGCAAGGGCCGCAGCCCTAAACAGGTTCATAAGCCGAAGTTCAGACAAGTGTAAACCCTTCTTCAACCTGGTAAAAAAGACTGCAGACTTCCTATGGACTGAAGAATGTGAGGCCGCTTTGGCCGACCTGAAAAAGTATCTGACCACGGCTCCAGTCCTCTCAACACCTGAACCTGGGGAGGAGTTGTTTTTGTACTTAGCCGTGTCAGAACACGCAGTAAGTGCAGTGCTAATCCGAGAAGAACAGGGAGAACAGAAGGCTGTCTATTATGTAAGTAAAACCTTAGCCAACGCTGAAACAAGGTACTTACCACTAGAGAAATTAATACTGGCCTTAGTCATGGCCTCAAAGAAGTTGAACCACTACTTCCAGGCACACAAGATTGTAGTGCTAACAGAGCACCCACTGAAGTCCTTATTGCAACAAGGAGACTTAACAGGAAGAATTGCAAGGTGGGCAGTGGCCCTGGGCCAGTATGACCTAGAGTTCAGGCCCAGAACAGCAATTAAGGGCCAAGTTTTGGCCGACTTCGTGGCAGAATTCACACCCGAATCAATCAAACATCAGGCTTCGTTGAGCCAAGATGAACGAGGTCCCAGCCAGCAAGGAGAATCCCAGCCAAAAGCCAAGGAACAAAGGAAGGAGAAGCTCAGACCTTGCAGTATCTACATCGGCGACTCATTCAGACTGTTTGTCGATGGAAGTTCAAACCGACAGGGAGCGGGGGCAGGAGTACTGCTGATATCCCTAGATGGAGAAATAATTGAACAGTCCATCCGTTTGGAATTCAAGGCCTCAAACAATGAGGCAGAATACGAGGCATTAATTGCAGGACTAAAGCTGGCAGCAGCAGCAGAAGCAGATGAGGTAATAGTTTTTTGTGATTCACAGTTAATTGTTAACCAGTCAACAGGAGAATTTGCAGCCAGAGACGAGAGGATGTCAGCATATGCAAAAGAGGTCATCAGATTGGCAGCCCTATTTCAGAACTGCCGACTTCTCCAAGTAAGCCGAGATGATAACAGCCACACCGACGCGTTGGCTAACCTGGCAAGTTCAATACAGACTGGAAAAACAAGAACGATTATGATTGACTATATGTCGGGCCCGAGCGTAGAACCACAGAACGCAAAGCAAGGAGCAATGTGTGTGGACGTGGGGCCAAGCTGGATGGACGCAATTGTTGCATTCCTAAAAGAAGGAAAGCTACCAGAAGACCAAAAGGAGGCACACAAAGTCAGGTTGAAGTCGGCAAGATTCAGCCTAACTGCGGATGGACATCTCTACAGAAGGTCCTTCACTGGACCGCTTTTAAGGTGCGTACACCCTTTACAAGTTGAGGATTTTTTATATAAAATTCATGAAGGGATTTGTGGACGCCACACTAGAGGCAGATCATTAGCCCATAGGGCCATCACCCAGGGGTATTGGTGGCGCTACATGCAAAAAGATGCAGAAGCATACGTAAAGAAGTGCGAACAATGCCAAAAGTTTGCACCTTTGATTCATCAGCCAACTGCCGACCTGAACCCAGTATCCAGCCCTTGGCCGTTTGCCCAATGGGGCATGGATCTGGTTGGACAACTTCCCCAAGCAATAGGACATAGAAAATACTTGCTGGTAGCAACAAACTACTTCACAAAGTGGATAGAGGCAGAACCTCTTGCCAAAATCCGAGATGTGGACATCAAGAATTTCATATGGAAAAACATTATCACCAAATTTGGCATCCCTAGAGCCATCGTTGTCGACAACGGAACACAGTTTGACAGCAAACTCATCAAGAACTTATGTGCAAAATTCAAGATCAAGAATTAATTTTCAACACCAAGTTTCCCCCAAAGTAATGGGCAAGCAGAAGCATCCAACAAAGTAATTTTGGACGGAATAAAGAAGAGGCTGCAGGCAGCAAAAGGGAAGTGGGTAGACGAATTGCCCAACGTACTTTGGGCATATCAGACTACGCCGAGGAGATCAACAGGGGAATCTCCCTTTGCCATGGCCTATGGCACAGAAGCAGTAATTCCACTGGAAGTCAGCATCCCAGGGATCCGAACCCAGGGAGTTGAGAATGGGACTAATGACATACTCTTAGCCCGAGATCTGGATCTTTTAGAAGAACGAAGAGAGAAGGCTGCAATTCAGCTTGCAGTATACCAGCAACAACTTGCCAGAGCTTACAAAAGAAGGTCAATCCAAGAGATTTTCAAGTCGGCGACCTAGTCTTGAGAAAAGTCGTCGGCAACAAGAAAGATCCCAGAGAAGGCAAGCTTGGCCCAAACTGGGAAGGACCTTACAGAATTACTTCGGTGTTAGGCAATGGAGCTTATCGGTTTGAAGATAATGAGGGCAAAGCATTACCAAGACCCTGGAACACTTGTAATTTAAATTTTTTCTATCATTGAGATGTTCATTATTTTTGGCCGATGTCATCAATAAAATCTTTTCAGAATTCTTCAGACATATATGATTGATAAAGATACAAAATATTGTTTCTAGGAAACATAAGTAATGAGAACCCAAGTGAAACTCAGGTTCACATTAGGGGCAGAAAGGATACAAAGTCTACCACTTGTTGAAATTTGCAACAATTTACAAGTTGGTCAGACCGATACAAAGTCTACCACTTGTTAAAATTTGCAGCAATTTACAAGTTGGTCAGACCGATACAAAGTCTACCACTTGTTGAAATTTGCAGCAATTTACAAGTTGGTTAGACCGATACAAAGTCTACCACTTGTTGAAATTTGCAGCAATTTACAAGTTGGTCAGACCGATACAAAGTTTACCACTTGTTGAAATTTGTAGCAATTTACAAGTTGGTCAAACCGATACAAAGCCTACCACTTGTTGAAATTTATAGCAATTTACAAGTTAAAGATAAGCCGAGATGGTTCCTTAACTTTGCTTGTTGAAATTTGTAGCAATTTACAAGTTGAAGTTAAGCCGAGATATCTGTTTCTCTTCGCTTGTTGAAATTTGTAGCAATTTACAAGTCAAAGTGAAGTCGATGTTATTGCTTACAGACTTATAGCAATCTACTGGTTGGATAAACTAAAGAAGATGTTTAACACTTGTTGAAATTTGTAGCAATTTACAAGTTAAAGTTAAGCCGACGTATAAACATCTGTTGAAATTTGCAGCAATTTACAGGTTGATGTAAATATAATTGTTTAAACCCTTGTTGAAATTTGCAGCAATTTACAAGTGGATCATTGTTTAATACTTATTCTAACTTAAGAAAAGTTTACTGTATATGTTAATCCTTGTTGAAATTTGTAGCAAATTACAAATGGGACAAATTGAGATTACTGTTTAAACACTCGTTGAAACTTAAGAAAAGTCTGCAAAGTTAACATTAAGTAGTATTTGTTTTATACTTATTGAAATTTATGAAAAGATTGCAGGTCAATATCTTGCCGAAGTAAAATTTGCAGTTATTATACCCAAGGTATGTAACCCCGAGAAGATTGTACAAAGGAAGAATTAAGTAAATCAGGAAAAATATTCTAAGTATAAAGCCATACAGAAGCAATACAGAGAAATTAAAGACTAAAGCATTCACAGAAAAACAGTTGCAGTTGTATATAACAAAGGCACTGTGGCCTAGCAAAAGTTGAATGTTCACAAGAAAGGCGCATCGGCCACAAAGAGGAAGCTTACATTGTTCAGAAAACAAAAGTACAAAAAAAAAAAAAAAAAGAAAAGAGAACAAAAGACATTTCAAGATTCTTCAACATCAACAGATGGTTGGGCTAGGACCTCGGACGACTCTGGGAGAACCACCTCGATATCTTTCCCAGCAACAACCTCGGCATCTTTTTTAACCTCGGCGTCATTTTCTGCCGCAATCTCGGCCTCAATTTCTGCGACTGTTTGATCAAGACTTTTTTCAACCAAGTGGACATCGGATAATGCTTGTTCAGGAGCGGCCTCTTTAATGACCTACTCATCTTCCTCGTTAGTCAAGTCAAGGACTTGATCACCCTGAGGTAGAGACTTGGTCTCATTGGTATCCTTGGCCTTCCTTACCAGCGCATTAGTATCCTTATCCTCAACCTCGGCTTTAGATTCGGATTCATCTTCTTTCTCAGTTTGACTTGGAGGTGGAGGAGGAGGGAATGGCAGAGGAATAGCGTCAGCCTTACGCAGGGGGGAGTCATCTGGGACATTAAGCTTTTTGGCAAGGGACATCCAACCAAGGGAGAAGCCCCTGTTGCATGCCTGCCTAACTTGAAGCTTGTAGTCCTCAGTGACATCGGCCACACCCTAGGCATAAGATTTTCATCAGTTTCTTTGATTTCAGCCTCTTTGGTTGCTAAGGCTTCCTGAAGCTCCTTCTTAGCCTGGGCCGCTTTTTCCTCGGCCTCTTTCTTCTGCGCCTCAGCAACATTTTTTATAGCCTCAGCAGCATCAGCTTTTTCTTCGGCCAAGGTTTGGGCTTTGGTAGCAGCCTCGGCTTGATCTTCCAACTTTTTCATTTTTGCTTGAAGGCCCTTATTGATATTCTGGAGGGCAGAATACTCCTTCTTCAAGTCATTCAACTTCTCCCTGGTCTCGAAGGACTGCATGGAGAAGGAATGTGCATGCTGGACAGCTTGAAGGAACACAAAGCAAAAAGTTATTACAGAATTTTACAAGTAAGGAGAAATAAGGATAAAACAAGTTACCAAGAAAAGACACTTACTTGCACACATCGCTGAAGCATAAAAGCATAATTTTCATATTCACTCATCTCGGCGTTCTTTTCAAGATCGCCTGGGAGAAGGAGGGTTGTGCTTAGTGCAACGCCAATGTTTATGTCATCGGCGCTATCACTAGCCAAGACTGGCTTGTTCTCCAAGGTAATTGCAGGTGTCCAAGGGACGTTGGCCACTTTGGACTTTGAAGTCATCCCAGAAGAAGACCTCGGTTTCTTTGACTGGGACGACTCTGGTGGTTGAGCCTCGACAGACCTTTTTGCAGAAACAGAGGAAGTCTTCTTACTCTCAGCCAACCGCGAGATAGGTAGGGCGTCCTCAGCCTCAACCTCAGTGGCTTTGGCCTTTGGTTGGCCCTTCTTGGTTCTCTTCGGCTTTGGTGGGGGCATCGTTTGGGTTGGAACGGCATCGACGTCAGTTGGGAGGTCGGCTAAGAGGTCTTGGGCGACAAGCCTTGGGCGAACCATTTCGGTGGTTTTGACAAGTCTGTGCCGGCGTTTTCTTTCAGGAATTGGTACCAAGTATGGTGCCGAGGTGAAAAGTTGATTGGCTGGGTCAGATGTGGACTCTTGATCTGTTCGGGATGAGGAAGCAACTTGAGTTGTGGTAGTGGGTGGAGAAAGGCTCTTTTTCAACCTCCTTGGAACGTCGGGCAAAGTAGATTTGTACGTTGGGATGAAATTCAGTACCAATGGAGCCTTACGCTTGTGAATAGGAAGGTCTAGGAGCTTCTTCAAGTCTTTTCCAAGAAAATAGGATTGACGGAAGTCCTTTGGGGGCTTGCGAACGTCTGCAAAGAAAAACATGACATTAGAGACAGTCAAAATCTAGAGAATATGGAAAGAACAACTAAGTGATTAACGCTGGGCTTTTACCCTTGCCCTCTTTAACCGTTCGAGGAAGAGGGTAGAGATGGACATTCTCGTATGGGCCAAATTCCCAATTTCCAGAAGCAATAAGATAATCATCTCCAGCCCCTTTGTTAGAGTCTGGGAGGTCGGCTACAATTTTGAATTCGGTAGACCTCGGCTTGAGGTAATACACATAGCCTTTTTCTTTCAGGTTAAGGGCACACATAGTATAACAGAATTGGATGTCGGCAAGGGTGATCCTAACATTCTCCTGCCGGGCTAAGGCTATGATACCATTAAGTATCCTATAGGAGTTGATAGTAAGTTGCATAGGGTTCAAGGTGTAGTAGTGAAGAACCTCACGAAAGAGGGGATTGAGTGGAAGCCGAAGTCCACATTCAACAAAAGCTACAACAGGGAAAGGCATTGTGTTGTCTGTAGGCATGATGGAATCATCGTCCCCAGCTAGTCTAAGGTGGACGTCATCAGGAATAGAGAACTCTTGCCTAAAAAATTCAAGTTTGGTTGCGGTGTTTACCCTATGTCTCCACATACCCATGACCCTAGTATAAAGGTACTTGACTACAGAAACAGAGTGTTCTTAAAGGGTTACTGGGACCTCGGCTTAAACCTAGGTATATACTGACAAGGATTATTTCAGTTTTTCCTAAAAATTGAAGGTTCTATAAACAAATCCCAACCCTAAATCTATGAAAGCAAAGATTGGAGGCTCGAATCTGGGAAAAACACAGAAAAACAATAAACAAGAACAAAGTTTTCAGAATCAAGAACGAAGACAGGCTATCAAGAGCATAAAAGATACGAGCAGTAAGGGCCAAGAACAGGGACAAAAGTGCTAGACATAGTAAACAGTGCGTATGATTCAAAATCATGAGCAAAGTGCATCTAAATGTATGATTCATAGGTTGGAAGTTTCAAACACAATGGTAACGGCAGCAAGTAAATACAGAATTAAAGACAAAAGGAACAAAGGCTTACCAAATAGAATGAAGCCGGTGTGGAGATCGCCGAAGTTAGACAACGGCTGCAGACACAACAGAGTGGCGAAAGCTTCACTAGAATGGCAGAATAAAACCAGTTGCAGAGCTTAGAGCAAGAGCAATGGCGGATTTCGGAAAGTTTAGAGAGAGAGAGAAAGCAAGAGAATCGAAATGTAAAAGTGAAGGAAAAAAGACGAAGGAAAGGTTTTTTGTCAAAAACTCGAAACGGCGGCAAAATGAAAACAATTATTACGCCTGGAACATCGCATACGTCAGGCGGCGCATGCAGAGAAGACGATTTTCAGGCGCGTCAGTGATACGATCCAATAAGGATCACACACGTAAGAGAAACGGTTGAGAAGTGATGCATGACAGCTCATGCGCGTGGAAGAGTTCATTCGAATTCTTGTTCTTAAAAGAAGACATGTCGGCCTGAAATGAAAGACTTCGGCTGGGAAGTTCCTAAGCTGACATATGAGAAAAAAGAACAATATAGGTTCCATCACCTCAGAATGCCGAGGTAATAGAACCTAAGGGGCAGTTGTGGGGATATATTTGCTGAGTACCAACACGTGGCAAGGTGACGCCGACGTGTCAGCTGAGGTGCCACGTGTTGTGGTAGTTACGCCGAGGTGATCTCGGAGTTGCCGAGGTTATCTCCGAAGATATCGGAATCCGAGATAAGCGGATAAAGGACAAGAGTCCTAGTTTAAGAGAAGACTTCAATTTGGGAAAAGATGAAACTCTTAGAGGGTTTATCCTAATCCCACTGGGAGTCCCAGATTAGCAGTAATCCTGAGTCCATAGAAGTTAGGCTCCCATTGGGACTAGGATTGAGTTGGCTATAAAAGAGAAGCACCCCCATGGGTCTAAGGTATGTTTTTATACTCAAGCTTGTGAGTTGAATACTTGATTATCTTTGAGAGATATACTGACTTGATCGTCAGAGTGCCCTCGGTGGACGAACCACCGTGGGATTTTTATATTTCTGTTACAGGTCAGCCAGGTGCCATTTATTCTGCCGGTGCTCTCCAGTTGGTTAGTAAGCGGGCAGTGTGGTCGGAAAATCACTCACATATATATATATATATATACGTACAGACAAAAAAAAAAAGAAGAAGGTACATATAAAAACATACAAACAAACCCGGAAAGAGAGAGAGAGAGATTACAAGCAAGTGAATCTGTTAGGAGCTAAAATATTTGTTGAGCCAAAAAATGCCTCATTTAATCGATTACAGTGATACATGTGTTGTGAGATGTAATTTACACAATTATGAGATGGTGATACTGTTGTAATTGAACAACACATACTAGTGATACATTACATGGATATATATATAGAGAGAGAGAATGCCGAAGAGCAGAGAGGAGAGCAATTACAGAGAGAGATAGACAATTGAATCGATTAATGTTTCAATTTACACATTACAGATTAATCGATAAAGATGTGTTAAACATTATAGATAGTAAGATTCGAGAGACGAAGATGAATCGATGAAGATGTGTCAAACATTACAGAGAGACAAAGAGAAGTGTTTAGGCAATTTCTACAACAATCAAAACTATTCTCTACCGATAGCCCAAAACAGATATTTCTATTCAACAGATAATTTCCAACGAAAGATATAATCTCATAATTTTCAAAATATGAGTGATATTACTTATTCAATTCCACCATCATCATTAACATATACATTAGTTCCATTATTGCAAAACCCAACATTATTTTCCTTTTCTTCCACAAACCAAACATCTATAATTTTAGAACAAAAATCCCTTTACTTTCAAAAATCAAATTTAAGTAAAGAAATCCAACATTTTAACATATCTCAACCATAAACACATCCTCACAACATTTCTCAAGAATTCATTTGAAAATCCCTCTTTTACAATTCAAAATCAAACCCTAGGTTTAACCAAACTCCCCAAATCACTAGATTCTTTCAATGGACAAAGAATTAAGGTAAAAATCATACCAAATGTTGAAGAAATTCCTACCTAAAGATTAAAAGACAAGAGAGAGTAAGGGTTGAAGTTTGGCAGAGCTGAACACGAGATTCTCTCCGATTAGAATGAAACTTGAGATGAGCTCTACCTTGTTCCCCAAAGGACTAGGGTGAAGAAATCAACGGATGATTTGAGTAGTTAGGAGTTAGGCAAGAACTAGAGAGAGAGAGAGAGAGAGAGAGAGAGAGTGAATAACTAGGGTTTTGGAATGTTTTAGAGAGAGGAAGTGAAAAGTGATTTAGAAAACCCTTTTCCTAAACTGATATACATGCAGACCGCTTGAGTGTCTAAAACACCGCTCGAGCGTTAGACACAAAGAGTGACACTGCTTGAGCGACCAAAAACATCGCTCGAGCACACAATGACCCCCTTTCAGAAACTCAAACTTGTAAAAGACAACTCGAGTGCAAGAAATATCGCTTGAGTGAAGATACTCTACTTCTAGAAGTTTTACAAATTGTAAAAGACCGCTCGAGCGAAAAAGCAAAAATCTGGACAGTAACTCTTTGAAAAACTAACCCCCTGTAGACACCCCATTTTGACTGGCCCTAAGACTTGGGCGCTTTCTTTTGATTACCCGATGATGACAATTAGAATGTGTTTCTCGCAGAATTCTCAGTAAAAGAGATGGAATTTAAACTTTAATCCCAACCTTCACCATTATGGCCAAATTATTTTAAAATATTGAATATTTCATTAATTTGGTATTTTTGTACTTTTTCATAATTTTATGTGTTTGTTCATATTTTTGGTGTATTTTATATAAAAGAAAATAATAAAACAAATTATGTTATGTGTTTAAAATTATTATATTATATGTTTAGTATTTTATTTAAAATTATATTAATATATTATACGTTTAGTATTTTGGTATAAATTATATATTTTATATATTATATTATATATATTATAAAATAAAAATAATATAATAATACATGTCGGCAGCCGACATTTGCATCGGCGCACATAATATATATATATATTATTATATTTATATTATTATATTATTATTATTATGTTTTGTCTATATAAGGCAGGAGGCATTCAAAGAGAGGAGAGGCTGCGAGGAGAGTTTAGAGAGAATTCTGAAGGGATTTTGGGAGAGGAAAGACTCAGTAAGTTTGAGAGGAAATTCTTTAGAGAGAGAGGGAAAATAAAATATTTTCTTTAATATTTTTATTTTCATTTCATCAATACACCATTCAAAAAACAACCACTAAAGCTGTAATTTCAAAATTTGAACTGAGAATTGAGAACATATTCCACAGACTTGAGACTAGTCAAAAGAAAGTTTCTGACTCAGAAAATTCATCATTTCCCCATAAGGTGAGTTTTTCCAAATTGTCATTTAATTTAAAAATGTGATATAATTTGTTTAAATACTTTATTTACTTCGTTTTATAACTGTTTTTTTTTTATTATCGCTTTAATGGGATGGCTACACCACTGCACCACCTACATATCTGCTGTAATTTAAATATTGTATATAAATTGTTGTAATTTATTACTTTAAATAAATATTCCGGCAGTGAATAGTAACCTCCGGCGGTGAATAGCACCTCCGGTGGTGAATAGTAATCCCGACGGTGAATAGTACCTAATTATAACTTTTTTTTATCGCTTTAATGGGATGGCTGCACCACTGCACCACCTACATATCTGCTGTAATTTAAATATTGTATATAAATTGTTGTAATTTATTACTTTAAATAAATATCCCGGCGGTGAATAGTAACCCTGACGGTGAATAGTTACCCCGATGGTGAATAGTACCTAATTATAACTTTTTTTTATCGCTTTAATGGGATGGCTGCACCACTGCACCACCTACATATCTGCTGTAATTTAAATATTGTATATAAATTGTTGTAATTTATTACTTTAAATAAATATCCCGGCGGTGAATAGTAACCTCCGGCGGTGCATAGCACCTCCGGCGGTGAATAGTAACCCCGACGATGAATAGTACCTAATTATAACTTTTTTTTATTGCTTTAATGGGATGGCTGCACCACTGCACCACCTACATATCTGCTGTAATTTAAATATTGTATATAAATTGTTGTAATTTATCACTTTAAATAAATATCCCGGCGGTGAATAGTAACCTCCGGCGGTGAATAGCACCTCCGGCGGTGAATAGTAACCCCGACGGTGAATAGTACCTAATTTGTTTAAATACTTTATTTACCTCGTTTTATAACTTTTTTTTATCGCTTTAATGGTATGGCTGCACCACTGCACCACCCATATATCTGTTGTAATTTAAATATTGTATATAAATTGTTATAATTTATTAATTTAAATAATCTATCCCGGCGGTGAATAGTAACCTCCGGCGGTGAATAGTAACCCTGACAATGAATAGTACCTCCGACGGTGAATAGTAACCCCGGTGATGAATAGTACTTCCAGCGGTGAATAGTAATCCCGGCTATTTAATTTTGCTCGCTTTATTATATGCTATTTAGGGGGCTGTTTAATTTATTTCAACGATTTATGTTTTAAATATCAAGTTTGTTTGTACTAACCAATTAATCAATTTCGCATAATCATCTCTGCAACCTCTCTCCATTCTTTGCTTATTTGGATTAAAAAGTTATGAAAAATTAAGATTGTGATTTAAGTATAAGAAAGGAACTCTTCCATGCTTAATGGTTTAATCTCTTAGGAGGTTCATTACCAAAGGTATAAAACGTTCTATGCTTAATGGTTTAATCTCTTTGGAGATTCATTACCAACGGCATAAAACGTTTTATACTTAAGAGATTCATTACCAAAAGTATACAACGTTCTATGCTTACTGATTTAATCTCTTAGGGGATTTACCATCAAAAGCATAAAACGTTCTATACTTAACGGTTTAAATTCTTTGGAGGTTCACTACCCCAAATGTATACAAGTTCTTATACTAAAGCACAATCTTTCATTTTTCATTTCTCTTTATTCATCAGTGTGTTGACTTTTAAGGGACTAATTGACCCTTGGAAATCACCAAGGAAAGTGTCATTATCACTTGTCATCAAGTTTGGATTTTAAGTCATTATCACTCAAGTTTGGGTTTTTCTAAGTCATTATTACTCTTTTGAGTTTGACTAGTCCTTGTTGCACATCTTGAGTTTGACTTGAAATCCCTAACTTGTAAATAAGTTTGACTCTTCCTTTGTAATTTCCCCCGAAGAATTTATCACCTGTTTGTTTACTGTTAAAGGATTAATTGACCATTGGAAATCGCCAAGGAAAGTGTCATTATCACTTATCATCAAGTTTGGATTTCAAGTCCTTATCGCTCAAGTTTGGGTTTTTCTAAGTCATTATTACTCTTTTGAGTTTGACTAGTCCTTGTTCTACATCTTGAGTTTGACTTGAAATCCCTAACTTGTAAATAAGTTTGACTCTTCCTTTGTGATTTCCTCTGAAGAAAATAAGGTTTATTCAGGTTAAGTCGACACTGATTTTCCTTTATTGCATTTCAGACTTAGTGGATGTAAATATCACTTTTGCACAAACAGGAGAAAAGATAAAGAAATGGACAGGTAATAAAAAAGGCTAATAAAATTGGTTAAAATTGGATTACAACCAACATAAAGAACCAATATGATTAATTGAATTCGGTCGGACGTTATACCGAATTTATTGTGTCAAGGCTTGCCTTACATTAATTATTGTAATAAATTAGACAGCCCCTTTCATTTATTATTCATTCGGTTTTATAATAATTATTTATTCAAAGACTTGGACATTCGGACCCTCCTGCGTGAGGGCGCATTTGGACATTCGGACCCTCCTTCGTGAGGACAAATATGTAATAAGTTGTATGTCTTCCAACCCCCATTCTTTCTCCCTTTTATTTCACTGCTTATGATGGTTAGATTAGGGACATCATGTTTAATTTAGCATTTTCCATGATTTGCATCCATCTGTTTGCATGCATAAAAGTTCGGCTCATCATATTATTCAAATGTCAAATTCAAACTTTTTGCTTGAATACATGCTCTATCACATGCCTTGAATTGACTCGCATGCCATGCTAGTAGCCGAGCTTATTACTTGCACATTGTATGTATTGCATTAGCCATATCGTATTAATTAGGATCATACATTTTTTCTAACTATTTACTTTCTTTTGACTTGCCTTCGGACATAAGGTAAGTTTTTATGCTTTAGCATATTGCATAAGTGTGATTGCTGTCATATCAAACATACTACCATGAGGCTAAATGCTTACTTGATATACCTGTTTGAATGCCTGTGGATGAAGGCTAATCACTTAAATTGGGATATTTTGATTCATGTATATATGAGATCACCATTTTTAGTGATACATATTCAAAACATTTCTTTCAAAACAAACATGGAATCAAACGTTCCAACTTTTCATGAAATTAGTCTATACTTGTATGTTACATACAGAACAAGAGCATATATTGTACATAAAAACCACATCATGATTAGTAGAGGCCGATCTTTGATCGGGTGAGTGGGGTGTTCAATTATTGACATTCCTTTCTCATACCTAAGTTCCCGAACCAAGACACTTTGGTAACGACGGACTAATGTCCTTTGGCACGAGTCATGGGTTTCCTAAATTTCCCAAAAATAAATATTTAGGTGGCGACTCTGATATCTGGCAAAGCAGTCCATTTTTGGCATTTGATTCAAACATCGATTTTCCAAAAACAATTGCCGGATTTGGACTCTTTTTGTGTTTCCACTGTTTCACATTGCACTTGTGAAATCAGATTCAGAACCAAAACACAAGTGGAGTCCAAACTGTACGGGCTATTTCATGCTTCCGAAAGGGGGCGCGAAAAGCCGAGCTACAGTTTCTGGCGACTCTGCTGGGGACTTAGAGAACTTGACTCAAACTTCATGATGTGAATTTTTATCTACATTTATATGTTCTTTGCATTGCATTTGCATTGGTGCGCCTAAGTCCCTGTGTTTGCCATCTGTTATTCCTGGACGGTTTGCCGGAGGCTTGTCTACAAAGCTTGCCAAAAGGCTGACCGGTCATGGGCTCTGTCAAGTTGGGAACACAACCCTTGGATCTGGATTACCGCTATATCGCTTGATCCTCCTTTCACTTTTTGGTGTTAGGTGTGAGAGGTATATTAGGTAGTCTTGCTGAGGTACCCTTTGTGACTATTTGACCTAATGCATATAGTACGCTCTAGTGACTATTCAAATTAGGACAGGATGC
Source organism: Camellia oleifera (assembly GCA_022316695.1). Taxonomy (NCBI): domain Eukaryota; kingdom Viridiplantae; phylum Streptophyta; class Magnoliopsida; order Ericales; family Theaceae; genus Camellia; species Camellia oleifera. The sequence continues at coordinate 63,292,277 of CM039306.1, forward strand.
TACCCATACAGGATGTTATGAAACCACTTGCTTGAAATAGTGCAACCTAGATCATGTCAAAATCTAGGACAGGGTAACCCTACCTCCTCATAGGAGTGTTTTGGTTCTTTTTATGTGGTATGTGCTTTTACAGTGAAATATACGGGATGATTCATAACAATGGCACAAATGAGCAATCAGTCTGAGAACAAAGTTTAGTCGGGATCACAGTACAGCTGCATGTTGTGATTAATTGAGAATTGGGGCCGAAGTGTTGTCTGTTTTTTTTAAAAAAAGTTTTCTTTCTTTCTTTCTTTTTGCTAGGTAGTGTTTCATCATAGCTTCAGAAAGACTCAATATCCCCCAAGTTGTTTGGACTCGTTCTCGTAGGCTTTGTAAAACGCAAGATCTTGTTGACGGTCAGCCAGTATTAGTTTCTCTCCCGTCGGTCACTCGACGAAGAAAGAACAAACAAGCAGCAGCACCAGTACAAAGCACTCCACAAACACCAATTCGTATCCGCAATTCACCAAGAATGACACAGAACACAGAAGAAATTGCTGCCATGATGGCAACATTGAGAACCATGGATCAAAGGTTGGCTGCACAGGATGAAGTCATCGCTGATCTACGGCGCCCATTTGGGGCATCTGCATCTACTGTACATCCGGTCCTGGCTGCCCAGCCAAATCCTGATCTCCCTCCACCATTAGAAACTCCTCAGGTCCCAAATCCTCAGGAGATATTTCCAACAGCTTCAGTTTACAGACCTCCGGTACAACCTCCTACGGGAACCATTCCCTTCGATATGAATGAAGTTGATCCAGCCATGATCAAAATTGCTAGGCTTGAGAAAGCCTTGAAGAAATCCCAAGGGTTCAATTCAATTCCCGACATAGAGGACGGGTACACTGAGGCTTCAATCAGGTTGCCAGAAAAATTCAAAATGCCTCACATCGATAGATTTGATGGGAGCGGGGATCCGATTGTGCATGTCCGCCTATTTTCAGATGTGTTGAGGCCCATGGGTTTATCTAGGGCACAAAAACTCTCATTATTTGAGAGGACCCTATCAGATGTAGCGGCCATCTGGTACGCCAAACTGGAGGACTCAACGAAGCAGAATTAGGAAGAACTGTCTGAGGGGTTTGTTAACCAATACTCATACAATACTCAGATAGAAGTAACAATCAGTGAGCTAGAAGCAACCACTCAGAACCCCAAAGAACCCTTCATTGACTTTGTGGCAAGATGGATGGCAAAGGCAGCCAGAATGACGAACAGACCTTCTGAAAGAGAACAAGTCAGGTTAGTGGTTCAAAACCTCGAGCCAGACATGTTGTAGAGAATGATAGTGACACCATTGTCCACATTTGCTTCCTTACATGAGTTAGGGGTTCAAATTGAGAGCGCCTTAAAAAAGGGCATCATCCACAGAAGTGAACATGCAAAAAGGCCATTCACTCGGAGTACCAATGCTAGTACTAGCACTATTCCGCGATCTGCAGATGTTAGTACCATTGCTACATCATCGGCCAAGATAGTCGATCCCTTTGCTGCTGCCACAAACTCACAAACCGCACAAAATAGTCAACCTTGGAACCAAAGATCTTTTACCCCCCTCCATATGAGTCTAACCCGAGCCCTCAAGGTGTTGATGGACAAGGGGCATCTCAAGCCTCTTGATCCTCGCCCTCTCCCAGACCCACTGCCAGCTAGGCACAATCCAACCCAATATTGTACTTTCCACCAACAACATGGCCATCATATAGATTCATGCTTTCGTCTATGTCATGAGATCCAGAATCTCATTGACAACAAAGTCATCGCCCCTCATAAACCAAATGTGACAACCAACCCACTTCCTATACACAACCAAGTTCCTTCCCCCAGAAATATTAACCATATCCAAACACTACCACCTACTTTCAACCCCAGCACATATATTACCTCATCCCACCTACCAAAGCCGGAGGTGGTTATTCCAGAAAGCACGAACATGTGCATGATAGACTTAACCCCACAAATCCAACCCAAGCATGTGGCAGCAAGAACAGAAAAATGGAAGAATACACCAAAGACTGGGCGGTCTAATACCTGTGGCATAGAAAAGGGGGCTTCACTTGCAGAGGAGTATGATCCCAGTTTATACATTGTGGCCATTGATCAACCAAAACCAGTGGTCCTATTGCCGGATGTTTTCAATGTCAATGCTATCGGGGAAGGCCAGTTAGGGCAACATCAGAACGATTGGCCTGAACAAGGCCGAAATGACTTGGCCGAACTGGGAGAGGATCTAGTTCAGATAGAAGAAGACCTAGCCAACCTTTACTTCTTTGAAGAAGAGGAAATAAGCAGTGTCCAGATAGGCTGGTTCGAGTCAAATCAGTCGGAAACAAACAACGGTTGGTTTGATGACGAAGAGCTAGATGATGTGGAACAGACAAAAGGGGTCAAGGAAGAAAAAGCCGAGACCACATCTATTACTAGTACAGAAGTGCTGGAACAATTCCAGCAGGAGAGAATGGAAGAAGTTCAAAGGAAGAAGGTCTTGCCAAAAACCAAAACCATAGTGGGGAAGGAAAGGTATGTTGCTGAGGGGCGTGATGTGAACATGCTCCAAGTAAAGTCAGATAAAAGCTTGGCCATGGCTGCCGGAGAGTGGTGGGACGATAGTGATTTGAGTCATGCATACACGGACGAAGGGTGGAAATCTAATACCTCCGATGATACGTGGTATACGGATGAAATCAATCACATGACCCGGAGTGGTCGATACTTCAAACCTGCGGCTATAGATCAACCAGAATCCTATAACAAAGAGGTTGATAACACCAGAGAGAAGGACTGTGAAGACAACTTGGTTTTGAAACAGCTCAAGAAGATTCAGGCAGATATCTCAATCTGGGGATTGATAATGGCTTCCCAGGAACATAGGCAAGCATTGCTAGAGGCAATAAATCGCACCAAACTGTCTATCGATACCACCGCTGATCAACTGGTGTCGTTAGTCACATCCGGCAATGTTACGCCAGTGATATCTTTCACGGATAAAAAGTTGCCACCTGAGGGTGCCAACCACAACCGGCCCTTGTATGTAACTCTCGAGAGCCGAAAGAAGTGGATTCCGGTAGTGTTAGTAGATACTGGATCGGCGATCAATGTGTGTCCGGCACGAACTGCTTATGCCATCAGTTTGAGGCCTGTTGACTTCACACCCACAACTCAAGCCGTCCGAGCTTATGACAATACAAGCCGGGATGTCATAGGAACATTCAAGAGCCATATCCTGATCGGCCCGTCTGAACATGAGGTAGAATTCCATGTAATGGATGTTCCGGCTACCTTCAATCTACTGTTGGGAAGGCCTTGGCTGCATCAGATAAAAGCTGTGTCATCAACAGTCCATCAGTTGGTGAAATACCCCTTCAAAGGTGGGATTGCTACGGTGTATGGTAATTCATCGATCCATCCTCCCCAGGGAACTGCCACACCAGTGGTAGAAATCATACACGGGGAAGAAGATGTATTCCTCTCAGGCTTTTCACTAACAGAAGCCCGGGTAGTCCAATCTATCATGGTAGAAGCTGACGGAATCTATGTGAGTGCTCAATCCATCTACATGATGAACAAACAGGGGCATATGCCTGGATCAGGGCTAGGCAGGAGTGGCAGGCAAGGAGGCGCTGTTACCAAGGAGCTGATTCACAACCCTCACACTTTTGGGCTGGGATACAAACCTACTGCTGAGGATTGGCAAAGGAAGTGGGCTGAGTTGAGAGGAAGAATTAAAGCAAAGAAGGACGGAAAACAATATGAGTTAGTTCACAAACCAATACGGGGAACCTTGAACGGACGCTTTGTTCGCCAAGGGAAAGATTTCCCCTTTTGTGGATTTCCAGAGCCTTGGTTTGACCAAAAGACGAAGACAATCTATCCCAGATTCGAGATCTTCTTCGGGCACCAATTACTAGAAGAGGAAGATGAGCAGATGGACTTGAGTACTAATACGGGTCAAGGCAAGACTGTAATTGTGAACGATGAAGAAGAAGAGCTGTTGGGAAAAATGCTGACTGATCTACTAGCAAATTCTACTGTCGGAACTAAGTCTGACAACTTGGGGGATAGTTTTACTATCTCAATGATCGGGGATAAACCAGAAGCGGATTTTTCTAAACTTATTGTAGATGCATCTGAGGCTCCACACCTAATCTGGAAATTTGAAAAGGGCATCATCAGCAGTTCTGAATCGGATAATAAGTCTGAATCTGATTCCATCGAGTCTGTTGAGTCGGAGTCAGATTCGAGTTCTTCTGAGTCTGGTATTTCCAGGAGTGGTAACCTGGATACCAAAGTCCTGTCAAAGTCTTCTTTTAGTTTTTCTTTTGAGTCAACTGTAACCGAGGACCCAGACTTTACTAATGGGAATATCGTAGAGTTTGCTTACTTCTCTGTGCCTTTAGTTTGTTGCACTGATCTCGATTTTCAAAATTTTGACTTAAACAAAGAGGAAGAAATTCCTCAAGCTTTGAAAATTTTGGTTGACCAAGAGGAGGAGAGACACATTAAGCCCTATACAGATGAAATCACTGCAATTAATGTGGGTACTGAGAAGGATCCCCGTTTGGTCCAAATCGGATCCACGTTGTCTTTGGAGGAACGCGAGCGTTTAATCGCTTTATTAAAAAATTTTAAAGATGTTTTCGTGTGGTCCTACGAAGACATGCCTGGAATAGATCCTGAGATTGTACAGCACCGGATCCCTCTTAATCCCGAGGCCCGACCAGTCAAACAGAAACTGCGCAGAGTTCGCTCAGATTGGGCATTAAAGATCAAAGAGGAGGTCAACAAACAGATTGATGCAGGTTTCTTGATGGTATCTGAATACCCGACTAGGTTGGCTAATATCGTTCCGGTTCCAAAGAAGGACGATAGAATTAGGGTCTGCGTCGACTTTCGAGATCTAAATAAAGCAAGTCCAAAAGATGATTTTCCATTGCCACACATCGATGAACTGGTAGATTTCACAGCTGGCCATGCTTTGCTTTCATTCATGGATGGGTTTTTTGGGTATAATCAGATTTCGATGGCACTAGAGGATAGAGAGAAAACTGCTTTCACCACGCCGTGGGGTACCTACTGTTATAGAGTTATGCCTTTTGGACTGAAAAATGCTGGGGCTACATATCAGCGGGCTGCAACCACCATTTTGCATGACATGATCTACAAGGAGGTTGAGGTGTATGTGGACGATATGATTGTCAAGTCTAAAGAGCGAGAAGGTTACTACACTGCACTGGAAAAATTCTTTGAGCGGATCAAGGAGTATAGACTGAGGTTAAACCCACAGAAAAGCACCTTCGGGGTAACTGTAGGAAAAATGTTGGGATTTCTGATTACACAAAGGGGAATTGAAGTAGATCCGTCAAAAATCAAGGCCATCGTAGAAATGCCACCACCAAGGACTGAAAAGGAGGTGTGCGGCTTTCTGGGTAAGGTGCAATTCATAAGACGGTTTATCTCAAAATTAACCTTGACTTGTGAACCACTGTTTGGTCTGTTGAAGAAAGGGAAGAAATTCCAATGGGATGATCGGTGTCAATTCGCCTTCGAACAAGTGAAGCAGTACCTTCAGAATCCTCCTGTATTGTCGCTACCAGAACCGGGGAAACCACTAATCTTGTATTTATCAGTAACAAATTCAACCATGGGGTGCATGCTAGCGCAAGAATCAGAAGCGAAGGTAGAAAAGGCTATCTATTATCTAAGCAAGAAGATGCTAGAATATGAAACTCGCTACACTCCTCTCGAGAAAGCTTCCTTAGCTTTGGTTTGGGCAACGAGGAAGTTGAGACACTACCTGTTAGCTCATTCTGTAATTCTGGTTTCGAGCTTAGATCCCATCAAATATCTCTTTGAGAAACCAGCACTTACGGGTAAGCTAGCTCGTTGGTTGCTTCTTCTCTCTGAGTTTGACCTCAAGTATGTTACACGCAAATCAGTCAAAGGGAGAGCTGTAGCGGAATTTTTTCCGGATCACCCAGTAGAAGGAAATGATGAAGCAGTGGAGTATCTATTCCCAGATGAAGACATCCTGCAGATAGAGGAGGAACCATGGACAATGTACTTTGACGGAGCGTCTAATCAGTATGGTTATGGGATTGGTGTGTTGCTCATTGCACCCGATGATTCACACATCCCTCTAGCCTTCAAACTCCGGTTTAAAGTAACCAACAATGAGGCAGAATACGAAGCATGTATTGCTGGTTTGGAAGCTGCCCTAGAACTAGGGGCAATAAGATTGGATGTTATCGGAGATTCGAATTTGGTTGTGTCTCAAGCTAACGGAGATTGGCGGGTTAAGGAAGAGAAAATGAAGGTTTATAATCAGGCCCTGGATGTGTTAATTTTGAGGTTTGAGAAATTAACATTCACACATTTGCTTAGAGAGAACAACCGATTTGCTGATGCGTTGGCAACTTTATCCTCCATGGTGGACATTCCGCTTGGAGTGAAGATGCGTCCGATCATCATTGAATAGAAGTATACGCCGGCGTATGAGACCATCGCCGTGATAGATGAGGTTCAAGACATGAACCCTTGGTATTATGACATCTGGAATTTCTTGGACAAAGAGGCGTACCCACCAGGGGCAAATGCCAAGGACAAAAGGGAAATACGGCGTCTGGCCATCCAATTCATCATCTGCGGAAACAAGTTGTACAAAAGAGGCCATCTGGGAATGCATAAGTTGTGTGTTGAGGAAGGAGAATCAAGGCGCCTTATGGAAGCTATCCACGGAGGAGAGTGCGGAGCTCACATGAATGGTGTGATGCTAGCTCGAAAAATCCTTAGACAAGGCTACTACTGGTCAACCATGGAGGAGGACTGTATTGGCTTTGTACGGCGATGCCACAAATGTCAGATCCATGCCAATCGCATGAACATTCCGCTGTTGAAACTCTGCAATATGACGTCACCGTGGCCTTTCTCAGTCTGGGGAATTGACGTTATCGGTGCAGTCACGCCAAAAGGGTCAAACGGGCATGAGTTCATTTTGGTAGCAATCGACTACTTCACAAAGTGGGTGGAGGCCCAATCTTAAGCTGTTCTAAAGGCGTCACATGTGGCTAAGTTCATCAAGAACAACATCATCTGTCAGTATGGGGTACCCAACGAGATCATCTCAGATAATGGCTCACATTTCAAGAAAGAGGTGATAGACCTGCTTGAGAAATATAACATAGCTTTCCGTAAGTCATCAACATATAGGCCACAGACCAATGGAGCTGTTGAGGCTACAAACAAAAACATCAAGAGAATTTTGCAGAAAATGGTTGAAACCTACAGGGACTGGCCGGAGAAACTTCCATTCGCACTTTGGGGGTACAGAACGTCGATCAGAACATCTACAGGAGCAACTCCTTATTCTCTTGTTTATGGAATGGAAGTTGTTCTGCCAATCGAGATTGAAGTACCGTCGCTAAGAATTATGGTTGAGTGTCAGATAGCGGAGGCAGACTGGCAACAAAGTAGATTTGAAGAATTGATGTTGTTTGATGAGAAGAGGTTGAAGGCATTGTATCATATCCAAGGTTACCAGCGTAGAATTGCGAGGGCTTTTAACAAGAAAGTCAAGTCTAGAAATCTTAAGGAAGGAGACATGGTGCTCAAAGACAACCGAGCCCCCATCCATGACCCTAGGGGCAAGTTCAAACCCAATTGGACTGGCTCTTATATCATCAAGTCAATCTGGTCCGGAGGAGCAATTATTCTTATGGATTTGGATGGCCTGGAGTTTTCTCAACCGAACAACATGGACAAGTTAAAAAAATATTATCCCTGAGAGGCTCGCTAGGCCGAAAATCCGAAAGGGCGACCTAGGCAAAAGTTAGAGCATAAAAAAAAAAAAAAATTCATTATTATAAACTGAGCTCGCAAGGCTGAAAACCCAAAAGGGCAACCTTGGCAAAAGTTAGAGCGCAAAAAGAGAGAATAAATACTCGAGTGAACGCTCTCCGAACTATGTAAGGCCTGATTCTCATCTTTGGGATACGCAGGCAACTTCATCCCGAAGTTCGGCCATCAATATTTTTCAACCCAACTGTCCTGTTCATCTGGTTTAGTCAATCCATCATTCTCCACCGTTTGTCGACTTGGTTATGAAATTTTGATTTGGAGGGTATGATCTTCTGATTTGGGGTTGTACAGTCTTAGGATTAATTCCGTATGTATCCGGTGGTGACCATTTCAAAAAAAAAAAAAAACAAAAAAACAAAAAAAAAAAAACAAAACAAAAAAAAAAAAAAAAAACAAACAAAAAAAATGTTTTGAAAAGTTTTAATTCAATTTTTGTTTTTCTTCTCAAAACTTTACCGTTTACAACACAAAAGGAAACTTTTCAATACTCACGTTAATTTTATTGATTTATCACAAGTATATTCTCCAAACCAAAGTTGATTTTACAAAAAAAAAAAAAAAACTTGAAAAGAAAAGACAAAGCAATAAACTAGGGGCATAGATAAGTCAAGTGTCAGTTCTTCGTCTCTTTTTCATGCCTGTGGAAGTTTCTGTAACCGAGGTTGGCCTAATCTGTTCCTCATCCTTGAGCCAAACCAAGTATTCGTCAGGAAAGATGGAACTGAAAGTAAGGGCAGGGGCTAGAAATTCTCTCGTATTCCAAGCACTGAGGTACCGAGGCAAGTACGAACCACGAACGGGAAATGGAGCTGGGTACTTTATCCCTTCATTAGGGCAAATCTAATCATGTCCAAACTGGCGTCTGAACCTGAATGGAAAATAGAATACACAGTGTGTAAGGCCAATCAACTGTATACCTGGTTGCCGGGACATGCTGTAACTCATCTTAGCCAAGTTAAGCCAGGGGCTACGCCAAGCAATGTCAACCACAGATCTGCTGCGCATCCAGTCACACCACATTCCCTCTGAGGAGAACTTCACTAGCTGTGGACGAAGAAAGTAAGTCCTGGCTGAGTATTCGGGGCAAGGATCCACCACTTTCAGCTTATCCATCAACCATATCTGGGGAAAAGGATGAAAAATAAGAGAGATAAAAGAATAGAGAGATGTACGTTGAGAGAAAAGTAAGAAAAGGGTTTTTAAGAGAAAAAAGAGATTGAATGCCGAGTGATGTAAGGATCATAAATAAAGAGGGTGGGAAACAATACCTGGAGAAGTAATGAACTCCCCGCAAATCGAGTAGTCTCTCCTCATTGAAAAGCATCTAAGCCCGTCAAAGTCTCGGCCAACACTAAGCCCATACAACTCTTACCCTCCTTAAGGCATTGGGCTACTTCAATCAGTTTAATGCTAACTCCACCGCGACTAGGGGCAAGAAGGAAGTGTGCGAGTAAGCATAAGCAAAAGGCATGCTGACGATAACCTCGCCAAAGGAGGTCATCTTTGTCACCGGTGATGGAAAACTGACGAATCAAATCGGGAATATCTAGTTCCCCATTGTGAGCCAAGAATCGAGCTTCGTGTAAGGTAAGCCCACACATTCGTCCGAAAGCTTGAGCATGGCCAAAACAGGGTTGAAGCATGATTTCTTGATCACGTTGAGATTCCATCAATGCGTGAAATTCTTCGAGTGTCGGACACATCTCTTGTGAACCGAAACGAAATATGTGTGTGATTGGATTCCAGCACCGAATAGCGGCATGGAGAAATGGAAAGCAAAGTGAAGTGCGGCTCAACGGAAAAAGAGCATTTAGGCCGAAACCGCAAAAGTTCATCTTTTCCGAGCCATCCAAAGTGGTTATCCAGTCTTGGAGCCTATTGGTGGGCAACATCTCCATTTTGAGAGCAAAATGTAAAACCTTGCTCTTCTGCCAGGAACAACATTATGGGAGTACCATTTATAGAATTTAGATGGAGTAGTGATGATAGCCTTTAGTGGTGGGTGGGCCAAACATTGTGTTGTCCTCTTGTGTTGTGGTTGTATTTTGAGTCTTGTTTTATTACCAAGTCTTTTATTTTAGTATGTTCAAGTTGTTTTCATTATGTTTGTTTTGTTATCAAGTTGTAGTTTTGTTTTTCATTTTGTCTGGTTGATATTATTATCCGATTCATGAACCAGTTCAAGCGCAAGTGTTCTTCAAAGATTATCATGCAAGTGTTATCCAGTCATCATATGCAAACACAGTACAAGATATTTGCAAGAAGAGATCATCCACAATAACACTTGATAAAACTAGCAAGTCCAACTCTGATCATTGTTTTACAAAAAAAAAAAAAAAAAAAAAAAAAAAAAAGAGAAGTCTTTCAAAAAAAAAAAAAAAAAGAGTCTATCTGAAGCTAGTGTTTAAACTACAAAGCAAATATAAAAAAATAATAATAATAAAAATAAGAATAAATAATTAATTAATTAATTAAAAAAAAGGGGGTCTTTTTTGTTGAAGTTTTAGGTTATCTGAATATAAAAGAAAAAAAAAAAAAGAGGTTGTTTTTTATCTGAAAAATAAAAAAATAAGGGGGGTCTTTTTGGTTAAAAAAAACAAAAAAAAAATAATAATAAATATATACCGTATATATCTGTGTATATATCTGCCTCTGTCTGAGTACATGTCTGTATATTAATATATGTATACCGTATGTACGTGTCTGTGTATATTTTGTTTATATACATGATCACATCTGCACCGTGCATCTATCGCACAATTATAACCATTTTGTGCATCTATCGCACAATCAAGCGTCTACCACATAATCTCAATCCATCGCGCTATCTTGTGCACTTGTCAGGTCTAGGAGACCTTAAATCCTCTAAAGGTGCAATTCCTTTGGTGTTTGTCGTGCCCGAACGACTTCAGGTGGTCTGGTAAAGCCACCTGCCTGTGATTGCAATGAGTTCCTATGAGACCAACTGTGACGGTGGAAACTAGAGTTCGAATGGCAAAGCCTAGAACGCAAAAGGTTTGGAATTTCCGAGACTAAAGTCTGGTTTAAATACCCAGGGGTGTATCCCCAGCTTGAAATCTGTATGGTAGCCCCATAGGTTGAGATAGCGTATATGCACCTCAATTCTGGATACTGAACCAACCTAGTCTGTCACCCCGTTGGAGAATAGGGAAAGTTGTGAATATGATCGGGAAGAAAAAGGGCATCTGTGAAGGTTACCCCTTGTCAGCAAGAAATCATTCTACCATACCTTCTTCCATTCGCGTAAGACGCGTTTGGACTTCGAATTTACCTTCGCTCCTTTCATATGAATGATGCTAGATTTGATGTTTACCTAGTTAAAACCTTCCCCCTTTCCTCTCGTGTGAGACACATTTGGATTGCAAATCGGTTAAAAACAGCAGGTGCACCTGTCTGTTTACACCATGCCACCTCCTCTCGCCTAACACGCGTTTGGAAAGCAAATTCCTCCTCTCGCGTAACACGCGTTTGGAAAGCAAATTCCTCCTCTCGCCTAACACGCGTTTGGAAAGCAAATTCCTCCTCTCGCCTAACACGCGTTTGGAAAGCAAATTCCTCCTCTCGCGTAACACGCGTTTGGAAAGCAAATTCCTCCTCTCGCCTAACACGCGTTTGGAGAGCAAATTCCTCCTCTCGCCTAACACGCGTTTGGAAAGCAAATTCCTCCTCTCGCCTAACACGCGTTTGGAAAGCAAATTCCTCTTCGCGCTTAACACCCGTTTGGAAAGCAAATCCCTCCTCTCGCCTAACACGCGTTTGGAAAGCAAATCCCTCCTCTCGCCTAACACGCGTTTGGAAAGCAAATTCCTCCTCTCGCCTAACACGCGTTTGGAAAGCAAATTCCTCCTCTCGCCTAACACGCGTTTGGAAAGCAAATTCATCCTCTCGCCTAGCACGCGTTTGGAAAGCAAATTCCTCCTCTCCCCTAACACGTGTTTGGAAAGCAAATCCCTCCTCTCGCCTAACACGCGTTTGGAAAGCAAATCCCTCCTCTCGCCTAACATGCGTTTGGAAAGCAAATCCCTCCTCTCGCCTAACACGCGTTTGGAAAGCAAATCCCTCCTCTCTCCTAACACGCGTTTGGAAAACAAATCCCTCCTCTCGCCTAACACGTGTTTGGAAAGCAAATCCCTCCTCTCGCCTAACACGCGTTTGGGAAGCAAATCCCTCCTCTCGCCTAACACGCGTTTGGAAAGCAAATTCCTCCTCTCGCGTACCGCGCATTTGGATCTCAAATACTCCTCTCGCGTATGACAGACGCGTTTGGATCTCAAATACTCCTCTCGCGTATGACAGACGCGCTTGGATCTCAAATACTCCTCTCGCGTATGACAGACGCGCTTGGATCTCAAATACTCCTCTCACGTGAGACGTCACGCGTTTGGATCTCAAATACTCCTCTCGCGTATGACAGACGCGTTTGGATCTCATCATTCAGTGTCACATTATTGTCTTGATTGCATTTCATTGCATGATCATAAGTTATGTTTTGCATTTCATTGCATGATCATAAGTTATGTTTTACATATCATTCTACATCTTGCCCTTGAACTACGCTGGTTTGATTCCTTGCAAAGGGATACGTAGGCAACCTTCTGGTTCAACCACTTATATTTGCACATTTGTTTGTTTGCCCAAGTCTTACGGCCTTGTCAAAAGGGTCGTCTTCGAGTTTTGACATTCACTCACGTCATGAAATGACTTCGAGCTCTGTCAAAGAGGGGCAACTGTAGACACCCCATTTTGACTGGCCCTAAGACTTGGCGCTTTCTTTTGATTACCCGATGATGACAATTAGAATGTGTTTCTCGCAAAATTCTCAGTAAAAGAGATGAAATTTAAACTTTAATCCCAACCTTCACCATTATGGCCAAATTATTTTAAAATATTGAATATTTCATTAATTTGGTATTTTTGTAACTTTTCATAATTTTATGTGTTTGTTCATATTTTTGGTCTATTTTATATAAAAGAAAATAATAAAACAAATTATGTTATGTGTTTAAAATTATTATATTATATGTTTAGTATTTTGGTATAAATTATATATTTTAGATATTTTATATATTATATTATATATTATATTATATTATATTATATATATTATAAAATAAAAATAATATAATAATACATGTCGGCAGCCGACATTTGCATCAGCGCACATAATATATATATATTATTATTATTATATTATTATTATTATTATATTATTATATTTTGCCTATATAAGGCAGGAGGCATTCAAAGAGATGAGAGGCTGAGAGGAGAGTTTAGAGAGAATTCTGAGGGGATTTTGGGAGAGGAAAGACTCAGTAAGTTTGAGAGGGAATTCTTTAGGGAGAGAGGGAAAATAAAATATTTTCTTTAATATTTTTATTTTCATTTCATCAATACACCATTCAAAAAACAACCACTAAAGTTGTAATTTTAAAATTTGAACTGAGAATTGAGAACATAATCCACAGACTTGAGACTAGTCAAAAGAAAGTTTGTGACTCAGAAAATTCATCATTTCCCCATAAGGTGAGTTTTTATAAATTGTCATTTAATTTAAAAATGTGATATAATTTGTTTAAATACTTTATTTACTTCGTTTTATAACTATTTTTTTTTTTTTATTATCGCTTTAATGAGATGGCTACACCACTGCACCACCTACATATCTGCTATAATTTAAATATTGTATATAAATTGTTGTAATTTATTACTTTAAATAAATATCCCGGTGGTGAATAGTAATCTCCGGCGGTGAATAGCACCTCCGGCAGTGAATAGTAACCCCGACGGTGAATAGTACCTAATTATAACTTTTTTTTATCGCTTTAATGGGATGGCTGCACCACCTACATATCTGCTGTAATTTAAATATTACATATAAATTGTTGTAATTTATTACTTTAAATAAATATCCCGGCGGTGAATAGTAACCCCGACGGTGAATAGTACCTAATTATAACTTTTTTTTATCGCTTTAATGGGATGGCTGCACCATTGCACCACCTACATATCTGATGTAATTTAAATATTGTATATAAATTGTTGTAATTTATTACTTTAAATAAATATCCCGGCGGTGAATAGTAACCTCCGGCGGTGCATAGCACCTCCGGCGGTGAATAGTAACCCCGACAGTGAATAGTACCTAATTATAACTTTTTTTTTATCGCTTTAATGGAATGGCTGCACCACTGCACCACCTACATATCTGCTGTAATTTAAATATTGTATATAAATTGTTGTAATTTATTACTTTAAATAAATATCCCGGCGGTGAATAGTAACCTCCGGCGGTAAATAGCACCTCCGGCGGTGAATAGTAACCCCAACGGTGAATAGTACCTAATTTGTTTAAATACTTTATTTACCTCGTTTTATAACTTTTTTTTATCGCTTTAATGGGATGGCTGCACCACTGCACCACCCACATATCTGTTGTAATTTAAATATTGTATATAAATTGTTGTAATTTATTACTTTAAATAATCTATCCCGGCGGTGAATAGTAACCTCCGGCGGTGAATAGTAATCCCGACAATGAATAGTACTTCCAGCGGTGAATAGTAATCCCGGCTATTTAATTTTGCTCGCTTTATTATATGCTATTTAGGGGGCTGTTTAATTTATTTCAACGATTTATGTTTTAAATATCAAGTTTGTTTGTACTAACCAATTAATCAATTTCGCATAATCATCTCTGCAACCTCTCTCCATTCTTTGCTTATTTGGATTAAAAAGTTATAAAAAATTAAGATTGTGATTTAAGTATAAGAAAGGAACTCTTCCATGTTTAATGGTTTAATCTCTTAGGAGGTTCATTACCAAAGGTATAAAACGTTCTATGCTTAATGGTTTAATCTCTTTGGAGATTCATTACCAACGGCATAAAACGTTTTATACTTAAGAGATTCATTACCAAAAGTATACAACGTTCTATGCTTACTGATTTAATCTCTTAGGGGATTTACCATCAAAAGCATAAAACGTTCTATACTTAACGGTTTAAATTCTTTGGAGGTTCACTACCCCAAATGTATACAAGTTCTTATACTAAAGCACAATCTTTCATTTTTCATTTCTCTTTATTCATCAGTGTGTTGACTTTTAAGGGACTAATTGACCCTTGGAAATCACCAAGGAAAGTGTCATTATCACTTGTCATCAAGTTTGGATTTTAAGTCATTATCACTCAAGTTTGGGTTTTTCTAAGTCATTATTACTCTTTTGAGTTTGACTAGTCCTTGTTGCACATCTTGAGTTTGACTTGAAATCCCTAACTTGTAAATAAGTTTGACTCTTCCTTTGTAATTTCCCCCGAAGAATTTATCACCTGTTTGTTTACTGTTAAAGGATTAATTGACCATTGGAAATCGCCAAGGAAAGTGTCATTATCACTTATCATCAAGTTTGGATTTCAAGTCCTTATCGCTCAAGTTTGGGTTTTTCTAAGTCATTATTACTCTTTTGAGTTTGACTAGTCCTTGTTCTACATCTTGAGTTTGACTTGAAATCCCTAACTTGTAAATAAGTTTGACTCTTCCTTTGTGATTTCCTCTGAAGAAAATAAGGTTTATTCGGGTTAAGTCGACACTGATTTTCCTTTATTGCATTTCAGACTTAGTGGATGTAAATATCACTTTTACACAAACAGGAGAAAAGATAAAGAAATGGACAGGTAATAAAAAAGGCTAATAAAATTGGTTAAAATTGGATTACAACCAACATAAAGAACCAATATGATTAATTGAATTCGGTCGGACATTATACCGAATTTATTGTGTCAAGGCTTGCCTTACATTAATTATTGTAATAAATTAGACAGCCCCTTTCATTTATTATTTATTCGGTTTTGTAATAATTATTTATTCAGACACTTGGACATTCGGACCCTCCTTCGTGAGGACAAATATGTAATAAGTTGTATGTCTTCCAACCCCTATTCTTTCTCCCTTTTATTTCACTGCTTATGATGGTTAGATTAGGGACATCATGTTTAATCTAGTATTTTCCATGATTTGCATCCATCTGTTTGCATGCATAAAAGTTCGGCTCATCATATTATTCAAATGTCAAATTCAAACTTTTTGCTTGAATACATGCTCTATCACATGCCTTGAATTGACTCGCATGCCATGCTAGTAGCCGAGCTTATTACTTGTACATTGTATGTGTTGCATTAGCCATATCGCATTAATTAGGATCATACATTTTTTCCAACTATTTACTTTCTTTTGACTCGCCTTCGAACATAAGGTAAGTTTTTATGCTTTAGCATATTGCATAAGTGTGATTGCTGTCATATCAAACATACTACCATGAGGCTAAATGCTTACTTGATATACCTGTTTGAATGCCTGTGGATGAAGGCTAATCACTTAAATTGGGATACTTTGATTCATGTATATATGACATCACCATTTTCAGTGATACATATTCAAAACATTTCTTTCAAAACAAACATAGAATCAAACGTTCCAACTTTTTGTGAAATTAGTCTATACTTGTATGTTACATATAGAACAAGAGCATATATTGTACATAAAAACCATATCATGATTAGTAGAGGCCGATCTTTGATCGGGTGAGTGGGGTGTTCAATTATTGACATTCCCTTCTCATACCTAAGTTCCCGAACCAAGACACTTCGGTAACGACGGACTAATGGCCTTTGGCACGAGTCATGGGTTTCCTAAATTTCCCAAAAATAAATATTTAGGTGGCGACTCTGATATCTAGCAAAGCAGTCCATTTTTGGCATTTGATTCAAACATCGATTTTCTAAAAACAATTGCCGGATTTGGACTCTTTTTGTGTTTCCACTGTTTCACATTGCACTTGTGAAATCAGATTCAGAACCAAAACACAAGTGGAGTCCGAACTGTACGGGCTATTTCATACTTCCGAAAAGGGGCGTGAAAAGCCGAGCTACACCCCCAACTTGTTCCAAACACAACAATAACTCCTAAACAACCAAACTCAACTATCAACAAGGTGAAAATGAAATGAACAATAGTTAAGGATATGGATTCCCATATTCAAAAGCAAGAAATGGGTCGGGTTTAAACCGGAATCGTTGTAATAAGTACTCACTCAACAAGTCTCTCTCTTTGCTCTTTAGGGATAAAAGGATGGTGTTGTTAACCTTTCTCTCCTCTCTATTTC
Source organism: Camellia oleifera (assembly GCA_022316695.1). NCBI lineage: Eukaryota > Viridiplantae > Streptophyta > Magnoliopsida > Ericales > Theaceae > Camellia > Camellia oleifera. The sequence continues at coordinate 63,309,356 of CM039306.1, forward strand.
TTCAATTTCTATTTCTACCATCATACTAGCCACTACTGCTCCTCTTTTCTCTATCATCGGCTTGCCACCGGGAAGGTTTTCAGATTTATACTCAGTTCTGATTCATGATCGAGATACGATGCTATTAAACACATTGTTGTATGCTAGATGATCATCTTAGATCTATAATGTTTTATTTTATAATGTAGAGACGGAGATTAAGGTAACAAAGCTACTAGTTGCGACGATGAATGGATCGTGAAGGTGATTGGTATTGTTTGTCTGGTAGTGATCATTTTGTTTTGTTTTTGTTTTTGTTTTTGTTTTTTTTGTTGTTGCGATAATATCTCTCTTTGTAGAGGTTTTCTCATTTCCTAGAAGTTTTCTCCTTCTTGCGTGGAGGTTTGTTTTTCTCCTTATGTGGAGACGCATATCCTCTATGCGTGGAGGTTCTTATTATTTCTTTTGGGATATATTTTGTACTCCGATGTACTTTAGCGGATGACTTATTGCCAGATGTGCAATATATTAAACCTTGTGCTTTTCTCTCGAAAAAAAAACCTTATTCAATGTTTTTTTTTCCTTTGAAAAATAAATGTATCATTTTTGACAAGGAACCAACCATATTATATAGAATATATCTCCCAAACTATACATCGATGATCAATTTAATCTCTGTACTTCTTATAGTTTCAATTTTACACCTAAACTATTTGATTTTGAATCAATTTCACCCCTATCATGGCCATTTATAATCAAATGGAAGTTGTTGACGTGTCATCAAAATTTTGTTTGAAATTTTATTTTGCCCCCCAAACTATCTCAAAAATATCAATTAGACACGGGATCTAATTGATATTTTGGGAATAGTTTGGGAGTAAACTAAAATCTCAAATGAAGACAGTAGCAAGTGTCATCTAATTATAAACTGTTACTAACAACATGGGTGAAATTGATCCAAAATTAAATTATGTAGGTGTAAAATTGAAATTATAAGAAGTATAGAGGTTAAATTGATCATCGAAATATAGTTTGGGGGGCAAAATAAAATTTCCTCTATTATATATGACTAGGTAAAGTCTGGGTCAGGGGCGCCTAGACTTTGTGGGGTCTCAAGGTGAATTTAAAAAAAAGAGGATCCTTATACATATTTAAGGGAAAAAAAGGTTGCTTAATCTATTTTTTTTGAACTTGTATTGAGACAAAATTTGCTTGCATATATAAATACTAAAATTAGTAGTTTTTACTAATGCTATGCACAAAAATTATTTAAAATATTAGGTGATAAGTCCAATTTGAAAATATTGTGTATTTGTGAATAATTTGATTATGATTTATCTTTCACAATAATTATAATATGGGTTAATTACTTGAAAGTTCTATTAGTAAGGTTCATGTTCCATAAAGTTCTCATTCTTTTTTTAACTAATATAGTTCTATTTTCAAAATATTTATGTATATATGACTATTTTATCTTTATTAAAAAGTGAAAGAAATTGAGAAACGTCAATTTATTGAGTGTTAACAAAAATTATTAGGTGTTACAAGTATACCACATGACTATGTTATCTATCAATCACCAAACATTATACCTCATGTCCCAATACAAAATTGTGAGCCCCAGTTTCTCCCCCAATCACAAATTCTTTAGTAATCACCTAACCATGCCTCAAAAATACTAAATATTTTCTCTCATTCAAGTGATACTGTGTATGTGGCATTTTACTTTTGTTTTTTATTTTTTTGTTTCAAAGCTTAATTTCATAATTTTTATTACACACATTTATTTTTAATAAAATTTATACTTTTGGAGTCTACACAATGAGATCTATCAAACAAGACCAATATTGAATACAAAATTTTATAAAAATAAAATATTAATTTTTTAGCTATACAAAACTAACAATTTCTCAATTTGCAAAGCTATCTAGTAAAATGGAGAAATTTCTTAATTTATTTTAGTATTAATTGAGAATATTCTCAAATTTTGAAAATTTTCTCAATTTTTTTTGAGTTTTAAAACTGGGTCAATTTTTTTCAGTTTTAAACTAAGAATATTCTCAGTTTTAAACCTAGAAAAAATTTAAAAAAATTATACCAAAAAAATATTGCTAATTAAGTAAGTTATGAAAAATTACTATTAAAAATGGTTTAAATTGTAAATTTATAACAAAAAAATGTATTTTTTATTTTTATATAATTTGTATTTTATATTAATTTGATTTGATAGATTTTGTTGTGTTAATTCTAGAAATATAAATTTTATAAAAAAAAATGTATATTGTAAAAATTATGATGATTTGAAATTTAAAAAATCAAAATAAATGTCATATCACCATACTTTTTTATTTTTTATTTTTTATAAACAATTACAAATGATCAACAACCATTATTTGAAGGGTAATTTCATTGATTAAAAATTAATGAGATTTGAAGGAGTAAAAAATCTTATCTAAGACTCAATGGAGTATAAGTTCATAAAATGGGACTTGTGTATAAATGTCCCTTATAATATTTTATTTTCTGATTAATTTCATATGATTTTAGAATTGATATAATTATAGTTACTGAGATAGACATAAATTATAATTATTGAAATGGATTTTGGACATTTTCGATGGATAACATTATTAATTAATGGGGCCTCATTTATTAACATTTCAGTTTACAAAAAATAAGAAATAAGGTTTCATTTATTTTTATTTTTATTTTTTTTAAAAAACTTGTTTGGTTTATAAAAATGTTTTGAAAAGCAAATAAAAAAAATCGAGAAATATATTTTATGAGTTGCCAAATTTGGTGGCCGGAAATGGAGGGTGGATAGATGTGGTGTTTAATAGTGGCGAGTAGCTAAAAATGTCCGCTGGATTTAGTTTGGAGGACAAGAGCTGGCCAGAAGGATGTCAAAAGGTGGTCGAAGATCACGATGATGACTGCCCACCTGCTGAAGACTCGTCGGAAGTTAGCTGGAGCTCACCACCCACTAGCGACGAGGGGAGGTTGTGGTTGGTGGTAATGGCAGTGGTTGGTGGCCAAAAGTGGTGAATAAGAGAAGAAAGTGAATACTTGTTTTAAAAACAAGTAAAAACAACTTTTTTGTGTTTTTAAAAATTTTGAAAACTTTGTAATCAAATTTTTTTTTTTTTTTTCAAAACGAAAATAATATACCAAACAAGTTTTTGTTTTTAATTGTTCAAAAAAAAAAAAGTAAATCAAAACAAAAACTGAAAAAAAGAAACAAAAATATTAACAAATGACCCATAATAAATCATATATCCATGATTTATGGATCATTTAGTCCCATAAATAATCTTTCAAACCCATAAATCTTATCTCACATTAAAATATCTCAAATGAAACATACATTTGGAAATATAATAAGATAGTAGTGAAAACGCTAAAATGATATCCCATTATCACATTTTAAGAATGACACAATTGATAAAAATTTAATAAGACAATAATGCACAAATATCCCACTGTCATATTTTAAGAAGAAAGACATATTTGGCAAAAGTTTAATATGACATTAGTACATCTATTAGAATAATGTTTCCTTGTCATATTTTAATAATGACATATTTGGCAACAAATGTCTTCTTCTCACATTTAAGAAAATTCATTGTCACATTCGACAAAAGTTTAAAAAGATAATAGTGCATACATTAGAATAATGTCACATTTAAAAATGAGGTTCTCTCTTCTCTAAAGCCTTCTCCCATATCATTGTGGGTGTTCTTCCTCTTCAAATCTAGCTTCTAACAGTGTCCAAAGTACGGAGGCGGTGGTGGCAGAGTTAGACAGGAGTGACGGGGCGTGGATTTTGATGCAGATCTTGCTTGGTTTGATGTAGATCTAGGTTTTTAAACTACATTATGAGAAAATTGTTAGTTTTCCCTGGATCGTAGTTGTTTTTTGGCAGATTTGTTGTTTTTTGTTCTTGTTTTGTTGTATGATTATTTGTTTGGCCCTTTAGGATCTTGTTGTTTTTCTTTTGTTGATCTACATGTTGTTTACTTTTTTAATATAACTGTTTTTCATGTTTTCAAAAAAAGAAAAAAAGGACATATTTCACAAAAGTTTAATAAGACGATAGTGCACAAATGATCACATTTGTTGTTTCCATGAAATATAGTGAAATGACCTCACAGTATACCTTCATATTCAATAGGACTTAATAGTCTATAAGGAAATTGAAAGAACTTTCCGATGCATACTTTTTTAGAATGAAACTTTTGGCAAATTCTCCGTAATTTATTCAAACTTTTTTTACAACGTAGTTGATTGACTATAAAATTTGATTAACTTCAACTTTAAAGAAATTATTTATCAAGAGGCAATTCTAACTAATATAGTCGACAATCTTTTATAAACAATCCACACATTTAGCAAATAACCATCCATTATTATTAAATAATTCATCACTTCAATTATTAAAAAAAATAGTGAAATTTCATTTTTAAATTACTACAGTAAAGCAATATTTGGTTCAACAAAATGAAATTGAACCAAAAAGAATTGTCGTTCCTTAGCCTCTCACAATGATGAACAATAATTTTGTTTATAATATATTTTTTGATCATTTTTTTAGTGAATTGAACGTGAAAATAAATATTATAATGGAATGATTATTTCATTCCAATTCATTTCAATTAACTGTACCTAACATTATTTCATTCCAGTTCATTTCAATTAATTGTACCTAACATAAGAACTAAATCATTTGGGAGCACTATTTTTTAAACAGAATTCAAAGGCTAATGCCTTTCTGGCCTCACCTCAAGGTCGGCCCTGGTCTGGGTGTTTGCATGGTGCAAGAAATAATGGATGCACAAAGCTAAACTAAGTATAGTTCCAAAAATAAAATAAAATAAATAAATAAATAAAGCTAACCCAAATAGATATTTATGTGATTTTTTTTTTTCTTTCATTTGTAGAAGATATATTATGAATAAGGAAAATTTTATTTTATCCCCTTATGAATTGCTCAATATACGAATTATCACCCTATCAAATTAGACAATTAACCACACATTCACGAGAATATAAAAATTCAACGATCACAAGAGAAAATCTCATCAATCCAAACATCCAACTATGAAAAATTGTCTAACATATATACACCAACATATGGCAAACATAATAAATAAAAAAACGAGACTCAAAATAAAATGGAAAGACGTACATGTAGTTTAAACGAGTCAAATCCGAAAGCTTCTTAATTAATGACATAATTCATCAAAATCTGGATCTGACAAGTACCCATTGGATCCTCCGTCAAATTTGAAGTAAGATCATCATCAATATTTGACGGAAAAAGGCTCAACCCACCAATTGTCAAGTAACCATCAACAGAGAACACGTTACAACAATAAAGGTCAATCACACAGGTTACTCAGCACTAATCCCGAAATGATTCTCCCAAGCCTCCTGTATTTGTAATGCTGAATCGAGGCTACTTACCACAATGTCTATCGAGGGTCGCTGGTTGGCCTGATCAAGTAGACAACCAAATGCAATATTGACAAATTTCTTCAAGCATTTTGGTGCTATTTTCCCTAGCAGATTTGGATCAATGACTTGATGAAAGGTTTTGGCCATCATGAACCGACAGACGAATGACTTACAGCCTAGCTTATCCAGTGGCTTCTTAGCAGATAATACTGAGAACAACACCATACCAAATGAATATACATCAGTATTTGTTGTCAATTTTTCATCCACAGAGAACTCTGGTGCGACATATCCAATACCACCGCGAGGCTGGAAACGTATTGTTACAAACTTCATGACGTCATACACTAATTCGGAATATCCAAAATGAAAAAGTTTTGCAACCCAAGTCTTGTCCAACAGAATATTAGCTGGATTTATGTCACCGTGGATGACACTTGGCTTCGCATTCTCATGGAGATGTAGTCCTTGTGCTGCACCAATGCAAATCTTGAGACGCCTTTTCCACGGAAGTGAGGTTTTTGTGTTGAATAAATGATCTTCCAAGGACCCATTCTCCATGTAATCATATACGCCAATTAACTCTCGTTCCACAGTGCAAAATCCAATCAAAGAGACTATGTGGGGGTGATTCTCGAGCAGGGAGTGTGCCTCAATGTTGGAAAATGCCCAAAAACTCCCGAACCTGTTGATCATAACATTACTAGTTTTCCCATCCATGCAACCTCTGTACACCATGTTCAGCATATCTTCTTTTATCAAAAGTCCCCCATTGAAATCATTTGTAGCCGCTCGAATCTGGGCAAGTGAAAAATGACGGGGTGGTCGGGTAACACCATCTGAAAGTGGTTCACAAAACAAATTCTCCGACGGTCCACAGTTAGAACCGTTGTCCCTTTTCTCCCTCCACGAAAGATTCATATGTTTTGGCACAATTCCAATACCCTTAAACACCTTTCCAATTATTCCTTCCCGCCTTCCTTTACGTTGTGACACCAATGCAAGATCAAGAGTCCCCACCACTTCAGCGATTGCAGGCCTTTCATTTGGACCATTATGTAAACAATTGCGGACAACTTCGACAAAGTACTTTAGACTCTGTGGTGTTATTTGTCCAATCAATGAGGTATCAATGATTCGATCAACCATTTCTTCTTTAATGTGTTGGTAACATGGGTTGAATTGCTTGTAGTGCCTTTGGACAGTCCAAAATCTGAAATCTTTGCCACCCAATTTTCATCTAACAGAATGTTTGTCGTCTTCACATCTCGGTGTATGAAACTTTGATCGGTACCAGTATGAAGGTAGTCTAACTCTTGTGCTGCACAGATGCAAATGTTGAGCCTTTGGTTCCATGTGAGATGAAAAGTAGTAATTTCATTTTGGTTTCTACTTCTATTATAGAGATGATCGGCTAGGGTCCGAAGAGCCATATATTCATAAACAAGGATAATTTCTTGGCAGTCGTTGCATTGGCCGATCAGAGCAACAAGATGAGTGTGTCGGAGCTTAGATAACATCTTGACCACATTCCAGAACTCCTCTGCTCCTTGATTGAACTCTGCATTCAACCGCTTTATGGGAACAGCAGTAGCACCGTTGTCGATGAACCCCTTATATACCTTACCAAATCCGCCAATCCGAATAACTAATTTTTCATTAAAATTGTTGGTCATTGATTGTATCTCAGCTAGTGAAAAGCAACGGCATGAGTACTCAGATTCAATCACAACGCTTGAAATTGCATCATCAGCACTTAAACCAGACACATCTTTGACATTTGGGAGCCAAAATATATGAAAGAATATACCAGTAACACTGAAGATGATAAAACAAAGATGAGTTTTTGAGAGATGAGAAAGAAACAATGAGTGGTCTCTGATTGAAAAAGGGGTTAATCTAAACCACTAATTTTGGTGCTCTAATGAAGCACTAATGACATGGCAATGAATAAAAAAAATAAAATAAAAACAAATCAAAACCAAAACAGGGAGCCCACTGCCAACTCATTAGAGCTACATTTAGAGCTCAAAAATTAAAACTCCAAAGCATTTTTCTTTAATCTAAGTCGCGGTCAATGTAGCACACCACCGACGACTTGACTTAGCTGATAGAGTTCAACACTCGGTGTGTGTGGTGTGTGATTTCAGTGTGGAACCATCAACGAATTAGGATCCCCTCCTTACATTATTTCTTACTTGCAGGGTCATTAGGCCCACTTTTAGACCCAATTTTGATAATCCGAACCGTACATATTTTAAGATTTATTCAATATATCATACCTGTAAAAAATCAAGTTGATCGGATATCAGAAAGCATGTATTCGGAAAAATCAAACTAAAAACTATTTTTTAAAAGAATTTAATAAACAATTTTCTGAACATATACTTTCTGATATCCGATCAATTTGATTTTTTACAGATATGATATACTGAATAAATCTTAAAATATGAATGGTTCGAATTATCAAAATTGAGCCTAAAAGTGGATCCGAAAGTCTTGCAAGTAGAAAATGCAACCAGGGAGTGCAAGGAGGGGATAGTGACTCCCCCCACCAACAACCTTACAGCGTGATTATGGGGCCTTGTGAAACCGTGTTAACCTTCACAATTGGGCACTGGCATGGCTTTTAGGAGTAGCTGTTTGTTTAGTTTAAATTTTTTTAAATAATTTTTTTAATTTTAGTTCGTACTATTTTGTTATGAGGGCTCGAGTTATAAATTTAGTTTTTAATTTTATTTAGAAATACTTTCATGTTCTAAATTTTTAAGGAAAAATTACAGCGCGGTAAGAAAAATTTAAAAAAATTACAAAAACATAGAGAGTACAAGCGATTTTGTGATGGGATAGAAGTGAAATATTGTGGGTGCAAATAATATTTGTGTTAAAAAAGAAATGAAAAAACCTATGTGCCGTTGGGATGTAATTCCCCTAATTTTTTAAGGCCAGTACGACATATTTTTTGTTAAACAAATTTATTTTGTATTAGAAAAATTTAAAATCTCATAATTTGAGTTTTATAGATTCGCCTTTAATAAAATTCATATATGTATATTCATTTCTTTTTATATTTTTTAAATAAGATTAATACTAAATATAAAATTAAAAAAAAAAAAAGTGAATAAAATGATTTTTCGATCAGTCAAAACAGTAAAGTAGGATTTTTTGCGAAAGTAAATGCTCATCCAACAAAAATTGTTACCCAATAAATTGCTGAATTGCTTGTAGTGCCATTGGACAGCCTAAAATTTGAAATCTTGCCTACCCAATTCTCATCCAACAAAATGTCTGTGGTATTCACATCTCGGTGTGTAACGCTCCGAAATAAATGCAGTAAATCATCCAACACGATAAGTAAAGACAGAATGAATCAGAGCATAGGGTTCTTCTATTACATGAGATTCGATTATACAAAAGAATGACATGCGATTATACATTCACAAACCTATCTCTGAATCTATAGCATATATCCTTACATGACATGAGAACCGAAAAACAAACAAATAATAGATGCTCTGCGGCTTACAACTTTCCAAGATGGTTTTTAGTTATAACAAAGTGGACTTTTAGATCCAATACATTTCTAGCCCTTGACTATACAAAATGAATACAATCAAAAGAGAAGCTCTGAAATGTTTTTCCTGTATAAGGTGAGCCAAAGCCCAGTAAAGATAATCTAACACAATATATGAATCTTAATAAAGATATAAGTATGATGTACATTTACAATGCCCGAAATAAAATCATTTATAATTCTTCCACAAAACCATTCTATGCCAAGCTTTATGTCTTAATTCATTTTAATCAATTCATGAATCGTTTTTCCACTTCATTCAGACAACCAAACCGAGGATATCACTTAGTGGGTCTCTAACCAACACAACTGTTATACAAACACTTCCATTTGCCATTTTACGGATATTTCGTCCGCAGAAATTGGCACCCATGTATACGCGCGGTTTTCGGGATTTTCACACTAAACACACAGGCCAACTTAATTCAATAGAGTCCATTCCCTTTCTTCTTCCAAACATCATACAGTTACAATATATTAAAACATAATCATATTCAATGACAACAGACAAGAGATTAGTTTCAATTTACATAATCCTCATACGATTTCTACAACAATCATAGCTATCCTCCACAGATAGCCCAAAACAGATATTTCTAAACAGATGTGCAATCTCTAAGACAAATAAATTATCTAAATTTCCATAGGTAAGAGATAATACATATCCAACTCCGCCATTTATATAAACATTCACTCAATTTCACATTTTCAATACCAATTCCATTTATTTATACAAAATAAATAATCAAAACATTTTAGGGCAAAACTTCATTTTCTTTGCTATTACATCCCAAATATCAAAATCAACCATTCTATCACAACACAACCTCATAATTACTCCCATAACCATTTTCAATACATTCATTTGAAAAACCTTCCTTTCATTTTAAGCCAAAACTCTAGATTTGCCCAAAATCCTCCAAGATTTCAATAATGTTTATATAATAACAAATAATTAAGTTAAAAATCATAGAAGAGTGTAGAAAATCACTACCTCAAACTTCGAAGACCAAGGGAGCAATGGAGGAACTTCAAATACGTCGAAGCCAAGTTTTGTTCGAACCAAAATAGTGCTCTTGAGATGCTCTACCTTTTTTCCAAAGACATTAGGGTAGAGAAACCAACAGATCTAGGTATTTTAGAAGAGAGAATGTGAGTTTTAGAGAGAGAGAGAGACTCTAGATCTAGGGCTTTTGTAAAGTTTAGAGAGACTGAGATGTGTGAAAAAGTGATACAAAATGACCTTTTTACGAACGGATATACTCACAGTCCGCTCAAGCGCGAGAAGTGATACTCAAGCGCAAAATGCACACATCCAATAGTTTTGCAAACATCAAACCAACACTCAAGCTAAGGCCGCTCAAGGTAAGACCACTTAAGTGTAGAAAACATAACTCGAGCGTAGAATACACTCTTCCAGTAGTTTTGCAGACCTGCAAAAGTATTGAGAGTTCATAAGGCCCGTTCGAGTGTAAGAAGTGCCGCTTGAGCGGAATAAAATTTTGGGCAACAAAAGTTTGAAAACCAAGTAACCAACCTGTTTCAAACGCAACCACTACAATCCGATAGCCAAATTCAAGGAAGTATAAGGGAAGTAAGACATGAACACAATACAAAACCATGAAACCCAAGTCCAGAATACAAAATAGGTCAGGTCTAAACCAGAATCGTTATACGGTGTATGAAACTTTGGTGAGTACCAGTATGAAGGTAGTCTAACCCTCATGCTGCACCGATGCAAATGTTGAGCCTTCGTTCCCATGTGAGATGAAAAGTACAGTTTGGTTTCTACTTCTTTTATAGAGATGATAGGCTAGGGTCCCATGAGCCATATATTCGTAAACAATGATCATTTCTTGGCAGTCACTGCATTGGCCGATCAGAGCAACAAAATGAATATGTCGGGGCTTAGATAACATCTTCACCTCATTCCATAACTCCACCGCGACTTGATTAGATTCCATGTTCAACCACTTTATGGCAACAATTGTAGCACCATTGTCAATGAACCCTTTATATACCTTACCAAATCCACCAACCCCAATAACTAATTCTTCATTAAAGTTGTTCATTGTTGATTGTATCTCAGCTAGTGAAAAGCAACAACAAGAAGCCTCCGATTCAATCACAACACTTGTAATCGCATCCTCACTGTCTAAGCCTGACATATCTTAAGCTTTAGGGGATATATATATATATATATCAAAGAATGTGGCAGTTACACTAAATTCAGGTCTGTTCAAAGATGAGTTTTCAGAAATGAGAAAGACAAAGTGTTCTCTAGTTGAAACTGTATTAATCAATCAAACTGCTCTCTGCTATCTTTTTGAAACATTGACTTGTGACTTTGTTTGGTTTGAGTTTTCTAAATTTATTTTTTTTTTAAATTGAAATCTTTTGTTTTTGCGTTTTATTTATTTATTTTTTTAATATTTTAAATATTTTTTTTAAAAATTTTTAGATACACTTAACATAAATTTACTTAAAAAGTTCAATATTTGTGAATTTTTGTTAAACAAATTCACTAAATACTAAAAATATATTTTAAAAAATCAAACATTTAGTACATTTTTTTTGTATTCTTGTGTATTTATTGATTTTTTAAAATATTTTTTTTTTATAAATATTTACTTTCTAGATAAATCTAAGTATGGCGCATCTAAAAAAGTAAACCATTGCTTAAAATTTTAAAAAATATTCACTAAAAACTAAAAAAACATGAAAAATAAAAAATTTAACTTTCAAAAAATTGAATTTGGAAAATTAAAACCAAATACAGTGATATTTTGTCGAGTATGATTTGTGTTGCATCCTTCTAGCAGTGATTTTTAATGTAGAATAAAAATTATTGATGTATTATTGTTATTGTGGAGGGTAAAAACATTGACCCAAAGCCCAAGAGAATTGATATCCGTCTCAAAGCATTTTAACCCAGCCAAGGCAAGCTCCAAATAGGGGCTAGGCCCAAATCCTTGGTAGGTCCATCTTAAAAGGAACAAAGTCACGTGATAGAAGGTTTGAACAAGATCTCTTTCTGAGAAGAGATCCGCAACACAAAGGAAAGCCCTTGGATCAGTTGGTAATCAACGACGAAGATCAGAATTGACAGAAATGAGGATATGGGATCAGCATATCCTGACAACGTGATCATTCGATAAGAGAGATCCGACGTTCAAAGATGAGAGTCCATGTTCGAAATAAATCTGGGCCATCCAAAATAAAACAACTCTGACAATGGCAGATCAAGATAACTTGCCCACCTGCCCGACTAGTGTCTGGAGGCATAAAATCAAGATAACTTGCCCACCTGCCCGACTAGTGTCTGGAGGCATAAAATATCATTGGATCAAGGCAGTTATCCAATGGCAAAAATGCAAGGTATCTACACTATAAAAAGGATAGCCAAGAATAACAAAAGGGGCAAGCAAAAAATATAGCGATCCTGGTTTTGACCCGACTCTCGTGATGTTCCGGACTCGGGTTTAATGTCTTCGTGTTGTTGTTTATCTCCTTCTTCCCTTGTATACCTTTGAAATTGGCCTTTGGGTGTATTTGGAACAGGTTGGTCACTTAGTTTTCAAACTTTGTGTTGTCCAGATTTTTGGTCTTCCGCTTGAGCGGCCATTCTTGCGCTCGAGCGAGATATGTAAATTTTGGTCCTCCGCTCGAGCGGACTTTCTTGTGCTCGAGCGGGAGTTGCAAACCTTCAGTACTTTGCATGTTTGAAAAGTGCTGGAGGTGTGTCTTTTACGCTCGAGTGGCGTTTCCCACGCTCAAGCTGTTGGGCACTCAAGCGTCGTTTCTTGAGCTCAAGTGGTTGATCTATTGTCTATAAAAGTTATGGAGGTGTGTGTTCTATGCTAGAGTGGGCCTCTTCTTGCGCTCGAGCGGAACAAAAGTTTACGTCTGACGCTCGAGTGTCAAACTAGGGGTGAACATGGTCCGGATTGGACCAGATAGAGGTAAAACCAGGACCAATCCGTTATTTACAGTTCCTCAAAAATTGGAATCAATCCAATCCGTTTAAATCATGGAACCAATCCGAACCAATCCATTTAAATACGGATTGGATTGGTTTAGGACCACGGATTCACATAATTAAATAACAAAAAAATACATATATAACACTTTAATTTCATAAAAACATAAACATAGCGCTATATTAGTTCCACAATAGCAACATGTCTTTCTATAATAGCGACATACTGTTCTAGAATTTAAACAACTATAAGAAAATTGGTTTCACCATAAGTATTTTGACCATTACAAATTAAAACTAAAAACTAACAAACAAAAGTAATAAAAGAAGATATGATGCGGGTTTAGGTTTGAGTTTAGTTTTATATGGAATAAGAGAAGATACTATGGAGGAGTATGTATAATAAAAATATAGACTATTTGTATACGGTCCGGATCGGTTCCAATCCGGAACTGTGGGGTTCAATCCGGAACCAATCCGTGGACTACGGATTTTTAATTTTTCAATCCGGAACCAAACCACGGATTCAAAAAACCAACCCAAACCTATCGAATTGGATTGGACTGGATCGAATTACGGATTTCACGGATTCTTTGCTCAGCCCTATGTCAAACTCTCCGCTCGAGCGGACTGCGCGTATATCAGATCACGAAAAGCACTTTTTACATCACTTTTTCATATATTTTCACCCAAAACCCTAAAGTTAAGAGTCTCTCTCTAAAACTCACATTCTCTCTACATTTTGACCTAGATTCTTTGAGCTCTACACCCTTGTGCCTTCATTAAAGAAGTGGAACTCCTCAAGCTCTTCACTTTGATCCGAGTAAAAGTTGGTTTCGTCACTTTTGAAGTTCCATCCTTGCTTGGCTCATCTTCTCTGTTTGAGATAGGGATATTCTACATCTTAATATGGTTTTTAACCGAGGTATTTGTTGTTATATATAAATGGTGGAATTTGGGAGGATTTGAGTAAAGCTAGGGTTTGGGTTCAAAATTGATAGAGGGGTTTTCCATGTTGGTTTACAAAATAGGTATGGGGCTTCGTATATGAAGTTTTCTAGTATTAAAATGGTGAGATTTGACCTTAGGGTTGATATTTGAAAAAGGAGGGAAGTGTGCCCTAGTTTGTGTGAATTAATTATTTCGCATAAATGATGAAATTGGTATAGGAAATATGAAATTGGAAGGATGTATGAATGAATGGTGTAGTTGGATTTGTTAAATGACTCACCTATGGAAATTTGATAAATTATCTGTTTAAAAGATTATATATCTGTTTAGAAATAACTGTTTTGGGCTACCGGTGGAGGATAACTATGATTGTTGTAGAAATTGCATGAGAATTAGGTAAATTAAAATTAATCATTTAAGTTGTGTCATTGAATATGACGGTATGACTAAGGCCTTGAATATGTGCTATGGATAGTCATTGTTTATGATGATGCTTGTAAATGCATTGTATATGTATTCGTTTTAGGAGAAGAAAGGGGACGTACTCCATTGCTTGGGAAGAGATAGGGGATGGACTCCGTTGAGAATTAAGTTGGCTGGAGTGTCTAGGGTCAAAGCCCGAAACCTTATATATACATGGGTGTGGATCCCGCGGACGAAATTTCCGTAAAATGGCAAAATTGAAGTGTTTGTATGATAATTGTGTGAAAAAGAGAACCACTGAGTTGTAGTCTCAGCTGGGTTATTTGTAAAATTATGTGTAGTTGTCACATGACTTAGAATGAGATGAATTAAGTTGAAGAGAATAAATGAGAATGGACCGAAATATGAGTAACAATGTTGAATGGTTATGAAGAGAATATAAGTTGGTCATGAATATTGAATATTTATCAGACATTTATATCTTAGTTAAATCTCATATATTGTGTTAGTTTATCTCTACTAGGCTTTGGCTCACCCTACTTGGGAAACCATTTTCAGATACAGGTAATATGCTTCCTCCAACGGCATAGATTGGGAGGACTTTGGAGCTGAAGGCTCTTTTCATTTTTGTCTACGTGTTTATTCAAGCCGAGGACTTTACATGTATAGATCTTAGAACTCTTTCTTTATTGTAACCAAGTGATATCTTGTTGATTTAGGATGAATGTTTATGAATGTATAATGTATGTAATACATTTTGTAGTACGAACTCTGATATATGAAAGTGAACGAATTATATTATATTCATTTCTCTTATGGATTGGGTTATTTGTATTATTTTGAGAGCGTTACAAAAAAAAATTCATTTAGAAACAATTACAAGAAAGTTTTTTAGATATATCATGTCTAAGCCATATTCTAACTTGATCATCGGAGGGTCCTCCCGACCTACTCTCGTTGGGAGAGATCACTGGCATCTTGGTATTTTTTTTACATAGTACAGAAAGAAGCTGCTCATCTCGATTTCCCTATGGAGAACAAATTTTATCCTTCCATAGTTATTATTATTATTATTGATAGGAAAAGGTCAAGGACCAAAAAATAATATAAAATTTGGCTTTTTTTAGTCATCTTTTTATACAAAAAATAATGGAAGTAGACTAACGAGCACCCACCATGATTCTTACTCTACCCTTTGGACCTCCACTCCTACAACATTCCTCTAGTAGCTCCTCCTTCAATCACCCTCCCCTAGTTCCCATCCCCAACTACAAACCCTTTTCTCCATTGGTGACCCCCTCTCTCTCTTCCTCCTTGACAACCCTCATCTCCCTTGAAACTATAAGAGCATGTTTGATTAGTAGAATTATAGTATAGGATTAGAATTGTTAATCCATAAAATCACAATCTTATATTTGATTGCAAATTTTATTAATCAAATTAAATGTACAACGAATATTTAATCCGATGAAATTAGCAAATTTTTAACATTGAGAGGGGTTGGGGATCATAATTTCAAGTATGAAAGAAAAATAAAATAAAATGAATACATAATAAATGGTTACCACACTAATTTTATTTGATAACTAATTCAACACTAATTTATACGATTATTAATTATTTTACTATTAATCCTGTTAATCAAACAAGGCCTAAGAGAATTTGGTTCCGATTAGGAACTCTGCATAGATTTATGAACGCTAGCGAGCATGGTGAACATTGACAATAATAAAACACAATTCAGTCATATATATAAACAAAACTTGTGGAGATGTACAACCCAAAGGTTGTACAGAGCTCCTAAGGAGACACAAATACCTTAATCAAAACTCTATATATTCAAATTTCTTCTTTTCCTTTCTCGTTTTGTCTTTATTATATTGTTACAACGATCATTAACCTCTTTATAGAGAGGATTTGTTACATTCACCAAATACATTCACGTACTTTCCCAAATACATTCACCAAAACACATTAAACTTAACCAAATGACTCTTCAAACTTTAAGATTCTAATACACATACTAAACATTTCAATGTATCTAACATTAATTCTAAATTAAATTCTAACAAATTTCTCCTTAATTTTGAATTTCATCATTCCATGTGTTCACCAAATGATTCTTCACTAGGATCGAACACATCTTTCAGTTGCTTCTTCAAGTCTTCATTTTCAGCTAAATTTTTTATGTACGAGTCACACAAATCTGCATATGAACTCATTAAAGTTGATATCGCGAATCTGAATTCCATAACGACTTTTCAAATGTTCAATTGCTCGAAATGTAGCTTGTTGCTTAGCTTCTTTATTTGCTGTTTCTTTTCTTCCATAAATCTTCTTTTTCCCCGTGACCATCTTCAACATTTGTTATAAAAGATGGATTATGATCTGGTCCATACCTCTCCACTACATAACTTGCTGGTGGAAGCAACAATTTCTCAAGAATTTCCTTAAGTACAACTTTGAATGAAATCACCACTTCAATTTGTCTGTTCTCCATTATGGTTTGCATTGCAACAATCAACATTCTTGATTGTGTGGGGATATATTTTCTAAGTACCAACACGTGGCCAAGGTGACGCCGACGTGTCAGCCGACGTGCCACGTGTCCTGGTCATGACGCCGAGGTTATCTTGGCAAGGCTGAGGTTATCTCTGAAGATATCAAAATTCGAGATAAGCAAATAAGGCACAAGAGTCCTAGAATGATGAGGGGAATCAGCATGGATAAAGATGAAGCTCTTAGGGAGTTTATCTCTATCTATTGAAGAGTCCTGGATAAGCATTGAGTTAAAGTCCATTGAAGCTAGGCTTATGTTGGGACAAGGATTGAGTTAACTATAAAAGAGAGGCACCCCCATGGGTCTAAGGTACGCAATTTATATTCAGAACAGTGAGTTTAGCCATTGATTATCTTTGAGAGATATACTGACTTGATCGTCGGAGTGCCCCCGGGTGGACGAACCACCGCCAGAATCTTCTCTTTCTGTTGCAGGTCAGCCAGGTGTCATCTATTCTGCCAATACTCTCTAGCTGAATATTAAGTTGGTAGTGTGATCGAAAAAGGACACACACAATTTGGCGCCGTCTGTGGGAAAAAAAGGAGAATAGATGGCCAACGACGGACAGAAGGATAAGGTTAGGGATGACACTCCTAACGGGAGTGGGAAACCTATTGACGTTAACGTCGAGAAAGACAATTGCAACGAAGACCAGAATTACGGAGTGAAAGACATCGGCTAGGAAGGCAACATACCAAAGCAAACAGACCAAAGCGGCTACTATAACGAAGATAACCTCCAAGTATGGAAGGACAGATGCCTACAGAGGAACGAAAAGGTTAAAGAGATGGTGAACAAGTTAGCGGACCGGCAATCAGTTGTCAACTTCATGATGCAGAACAATGTAATGCAGCCACCATTCTCGCTGCAGGACACGCCGATTCCAGCGGCTAATGCCCAGAAGGGAGGACAGAAAACTATCCCTATAGCCCCCCAGCACCCCAGAAGCGAAAGACATTCTCACCGGCCTTCAAGGGAGGTCGGGCATGGAGAGCCAGGAAGGAGAGAATCTCGAAGGACACAACGTACCAAGGAGGGAGACCCTAGAGAACATCAGAATGTTCAAAGGCAAGAATTGTGCTTCGATGCGACCATTGGAGAAAGGTCAAAAATGGCTCACAACGAGGCTGAAAGTAGTGCACCTAAAAGACTGAAATCAGGAGATAGCCGAGCTCCTGGGCGGACCAAAGAGGACTTAAGAGATTACATCAAGAGGAAGCAAGATCATGCCAAGGTAACCTCAACTATTAAACCGAGAACACCATTCTCGGTAGAGCTAGACAAAGTTGAGGTCCCGAAGAGATTCAGTATGCCGAGGTTCTAGATATACGATGGGAAGTCGGACCCTAACTTTCACGTCGTGTTATACTTGAACGCGATGGCGTTGTACATTGGGAACGAGCCGTTGCTCTGCAAAGTGTTCCCCTCATCATTCGGGGAGATTGCATCGGATTGGTTTCACAAATTGCTGAAAGGAAGTGTGAAGACCTGGGAAGGCCTGGCCGAGATGTTCGTGGCTAGGTTCGTGACAAACAAACTACAGCCCTTGAGGGTAGACGCCCTAATGGCTCTGAAGATTGGCGAGGATGAAAGCCTGAGGGCTTACGCCAAGATGTATTATGAGGTGTTCAATCGAATACCAGAATGCAACCAAGAAGCGGCCGTTGTATCATTTAAAAACGGCCTGAAGGATGGCTGCCTACTCCTAAAATCACTGGCAAAGACATTGCCAAAAAGCATGGAACAGCTCATGGCCAGAATCGAGAAATATGCCAAAGCCGAGGAAGACACGCCAGGAATAACGGCGATAAAGCAAGAAAAAGGAAATGGCTCGCCAAAGCGAGGCCGAGGTAACAATGGAACCAACAAGCAGGAGGTAGGACTAAGGGCTGCACAAGCAGTCACAACTGTGTTTCGAATCCCCATTCACAAAGTCCTGGATAAAATCCAAACCCAACCCTATTTCAGAACACCAGCAACGGTACCAGGAGAGTTTATAGGACGAAGCCTTGGTAAGCATTGTGCTTACCATAACGAAGATGGGCATATGACCCAGGGTTGCAGAGCCCTGAAGGCACACCTGGAAGACCTGGTAATGCAAGGCCATTTGAGGGACCTCGTAGATGAGGCCAGGACAAGGGAAGAGCAAGCAGAACTGCCTCAGGCACCGGTAGCTCCACTTCTCCCAGCACAGCAACCGCAGGCAGGAGGACCTCAGGTAATTAATGTAATTCACTCAAAGGTCAACGAAAACGAAATACGGGAGGGAGAACCAGAAGGTAAGGCACTTGCAACATGTGTACCAAGTCGGGGAGAAGAGACATCGGACAGAGGAGTGCCAGGGACCGGTAGTGTCCTATATTGAAGCCGACCTTGAAATGGTACAACATCCGCACAACGATGCCTTGGTAGTATCCCTCCAGGTTGGCGAGTGCCAAGTGAAACGCATCTTAATTGACCAAGGAAATTCTTGTGACATCATGAATGTCAGATGTTACAAGAAGCTTGGCCTTCACCCAGACGATATGGAGCAATCCAATAGCCCAATGGTCGGGTTCAATGGAATGCTGACATGGCCACTGGGAACGACGAGCTTGGAGGTGCAGGCTAGCACCAAGACGATAAAGACAGAGTTCACCGTAATTGACACACCCTCCCCTTACAATATAATCTTGGAAAGGTCGTGGTTGCATGCGATGGGGGCTGTTCCCTCAACATTACATCAACTATTGCGGTTCCCAACGGAGTATGGGATAGAGGATATCAGAGGAAATCAACTGCAGGCAAAGAATTGCTCCATGGTAGCAATGAAATCCACCTGCAGCATACGAGAACCAGAGAAGGCAGAGATCGAAGGCGAGGACGTGGAGGTCCTAGAGGATGTCGGCAAGGAGCTAGCCGAGAAGAGTGAAAAAGCACTGAAGAAAATCCTCGTCTAGAAGGGGGATGAAGAACGCTTCTTTCTTCTCGGCTCGGGCTTAGCCGAAGAAGAGGAAAAAGAGTTGGAAGCTTTTTTGAGAGCAAATATTGAGGTGTTTGCTTGGACGCCTTACGAAATGCCTGTCATTGACCCCGAGGTCACTTGCCATAAACTGAACGTTGACAGGTCGGCTAAACCTGTAATTCAACGAGCAAGAAGACTGATGTTGATGCACGTCGAAGTAGTGGAAGAAGAAGTAGACAGACTTTTGGAGGCCAGGGCCATTCGAGAGGTAAATTACCCGACATGGCTATCAAATACAGTGGTGGTGAAGAAAAAGAATGGTAAATGGAGAGTCTGCGTGGACTTTACTAGCCTGAACAAGGCTTGTACCAAAGACAGCTTTCCTCTACCTAAGATTGACCAACTGGTAGATGCCACTTCAGGGCATGGAAGCATGAGTTTCCTGGATGCTTACAGGGGGTACCATCAGATAGCCATGTACCCCCAAGATGAAGAGAAGACTCCGTTTATCATTCCCAAAGGACTGTACTGCTACAGAGTGATGCCTTTTGGGTTGAAAAACGTAGAAGCAACTTACCAAAGACTGGTAACTAAGATGTTCAAACACCTGATTGGCAAAATGGTGGAAGTTTACATTGATGACATGGTCATAAAGACCAAGGAACCTGAAGGTCATCTGGCCGACCTGAAAGCAGTCTTTGACATCCTTAAAATATATCGGCTCCAACTCAATGCATTGAAGTGTGCATTTGGAGTGGGATCTGGAAAGTTTTTGGGATACCTAGTGACTAGAAGGGGCATTGAGGCCAGCCCAGATCAGATTAAGGCCATCCTGGAATTGAAGAGTCTAACGTCGGCAAAACAGGTACAAATGTTGACTGGAAAGGCCGCAGCCCTGTATAAGTTCATAAGTAGAAGCTCAGACAAATGCAAACCTTTCTTTAACTTAGTGAAGAAAGCCACAAACTTCTTATGGACCAAGGAGTATGAAGCCGCCTTGGCCGACTTGAAGAAGTATTTAACCACGGCTCTAGTTCTCTCAAATCCAGAACCTGGAGAGGAGTTGTTTTTGTACTTAGCAATTTCAGAACACGCAGTAAGCACGGTGGTAGTCCGAGAAGAAAAAGGGGAGCAAAGGACTGTTTACTATGTAAGCAAAACCCTGGCCGACGTAGAAACGAGGTATCTACCCTTAGAGAAATTGACACTGGCTTTAGTAATGGCTTCAAATAAGCTGAACCATTATTTCCAGGCCCATAAAATTGTGGTGCTAATTGAACACCCCTTGAAGTCCTTGTTGCAACAAGGAGACCTAGCCAGATGGGCAGTTGCCTTAGGCCAATATGACCTGGAGTACAGACCCAGAACAGCAATCAAAGGCCAAGTTTTGGCCGACTTCGTGGCGGAGTTCACACCAGAATCCATCAAACATCGGGTTCTGTTGAGCCAAGGTAAACGATGTCCAAACAAGCAAGGAGGAGCCCAGCCAAAGGCGAAAGAATAAAGGAAAGAAGAAAAACTCAGACCCTGCAGCATTTACATCGGTGACTCCTTTTGACTGTTTGTTAATGGGAGTTCAAACCGACAAGGAGCAGGGGCAGGAGTAGTACTGATATCCCCAGATGGGCAGGTACTAGAACAATCGATTTGTTTGGGGTTCAAGGCCTCAAACAATGAAGTATAGTATGAAGCACTCATTGCAGGATTGAAACTGGCAGCAACAGTACAAGCAGATGAGGCAATAGTCTTTTGTGACTCACAACTTAGAGTCAACCAGACAACGGGAGAGTTTGCAGCCCGAGATGAAAGGATGTCGGCCTATGCAAAGGATGTCATCAAGTTGGCAGCCTTGTTTTAGAACTGCCGACTACTTCAGGTTAGCCGAGATGATAACAGTCACACCAATACATTGGCCAACCTAGCTAGTGCAGTACAACCTGGAAAAGCAAGGACAATAATGGTTGACTATTTGTCGGGCCCGAGCATCGAACCACTGACCACAGAGCGTGAAGCAATGTATGTGGACATGGGACCAAGCTGGATGGATGTAATTGTTACATTCCTGAAAGAACGAAAGCTGCTAGATGACCACAAGGAGGCACACAAGATCAGATTGAAGTCGGCAAGATTCAGTCTAATAGCAGAAGGACATCTCTACAGAAGATCCTTCACTGGACCCCTTTTGAGGTGTGTACATCCTTTACAAGTTGAAGATTTTTTATATGAAATCCATGAAGGAATATGTGGAAGCCACGTTGAGGGCAGATCACTTGCCCATAGGGCCATTACCTAGGGGTATTGGTGGCCCTACATGCAGAAAGATGCAGAAGCCTATGTGAAGAAGTGTGAAAAGTGCCAAAGGTTTGCACCTCTGATACACCAACCAGTAGCAGACCTGAACCCAGTATCCAGTCCTTGGCCGTTTGCCCAATGGGGCATGGATCTTGTTGGACAACTCCCCCAAGCAACTGGACAAAGGAAGTACCTGCTGGTGGCAACAGATTACTTCACCAAGTGGATAGAAGCTGAACCCCTTGCCAAGATTCGAGATGTGGATGTAAAGAGCTTCATATGGAAGAACATCATCACCCAGTTTGGGATTCCAAGAGCAATAGTTGCAGATAATGGAACGCAATTTGACAGTAAGCTAATCAAGAGCTTCTGTGCAAAGTTCAAAATCAAGAACTACTTTTCAACCCCAAGCTTTCCCCAAAGCAATGGACAAGCAGAAGCATCCAACAAAGTGATCCTGGATGGGATAAAGAAGAGGCTCCAAGCAGCAAAAGGAAAGTGGGTAGATGAATTGCCCAATGTACTCTGGGCATATCGGACTACGCCGAGAAGATCAATGGGGGAATCCCATTTGCCATGGCTTATGGCACAGAAGCAGTCATTCCTTTGGAAGTCGACATCCCAGGGATCAAAACCCAAGGAGTGGAGAATGGGACCAATGACATATTATTAGCCCGAGATTTGGATCTACTAGAAGAAAGAAGGGAGAGAGCTGCAATTCAGCTGGCGGCATACCAGCAGCAACTTGCCAGGACTTATAACAAGAGGGTTAACCCAAGGGAGTTCCAAGTCTGCAACCTGGTCTTGAGAAAAGTCGTCGGCAACAAAAAGGATCCCAGGGAGGGCAAGCTTGGCCCAAATTGGGAGGGACCCTAAAGAATCACTTCGGTATTGGGCAATGGGGCTTATCGACTTGAAGATAATGAAGGCAAAGAGTTGCCAAGACCTTGGAATACTTACAATTTGAAATTTTTCTATCATTACAATTTTTTATTCTTTTGTCATTTGCCGAAGTAAATAAATAAAGTTTTAGCTTGATTTATTTGTTATACACTTGTAACTGATAAAAATACATAACTTTGTTTCTGGAACACATGTATAATGAGAACCCAAGTGGAACTTAGGTTCACATTGGGGGGCAGAGAATAGAAAAATGGTTTTAACACTTGTTGAAACTTGAGAAAAGTTTACAAGTTGAAGTTAAACCGAGATCATGTTTAACACTTGCTGAAACTTGAGAAAAGTTTACAAGTTGAAGTTAAACCGAGATTATGTTTAACACATGTTGAAACTTGAGAAAAGTTTACAAGTTGAAGTTAAACTGAGATCATGTTTAACACTTGCTGAAACTTGAGAAAAGTTTACAAGTTGAAGTTAAACCGAGATCATGTTTAACACTTCTTGAAACTTGAGAAAAGTTTGCAAGTTAAAGTTAAACCGAGATCATGTTTAACACTTATAAGTTGAAGTTAAACCGAGATTATGTTTAACACTTGTTGAAACTTGAGAAAAGTTTACAAGTTGAAGTTAAATCGAGATTATGTTTAATACTTGTTGAAACTTGAAAAAAGTTTACAAGTTGAAGTTAAACTGAGATCATGTTTAACACTTGTTGAAACTTGAGAAAACTTTACAAGTTGAAGTTAAACCGAGATTATGTTTAACACTTGTTGAAACTTGAGAAAAGTTTACAAGTTGAAGTTAAACCGAGATCATGTTTAACACTTGTTGAAACTTGAGAAAAGTTTACAAGTTGAAGTTAAACCGAGATTATGTTTAACACTTGTTGAAACTTGAGAAAAGTTTACAAGTTGAAGTTAAACCGAGATTATGTTTAACATTTGTTGAAACTTGAGAAAAGTTTACAAGTTGAAGTTAAACCTAGATCACGTTTAACACTTGTTGAAACTTGAGAAAAGCTTACAAGTTGAAGTTAGACTAAGGTTAAACACTTGTTGAAATTTTATGAAAAAATTTACAAGCTGGAACCAAGGTTATGCTAAGAAAGGTATTTGGGTACTTGCCAAGGTAAATCATCAGTTTGTATAACCGAGGTGTGTCACCCCGAAAAGGTTGCACAAAGATTGAAGTGTATGTTAAAGATATGCAAAATATTCTAAGTATGAAATCATACAAGAATAGTAAAGAGAAGGCAAACATACAAACATTCAAAACAAAGAAGTTGTATTTATAAGAAGTCACTTCGGCAATATGAAGAGCTTACACTGTTTCAAAAGAAAAACAAAAGTGCAAAATACAAAGGAAAAAAGACATCAAAATTAAGACTCCTCAACAACAGCAGATGGTTGGGTTTGAAGTTCAGACGACTGCTGGGAAGACATCTCAGCAGCCTTCTCGGCCGCAAGCTTGGTATCGATTTCTTGAAGGGATTGATCGAGGCTCTTGTTGGCGAGAGGCATGTCCGAAGATGCCTTCTCGGGTGTAACATCCTTGGGAACCTCCTCACCCTTCTCATCCTGAGTCAAGTTCAGGACTTGCTCATTTGGAGTAGGGGACTTGGCCCCAGCAGCCTCCTTTGACTTCCTCACCAGAACCTCCTCCTCAGACTCAGAATCGTCGTCGGATTGGCTTGGAGTTGGGGGGAATGGCTGAGGAAAGACGTCAGTGTTCTTAAGGGGGGAGTCATCGGGGATTTCGAGCTTTTTAAGTAAAGACATCCAACCAAGGGTGAAACCCTTGTTGCATGCTTGCTTTACTTGTTTTTCGTAATCCGCCGTGACATCGGCCACCCCCTCATAATATCCCTTCTCATCGGCAGCCTTGACTTCGGCCTCTTTCGTAGCTAAGGCATCTTGAAGCTCTTTCTGGGCTTGGGTCATCTTTTCCTCGGCCTCCCTCTTTTCGGCCTCAAGAACCTTCTTGATGGCCTCAACGGATTCCGCCTTTTCTTCGGCTACATCCTTGGCTTTGATAGCAGCCTCAGCTTGATCCTCCAAGGTCTTCATCTTCGATTGCAAGTTTTTATTAATCTTCTGCAGACTGGCAGCCTCCCTCTTCTTGTCGGCCAGCTCCTTCCGATTGTCAAAGGCTTGCACTGAGAAAGAATGAGCATGTTGGATGGCCTGAAAAATTAACAGAAGTTATTAGAAGATATTATAAGCATGAAAAGAAGAGAAAGAAAGAAAAATTACCGATTAAAGAGACTTACTTGAACAGAGCATTGGAGCATCAAAGCATAGTTTTCATATTCGCTCAGCTCGGCGTTCTGGTCGAGATCGCCGAGAAGAAACAGAGCGGTACTAAGGGCAACGCCGACATTGATATCGTCGGCACTATCGCTAGCCCTAACTGGCTTATCTTCCAGTGTGATTTGGGGGGCCCAGGGGGCATAGTGCTTTAGAGACCCTAAGGTGGTTGTAGCGGATGACCTCGGCCTCTTTGATCGGGTAGACTCGGATGGTTGGTCCTCAGCAGGCCTCTTCTCGGCGGCAGAATGGGATTTATCGCTCTCAGCCAATTTAGAGATTGGCAAGGTGTCCTCAGTGTCAACCTGAGTTACCTTTGCCTTTGGCTGGGCCTTCTTGATTCTTTTTTGCTTCTGCTTTGGCTGAGGCTGGGTTTGTGCTGGCTGAGCGTCAACGTCGGTAGAGATGCTGGCTAAGAGGTCTTTGGCAACTGCTTTTTGGAGGCTCATCTTGGCAGAAAAAATAGTTTGTCACCGACGTCGGCGTTGGGATATTGGGATCAGATATGGAGCCAAGGTAGATGGCTGCTCAGCAGGATCAGAGGTCGATCCTTGATCTGGCCGAGATGAGGAGGCAGCTTGAGGAGTTGTGGCAAAAGGAGGTGATTGGCTTTTCTTCTTCTTCTTTGGGACGTCAGGCAGCGCCGATTTGTAGGTTGGGATGAAATTGAGTACTAGAGGGGCTCTCCGTTTGTGGACTGGCAGATCTAAAAGTTTCCTCAAGTCTTTGCTGGGAAAGAAAGACTAACGAAAACCCTTTGGTGGCTGAGGAAGAGCTGCAAGAGAAAACAGACATTAGAACAAATAAAGTATTAAAGACTTTAAAAAACAAGGTAGTATGAACACAGGGCTCTTACCATTGCCCTCTACAAAAACTGATCAAGGAAGAGGGTAGAGATGGAGGTCCTCGTCTGGAGCGAACTCCCAGTTCCCTGAGGTAATGAAATAGTCAGCCCCAGCTCCCTTGTTGGAGTCAGGGAGGTCGGCGACAATTTTGTACTCTGTGGACCTTGGCTTGAGGTAGTAAACGTAGCCCGTATCTTTTTTGAGGCCACACATGGTGTAGCAGTATTGGATATCGGCTAAGGTAACTCTAGCGCTTTCTTGTTTGGCTAAGGCAATTATGCCATTAATGACTCGGTAGGAGTTGATGGCAAGCTGCATCGGGTTCAACTTATAATAATAAAGTATCTCACGGAAAAGGGTATTGAGTGGGAGCCGAAGTCCGCACTCGATAAAGGCTACAACGGGAAAGGGCATAGAATCAGTTGTGGGCATGATAGAGTCATCCTCCCCAGCCAACCTCAGATGAACGTCGGCCGGGATGTCGAACTCTCTCCTAAAGTACTCTAACTTTGTCAGGGTGTCAACCCCATACTTCCACATACCCATGATATCAGCTTAACTGAAAGGGTTGGATTTCAGAAGGGTGTGTTTCTAAAGGGTTTAATGGACCTCGGCTAAAACTTAAAAATACACAGAATCTGTGGGGAATCGTTTCAATTTTCCCTAACAATTGTTTTGAGTTCTACAAACAAATCCCAAACCTAGATCTATGGAAATGAAGATTGAAAAAACGAATCTGGAAAACAGAAAAGCAAGAATGCGCTTCAGAATCAAGAACAAAGATGGACTATCAAGAACATTGTAAGTACAAAGGGTATAAAGGTCAAGAACAGTGGAAACAGTGCAGAAAAGTTGTGAGCAGTGCGTGTATTCAAGACATGGGCAAAGAGCAAAGTCGTGAAATAAACACACTCAGATACATGACTCATAAACCAAATACTTGAGTAAAACAGCAATGGCGATTAATAATGAAGCAAAACTTCTTGGAGAGCAACAAGAAATAAAACCAGGAGGAACAGTGGCTTACCAGAAAGAGGGAAGTTGGAATGAGGATTATCGAAGTCTGACGACGGTTACAAAGGCGGAAGATCGGTGAAAATCACGCCGGAAGGGGTAAACGGAGCAAGTTGCAGAGCTGTGGAAGTTTGAACAATGGAGGATTTGAGAAAACTAGAGAGAGAGAGAGAGCTTCAGAAACGATATAAAGTGAAGAGACAGAAGGAGACAGAGGCTTTTGTTAAAACTTGAAACGGCAGCAAAAAGAAAGCAATTAATGCGCCTAAAATGACGTATGCGTCAGACGGTGCACGCAGGCGCGACATGACTTACAAGCGCGTACGGAGTACGATCCAATAAGGGGAAAACGCGTGGTTAAGACGGTTGATGTATTATGCTTGACAACTCATACACATGAGGAAGCTCTTGAAATTTTTTATCTTTAAAGAGACATGTCGGCTAGGAAATCTCTAAGCCGATGTACGGGCAGGAAGTATCGATATAGGTCCCATCACCTCATAATGCCGAGGTAATAGAACCTAGGGGGCAGTTGTGGGGATATATTTTCTGAGTACCAACATGTGGCCAAGGTGACGCCGACGTGTCAGCCAATGTGCCACGTGTCCTGGTCATGACGCCGAGGTTATCTCCGAAGATATCGGAATCCGAGATAAGCGGATAAGGCACAAGAGTCCTAGAATGATGAGGGGACTCAGCCTGGATAAAGATGAAGCTCTTAGGGAGTTTATCTCTATCTATTGAAGAGCCCTGGATAAGCACTGAGCTAAAGTCCATTGAAGCTAGGCTTCTGTTGGGACAAGGATTGAGTTAACTATAAAAGAGAGGCACCCCCATGGGTCTAAGGTACGCAATTTGTACTCAGAATAGTGAGTTTAGGCATTGATTATCTTTGAGAGATATACTGACTTGATCGTCGGAGTGCCCCCAAGTAGATGAACCATGTAACGCCCTCAAAATAATACATAAAACCCATTACTTTAAACATGAATTGATATAGGAGAAATCAATCAATTTCATTCATCAAAGTAGTTCTTACAAAAGTATTACATGTTAACAACAAAAGCAAATGCCCTACGGGCTTACAGCTTTCCAAGTTAACACTTGGTTACACAGAAGAAGAGTACTAACTCTATACAAAAGAAGCCCTTGGCTTGATATACATGTAATGCAAACAAAATACACAAAAAGAGTCTTCGACTCTCATCATCGTCCAAGCTATGTCCTTGGAGGTGGCATGCTACCTGTACCTGAAAATGGTGTCCCATAAAGGGTGAGCCAACGCCCAGTAGAGATATGCTAAACACAATATGAGCAGTAACTAAGACATCAGCAATTGATAAATGTTTAATTCACATAGATCAATTTATAATTCCATTTCCATTACATGACAACCGTGTTCATATCTCATTTCGGTTTCCATTTCTCATCATTTTCTCAATTTACAACAATGGCTCAGAACCTGGCCAACCACTTATAAAGGACAGCGACTCATGTTAGACACTTCCCGTTTTACAATAGATAAACATACTAGTTGTACCAACATCTCAACAGATAAGCATACAAGCTGTATCTACATTTCAACATATAAGCATATTAGCTGTATCAACACTTCCCAAGATAAGCATATGAGCTATATCAACACAATAACTGACAAGCATATGAGCTGTATCAGTGGAGTCCATCCCCTATCTCCTCCCAATCATACATCCGATTTAGAGGTCCATCCCCTATCTTCCCCTAAACCGTGGAGTACATCCCCTATCTCCTCCCACACATACAATGTATATACATATAAGTCATATACACAATCAATCAATACATAACGTTAATGTATTCTATCAACTGTCATACTCTATGACATAGCCAATCGATTAGTTTTAGTTTGCCTAATCATCGTGCACTGTCTACAACAATCAAAACTACCCTCCACCGGTAGCCCAAGCAGTTATTTCTAAACAGATAATAAAAGCTCCAACAGATAAAATATCAATGTTTTCGAAAATGAGCGATGTATAAATCCAACTCCGCCATTCCACAACATAATGAACCAATTTCACTATTTACAACTCAATTCCAAGTAACAACAACTTTTCCAAATTAATTATGGCAATTAACTTACATAACAAATTAGGACTTTCTCCCCAATTCTTCATTTTTCACCTCAAGGTTCAACAATCAACAACCAACCACTATAACATCATTTTGAAACTCAAAATACATCTTTAAGAATCAAAATCATAAAACCCTCACTCATGCTTTTTGAAACCCTAAGTCCCAAATCAAACCATTTAAACAATAGACTCGAAATCTATGTTATAACCCATAAGAGTGAGTAGGAATCCCTACCTCAAGAGATGATACCCAAGGGAGAAGATGACGAAAATGAAGTTGCTCCAAATCACAAGTTTTACGGATCAAAATGTAGCCCTCGACGATCAACAACTTTTTTATAAAGGTCAAAGGTTTGGAAAACACTCTAGCTAGATCAACACTTAGAGAGAAGTGAAGAATGTAGAGAGAGAAGCTCTCAAATGGTGTTTTTGAAAAGTAGAAGAGAGAGAGAGTGTATGAAAAAAATGATTTTAAAAGCCTAACTGCCGACTGATATACGACATTCCCGCTCGAGCGGAGAACACAACGCTCGAGCGTCAAGAACAAAAATCAGGGTCCACTCGAGCGTAATAATACCCGCTCGAGCGCCAAGACACAAGAATAAAGTACATCCGCTCGAACGCGAAAACCAGTCCGCTCGAGCGTAGATTTCCCTCTCCCAGAACTTACACCGACAATGTACCATCCGCTCGAGCGCCAACAAGCCCGCTCGAGCGTGACCCACTCGAGCGCAGGAAATCCGCTCGAGCGTAGAAATCACATCTGCAGAAGTTTTGCAGGAAACAAAATACTTTGAGTGTCTAAATCCCGCTCTAGCGTAAGAAGTCCTGCTCGAGCTGACTGCCAAAAACCAAACCCCGCTCGAGCGTAACACCAAAAACCTGGCGACTAGATTTGAGACTCAGGCTCAACCAACCTGTAACACACCTGCCCAAAACATCCCAAAACTCACACAAATGCAATTAAAGGACGTCAACAAGATAGACACAACTATCAACTCTACGGAACCAAGTCCGGAGTACAACTGAACAGTAAAGGGAATACCGGGATCGCTATAAACCACCACCCGAATCTTCTCTTTCTGTTGCAGGTCAGCCAAATGCATCTATTATACCAGTACTGTCCAGCTGAATATTAAGTTGGCAGTGTGATCGGAAAAGGACACACACAGATTGCATCCAAAAACACAGTCCGACAATCATCTATCCTCAGTTTTAGATGGTCTAGCCCTTTGGGCTTCACACTTTTCACAACACTCTTGTCTTGTGTTCCACTCACTGGAAACTAATCTTTTTTTATCACAATCTTCTGAATGAGTCAAATCCATATGAACCTCGAAAAACACTTGCTCAACAAGTCAAATCGTTATCAATTTGTAAACACATGCATGTAGAGAGTATCAGACAACAACTTTTAACCTTCACTATATAAAACCCAATTTTTGTTTTCTTCTTTTTCTTTTGGACCACTTGATCATATACTCTTAACTCACCGAAATTGAGGAAAGAAAAAAAGACTCAATTATATATATATATATATATCAAATCCTAAATGCCGATAAAAAAAAAAAAAACTCAACTCAAACTGTAACAAGCCCGCGGGGGACCTCGCTACAGTTCGAACTCAATTTTGTTGCGGTTCTCAATCTTGAACCAAAGAGTCCAAATCCGGCAAATCGTTTTGAAGGAAAACAGATTTTTTGAAAAGAAGTGCCAAACATGGACTGCTTTGCCAGATAACAGAGTCGCCACCTAAATATTTTTTAAAATGGGAAATTTAGGAAACCCTAACTCGGTGCCAAAGGCCACGTGTCCGTCATCACCAAAGTTGGCTCGGGAACTTGGGTACGATTAGGGAAGGTCACATCGTGAGCACCCCCTCTCGCCCGGTCAAAGACCGGCCTCTACTAACCATGACATCTGTTTTTGAAAACTTTGTGCGTTCTTATTCTGGTTATTAGCCTAGGTTACTATGTGATGCGCACAGCATACAAGTATAGACTGAATCGCCTGAATTGGAACAAAACATTTCATGCTTGTTTGTTTGAAAATGGTGTGATGGTGCTACCCGCAGGTAGGCTAAAATGCGGATTTGCCACCCTCAGGTGGGCTTAAGAAAACATGATTTTGCCACTATCTAGTGGGCTTAAAACAAACATTTGATGAATTGTCCCAATTCAAATAACTCAACCTCCACCCACAGGCATTCAAGGCAGTTATATCACATAAGCATTTAGCCTCATGGTAAGCATGCTATTCATGGCAACACTCACACGCATGCAAGGATGCTAAAGCATAAAACTCACCGAGTACTCCAAGCCAAAACAGAAGCTGATTAGAAATCATGCATGATCCTAAATGTGCTGAAATGCCTAATGCAACACATGCAAAATGCAACTATAGCAGGCTCGGCTATTCTAAAGATGGCATATGAAATGCTACAGTTATCACGTATTCAACTTGGAATTGAAATACAGATGCAGTTTATATGATGCGCCGAGCCCGGTGCGTGCAAAACAGATGAATGATGCAAACATGCTGTCATGCTGTATGCTAATTGAAATATGCCCTATATCTAACCATTGTAAGCGGATAAAATAAAAGGGAGAAAGAAATGGGGGTTGGAAGACATACATCACACTCACACACCCTTATTACAGTTGTGCCCTCGCGCAGAGGGTCCGAATAAATATACAGTCCGAATAAAAGAATAATACAGTCCGAAATATACAGTCTGAAATAATATACAAATTCTTAATTAATTAACAATTAACTAAGAAAGCAGTAAACTGGTATGCAAGCCAGGGGCTGCCTTGCTTCTGATGTATAGTGCCTACTGGGCTGCCTCGGGTGGAAATCCACTGGGATGCCCTGATTAGCCTCTGTTTGCAGTATTTCTCGAAATGCGCGCCGGACTCCGAAAAGTTGTTGATCCTCGATTTTGCTGTAACAGAGAGCAGGAAAAGGGCATAGCAATGTATTTCACAAATGTATGCATGCCTCGATCCTCGTGCCACCAACCACGCATACCGATGCATGATGGCCGAGGAATCGGATTGCACAACTCAATATAGGGATGAATACGTATGACTGCGACAACAAAACCTAACTCCATCATGGGTAATCCGGAGTGGTGGTGACTTGGGAATTGAGACCCGTTCCGTTACTCGGAGTACAACACGCGCCTCGTTTCCCGTGCAATATGCATGATATGCATGAAATGTAACTAATATACAACCTAGCATGCGCAATGCTATGAAAATAAGATGTCTCGAAATGCGTGCCCACAGGCACGCAAACCGAGGAATGCGGAATGACATGCGAAATGCAATGATGGGCTTATACCAACATGAGAGAGCCTCAGCCGCACTCACATAGGATGCCGGAATGATAAAAATGAGGTGCCTCGAAATGCGTGCCCGCGGACACGCAAACCGAGGCGATGGCATGAAACGTAACGCGGATAAAACAGAGTGCCTCGGAAAGGGAATCGGATACAACCGAAGTGCCTCGAAATGCGTGCCCACAGGCACGCAAACCGAGGTGATGATGAAATGATAAAATCGGATACAACCGAAGTGCCTCGAAATGCGCGCCCACAGGCACGCAAATCGGGGCGATGATGAAATGATAAAATCAGATACAACCGAAGTGCCTCGAAATGCGCGCCCACAGGCACGCAAACCGGGGCGATGATGAAATGATAAAATCGGATACAACTGAAGTGCCTCGAAATGCGCGCCCACAGGCACGCAAACCGAGGCGATGATGAAATGATAAAATCGGATACAACCGAAGTGCCTCGAAATGTGCGTCCACAGGCACGCAAACTGAGGCGATGATGAAATGATAAAATCAGATACAACCGAAGTGCCTCGAAATGCGCACCCACAGGCACGCAAACCGAGGCGATGATGAAATGATAAAATCAGATACAATCGAAGTGCCTCGAAATGCGCGCCCACAGGCACGCAAACCGAGGCGATGATGAAATGATAAAATCGGATAAAACCGAAGCTCCTCGAAATGCGTGCACACGGGCACGCAAATCGAGGCGATGAAATGGCATACGGAATGCGATGATGGGCTTACGCCAACATGAGAGAGCCTCAGCCGCACTCACATAGGCTGCCGTCGGATAAAAAGATGCACCTCGAAATGCGCGCACACGGGCACGCAAACCGAGTAATGTATGAAATGGCATACAGAATGCAATGATGGGCTTACGCCAACATGAGAGAGCCTCAGCCGCACTCACATAGGCTGCCATTGGATAAAAAGAGGTGCCTCAAAGTGCGTGCCCACGGACACGCAAACCGAGGCAACACAGTAAGGCATGAAATGACGTGGAAAATGATATGCAAGCATGCAAACCATATTTCAGCAGCTAAATGAAGGGGAAAACAACCCCGAAATGATACGAAATGACAATCAATGCATGAAATCATCCCGAAATGTGATTTTAAGTACCCGAAATGGCCTACGGCTATGCTAAACATGCAAAATTGGTACATGAAAGCAAAAACGGTAGCAAGGCAGCCCCAAAAATAGCATCTTCTCAGTACAAAACATGGCCAAATTTTGAGCATAGATATGGCGACAATGGCATGCAAAAAAATGGGGGAAAAGAGGGGATTTATTAAGCAAGTAGTATGTAGAAAATTCAAACCACAAAATTTCCTTCTACAACTTTGAAGAGGAGTCCAAAATATGCATATTTACAGTGAATGACAACTCCAAAATCAGTATGTAGACAGGCTCAAAATAGCATGCAATATATGGACCAAAAGAAGGCTATAATGATAGGTCATGCATGGAAGCACCAAATGAGGTTGAGCCCTTCTACAATGTTATAGAGGGGCTCAAAATAAGCCTAAAACCAGTAGGGGTCGGAGCCCAAAAAACAAATGTATATAAGCCAAAAATAGCATGCAAGATTATGACATACAAGGTGGATATTGAAACAAGTGGTATATAGAAGCATCAAACAAGGTTGAGCCCTTCTACAATGTTGTAGAGGGGCTCAAAATGAGCCTAAAACCAGTAGGGGTCGGAGCCCAAAACAGTAGGCAAGTAGGGTAGAAATAGGAAGCAAGAAAATGTCACAAAAGATGGAATTTGAGACTTACCCTTGAAGATCCAACTTTTGCTACCTCTTGGCTTGAATTTGTTGCTTCTTAGCCCTTGAAGAACCTTCCTTTGCTGCTAGAATGGTAGTGGTGATGGTGAGGCTTAGGGTTGATGAAGGAATTAGCTGGGGACTTGAAGCTTTTTAGGATTTTTGGCTATGGAAATGGAGCTTTTGGAAGAGAGGCTCTTGAGATCAAATGTTCTAACCTTGACAAAGAAGAGGGTCAGCCCCTTAAATGGGCAAGAAAGGGGTGTAAAAGGGAGGGAAATGCACCCAAGCTTTCCCTCCCAAAATATCCCCCGGAGGCAGAAGATATTTGGAAAAACAGCCGGACAGCTGTAAAGTACTCAAAAGCAGGAAGCAGGCCGGCCAGGTGGTTTTGCTGCAAGTGGCCGGCCAGCCACCCCTCATGGCCGGCCAGCCACCTCCCATGGCCGGCCATCCAAGGGCAAAAAATGAAATGTTGAATTAGTGGCCGACCATAGGAGATTAGGGTCCTCCCATGTGTCCTCAACACAACCATGTAGTTGAAAATTGGCAACTGTGAACCAGGAGAGACAACACTTAACTTGAAGGAGAGGCTCAAAAATGAAATCAACAATTGCTGGCCGACCACCAACTTTTAGGGTCCTCCCAGATGTGTAGAACAAGGTTCCAAGGTCGGAAATTGGCAACACTGAAGCAGGAGCCACAACATAGAGCTTGAAGGAGAGGCTCAAAAATGAAATCAACAATTGCTGGCCGACCAGTAGTTTTTAGGGTCCTCCCATGTCCCCTGATCACAGATATGTAGCTTGGGTTGGAAGAAAATATCCCTAGGGTGTTCAACATTGGCCCGGAAGTGAGCAAAACGGGCGCTGGAGGAGCGAAACTGATTATCTGGGATAATTGCTGGCCTCCCACCCCCCAGTGATCTTCCTGGTGTAGAAACAGAGGTACCTGTCAAATTTGAACAAAAACTAATGAGAAATGAACGCTCGGGGCCAAAACCGGGCAATTTAAGATCCCGAAAATGGGCTGCAGGTGCCGGAAGTGGTGTTCAGCAGTGAAGTGGGTATCTGCGACCCCAGTGTCCCTCGTAATGACAAAACAGAGGTTTCTGCCAAAAATCAGAGAAAACCGATGCAAAATGAATGCTCGGGGCCCAAATCACGCAGTTCGGGGTCCCGAAAACCGGCTGCAGGCACCAAAAGTGGCATACGGCCACGAAGTGGGCATCAGGGGCCCCAGTGTCCCTCGGAATGATAAAACAGAGGTGCATGCCAAAAACCGAAGAAATCGGAGATGGTTGGGCGGTCCCGAACCGAGGCACACGGCCTAACGGCTTTGAAAACCGGGAACCGGGCTCCGAAATGGGCAAAATGGCCTACGGCCACGAAATGTAGCCCACGGCCACCGAGAGATAGTCTACGGGACCACTCCCTTCCCTCAGGAAAGAAAACAGAGAAAACCAAGTCTGGTTCGCAAACCGAGGCAAGGCACAGAAGAAAGTTCGGAAGTCCGGAGGCAGGGCGCACGGCCACGACTCTGAGACTTCTGAACGAGCACAGTATGCAACATCACCGAGCGCTCAATCGGTGACGTCTGAGTCTTAAGGTCGGTCAAAAATGGGGTGTCTACAGTTGCCCCTCTTTGACAGAACTCGGAAGTCATAACAATGACGGGAGTGAATGTCAAAGCCCAGAGACGACCCATTTTTGACAAGGCCGAAGACTTAGACAAAGCAGACAAGATAGACAAAGATGTGCCCGCAGGCAAAAGGGGGCAAAATGCAAAGTGATATGCAGGAAGATTTTGACAATTGGACTTACACGCTACGCGAAGCCGGTTGGAAGATTGGACTTATACGCAAAGCGAAGCCGGTTTGTAAATTGGGGATTCTTCATGAACATGTGTGACAGATACACAAAAGTGAACGAAGTGTGATGGATACACTAAGTGGACAAACATGTGTGATAAATACACAAAACAAAACGAGTGTGAGCGTGTGTGATTGATACATAAAGTAAGTGTGTGTGATTGATACACAAGGTAGGCATAGTGTGATAGATACAAAGCGAGTGTGTGTGATTGATACACTAAAAGTGAACACGAAGTGTGATAGATGCACTTAGTGAACAGAGTATGATAGATATACTGAATGTGAACACGAAGTGTGATAGATGCACTTAGTGAACAAAGTATGATAGATATACTAAAAGCGAACACAAAGTGTGATAGATGCACTATGTGAACAGAGTGTGATTGATACACAAAGTAGGCATAGTGTGCAAAGTGTGATGGATACACTAAGTGGACAAGTGTGATGGATACACTAAATGTGAACACGAAGTGTGATAGATGCACTTAGTGAAAAAAAGTACGATTGATATACTGAAGGTGAACACGAAGTATGATAGATGCACTAAGCGAACAGAGTGTGATTGATACACTAAAAGCGAACACAAAGTGTGATAGATGCACTATGTGAACAGAGTATGATTGATATACTGAAGATGAACACGAAGTGTGATAGATGCACTTAGTGAACAAAGTATGATAGATATACCAAAAGGCGAACACAAAGTGTGATAGATGCACTATGTGAACAGAGTATGATAGATATACTGAATGCAAACACAAAGTGTGATAGATGCACTATGTGAACAGAGTGTGATTGATACACTAAAAGTGAACATGAAGTGTGATAGATGCACTTAGTGAACAGAGTGTGATTGATACACTAAAAGTGAACACGAAGTGTGATAGATGCACTTAGTGAACAGAGTATGATAGATATACTGAATGCAAACACAAAGTGTGATAGATGCACTATGTGAACAGAGTGTGATTGATACACTAAAAGTGAACACGAAGTGTGATAGATGCACTTAGTGAACAGAGTATGATAGATATACTGAATACGAAGTGTGATACAAAAAACGAGAATGTATGTGATAGATACACAAAATGAGTGAAGTGTGATTGATACACTGAGTGAGAGTGTAATAGATACACAAAAGCGAATATGTGCATGATAGATACACAAAATGAGAATGTGTGTAATAGATACACAAAATGAATGAAGTGTGATTGATACACTAACCGATAATGAGCGCGATAGATATAGAAAATGAAAGAAGTGTGATTGATACACTAACTGAGAATGTGTGTGATAGATACAGAAAATGAAAGAAGTGTGATTGATACACTAAGTGAGAATGTGTATGATAGATACAGAAAATGAAAGAAGTGTGATTGATACACTAAGTGAATGATCTCAAACGGAACTTCTTTGAATGATCCGTACATACAATATCGTGCATGACTGAGAAAGAAACTTGACAAGTACAATGCATTACAATGCATGATGCTTATGGAAAGCAATAAATGGACAAAGCGGCGCTTTAGAAAGCACCTCATGAGGTGAGTGGTGGTGAACCGCTCTGCTCCGATGGGGATCTCCCCTCGTGCTCTTCGAACACTTTACCTTCAACACACAGCACAAAGGCTCTGGAATGCTAACAAGTAAAAATATCTGCATGTGGGAGCCACGGCTGCCGCTTGTCTTCCTGATCATGCTCACAACTTTCCCTATTCTCCAACGGGGTGACAGACTAGGTTGGTTCAGTATCCAGAATTGAGGTGCATACATGCTATCTCAACCTATGGGGCTTCCATACAGATTTCAAGCCGAGGGCACGCCTCTGGGTATTTAAACCAGACTTTAGTCTCGGAAATCCCGAACCTTTGCGTTCTAGGCCACGGCCATTCGAACTCTAATTTCCACCGTCGCAGTTGGTCTCCTAGGAACTCATCGCAAACACGGCCAAGATGCATCTGGTAGGGAATGGTACTCAGGGAGAGCATTTCTGATTGCCATTCTGGCTTGAAGTAGACTTGATCTTGAGCTTGAGGTAGTGGCACACTCATACTTCAGAACATTGGCAAGACCTGAAGAGGTACACACGGGATGCAATCTCGGAACTTACTGAAGTTGGAACAAAACTCAGATGCTCGACATTTTCCTCTTTTGCTTTTGCTTTGCAGCCCGAAACTCATAGCTTCAGATAGGTCCTGGTTTCACTGTTCTCACATGACCTGGGTTGAACCCTATAGTTTTATGAAAGAACAAATTCTATTTTGCACAAATGTGGAGAACGGCACGGCACTCGGAGCACAAAACGATTTTTTGAAATTGAGAGTGAGCATAAGTTCTCAACCGGGTATTGAGCCTACGACTGAATACAGCACACTACGACTCAACAAGAAAACAAAAGGCACACAACCTAGACACATCGAGTAACACTCGAGACGACTCAAAACAAGGATCGAGATAAAACAAAAAGACACGACACTCAGACGTGCACAGGGAGCCTGTTTCACCGGGTATGTTTCCCATCCTTTCTTATTTGTGATTCTCACATCACTCGGCCCTCAAGCTCTATTTTTTTGAAAAAGCCCTTTTCTCACTTTTTCTCTCATCGCACCTCTCTCTATTCTTCAATCTCTCATTTTTCATCCCTCCCCTGGGTGGTTGATGGATAAACAGCAAGTTGTGGGCTCAGGCCCTTAGCATTCAGCTAGATCCTTCTTCTTCTGCATGCAGCTAATGAATTCCTCCCACAGAGGGGTTATGCTACAAATGAGTGTGTAGCGAATCTGCAACTGACATCGATCGATGATGCCCCGCTGGGGAGTTTGGACGTGATCAGATCTGTCCAGATGATGGAGTGAAATATCTTGGCCCATTCCAGTTCGTGCTTCGCACTTGGCTTGATACCTCGTTGCTCGGAGGATGAGGGAGCTTTCAGTCCTTTGTCGTTAACTTCAATTGCGCCCTTCTTGGCAGGTAGAGTGCCCTTCTTGGCGAGTATATTGACAATGGGGAAAAGACAGAACACCTGACTCAACTGTGCCCCTAGTTCATCATTTTGACCATTTTTTATTTTTGGCTTTCTACTAAAACAATTTTGACCAAAATGAGAGTCGAGTTAACATGCTTGTTCGATTTTTAATTTGAAATCATGCAAGTCAGGCTATGAGCACTGAAAATTTTCCTTTTTCGGGTCCAAGAAATGGTCCAATTTTTTGGAAAAGATGGAACAATTTTCGAGAAAATAGTCAACCTCATCAAAATTTTCAAAAACTATTTCGCAAACGGTCACTGCTGAATGAGCACGGAACCTACTCTTGAGATGCACAACCTCGGACCCATAGCAATTGAAAATTGCCCCTTGTCTGAAGGAGAGCTGCATGGCAACGGAAATCTGCCCCTTGTTTGAAATGACACCGCGACGTTTTGAATGGCAACGGAAAGTTGCCCCTTGTTTGAATGGTACTGCAGTACATTGTAGTCCGTCCTCAGAGCGATGATTACAACTGAACTCTCGGATACAGAGAAGGCGGAGATGATCAAAACCATTACATGGACACAATCAAGTTTGAATTGTTTACGGCTGGACTTCAGAATGAAGTTGCCTACGTATCCCAAAGATAGGAATCAAGCCTTACGTAGTTCGGGGTTAAGGTACACTCGGGTATTTAACCTCTCCTTTTTATGCTCTAACTTTTGCCAAGGCGCCTATTGCAGGTTTTCGACCTTGCGAGCTTTGTTTTTCTTTCTTTTCTCTTTTTCCATTCTTTTCATTCCTTTCTCTTCTTCTTTTTTGTTTTTTTCTCTTCTTTTTTGTTTTTTTCTTTTTCATTCTTTGCATTTTTTCTCTTTTTTCCTTTTTTTCATTCTTTTCTTCGCTCTAACTTTTGCCTGGGTCGCCCTTCCGGGTTTTCAGCCCAGCGAGCCTCTCGAAGGGTAAAAGTGTAACAAGTCCATGCCAAATGGTTTTGAGATTGAAGCCCTCTATATCCAGGAGAGTGGCTGTTGATTTGCAAGAGGACTCATCTTCGGCTCTTCGAGCACATCTGACATCTTTGCCCCTAATTCGAAGGGTACTTCTGATTTAGCTTTGCAAGCTTCTTCTGATGAGGTC
Source organism: Camellia oleifera (assembly GCA_022316695.1). Classification (NCBI taxonomy): domain Eukaryota; kingdom Viridiplantae; phylum Streptophyta; class Magnoliopsida; order Ericales; family Theaceae; genus Camellia; species Camellia oleifera. The sequence continues at coordinate 63,349,791 of CM039306.1, forward strand.
TGATCTTCTTAATCTGACTTTGGTGCCTCTTGTTCGAGGGCAGCTTCAAATCTGGCCACACAGGCCTTACATCGTGGTCGACCGTTGAACATTCTGAATTCCAATTCAAGGTTTGAAAGTCAAGGGGGGGTCGAGTCTCAAGGCTGAGAGCGATCCTAAGCTGCACAATCTCAAGAGCGATTCCACACATGTCTTTGCAGGACCGCGCAAAACATTTTTTGAAAGTTTTTAAGAAAGCGAAAAATCGCTCGCGCTAAAGACAGTGTAGGATCAATCTGGATCAAAGCCAGGGTCCTTCTCAGTACTCACACTAACAAGCATGATTTCATTCATTAAGGGCTTAGCACGCCTCTCTTTCTCTCAATTTGATCAAAGTTTTGCAAATCCCGAGGAATTCCTCCCTCTTTGTTTTCACTGCAGTGTTCAAAAAGGTTTTGAAAAACTTAGGTTAATACAATGGCTTCAAGGCACAAGAGAGCAGGTGGAATGCACTGCCGTTTCATTCAAATCCTGGCACAACTAGCACACGGCAGAAGCAAATGCGAGAGCGTGGAAATCACTGCTGTTTTATTCAAAATCTGTTGGCATAACTGGCTCCCTGGCAGAAACAGACTCAAAAACAAAACAAAAAGACAAACGCAAAACAAAATGGTGACGCCCGAGGTAACACCCCCAGAATCACCCGACTTCTATACAACAGGACTGACTCGATACAACAAGACAGACCCGAAACAAAAGAGACTAACCCAAAACATAACAACAAGACTGACCCAATACCCAAGTCAGAAAGCACAAAAACTGGTATTTGCACATTGCTCAGAACAGTGCGTGCCATTCCCACGGCTGGAGTAATCTGAGCGCCATCCGCAGGTGGTTCATCCCTCGATCACATAACATTATCCCCCAAGTTCACTGACCCAGTGCCGATAGACTTTGCTGAGCTCGGCGGAAGGATGACCGCGTTGTCAAATAGATCCTGTACTTCATGGCGAAGACGAGAGCAATTGTTGGTAGCATGGCCAGTTTGCTGATGGTATGTGCAGTACTGGGTAGCATCATGTATAGCCGGAAGAGGGTTCGGGAGAGGCCGAGGCTCAAGGGGTTTGAGATGGCCTTGTCCAACAAGGATTTGGAAAGCTTTGGACAAAGGCATGTGGAGGGCATGGAAGACCCTCTGACCTCGAGGTTGGTACTTCTGGGTTTGTGGACTTTTACCGGGCGTACCAGAAAAAGGATTGGCAGGTGCTGGCCTGGTTTGCTGATCTCTTCTGAGTGCAGGATTAGAGCTAATAGGATCATTTCTGGTACAACGGCCCTTTTCCCGGCTTGCCTCTTGATTCAAACTGCCCCTGACTTGAGTAACGAAAGTGTCATCCACAGTTTTTGCAACAAATGTGAGCACTTGCTCTTTGTTCAGTCCCTCGGCTTTCAAAGCCTCAACAGCCAACAGAAGATGCTCATGAGGATCCATGTCCGCCCCTATCTTGTTCTTTCCACTCGCTTCCACTTTGCTAAGGGATTGGCATTTCTCAAATGCAGCCCGCTCCAAGACTGGGGAGCCTTTTGTCATGAAACTCTTAGCATGTGCTGTGGTCGATGATGGAGCCAATGTCCCAGAGGCTAGATCTGTCACAGTCCTTTGGAGATCTACGATCATTCTTTTTAGCTCAGAAGTAGTGGGCTCACGGGTGTGAGATGATTGGGGTTCAAGTGCATCCATCGTGCTTAAGCCCATGCTTTCCGGGATAAACATCTCGGGCTTTAGTATATGGGTCGGGGGGTATATACTAGGGTCGTAGGTGGGTGGCAGTGTATGGCTGAGGTTGGGATGTGGATGAGGTACTTGGTCCTTGGGGTTTTGAAATGGAGCTATTGTCCGGTTGTCAATGAGATTCCGGATCTCATGATGAAGGCGGTAGCAATCATTGGTGCCATGGCCACGCTGCTGATGATATACACAGTATTTGCTGGGGTTATGTCTGGCAGGGAGTGGGTTTGGCAAAGGTTGAGGATTAAGGGGTTTGAGATGCCCTCTTTCCATCAGGACTTTGAATGCGCTGGTTAGGCTCATATGGAGGGGGGTGAAAAATCTACCCTGAGCTCGGGCTGGGCTGGCTATTTGTAGGCTGGCCTTGGCAAAAGGGTCGGCTATGGCGACTGTGTTGACTTTAGCAGGTTTGGAAAGGTCCTGCGAATCTTCAGCTGGCAAAAGTGGGTCAAAGTTCAGCTGGGGTCCCGAAGCTGGGTGTGAGGCAGATGCCCCAGATGGGCGCTGCGTTTCAATACTGGTCTCAGCCTGCATGGCAGTTCCCTGATTCAACGCTGCTATCACGGCCACAAATTCTTCCGAACCCTGTGCCATCACGGGCTGCTGATTCTGAACAAGGGTGATGTGACTGGTGACTGACGGATCAGATGAACCGGTAAGCCCTGACTGGCCTTTCTTTGCCTTGCCTCAGCGAAAGAACACTGGTTGCCCTTGAATCGAATTTCTGACCTCACAAAGTCTATCAGCACAAGTCCAATGTACCCGGGGAATATCGAAGCCTTCTGAAGCTATAGTTCCGAGACTACCCTAGCAAAAGAGAAAACCGACAGCATCTCAGCCTGATTTCGCCAAAACAGATATGAGTATAGTTGAATGAGTGTGCCCTCTACTGAATTTTGCCCAAATCCCTGCCTCAAAACTGAATCTGAAAATACTGAACTGGTGCCCGCAGGCCTGATGCCCAAACTCAACTGATACATGCATTCCCTGTAGAGACGCACTCTAGCAAGCACATAGCAGATAAGTGAGAGCCAAAACACCCCTATGTTGGGGTAGGGTTTCCCTGTCCTATTTCGTCAGGAGCTAGGGTTTCACTACGCACGCAGCGGCTTCAAACAACCTATAAACGGGTAAGCAACCTGTCCTAGTTTGGAATGGTCACTATGGATCCGAATATGCACTAGGTCGAATGGTCAAAAAGGGTGCCCCGGTAAAACCGGGGTTTGTGTTCCCATGCTGTCAGAGCCCAGAGCCGATCAGCCTTATGGACATGACTTGACAAGACAAGCCTCCGGCAAATCGTTCGGGAATGGCATATGGCAAACACGGTGTCCTAGGCGCACCAATGCAAATGCAATGCAAAGAAACACACAAGTGTAGTCAAAACCAGATATCATGAGTTCGAGTCAAGTTCTCTAAATCCCCAGCAGAGTCGCCAGAAACTGTAACAAGCCCGCGGGGGACCTCGCTACAGTTCGGACTCGATTTTGTTACGGTTCTCAATCTTGAACCAAAGAGTCCAAATCCGGCAAATCGTTTTGAAGGAAAACAGATTTTTTGAAAAGAAGTGCCAAACATGGACTGCTTTGCCAGATAACAGAGTCGCCACCTAAATATTTTTTAAAATGGGAAATTTAGGAAACCCTAACTCGGTGCCAAAGGCCACGTGTCCGTCATCACCAAAGTTGGCTCGGGAACTTGGGTACGATTAGGGAAGGTCACATCGTGAGCACCCCCTCTCGCCCGGTCAAAGACCGGCCTCTACTAACCATGATATCTGTTTTTGAAAACTTTGTGCGTTCTTATTCTGGTTATTAGCCTAGGTTACTATGTGATGCGCACAGCATACAAGTATAGACTGAATCGCCTGAATTGGAACAAAACATTTCATGCTTGTTTGTTTGAAAATGGTGTGATGGTGCTACCCGCAGGTAGGCTAAAATGCGGATTTGCCACCCTCAGGTGGGCTTAAGAAAACATGATTTTGCCACTATCTAGTGGGCTTAAAACAAACATTTGATGAATTGTCCCAATTCAAATAACTCAACCTCCACCCACAGGCATTCAAGGCAGTTATATCACATAAGCATTTAGCCTCATGGTAAGCATGCTATTCATGGCAACACTCACACGCATGCAAGGATGCTAAAGCATAAAACTCACCGAGTACTCCAAGCCAAAACAGAAGCTGATTAGAAATCATGCATGATCCTTAATGTGCTGAAATGCCTAATGCAACACATGCAAAATGCAACTATAGCAGGCTCGGCTATTCTAAAGATGGCATATGAAATGCTACAGTTATCACGTATTCAACTTGGAATTGAAATACAGATGCAGTTTATATGATGTGCCGAGCCCGGTGCGTGCAAAACAGATGAATGATGCAAACATGCTGTCATGCTGTATGCTAATTGAAATATGCCCTATATCTAACCATTGTAAGCGGATAAAATAAAAGGGAGAAAGAAATGGGGGTTGGAAGACATACATCACACTCACACACCCTTATTACAGTTGTGCCCTCGCGCAGAGGGTCCGAATAAATATACAGTCCGAATAAAAGAATAATACAGTCCGAAATAATATACAAATTCTTAATTAATTAACAATTAACTAAGAAAGCAGTAAACTGGTATGCAAGCCAGGGGCTGCCTTGCTTCTGATGTATAGTGCCTACTGGGCTGCCTCGGGTGGAAATCCACTGGGATGCCCTGATTAGCCTCTGTTTGCAGTATTTCTCGAAATGCGCGCCGGACTCCGAAAAGTTGTTGATCCTTGATTTTGCTGTAACAGAGAGCAGGAAAAGGGCATAACAATGTATTTCACAAATGTATGCATGCCTCGATCCTCGTGCCACCAATCACGCATACCGATGCATGATGGCCGAGGAATCGGATTGCACAACTCAATATAGGGATGAATACGTATGACTGCGACAACAAAACCTAACTCCATCATGGGTAATCCGGAGTGGTGGTGACTTGGGAATTGAGACCCGTTCCGTTACTCGGAGTACAACACGCGCCTCGTTTCCCGTGCAATATGCATGATATGCATGAAATGCAACTAATATACAACCTAGCATGCGCAATGCTATGAAAATGAGATGTCTCGAAATGCGTGCCCACAGGCACGCAAACCGAGGAATGCAGAATGACATGCGAAATGCAATGATGGGCTTATACCAACATGAGAGAGCCTCAGCCGCACTCACATAGGATGCCGGAATGATAAAAATGAGGTGCCTCGAAATGCGTGCCCGCAGATACGCAAACCGAGGCGATGGCATGAAACGTAACGCGGATAAAACAGAGTGCCTCGGAAAGGGAATCGGATACAACCGAAGTGCCTCGAAATGCGCGCCTACAGGCACGCAAACCGAGGCGATGATGAAATGATAAAATCGGATACAACCGAAGTGCCTCGAAATGCGCGCCCACAGGCACGCAAACCGGGGCGATGATGAAATGATAAAATCGGATACAACCGAAGTGCCTCGAAATGCGCGCCCACAAGCACGCAAACCGAGGCGGTGATGAAATGATAAAATCGGATACAACCGAAGTGCCTCGAAATGCGTGCCCACAGGCACGCAAACCGAGGCGATGATGAAATGATAAAATCGGATACAACCGAAGTGCCTCGAAATGCGCGCCCATAGGCACGCAAACCGAGGCGATGATGAAATGATAAAATCGGATAAAACTGAAGCGCCTCGAAATGCGTGCACACGGGCACGCAAACCGAGGCGATGATGAAATGATAAAATCGGATACAACCGAAGTGTCTTGAAATGCGCGCCCACAGGCACGCAAACCGAGGCGATGATGAAATGATAAAATCGGATAAAACCGAAGCGCCTCGAAATGCGTGCACACGGGCACGCAAACCGAGGCGATAAAATGGCATACGGCATGCGATGATGGGCTTACGCCAACATGAGAGAGCCTCAGCCGCACTCACATAGGCTGCCGTCGGATAAAAAGATGTACCTCGAAATGCGCGCACACGGGCACGCAAACCGAGTAATGTATGAAATGGCATACAGAATGCAATGATGGGCTTACGCCAACATGAGAGAGCCTCAGCCGCACTCACATAGGCTGCCATCGGATAAAAAGAGTTGCCTCAAAGTGCGTGTCCACGGACACGCAAACCGAGGCAACGCACTAAGGCATGAAATGACGTGGAAAATGATATGCAAGCATGCAAACCATATTTCAGCAGCTAAATGAAGGGGAAAACAACCCCGAAATGATACGAAATGACAATCAATGCATGAAATCATCCCGAAATGTGATTTTAAGTACCCGAAATGGCCTACGGCTATGCTAAACATGCAAAATTGGTACATGAAAGCAAAAACGGTAGCAAGGCAGCCCCAAAAATAGCATCTTCTCAGTACAAAACATGGCCAAATTGTGAGCATAGATATGGCGACAATGGCATGCAAAAAAATGGGGGAAAAGAGGGGATTTATTAAGCAAGTAGTATGTAGAAAATTCAAACCACAAAATTTACTTCTACAACTTTGAAGAGGAGTCCAAAATATGCATATTTACAGTGAATGACAACTCCAAAATCAGTATGTAGACAGGCTCAAAATAGCATGCAATATATGGACCAAAAGAAGGCTATAATGATAGGTCATGCATGGAAGCACCAAATGAGGTTGAGCCCTTCTACAATGTTATAGAGGGGCTCAAACTAAGCCTAAAACCAGTAGGGGTCGGAGCCCAAAAAACAAATGTATATAAGCCAAAAATAGCATGCAAGATTATGACATACAAGGTGGATATTGAAACAAGTGGTATATAGAAGCATCAAACAAGGTTGAGCCCTTCTACAATGTTGTAGAGGGGCTCAAAATGAGCCTAAAATCAGTAGGGGTCGGAGCCCAAAACAGTAGGCAAGTAGGGTAGAAATAGGAAGCAAGAAAATGTCACAAAAGATGGAATTTGAGACTTACCCTTGAAGATCCAACTTTTGCTACCTCTTGGCTTGAATTTGTTGCTTCTTAGCCCTTGAAGAACCTTCCTTTGCTGCTGGAATGGTAGTGGTGATGGTGAGGCTTAGGGTTGATGAAGGAATTAGCTGGGGACTTGAAGCTTTTTAGGATTTTTGGCTATGGAAATGGAGCTTTTGGAAGAGAGGCTCTTGAGATCAAATGTTCTAACCTTGACAAAGAAGAGGGTCAGCCCCTTAAATGGGCAAGAAAGGGGTGTAAAAGGGAGGGAAATGCACCCAAGCTTTCCCTCCCAAAATATCCCCCGGAGGCAGAAGATATTTGGAAAAACAGCCGAACAGCTGTAAAGTACTCAAAAGCAGGAAGCAGGCCGGCCAGGTGGTTTTGCTGCAAGTGGCCGGCCAGCCACCCCTCATGGCCGGCCAGCCACCTCCCATGGCCGGCCATCCAAGGGCAAAAAATGAAATGTTGAATTAGTGGCCGACCATAGGAGATTAGGGTCCTCCCATGTGTCCTCAACACAACCATGTAGTTGAAAATTGACAACTGTGAACCAGGAGAGACAACACTTAACTTGAAGGAGAGGCTCAAAAATGAAATCAACAATTGCTGGCCGACCACCAACTTTTAGGGTCCTCCCAGATGTGTAGAACAAGGTTCCAAGGTCGGAAATTGGCAACACTGAAGCAGGAGCCACAACATAGAGCTTGAAGGAGAGGCTCAAAAATGAAATCAACAATTGCTGGCCGACCAGTAGTTTTTAGGGTCCTCCCATGTCCCCTGATCACAGATATGTAGCTTTGGTTAGAAGAAAATATCCCCAGGGTGTTCAACATTGGCCCGGAAGTGAGCAAAATGGGCGCCGGAGGAGCGAAACTGATTATCTGGAATAATTGCTGGCCTCCCACCCCCCAGTGATCTTCCTGGTGTTGAAACAGAGGTACCTGTCAAATTTGAACAAAAACTAATGAGAAATGAACGCTCGGGGCCAAAACCGGGCAATTCGGGATCCCGAAAATGGGCTGCAGGTGCCGGAAGTGGTGTTCAGCAGTGAAGTGGGTATCTGCGACCCCAGTGTCCCTCGTAATGACAAAACAGAGGTTTCTGCCAAAAATCAGAGAAAACCGATGCAAAATGAATGCTCGGGGCCCAAATCACGCAGTTCGGGGTCCCGAAAACCGGCTGCAGGCACCGAAAGTGGCATACGGCCACGAAGTGGGCATCAGGGGCCCCAGTGTCCCTCGGAATGATAAAACAGAGGTGCATGCCAAAAACCGGAGAAATCGGAGATGGTTGGGCGGTCCCGAACCGAGGCACACGGCCTAACAGCTCCGAAAACCGGGAACCGGGCTCCGAAATGGGCAAAATGGCCTACGGCCACGAAATGTAGCCCACGGCCACCGAGAGATAGTCTACGGGACCACTCCCTTCCCTCAGGAAAGAAAACAGAGAAAACCAAGTCTGGTTCACAAACCGAGGCAAGGCACAGAAGAAAGTTCGGAAGTCCGGAGGCAGGGCGCACGGCCACGACTCTGAGACTTCTGAACGAGCACAGTATGCAACATCACCGAGCGCTCAATCGGTGACGTCTGAGTCTTAAGGTCGGTCAAAAATGAGGTGTCTACACAAACCCATTTGCAATCAACCTCACTCTGATACCATGTTGAAACCATAAGAGAATTTGGTTTCGATTAGGAACTCACAACATTTTATGGACGCTAGCAAGCATGGCGGACATTGATAATAATAAAACATAACTCACTCATGTTGAACATGGGCTTCGTAATTGTTATGCTAAGATTATCTTCAGTTGTGTTTTAGATCATAAATTTAGATAAAGATTTGTATTTTCAACATAACAATTAAGAAGATTGAATTATGTTTTATGCTAAGACTCAGTTTCATTTTCTGAATAAACATAAATTTTAGCAATTGTTAAACATAACACAACATAACAATAAACTGAGTAAGCTGACGATAATTGAGTCAGTTTAAATCTTCATTGAGAAAATGTTTCATTTAAATCTTCGATGTTATGTTATTTTTTGATAACATAACACAACATAACAATAAACTAACTCAATTAAAATTTAGATAAAGATTTGTTATCTTCAGTTTCAACATAACAACTCCGTTTATTCAGTTGTGTTATGCTAAGTTATGCTAAGACTCAATTTATTTTCTTAACAATTTAAAAAAAAAAAAAAGGATGAGAAAATGTATTTTCTTACATTTCCATCTCATTTCTTTTTTCCTTCCATAATTTTTACCCAAATCTAACCTTATCACACCAGCATTGACCCAAATTTTTCCTTACATTGAAACATAACCTTATCACACCAGCATGCAAGCACAAGATTGATCATCCGAGATCAAGGCCAGTCATAGGTTTCAGAATTGTTTCAAAAAGATTACAAAAGAAAGTATGGAATTAAAACCTGATTGCATGAGTACTTTGAATGTTTTATTTATATTTTATTTGAACACATTAGTCATGGCGGTATTATTATTTTCAGTTTTTGCCAAGTAGGAAAATGTCATGGAGTTTGTTGTAAGTATGGCATTGTGTAAAACATTAATATTTTGAAACAAGTTCATTAAAATTTGGTGTTGAGGGTTTTATTGTGATTGCAGAAATACAAAATTATGAATCATTCAATAAATAAAATAAAATTGATTTTTTTCCCCCTTTTATAGGCAAATAGTGAAGACTATGTAAGAAAGAAAATGCTACAATGTGCATTTGTATATTGTAAGAAAAAATATTATTTTTATAGTGCAAGTTACGATTTTTGTATTGAAAATTATGAATGATAAAATTGTGGTGTGCACTCCTAAAGTTATGCATAATCATTGTTATGCTTTTTGTAGTAAAAGTTTTACTTTTGTGAGGGGTAAAGAGTTATATATTTTATAATAAGAAAAAATTATACATTTTGTGATAAAAATTATATATTTTGCAGTAGCAGTTATATTTTTTGTAGGTGCATACCATATGCATCTTTTTTTTTTTTTTTTTTTTGGGTGCATGTAATAGCCTTTCCCATATACAATGAACACTTGCGTTGTCGATATAGCTAGGCATATATTCCTACCTTGCTAACTTTTGTGTTTGTGTGATTATGCTAATTTATTAATCCTCTAACATTCTATTGAGTTTTAAAATACAAGCAAGATGATGGCTATGAGTATCCAAATAGAACCATAAGTACTCATTCAACAAGTCTCCATCTCCCTACTCTTTATGGAGAAAATGGTGGTGCTTTTAACCTTTCTCTTCCCTCCATTTCTTCTCTTGTGATAACTATCACCATACTAGCCACTACTATTCATCTTTTCTCTCTTATCGGCTTGCCACCTAGAAAGCTTTCAGATCTAGACTCAGATTTGATTCATGATCGAGATCCGATATTGTTAAACACATTGTTACACACTATGTGACCATCTCAAATCCATATTATTTTGTAATGTAGAGACAAGGATTAAGGTACCAAAGCTACCAGTTGCGACGATGAATGGATCATGAAAGTGATTGGTATTGTTTGTTTGGTAGTGATCATTTCGTTTTTGTTTTGTTTTGTTTTGTTTTTTTTTCTTTTCTTTTCTGTTGCGATAATATCTCTCTATGTAGAGGTTTCTTCCTTTCATGGAGGTTTTCTCCTTCTTGCATGGAGGCTTGTTTTTCTCCCTATTTGGAGACTCATATCCGCCATGCGTAGTGGTTCTTGTTATTCCTTTTGGCATCTATTTTGTACTCTGATGTACTTTAGTGGATGACTTATTGTCGGATGTGCAATATATCAAGCCTTGTGCTTTTCCCTCCAGAAAAAAAACCTTCTTCAATGGTTTTTTCTTTGAAAAATAAATGTATCGTTTTTGACAAGGAACCAACCATCTCATATAGAAGAAAATTCATTTTACCTCCCAAACTATACCTTGATGTTCAATTTAACCCCTGTACTTCTTATAATTTCAATTTTACACCTAAACAATTTGATTTTGGATCAATTTCACCCTTGTCGTTGTTGTTTATAATCAAACAGAAGTTGCCAACATGGCATCGAAATTTCGTTTGAAATTTTATTTTGCCCCCTAAACTATCTCAAAAATATCTATTAGAGTTCATATTGTTTTGGGGTCTAATTGATATTTTGGAAATAGTTTGGGGGTAAACTGAAATCTCAAATGAAGACGGTAGCAAGTGTCCTCTAATTATTCACAGTAGCTAATAGCAAGGGTGAAATTGATCCAAAATTAAATAGTTTAGATATAAAATTGAAATTATAAGGAGTACAAAGGTTAGATTGGTCATCGAGATATAATTTGGAGAGCAAAATGAAATTTCCTCTATTATATATATATGACTAGGTAAAGTCTGGGTCAGGGTTTCCCAGACTTTGTGGGGTCCCAAGGTGAATTCAAAAAATAGGCATATTTAAGAAGAAAAAAAATTTGCTTAATTTATTATGTTTTTGAACTTGTATTGACACAAAATTTGCTTGCATATATAAATATTAAAATTATTAGTTTTTACTAATGCTATGCACAAAAATTATTTAAAATATTAGGTCATAAGTTCAATTTGAAAATATTGTATATTTGTGAATAATTCAATTATGAATTATCTTTCACAATAATTATAATATAGGTTAATTATTTAAAAGTCCTGTTGGTAAGGTTCATAGTTCATAAAGTTTTCATTCATTTTTTTAACCCATAAAGTTCTATTTTCAAAATATTTATGTATATATGACTGTTTTATCTTTATTAAAAGGCAGAAAGAATTGAGATCTCAATTCATTAAGTGTTAATAAAAATTATTAGATGTAACAAGTACACCACATTACAATGTTATCCATCAATCACCAAACATTATGCCTCATGTCCCAATACAAAATTGTGGACCCTAAATTATCTACCAATCACAAATCTTTTGGTAATAAGCTAACCATACCTCAAAAACACTAGATATTTTATATTATTCAAGTGATTTGCTTACGTGGCATTTTACTTTTGTTTTTTTTGTTCCAAAACTTAAAAATTTCATAACTTTTATTATACATATTTATTTTTAATAAAATTTATAGTTTTGGAATCTACACAATGAGATCTATCAAATAAGACCAATATTGAATAAATTGTTTTATAAAAATAAAATATTAATTTTTTAGCTATGCAAAACTAATAATTTCTCAGTTTGCGAAATTATTATTAGTGTTTGAAAAATTTCTCAATTTTTTTTGAGTTTTAAAATTGAGTCAATTTTTCTAGTTTTAAATTGAGAATATTCTCAGTTTTAAACCTAAAAAAAATGAAAAAAATTAGAACAAAAAAAATATTATCAATTAAGTAAGTTAACAAAATTCACTATTAAAAATGGTTTAAACTGTAAATTTGTAACAAAAAATTGTATTTTTATTTTTATATAATTTTTATTTAATATTAATCTTGTTTTATAGATTTCTTTGTGTTGATTCTAGAAATATAAATTTTATAAAAAATAAATGTATATTGTAAAAATTATGATGTTTTGAAATTTTGAAAATTAAAATAAATGTCACATCACTATACTTTTTTATTTTATTTTAATAAACAATTACAAATGATGAACAACCATTATTTGAAGGGTAATTTTGTCTATTAAAAATTAATGAGACTTGAAGGAGTGAAAAAATCTTATTTAGGACTTAATGGAATATAAGTTCACAAAATGGGACTTGTGGGTAAATGTCCCTTATAATATTTTATTTTCTGCGTAATTTCATATGATTTTATACTTGGCATAATTATAGTTACTACTATAGACATAAATTATAATTATTGAAATAGATTTTGGACATTTTCGATGGATAACATTATTAATTTATGGGGCCTTGTTTGTTAACGTTTTCGTTTACAAAAAATAAGAAACAAGGTTTAACGTTAAACAATTTTGTTAACGTTTTATTGAAACAAGGTTTCATTTATTTTTATAAAAAGTAGAAAGGAAAAAAAAAACAAAATTTGTTTGATGTACAAAAATGTTTTGAAAAATAAATTTAAAAAATTGAGAAATATATTTTATGAGTTGCCAGATGGTCAGAAATGGAGGGTGGATAGATGTGGTGATCAGTAAAGGCGGGTAGCCAAAGATGTCTACCAAAGTTAGTTTTGAGGGCAAGAGGTGGCCAAAAGGATGTCAAAAGGTGGCTGAAGATCACGACGATGACTGGCCACCAGCCGAAGACTCATTGGAAGTTGGCCGGAGCTCATCACCCACTGGCGGTGAGGGGAGGTTGTGGTCAGTGGTAAATGGCGGTGGGCTGTGGCCAAAGTTGGTGAGCAAGAGGAGAAAGCGAATACTTGTTTTAAAAACAAGTAAAAACAACTTTTTTGTGTTTTCAAAAATTTTGAAAACTTTGTAATCAATTTTATTTTTTTGAAAATGAAAATAATATACCAAACAAGTTTTTGTTTTTAATTTTAAAAAAAAAATGAAAACAAAAACTAAAAACAAGAAACAAAAACTTTAACAAATGACCCTTAATAAACCATATGTTCATGATTTATGGATTATTTATTATTATAAATAATCTTATGAACTTGTAAATCATATATCTCATATTAAAATATCTCAAATGAAACATACGTACATTTAGAAATATAATAAGATAATAGTATAAACGTTAAAATGATGACCCATTATCACATTTTAAGAATGATATATTTAGTAAAAATTTAATAAGACAATAATGCACAAATGCCCCATTGTCACATTTTAAGAAGAAAGACGCATTTGGTAAAAGTTTAATAAGACATTAGTACACATTAGAATAATGTCCCATTGTCATATTTTATAATGACATATTTGGTAACAAATGTCTCCTTGTCACGTTTCAGAAAAAACCCATTGTCAAATTTGACAAAAGTTTAAAAAGATAATAGTGCATACATTAAAATTATATCACATTTAAAAATGAGGTTCTCTCTTCTCTCAAACCTTCTCCCATACTATTGTGGGTGTTCTTTCTCTTCAAATCTAACTTCTAGCAGTGTCCAAAGTACGATGGTGGCGGTGATGGAGTTGGGCAACAATGATGGGGACGATGGATTTTGATGCAAATCTTGCTTGGTTTGATGCAGATTCAACTTTTCAAACCACATTACACTACAACAAAAAAGGCCTTTGGTGACAAACTGATTTGTCTCCAAACATCAAATTTTTGTCACTAAAGTGATTTGCGACAAAAAAATTTTGTCATCACATTCGTGGCATATATGTCGTCACTGAAAGTACCTGGGGACAAAAAATAGTTTCGTCACCTATTTTTCATTTTTGGCGACAAAATGTTTCGTCTCCAAATGTTGAATTTTTCGTCCTCTAAAACATCAATTTCGTCACCAAAACCAAATAATATTTTATTTTAATTGTTTTTGGCGACGAAATATTTCGTCACCAAATATATCTTAGTGACAAAAGTTTTCCTCACCAATGATATGGATTAAGTTGACAAAAAAATTCGTCACTAAAATGAGCAAAAAAGAAAATTATTTAATGACAAAAAATATTTGGTCACCAAATATTTTAATTTAGCGACGAAATATTCAGCAAATGTGACGAAATTATTTGTTTCGTACTATGTCATTAGTGACAAAATTATTCGTCATGTTTTTTTTAAACTAATAGCGACATTTTTTATTTCGTCACTAATAAAAATTAAAAAATTTGAAAATGGGGGTACTATTTTCTTTCGAAATTTTTTCTTTTCAGTAACAATTCCCTGCGCATTTCAATAACCTGTTCAATAAAATATCTATTACAAATCAATACAAAAATCTGTTCATTTTCATAAACATCACAATCGAATTTTAGCACTATCCACAAAAATAGCCGGAAAATTTTCGGTGACAAAAAAAATATAAATAATGATGAAAAATAATTTCGTCACCTAATTTTTTTATTATGTATTTAGATTGGTGACGAAATTTTATTTTTGTCTCTAAAAATAGTACATTTGGAGACGAAATATTAGTTTCGTCATTAAAAGATACGTATTTTGTGACAAAATTTATTTTCGTCATTAGTTTTCGTCTCTAAAGACTATTTTTGTTGTAGTGTTATTATGACAAGATCAGTGGTTTTCCTTGGATTATAATTGGTGTTTTTGACAGATTTATTATTTTTGTTCATGTTTTTATAACGTTTCTGGTTTAGGCCCGACCCATTGCTTGTTCTGGACTTGAGTATCATAGCTTCATATGGTTACTCATGTCTTTGTCCCCTTATTCTTTTTTAAAATTGGTTGTTGGATTGTAGTAGTTGTGTTTGAAACAAGTTGGTTGTTCAGTTTTCAAACTTTTGTTGCCCAACATTTTGCTCCTCCGTTCGAGCAGCACTTCTTGCGCTCAAGCGCGATTTGTACAATTTCAGTATTTTGCAGGTCTACAAAAATACTGGACGAGAGCATTCTACGCTCGAGCAGCGTTTCATACCCTCGGGTGGTCTAGCTCTCGAGCGAACATTCTTGCACTCAAGCGATAGGCTTCTGTCTACAAAACTTCTAAATGTGTGTATTCTGCGGTCGAGCGTCACTTCTTACACTCGAGTGGAACATTGTGTCTGACGTTCAAGCATCACTTCTTGCGCTCGAGCGAACTACGTGTATATCAGTTTGTGAAGATGACTTTTTACTTCAATTTTTCATTCCTCTTTCTCTCTAAAACTTTCCGAAAACCTAGATCTTGAGTCTCTCTCTAAAACCCACATTCTCTCTACATTTTCACCTAGATCCATTGGGTTCTCTACCTTAGTGCCTTTGAGAAAAAGTTAGAGCATTCCTAGAACTTCGTTTTGATCCTATTGGAACTTGGTTTCAGCGTCATTAAAGTTTCCACCTTACTTTGCTTGTCTGCTAACTTTGACGTATGAAGTTTCTATACTCTTTTATGAGTTTTAACTTAGTTATTTGTTGATATGTAAGAAATATTGGGACTTGAGGTGATTTTGAACAAACCTAGGGCTTAGGGTTTAAAATTCAAAAGAGGGGGTTCTAAAATGGATGTCTTGGAAAGGGTTATGGAAATGTATATGAGCTTGTGTTGTATTAAAATGGGTGATATTGGAGTTTGGGACAAGATTGGGAAAAAGGGAAATTTTTCCCTAAAATACCTTGAATAATTATTTTGTATAAATAATGGAATTTGTGTAAGAAAGTGAAATTGGATAGATGTTTATATAAATGGTGTAGTTGGATAAGTCTAATCTCTCACCTATGGAAATTTGAATAATGTATTTGTTGTGAAGATTGTATATCTGTTTAAAAATATCTGTTTTGGGCTATCGGTGGAGGATAGCTATGATTGTTGTAGAAATTGCATGAGGATTAGGGGAATTGAAACTAATCTCTTGTTGGTTGTCATTGAATATGACTGTATTTTTAATACATTGTATATGTATGATGTTTGGGAGGAGAAAGGGGATGGACTCCATTAAATTAAGTTGGTCTGTGTGTCTAGGGTGAAAGTTCCGAAAACCATGCGTATACATGGGCCCCGATTCCCTCAGACAAAATTTCCATAAAATGGCAAAGTAAAGTATTTGTGTGATGGTTGTATATGTTATAGAACCACTGAATTGTAGTCTCAGTTGGGTTGTCTGGATTATGATGAATATGACTCAGGAACTGAGGTAAAATGAATTGAAATGGAATGAGTACGATTAATGGAATTGAGACAAATGGATTGAGACATAAAACTTGGCTCACTATGATCATGTCAAATAAGAATGATTTTACTATAAGCATTGTATATGCACATTTATACTTATACATTTGTTAACATTCATATATTATGTTAAATTATTTCTACTAGGCTTTGGCTCACCCTACTTGGAAAACCATTTTCAGGTGCTGGTGACATGCCTCCTCCAAAGACTTAGCTTGGGAGGACCTGGGAGCTGAAGGCTTTCTTTTGTTGTTTTATATTTAATATTTTGCACAAGCCTAAGGCTTTATATGTATAGAGCTTAAGACTCTTTTTTTTGTTGTAACCAAGCACCGTCTTGGACAGATGTAAGCTTATATGGCATTTATTTTGTTGATCATTAACTTGATATCACATGCTATAGATTCAAGGTGGGGCTTATGAATGTATATCTCATGTGTCTTTTTGTAAATTGACTAATGAAAGCTGATTATTTCATTTATGCCATCTGGCATTAGCCATTTATAGAGGAATTGTTGTAATTATTTTGGGGCGTTACGGTTTTGTTGTATGGTTGTTTGTTCGACCCTTTAGGATCTTGGTGTTTTTCTTTTGTTAATCTGTATGTTGTTTACTAATATAAGTGTTTTTCATGTTTTCAAAACAAAAAACAAAAAAATGATACATTTGACAAAAGTTTAACAAGACAATAGTACACAAATGAACTACCCTTACATTTGTTGTTTCTATAAAATATAGTGAAATGACCTCACGGTATACCTTTCAAATTTAATAGGACTTAATAGTCTATAAGAAAATTGAAGAGACTTTCCGGTGCATACTTTTTTGGAATGAGACTTACGGTAAATTCTCCTTAATTTATTCCAACTTTTTTTTTTTACGACGTAGTTGATTGAATGTAAAATTTGATCAGCTTCAACTTTAAAGAAATTATTTATCAAGAGGCAATTGTAACTGGTATAGTCACAATCTTTCCACACATTTAGCAAATAACTATCCATTATTATTAAATAATTCACCACTTCAATTATTAAAAAAAAAAATAGTGAAATTTCATTTTTAAATTACTAATACAATAAAGCAATATTTGGCTCACTGAAATGAAATTGAATAAAATGGAATTGTCATTCCTTAGCCTCTCACAATGGCGAAAATGATTTTGTTTATAATATATCTTTTGATCATTTTTTTAGTGAACTGAACATGAAAATGAACATTATAATGGGAGCCTTATTTTTTAGATAGAATTCGGCGGCGAATGCCTTTTTAGCCTTACCTCAAGTCAGCCCTGGTCTGGGTGTATGCACAGTGCAAGTAATAATGGAAAATTATATAATAGTCTCAGTAATCATATTCCCTCACCAATCACCATTCATTACGCCCCCTTATGTTCCTTAATCACTTAATACAAATAATTAATAGTCCACTTTCTCCACCAATGATACTACCATGGAGTATCACGTGACCAAACTCCCAGACTACCGAATAATCACAAGAAATGCATGCACCAAGCTAAACCAAGTATAGTTCTAAAAAATAAAAACAGGTAACCCAAATAGATATTTATGTGAATTTTATTTATTTTTTATTTTTTTATTTTTTTTATTTTGTAGAAGATATATTAGGAATAGGAAAAATTATATTTTATCCTCTTGGATTATCACCCTATCAAATTAGACAATTAACCATGAAGGAAATCCCAACACATTCACGAACATAAAAAATTCAACGATCACAAGAGAGAATCTCATCAATACAAACATCCAACTATAACATTGTCTAACATACACCAACATATGACAAACATAACAAATAAAAAAAAAAAAGTAAAGAAGTACATGTAGTTTAAAAGTCAAATCCAAAAGCTTCTTAATTAACGAATTAATTCATCAAAATCTGTGTCTGACAGGTACCCATTCGATCCTCGGTCAAGATTTGAAGCAAGATCATCAGCAAGATCATCATCAACATTTGATGAAAAAAGGCGCAAATCACCAATTGTCCAGTAACCATCAGTAGAGAAAATGCTACAACAATAAAGGTCAATCACAGGTAACTCAGCACCAATCTCAAAATGATTCTCCCAAGCCTCCTGCAGTAGTAATGCAGATTGGAGGCTCCTTACCACATTGTCTATCGAGGGTCGCCAGTTGTCCTGATCAAGTAGACAACTTATTGCAATATTGACAAATTCCTTCAAGCATTCTGGTGCTATTTTCCCAATCAGATTTGGATCAATGATTCGATCAATGGTTTTGATAGTATTCATGAACTGATCTACTAATGACTTGCAATCTCCATCTAGCTCATAATATGGCTTCTTAGCACACAATACTGACAACAACACCATACCAAATGAATATACATCCGATTTTGTTGTTAATTTTCCGTGCATCCAGAGCTCTGGTGCCCTATATCCCATAGTACCGCAAACATTTGAATCCGTTAGTGTTACAAATGTAGTGTTATTGGGTATTAATTTGGAAAACCTAAAATGAGTAAGTTTTGCAACCCAATTCTCGTCCAACAGAATATTAGCTGGCTTTATGTCACCGTGGATGACTCTTTGCTTCGCATTCTCATGGAGATGTTGTAGTCCTAGAGCTGCACCAATGCAGATCTTGAGTCGTTCTTTCCACAGAAGTGTATTGTTGTTTGTGTTGAACAAATGATCTTCCAAGGATCCATTCTCCATGTAATCATACACGCCAATTAACTCTGGTTTCACATTGCAAAATCCAATCAAAGAGACTATGTGGGGGTGATTCTCGAGCAGGCAGTGTACCTCAATGTCAGCCCAATCCTCTTCCCAATTTTGCGATGCCAAGGCATTGAACCTTTTGATCATAACAATACTAGTTTCCCCATCCAAAAATCCTTTGTACACCTTGTAAAGCCCATTGGTTTCAATCCAA
The DNA here is from genome assembly GCA_022316695.1 of Camellia oleifera. Classification (NCBI taxonomy): domain Eukaryota; kingdom Viridiplantae; phylum Streptophyta; class Magnoliopsida; order Ericales; family Theaceae; genus Camellia; species Camellia oleifera. The sequence continues at coordinate 63,369,145 of CM039306.1, forward strand.
AGAAGCTTATTGAAATCATTTGTGGCTGCTTGAATATCAGCTAGTGAGAAATGACGGTGTGGTTGGTTAACACCATCTGAAAGTGGTTCCAAAAACAAATCCTTTGACATTCCACTCTTAGAACTGTTTTCCTTTCTCTCCCTCCACCAACGATTCATACCTTTAGGCATAATTACAAAACCCTTTAACGCCTTTCCAATTATTCCCTCTGATCTTCCTTTACGTTGTGACACCAATGCGAGATCAAGGCTTCCCACCACTTCAGCCATTGTAGGCCTTTCCTTTGGACGATTATGTAAACAATTGTAGGCAACTTCTACAAAATACTTCAAACTCTGTGGTGTTATTTGTTCACTCAAAGAGGGATCAATGATTAGATCAAGCTTTCCCTTTTTAATGCAATCTTGAGCCCAAAGGATTAAACTAATTTGCTCCTCCTCGAGTCTTTCATCCACAGGCGGCCTCCCACTGAGCACTTCCAACAACACCACACCAAAGGCATACACATCAGATTTCTTGGTTAGTCTGTGGGTATAGAAATAATCTGGATCTAAATAGCCAAACGTACCTTTGACTCTCGTACTAACGTGGGTTGCTGAATTGCTTGTAGTGCATTTGGACAGCCCAAAATCTGAAATCTTGGCTACCCAATTCTCATCCAACAGAATGTTTGTGGTCTTTACATCTCGGTGTATGAAACTTTGATCGGTACCAGTATGAAGGTAGTCTAACCCTCGTGCTGCACCGATGCAAATGTTGAGCCTTCGCTCCCATGTGAGATGAAAAGTACTAATTGCAGTTTGGTTTCTTCTACTTCTTTTATAGAGATGATCGGCAAGGGTCCCACGGGCCATATATTCGTAAACAAGGATCATTTCCTGGCAATCACTACATTGGCCAATCAGAGCAACGAGATGAGTATGATGGAGCTTAGAAAGCATGTTGATCTCAGTCCAGAACTCTTCTGCACCCTGCTTGGACTCTGCATTCAACCGCTTTATGGCAACAGCTGTAGCACCGTTGTCGACGAACCCCTTGTATACCTTACCAAATCCGCCAACCCCAATAACTAAATTTTCATTAAAGTTGATTGTTGTTGATTGTATCTCAGCTAGTGAAAAGCGCCGGCATGAGTACTCGGATTCAATGACAACACTTGAAATTGCATCCTCAGCACCTAAACCTGACATATCTTTGATATTTGGGAGCCTAAATAATATGGAAGAATATACCAGTAAAACTAGAAGATGATCAAAGATGAGTTTTTGAGAGATGAGAAAGAAACGCAGAGTGGTCTCTGATTGAAACTAATTTGCGGTCCATGCAGCGCACCGACGACTTGACTTAGGCAATAGAATTCAACACTCGGTGAAGTTATTGGTTGGTCCAGGCCCAGCCCTAGGCATAGGCCCACAAGGTTATGCCTGGGCCTCACAAAATAGACCTAAAAAAGAGGCATTCTATTATAATTTAGTATAATATGTTAGGTATATTTTAAATTTAAAAAAATTGAGGAAGGTCCAAACTAACTTAAAATAAATTGATCCATTCAAAAATTAAAAGGCTTATTCAAAAAGATTAGTATTGTTATTCATTGACTATAGACTCAAAAAAGGGCCCCTCCTATTATTGTTTAGTATAATATATTAAGTATGTTTTAAGCCAAAAAAAAAAATTAAGAAAGGCTAAACTAATTTAAAATAAATTGACTCATTAAAAAAAGTGAAAGTCCCATTTAAAATAATTAGCATTGTTATTCATTGAAAATAATTTTGCAAAAAACTAGATTATGCAAATATTATTGATTTATTTGTTTCTAAAAATATAAGAAGAACTAGAATCAACCGATACTTATTAGTTGTTGTAATATAAAGCTAAAGGTCTGTTTGGTAACTATTTTATTTTCAGTTTTCAGTTTATATTTACAAAAATTTTAAAAATTGTCATAAAAATTTGTTTGATAATTTTTTTAGTTTATAAATGGTTGTTTCGGTTTATAAATTTGAGGAAAAAAACGTAAACTCAAAAAATGAGTTTACAATTAGTTTTTAAACAGAAATTTAAAATTTGACTAACAAATTATTTTTTTCAATTAATTTTTTTTAATTAATTTTTTTTGCCAATTAATTTTTTTAAAAAATTATAATGCATATGATTCCATTGTCATAAATAATAAAAAATAAATCTAAATATTTTAGGCCTGAACAAATATATTTTTTAGTTTATGTTTTTAAAAATTTTCAAACATTTTGTTCAAACCAAACACGTTTGTAGTTTATGTTTTCCTAAAAATAAACAAAAACCAATTTATAAAATTTTTGTAAACATAATCCCAAAACGTAAATATTACCAAATGCTACCTAAGTATTTTTTATGATTTTGATACAAATCTTTTGTCCTTTACCTTCAATTTTTTTTTCATTCAATGAAAAAAAAAATATGAAAGGCCCCAAAAATTTATCAGTTAATTATCGACTTTAGGCCTTGGAAACCTTAGGGCCGAGCCTGGGTCTAGGGTAGGCCTATGTGTCGCTCGCATTGTGATTGGTGAAAGAGGTGAGATCCATAATTTTATATTGAATGATTGGAGAATATGAGGGAACATAAAAATTTGTGATTGGTCTAAAATATGGCCACATCAAGACCAACCAATAATTTTTCTTCAATGTGTGACTTCAATGTGGACTCCCATTCCGCCAGAATCAAGATCTTCTCCTTGAATTCTCTCATTCACTTCCTACTTGCACGGTTATTAGGCTCACTTTTGGGCCCAATATCGATGATCCGAACCATTCATATTTTAAAATTTATTGAGTATATCATACCTATAAAAAATCAAGTTTATCAGATATCAGAAAACATATGTTCGGATCATCAAACTAAAAACTATTTTTAAAAAAAAATTTAATAAACAGTTTTTCCAAACAAATGCTTTATGATATCCGATCAACTTGATTTTTTACATATATAATATACTCAATAAATCTTAAAATGTGAACAGTTCGAATTATCGAAATTGGACCCAAAAGTGGACCCAATAACCGTGCAAGTAGAAAGTAAATAAGAGAACTCAAGAAGAGGATCTTGATTCATTTCACCAACCTTAAAGCAGGGCCCTTCCAAAACTGCCTTATCCATTGCATTTGGGTTCGAATTTCTTCTTGTGTGTAAATTGGTGACTTATTATTACAAGTATTACCTAACTTCTTTGAATCTAGCCTTAATAAGCTTAGAAAATAGGTTTGTATATATTTTTCTTGTAGGAAATAGTCAGACAATTTCGAATGAGGACTTAATAAAATTATGAAGTATAAAATGGAACTTAAACAGTTTGATGTCCAAAAATACGATTTTTGAGTAATTAATACTTTTTTATTTTTGAACTTTTTTAATATTTTCCAAACCGTTTGAGTGCAACATCACTGATGTAACCAAATTATGTATTGTTGAATGTATGATAAGTAGGCTTAAATTATCTGCTTCTTTCTCTATGAACTTGTTAGGGATGTATTGATTAAATTTTTTAGGTAAATTACAATTACATCTTCTGAAATTTATTTAAAACGCAAATTATCTTGTATGTTTTTAAAAATTAAAAATGCCCCTTGTTAAAAATTTTCATTTATTAAAATTATACAATTTCTACTTACCCAATAATAAAATTGTAAAATTTATTAATCGAAATATATTTATAATATCATTGAAAACTATTAATTAATTAATAAAAAGGTTCATCTGAAATTGGATAATCCGATGCTTTTCTCTCATTTCTATCTTTTATCTCTTTTATTATTGTTTATTTTATTCTTTATTATTTCTGTTGTGATTATTGTGTGGTGGGATGATGGAATAGGTCAATCTGCAAAACAGGGTTGGAAAGGGGTTCCAATTCCAATTCCTTTTAATTTAATTGGGTCGCTTCCTTTTTCTTTAAAATCTCAACCTTTTTTTTCCTATAATACTGGGAATTATCATTTTTTCACAAATTAAAAGACTAATTTGATCTTGTCCGATAATCGTGCAGGAGCCCCTTTTGGATTCGTTTGTGAATCTATATAATCTATCTATCTATATATTATATAAAGAAAATAGAATTTTTAATGAGAAGTCTTGTGAGAATTTCAAAATCTCAAATTAATTTTCTTGAATTTCTTAATTTTAAACAATTAAGAAAATCTCTATTGGCTAACTTTTATTTGACAATCCTATATCGGGAAAATGAGAAAAAAAAAAAGTTGTTTTACTCATATAAAGTGAATCTTATACTCCCATCCCATTTAAAATTATAATATTGTGCTTGCTTCAATTCAATATAGTTTAAATTTTAAAAGTTTTAATTAATTAATTTTAACCTAGACACAATGTTTTAAAACCCGGACCGGACTAGCCAGTTGGACCGGTAGAACCGGGACCCGGGCCTAGTTCCGGTCCAGAAGAACCCTAAAACCCAAACTAGGCTGAAAACCGGCCTAGATTATCTAGACTGGTAGAACCGCTAGTTCAACTAGGAAAACCGGTGACTCGATACCAATTTTGGAACGATTTGGCGGTTGGAAATTTTCTTCTTTTTTTTTTTTTTTTTTTTTCCTTCTCTTCTTTCTTTCTTATATATATATATATATATATTTCTAAATTTTAACTAAAAACTCTTACTTCTAGAGTCTCATCTCATGAGGAGTCTCATTGGAAGCTTAGGGAGATTATGAAAATATATTGGTATTTATAGGAAAAGATTTTTCAAAAAGAACTTACAAAATTCTATATGGAATTCAATCAAATTATTTGAATCAATTTTGATTGGAGGGAGAGTTAAAAATTTCATTTCCCTCCAAAATTAAATCTAGCATTCAATCAATTAGTTTGGAGGAAATGTTAAAAAAATTTAATTTCTTTAAAACAAGTGACTTTTTCTTATCAATTATGACTTTATTAAATATTATTAATAAATATTATGCAAAAATTTTTATTTTTATTTGAGTATTATATATATTTTATTTATTTATAATTTTTAATTATATAATATTAATTATGACGTCGTGGTTCGACCACTTTGATCCTACGATTTAACCGGTCACCCGTCCACCTAGTCCTTTTTCCGATTCTCTCACTAGTCCGGCTTTCAAAGACATTGCCTAGATGATTAGGCTAAATCATTTTTGATTTGATTGATTCGTTGGTTTAATCGTGATTTTTGCGGTTTTATCAAAATATATTGATTAAATTAGTTGGATTCGAAATAAATTAAAGATTAATCTGATTAAATATTGAAAGACTGAGACTGCTTAATTAGAAACAAACTTTCCGTCCAAATAATTGTTAACTTTTATTTTATAATCCTCCATTGGAAAAAGAAGAAAAAAGTGAGTTGTTTCACTTATATAAAGTGAATCTTAATAGTATAGTATTGTGTATATTTCAATTCAAGATTGTTTAAATTTTAAAATTAAAATAATATTTAAAAGTTTTAATCAATTAATTTTTGTATAAGTTGGTTGGTCATATAACCTAACTGATTAGGTTGAACCATTTTGGGTTTGACCGATTCGCCGGTTTAATCGCGATTTCTCATACTTATTTTATTAATTTTAAACAATTAAAAAAATTTCCATTGGCTAACTTCCATTTAAGCATATAAAAATAAAACTCTAATCAGTTTATGATTTATTTTATAATCCCACATCAAGAGAAGAAGAAAAAAATAAAGTTTGTTTCACTACATATTATATAAGAAAAATGGGGTTTTTAGTGAGGAGTATCGAAAGAGTTTCAATATTTCATACTAATTTTCTTTATTTTAAACAATTAAAAAACTCTCCATTGGCTAGCTTTTATTTGATAATTCTACATCGGGAGAAGGAAAAAAATGAGTTATTTTTCTCATATAAATTAAATCTTATACTCTCATCCTATTTAATATTGTAGTGTTGTGCATTTTTCAATTCAATATAGTTTGAATTTTAAAATTTTTAATTAATTAATTTTTGTTTAACTTGGTAGGTCTTTTGACCTAGCCGATTAGGCTAAATCATTTTTGATTTGATTGATGCGTTGATGTAACCACGATTTTAGTAGTTTTATCAAAATATATTGATTAGATTTGTTTGATTCGAAATAAACTAAAGATTGATTTGATTAAATATTGAAAGACTGAGATTGCTTCATTAAAAATAAACTTTTCGTCTAAATAATTGTTAACTTTTATTTTATAATCTCACATCGGAAAAAGAACAAAAAAGTGAGTTGTTTCACTTATATAAAATGAATCTTAATAGTGTAGTATTGTGTATACTTCAATTCAAGACAGTTTAAATTTTAAAATTAAAATATTATTAAAAGAATTAATTAATTAATTTTTATATAAGTTGGTTGGTCATTTGACCTAATTGATTAGGCTGAACCATTTTGGATTTGACTGATTCGCCTGTTTAATTGCGATTTCTCATACTGATTTTATTAATTTTAAACAATTAAAAAAAATTCATTGGCTAACCATATAAAAATAAAACTCTCATTAATTTATGATTTATTTTATAATCCCACATCGGGAGAAGGAGAAAAGGCAAAGTTTGTTTCATTGTATATATTATATAAGGAAAATGAGGTTTTTAATAAGGGGCTTTGTGAGAGTTTCAATATCTCATACTAATTTTCTTGATTTTCTTAATTTTAAATAACTAAGAAAATCTTCATTGTCATTTAACTATATAAAAATAAAATTATAATTACTCTATGATTTATTTGATAATCTCACATCAGGAGAAGAACGAAAAAAATAAGTTGTTATAATCATATAAAGTGAATTTTATGATCCATTTAATATTATAGTGTTTTGCATGTTTCAATTCAAGACAATTTAAATTTTAAAATTAAAATAACATTTTAAAGTTTTAATTAATTAATATTTGTATAAGTTAGTTGGCCATTTAACCTAACCGATTAGGCTCAACTGTTTTCAGTTTGACAGATTTGTCGGTTTAACCATGATTTCTTATACTGATTTTCTTAATTTTAAACAATTAAAATATTTTTCCATTGGCTAACTTCTATATAGCCATATAAAAATAAAACTATAATCAGTTTATGATTTAGAATTGTTTCGCTTATATAAAATAAGTCTTATATTTGCATTTAATATTGTAGTTTTGTGCATAGTTCAGTTCAAGACAGTTTAAATTTTAAAATAAAAACTCTAATTAATTTATGATATGATTTATTTTATAATCTCACATCGGGAGAAGAAGAAAAAAATGAATTGTTTCACTTATGTAAAATTAATCTTATACTCCCATATCTATCTATCTATCTATCTATCTATCTATCTATCTATGGATTATAGATTATATAAGGAAAAAGGAGATTTCTAGTGAGAAGACTTGTGAGAGCTCCAAAGTCTCTTTCCATAATTACTAATTTTTATGATTTTAAAAATATTTAAAAATAATTCTATTGGCTAACAAAGTAATTATAGATTTAAGAAAAAAAACAAAAAACAAAAAACCACCTAAAATTTTTAATTACATGTTCCTAAAATCTCTCTCCCCCATATTTCTCTCAGTTAATATACAGTAAAAAAATATTATACATTAAAATAAATATATAAAAACAAAAAGGGTAAACTACCAATAAATCCTAATAGTTGGACTTAATTCCCATCAAGTCCTATTGAAAATAAGTCTTGGTAAAATTGTCGCTAAAAATAATTTTTTTGCGACAATTTTTTACATGTCGCTAAAACTTACAATTAGTGACTTTTTTTATGAGAAATTTTTCTCATAGGACTTATTAGACAATAAATCCACTTATTAGGACGTACATGTAAGTATCCCTAAAAAAAACAAAAATCTCATCTCATAACAAAGTAATTATATATATATATATATATATATTTTAAAAAAATTATAGATTAAAAAGAACGTAAAACCACAATTGCTAATTTTGTAATTTTAAAAATAGTACTATTAGTTAACAAAGTAACTATAGATTCAAAAAAAAAAAAAAAAAACTAATTTTTGTAATTTTAAAAATAATACTATTGGCTAACAAATTAACTATAGATTTTAAAAAAAAAATTAATTGAATTATGAGTTCCTAAAATCTTTTCCCTAATATTTATCTCTTTCCTAAATCTCATAATCTATCTATCTATGCTATATTTTATACCAAAGTAACTTTTCATCTTAGAGACACTAAGTATTTCAAAACCTTTAATCTAATTTTTTGAATTTTTGATTTTTATAAATAAAAAAAAAATTAAAACATCTATTAGCTATTTCAATTATAGCGATCCCGGTTTTGACCCGACGTTTGTGGTAGTCCAGACTCGGGTTTATGGTTTCCAAGTGTTGCTCATTGTCTTTTTCTCTTTATTCCTTCTTAAATTTGGTTATTTGGGCATTTTGAGTGTGTTTGGAACAGGTCGGTTGCTTAGTTTTCAAACCTTGTGTTACCTAGAATTTTGGTCATCTGCTCGAGCGACCCTTTCTGCGCTCGAGTGGGGTTTGCAAACTTTCAATATTTTGCACATCTGCAAAAGTACTGGAGAGGTGTTTTTTTTCACGCTCAAGCGGCGTTTCCTATGCTCGAGCGGGTGGGCGCTCGAGCAGCCTTTCTTGCGCTTGAGCGGTTTGTCTGTTGCTTGCAAAAGTTTTGGAGGTGTGCATATTGCGCTCGAGCGGAACTTTTTGCACTCAAGCGGAACAAATTTTTGTGTCTAACGCTCGAGCGCCAACTCTTCCACTTGAGCGGACTGTGCGTATATCAGATTGCAAAAATGACTCTTTACATCACTTTTTCATATCTTTTCTTCCAAAAACACTAAAGTGAGACTCTCTCTATACATTTTTTCTCTTAGATCCGTTGATCTCTCCGCCCTACTGCCTTTGGAAAAATGGTAGAGCATCTTGGGAGCTTCACTTTGATCCGATTGAAATTTGGTTTCAGTGTCGTTGAAGTTTCGTGCTTGCTCCATTGGTCTTCTAAACTTGAGGTAGGGACACTCTACATCCTAATATGGGTTTTAACTTGGTTATAGGTTGTTGTGTGAAAATAGTGGGATTTGGGGATATTTTGAGCAAACCTAGGGTTTGGGTTCAAGTTTGAAAAGAGAGTTCTCTATGTGGCTGTTATATAAATGATTATGGGGTTTGGATATGAGGTTATCATGTGTCAAAATAGTTAATTTTGGCCTTTGGGTTGATATTTGGAAAATTAGGAGTTTTGCCTTAAATGTCTTGGATAATTATTTTGTACAAATGTGCTCACAACTTGCCTCATACGTTAAACTATAGCAATTTCATATATTTTATCACACAAATAATTTAATTCACTCCACATAAGCACTTAGTCACATAAACACATACGAATTATCCTTTAGTGATGAGATTCGTCCCATTAGAAACCAAGAATTCTTAGTAGAACGAGTATTGATTAAGTACCCTTCTAATAAGACTTCAAGGAATCTAACCGGCGCAAATAACATCCCAAAAGTCTAATCCCATGCCCATATAGTCACATAAGCATGTTATCACTCAATCACAAATAAGCAAAACATTTCCTAATTATGCGAGATGAATCCATTGTGGTATCACAACCACTTCCCACGAGCCCCAAGTATTCAAAACTCGGTAGCTCTGATACCAAGTTGTAACACCCCGAAACAATCCAACATAGAAAATACATCAACCCACCTCCAAATAAAATAACAATCATGGCTCAAGAAATGCCGGAAAGATACATTCATCGTGTTCCTTTACATAGTTCCAAAAGTTATATAAAAGTAATCTCACATGCGATTATACATTCATTAACAAACTAGTACATGAATCTATAGCATGTAAAATCATTTAATCAAAACAAATGAGGCCCTCAAGGGCTTACAAGTTCCAAGGCAATAGCCCGGTTACACAAAATGGTCTCCCGGACCCATACAAATTAGTCCTTTGCTTACAAAATTTGCAACAAAAATAAAAGAGCCATTTACTCTTCACCAACATATCCACGCCATCAATTTGGCGGGATCACCACATCTTTACCTGCACCAAAATCCCATAGGGGTGAGCATGAAGCCCAGTAGACCATTCTCACAAAGTATATACAGTTATGCTAAATTTCCCAACAACATATGCAAACGTGATGCCATGCCATGCCATTAATAAAAGAACTTCATTTTTAATGCACAACTTCGAAAATCCCCGTGTTTCCAATAATCTTATGCAATCTCATCAATTTCTAAACTTCCAATTCTTTTAATCAACAGGGGCGGTAAATATGACACTGGTAATCCTTAGGCTGGTGTCTGCAAGTAGACTATACAAGTACTACCAAATTGTCATTTTTACCGGTATTAATCGGAAGGCTCGACACCTATCCCAGCGGTTTTCTGTTCTTTCATCATGGACACTCAGTCCAACTTATCGAGTTCAACTACACCCCCTATCCGGACTTACCACATATTTACCCCATACACATTTCCATTAACTACATTATCAAACATATATTTATTTCTTTCTTGAAGTAAATCTCCCAATCTAATTACACAATGCATAATATGTAATTCCATGTGAATGCAATGCAATGTTCTTCCATACCTCATAGCATTTCTCTAATTCAAGTAACTTGACAACAATATCGAATAAATACATTTCTCATTTCCTTTCTTCAATGTTATTTCACAAAATAACTTATATGTCTTCAACTCATAGCAATTACCATTACTCATCATGCACAATTTCTAACAAGTTAGTCTCTTCAAGGCTACATGTTATGTTTTCCACATTAGATCTCCAAGACCTTACAATTCCCACAATCCATAGCACATACCAATTACCCATTCCTCAACTATACATGCTCATGTATTTAATAATAAATTCAAAAATAACTCCTCACTGTTCATACATCAAGAAGGTCTGCTATTAAACAATACATATGATAAATCTACACTCACTCAATCATTAAACACTAGAAAGAGAGAAAATCCATAAGTTTTGCCCATATGTTCCAAAATCCCCAAGTTTCTAGGGTTTCTCATCAAACCCAACACATTCTCATTTTCCTTAATGGAACCCTTTCAAAATCATTTTTCTTAAGTTTAATAGAATGAAAACCCTCTAGGATTTATAAAAGGGTTGAGATACAAACCCACTTTTAAAACTCTCTACATTTTTGAACCACAAAGTTGAAATCAACAAAGCACTAGAAGAAAACTCTTAAAATCATCATGAAAATAGAAAAACTTGTATATATAACTCAAGAATGTCCCTACCTAGAGCTTGATGAAGAAAGAAAGTGAAACCCTGGCTTTGATTGGAAAACTCTTCAATTTCTACTACACCAAGAAGAGCCCTAGCTTGGTCTTCAATATTAAAGGAGGATGATGATAATCTTGACCCAAAGATTTGCAAAATCAAAGAGTTTTAGTGTTTTGAGGAAGTTTTCTAGAGAGAATGAGGAGAAAAATAGGGTTTAGAGTGAGAGAGAAATGTCTAAAATAAGAGATACATTCGGACAAAAAGAGGGAAAAAACAAAGTTTTCGGACTGCCCAGGCTGCCGCACGTGCGGTGCCCTTCCCCACACGTGCGAAGCACCCCTTCCCGCACGTACGGTGGCCCTCTCCCGCACCTCCTCCTGCACATGCCTTTTAGGCAGTGTACGGCCCCAAAGCCCGCGCACGTGCGACTAACAAACCAGCCCAGAAAAGTTTTTGGTTCAACCCTCGGGCACTCTGAACCTGATCTCACGCTCTCCGAGACAAGCGAAAATCGACACCGAACCAAACAAGAACAAGAACTCTAATCTAGAGAACCATTTCCGAACGTTTCAAGTCAAACAAAGATAAAAGGAGAATGAAGGAAGAAAGAAAATAAAGGAAACAAGGACCCGGTCGTCACAATTTCAATTTGTTAGATACCTGTAGAGTGTATCCTCTATTGAGTAGATTAAATGTAATGGATATATATCGGACTAAAATGAATGGAATGAAATGTAAGTTTGGCATACCATGGTTTTGGAGAAAGTTATAAAGATTTTGTTGTAGGACAATGAAAATGTGCATCGTACTTATATATTGTTAATTCTCATATATTGTGTTAGATTGTTTCTACTGGGCTTTGGCTCACCTTACTTTGGAAAACCATTTTCAGGTACCGGTGGCATGCTTCCTCCAAGGACGTAGCTTAGGAGGACCTAGGGGCTGTATGCTCTATTTTGTTGTTTGTACTTAATGTTTATTCAAGCCAAGGGTTTTCTATGTACAGAGTTTATGACATTCTTTTGTTATAACCAAGTACTGTCTTGGAAAGGTGTAAGCTCGTAGGACATTTACTTTTGTTGATTATTAACTGGTAGTACATGCTATAGATTCAGGATGAACATTAATGGATGTATATTGTATGTGTTATCTTTTGTAATACGAACTTTGATAAATGAAAGCATATTATTTCTGTCAACATTCTATTTTAAGGATTGGATTTATTGTAATAATTTGGGGGCGTTACAACTTGGTATCAGAGCGTACCGGGTTTGAATACTTTGGGTACGTAGGGAGTGGTTAGTACCACAATGGATTTGTCTCGCTTGGTTGAGACAATAGCATGTATGTATGCTTATGTGATAACATGCTTATATGATTATATTGGTATGAGATTTAGTTCCTAAGATTTTGATTGGGTCTGCGGGTTTCTAGAAGTTCTATTAGAAGAACACTTAATCACTGCTGTTTCTAATTGGAACTCTAGTAACGCCGCGGTATGGTCATTATCTAAGAAGAAAATTTGTCTATGTTTATGTGAATACGTGCTTATATGGGGTGATTTACTGTTGTCCATTGCAATAGGACGTGAGTGAGTTAGTTTCGGCATATTTGTAAATGTGCTAATCTCTTTCGTTACCTTTATTAGGATATCAGGACGTGGACGTGGACGTGGTGGTAGGAGTGGTAGGCCTAGACGATAGGTGTTGTAACGCCCTCAAAATAAAGACATTAAACCCATCAATGAAACATGCATCAACATAATAAAAGCCCATCCTCTTCTATTTAACTAAACAGTCCTGTACAAGAGTATTACATGTGAACAATAAAAGCGGGTGCCTTTAAGGCTTACAACTTTCCAAGTTAACACTTGGTTACAATCAAGAGAGCTCTAGCTCAATACACGTAAAGCCCTTGGCTTGAAGTTACATGTAACACATCAAAAGTAAATAGAAGTCAAAAAGTCCATCCGCCACTAGCCTCCCAAGCTAAGTCCTTGGAGGTGGCGTGCTACCTGTACCTGAAAATGATATCCCATAAAGGGTGAGCCACAGCCCAGTAGAAACATACTAAACCAATTATGAATAACGCCTAAAAGATTAACAGTTGATAGATTGGTCAACACTTTCACATTCCTTCACAATTTACTACAATTCCAAGACATTCAAGTCTATATTTTCTCTCGTTCCATTTCAACATAGGTAAACATATTAGTTATATCTATACAACCACTGATAAGCATACAAGCTACTTCACATTTCCAAGACAAGCACGTGAGCTGTATCTATATTTTTTTTCAAGACAAGCATATGAGCTGTGTCTCCGGAGTTCATCCCCTATCTTCTCCCAACACTATCCGGTTTAGAGGTACATCCCCCATCTTCCCCTAAACCGCGGAGTACATCTCCCATCTCCTCCTCTACATATATGCATATAAACACATTGGTTCTATATACAATCAATCAATACAATTAATGTATTCTACAAATCGTCAAGTTCCATGACACTTTCCGCAGATTAGTTTCAGTTTACCTAATCATCATGCCTTGTCTACAACAAACACGACTATCCTCCACCGATAGCCCAAAGCAGTTATTTCTATACAGAAAATAAATGCACAATGGACATATAATCAACATCTCAATTCCACAATTAATTATCCCAATTAATTAAACAATATAATTATAGTATTTTCCATAATTAACATTCAACCCTAAAGGTTCCATTTTCATCAATGATTCCACATTAATCTCATTTCTATGTACTAAACATACATATTGGTTTATTTAAAACAAAACCCCGAACTTTTATAAAATTGCATAAAAGCCCCAAACTTTTATAAAATTACACAACTATCCCCAACACATCAAAATGTCAAAATTCAAAGACAGAATCCATAAAGAGGAGTAGGATATCCCTACCTCAAAGTTTAAGCTCAAAAGGAGATGAAAACCCAAGAATCAAAGTGCTCCAAACACCGACTTTTTCAGATTAAATCGAAGCCCTCGACAACCTCTACCTTTTTAACAAAGCAAGAAGGGAAGGAAATGATCCTAGATAGATCAAACCTTAGAGAGAGTGTAAAGTTAGAGAGAGAGGCTCTCAGATTTTGAAGATTTGGATGAAAAGTTATAAAAAATCTAACTTGAAACTCGCTGCTATCGCACTGATATAAATAGGCTCGCCCGAGCGAAGACTTGGTCGCTCGAGCGACCAGACACAGAAAACCCTAGCTCGAGCCAAGAAGGTCTCGCTCGAGCCAACAACCCAGAAGCTCGCTCGAGCCAGGAGCTCGACCCTTCAGGTCTGCAACTAGACGCACGCTCGAGCGACAAACTGCTCGCTCGAGCGAAGACCGAACCAGACCGCTCGAGCGAAGAAAAGCTCGCTCGAGCCAGAAATCATGGTGTTCAGGTCCAGTACCAAACGCAATCGCTCGCTCGAGCGAAGCCGCTCTGGCTCGACCCACCAGACACAAAACTCAACACTCGCTCGAGCGACCAACTCCTCGCTCGAGCGAAGGACAAAAATTCTGGGCAGCAACCCTTGGTTCCCAAACACAACCAACCTGAAACAAACCTGCCCAACACATTCTATAACTCAAATACAATGTAGAAAAGGATGTAAACAAGACAATACTCAACCATTAGCATCCACGGACACATGTCCGGATCACTGTACAATAAGGGGTAAACCCGGGATCGCTATAGGTGTAACGAGTTGAATCAAATTAAATTTATACTTTAATCTCAGTTGGGGATTTATTTTAAATTATTAAACTCCATTCATTTTGGACCTTATTGATTGAATCGTGACCCATTAGTAACCACGTAATATTGTTGTGGTTTTATTATTATTATTTGATTACCATAAAAGAGTTGTAAATAGTTATGATGTGTATTATTAAACAAAATATATTTTGTGGTGAGAAAATATTATATTTACTTTTGTCATTAAAGGTGTTGAAATGTATTTTAATTGATATATATAGGTGTATATATATGGTTAGTTATTTGTTTAGTTAATGAAAAAAAAAAAAAGGAGAAATATATGTAAAAGTGACCAAATAGATTTTTTTACTTACTTTTGGGAGTTCTTGGAATTCTTGCCGTGACGAAAGAAGAAAAAAGGGGTTTCAAGTTTGTTTTTCATGGGTTTGATCTAGTATAAGTCATTTTTTACCCCTAGTGCTGTGGATCAAAACGTAGAAGGCAGAGAAGGCATCGTTTAGCTTCGAACAGATTTAATTTTTGTTGCCAAAAAATTTGAAAGCTTCTTGGCTTGAGGTAGGAATTTTTTCTACACTTCTTTATGTACTTTTATTTCATTATATGGAGTTTAGAGTTGTATATAATTTAATTAGAATTTTTGGAAAAATTGTGATTTATTTGCTTAAAAGAGAAATTTTGAGAAAAATAAAGAGTTGATGCCCAAATTGCAAAAGTGTAAAATTGGAATATGTTTGTAAGGTTATGAAAGAGCTATGTTTTAAATTTGAACAAAAACGGACTTCGACTTGATTAGTTTTGAAATTTTTACCGGCTTGCAACCAAAAGAACATTTTTAAAGAAAACAAAGGAATTATGTTTTACTTTTGGGGATTTTGATCAAAATAGGATGTCATAGTTGAATAATGCTTGGAGAATGAGTTTGGAAAGAAAATGATGTTTTCTTGGGCATTAACGGTATTATTTTGCTTAATCTATCTGTTGGAATAAAACCAACACGATTAGAAATGAACCTTGAGAGGTTACCGGACATGATTCTGATATGAAAACTAGTGTAGTTGTTTATATTTGATGAGATGTGGAATAGATTGTATTTATTGAAATTTTTGGAATTTAATTGTTTAAATATCTGTTTAGAAATATCTGTTTTGGGCTATTGGTGAAGGATAGCCATGATTGTTGTAGAAATGCATAAGACTTAGGTAAATTGAACTACATTCCTTATTTGTTGCATTGGACATTGCATTACATTCATTTCATTGGAAATATATATGTTTACGAAAAGATGAATACTTGGTGAATCTAGGTAGGGGGTGTAGAACCGCGCGGTTAGGTGTTGAGTCTTCGAGTTTACTGGTAAAAATGATAGTGGCAGTGCATTTGGGCCTACTTGCAGACACTCACTTAGAGATTCACAAAGCCTGTATTCATGTAACAGACATAGTTTAAAATGGAAATGGTTTTATATATGTTGTTACATCTCAGCATTGCATGCTTTATAAGAAGAGAGATAAACTGTTTTATCATGAGCATGGCATGAGCATACTCCTCTTTAGTCTTGTCATTGTCTATATGTTGTGTAGTATATCCCTACTAGGCTATGGCTCACCCTATAAGGGAAACCATTTCAGGTACGGGTGTTATGCATCCGCCAAGGCACTGACTTGGTAGGACTCGGAACTGAGGCTTCATTTTTGGTTTATGGTTATTTTTTTTAATGTAAGCCCAAGGCTGTATTTGCGTTGAGTTGAAACTGTATTTTGTGTAACCAAGAATGTTCTTGGATAAATTGTAAGCCTGTAGGGCACTTATTATCTGTTTGGCTTCCATTTTATACTTGTTGTAAAATGCATGCTTGGGATTGGAACTAGGGCATTGAGATGTGAACAACATGTATTTGGCATTTGGGATTAAATGGAAATGGGTGTATGGAATAGTTAGCTTTAAATGTGTTTATCTATCAAGTTGGTTTATTGTATAAATAGATATACCCTGCCTAAATTTTTTGGGCATTACAGTAGGAGATGCCGGTACCGGATGATATTTCGGCATAGGAGGAGGGTGTTAGTTAGGCCAACATGGCTGAACCAATTGGTCAGCAGGACATAGGCGACTTAGCCCATGAAATGGTCGGAGCTTTGAGGGAATCTATGGACATTCTTAGGGTTGAGAATCAAGTCCAGGCCCAAGTAGACAAGGCAGGGCCATCCTTCTTTAAGCAAGAGTTCTTCTAGTCGAATCCGGATGAGTTCTTGGGAGATCCCAAGGAGCCATTGAAAGCGGTAAGTAGCTAGAGCAGATGGTGAAGACGTTTGAGATGATCGGCATCGAAAACGGAGGTTTGAGAGTGACCTTGGCGTCCTTCTAGCTGAAGGGATGTTATGACCCAAATCCGCCCCTATAGGTTTAGCGTCGTAACCGGCCAGTAATCCTTGGATTACCGAAGGCCTCTGAACAAATAAGCATATGATAAGGGGCTAGCGGAAGCAATAGTATATAAATATAAATGTCCAATGAGCTGTGTTGACTTACATGAAACAGAATATTTAAAACTTTATATACACAACCATAGTCAACCACACATTATATTATACCGCACACATTACAGTGTCTTAAGTACAGCCAACATAATTAAATAAAATCTCATGCATATACAGAACTAATCAAAACTTGAACCCCTGACACTTTGGGAACCTCCTCGTGAGGCACAATAGTTGGCTGATGACAGAACAAAACTCTAGGCAAAAGCCTTCGGGCTCGAACTCCAGAATGCTCACCTATATACATATATATACAAACAGTGAGCTAAAACCCAGTGAATAACATTAAGGTAAAGGGGTTAGTGAATGAATTCCGAACATTTTATACGTACAGAACAGATCATAGCATAATTATAGTCATCTCATATCAAAACATAATACTGGCATACCCCATAAAACATATCACATATCACATAACGTCTTCTGACTAGAGTAACTGGTCCCGGACACCGATTAAACACATATCACCACAATGAAGTGGCTAACGAGATCTCATAAATTTCATGGACCCGCATTTTCATGCCGTCCCCCATGACTTGGGACTATCTATGGATACCATAATAGATTTCAAACTTGGAATGTTCGTTCACAGAAACATATATCATTTCAGAAAGCATAGCTTATCATATTTCATTTGGAACATAATTTCATATAAACGTATCTTTATGATAACGTTACTCACAGTGGTTCCCGTAAATGGTCAATCAATCCTCGAGTCTTGACCTACAATCACAAAATACATAGTACAAAATATGTCTCATTATTATTCATTTATGTGGTCAAACATGGCTTAGCTTTCTCACTTTAATTTCCCATTCATTCCATGCTACATAACTTGTTCATATTGCCTATATACTCGGATTCAACACATATTTTCTAATTCACTTACTTATGTTATTTCTTAGCTTATTAATTTTTAACGGCTCATAAATCATGCCTAAGAATGCCCATAAAGAGATGGGAGTGAAGATATGTACTTAAAACATCTTTTGAAAACATGCTGAAAATAGGTTGGTGGCTAGAGCCAGCTTTTCTTGGCTGGAGCCAGCAGAAGGCAAAAACAGAGCTCGCTCGAACCAAGAATTCTTCGCTCGAGCCAGCCTTTTGCAGAGTGCAAAATTCTGAGAGCTTGAAATGTTGGCTCGAGCCACCACTTCTTCGCTCGAGCCAACTGTAAATTTTTAGGCAGAAAGCTTAGCAAAAATGGCTTCCAAACCACCTCCAAACCTTAGGGTCTTGCATGATTTGATCAAATACACAAAAATAGCTTTAGAAAACTTCAATACAAGACCCTTGAAACATCTTTTATTCAAAAACTCATCAATTCTTGAAAGGTTTGAACCAAAACTTCTTCATGCAATATTTTAACTCTTCCATGGTTTTTCATAACATGCGAATGGTGATCCACAAATTCATGAATTCTGAAACTATGGACATGATATAAACTCACATGCATGCAAGGATTTCAAAACTCAACTTAAGATAGTAAATCAAGGGTGTTCTACCAAGGATACACATGCAAGTCATCTACAAGCCCAAAGACCCATTTCTCTTGCTAATTTCATGGAATTGGGTTCAAAGATGAGCTGAAATCATGATGCATGGTAGAATGGTGACAGAAAAGGTGCTTGAAACTCTTACCTAGAGCTTTGATTCCAGAAATGAGAGATAAGTCTTCCTAGTTTCCTCTCTATCTCTCTTTCTCTCTTAGCTGAACTCACTCAATACAGAGGACTAGAGGAGCTGATGCACCCAACAGATTCAATCACTCGGCTGATGTACACAACACACACCTCACTTTTGAGCACACTACACGTGCATACACATGCACTCACCCAACACACCCATACACATGGGTTTTATTTCCTACACTCACACCACAACATTGCCTCAACACATGATACACTAACTCTCATCTTGGATTGTTGGTAGAATTAGATTAGGTACCATTCATGCATAATTTAAATCAAACATAAGTGATTTCAATTTATTTAGGTTAGCACAAAATTCAGTCAATCCAAAAGTCCCCATCAAGGCTCGATTTAACCACATACGATTTTACTAAATCGAATCAATTTTTAATCAAGTATGTCATGGTGTTCTAAAAATTCCCAAATAACACATTAATGAAATTAATTCCTATTTTAGATGCCGATAAGGCTTCTAGTCTTTATATTATAGCAGAATTCCAAACAGATGTTTCTACGGGTGACAGGTAGATAACCAATTAATATGCTATTCACATAACAACTCCATAATTTATTTAATCTGCTTAATTAGCATCCTTAAATACCGATTAATAGCTAATTACGGGTCAGGGTTATTACAGTCTTTCCCCCTTAAAAGAGTTTGGTCCCCAAACTCGAGTTATCTTATATCTGGAAAAACAACTCCAACTCTTTACAAAACAGAAGCATAACCATGCTCACAAATAGGCTCACAACCCAAGACAGAATCATAAATCATATACAGAAGTTAGGGTTTGTATTAACACAGAGCCTTATACGCATTCAGATCTTAGTCCAGAACAGATTCAGATACATGTTCATTTTCATATTCTTGTCCAGATCGTACATGGATGTCACATTTCTTGCTTAAGCATACGGGGTGCATTCATTAGCACTAACAGAGCAAAACAGAACGCATAAGCGTAATAGAACAGATACTAATTCATATACATATTCGTAATCATTTGCATATAATCATACGTGGTACACCCTTTAGCATTAACAAATTCATTTGGTCCTGCGACCCACATACATAGCCATGGTGTTGTTACCCCCAGGCAAGGGCCATCGGCCACGGTATTCTTACCCCCGGGCGAGGGCCATCGACCACCGTACTCTTACCCCCGGGCAAGGGCCACATGAACTAAGGGTGCCACAATACTTTCCAGAAAATTGATCATTCATTCAGTATGCAACATATAACATTTCACAAAACAAAACTCATTTCATGACATAGGACGTGAATATAGCTGCACATAACTTTACTGTATTACTACTCATATTACTTTTATCAAGCACTTATCGGGTTACAGATTGGTACTGGTCTCATTTCATAAGTAATTTCTCCTGTTAAGTTATAGAGATTCGATTTATTCATTTCTGAGTCATTCATTCTGTCACGCCCCAAACCCGCCCCGAGAAGGTTTGGTGACGAGACCGGCCAGTAATCCTAGATTACCACAGGCCTTACAGTACAAAACATAATTAACCGGGGCTCGCGGAAGCGAAAACAGAAACTACAATAGTCCAAAGAGCTGTGCATATATATGTACAAGTATTTACATGCCAAAATGTTAATTTACCCACTATCTTTACATAACATGTATCAAAAATTCATATACAAAATACATAGGCACATGCCACCAAAAACAACTGAAACAAAACTGATACGGCCTTCCAGGCCTAGCCCTGGCTCGGGGGCACCTCACTCGGGTAGGCTTTCAAAACGGCGGCTCGGTGCAAGACTCCGCCTAGGCTTGACTCCCCGACTGCTCACCTATAAATACATATACAGGGGTGAGCTAAAGCCCAGCAAGTAACATTAACGTAAAGGGTTGGTGAACGAATTCCATATATCATATATCCGTAAAAAAAATCATCATAAACATACTCATTTCATAACAGAACATACGTAATGGCATACTCCACAGAACATAAACATAACAGAACGTCTTCCGACTAGAGTAATCAGTTCCGGATACTGATTAAACACATGTCGTCACCATGAAGTGACTCACGAGATCTCGTAAACTGGTCATGGACCCGCACTAACGTGCCGTCCCCCATGACTTGGGACTTCCTATGGATGCCATACTAGATTCGCAAATAGGACATTCGTTCACGGAAAACATTAACGTTTCAGAAATCATAACATAGCATAGCATTTTCAGAACATATTTTATAAGAACATAACTTTACAGAAATGTTACTTACAGTGGTTTTCCAGAACCGGTTGTACGGTCTTCACCTCTTGACCTGCAAATCATCAACAGTATAACACATTTCTTAACATATCATCATCAAATCACATAACTCAAGCCATTTCCTTTCTTCTTTTACATTCTGTCATATTCATTTCATGCTCAATCTATTCTTCTTTACATTAATTCATGCTCATAAGATGCTAAATGATGCCATTAACATGCTAAAAATCATGTAAAACATCTTCCCAAACTTTTCCTGAAAAAGGTCCTCCGCTTGAGCGCCCCTTTGTACGCTCGAGCGGACTGTACAATCTTTCAAAACTGCTGGGAGGCCGATTTCTCCGCTCGAGCGTGCTTCTCTCCGCTCGAGCGGACAGTGCAAAAATCCGAAGTTCTGGTTCTTCTCCAAGCTTCCATTTTCCTCTTTTCAAAATCACTTTCCATTACATGAATTTCATAACCCAAAATACTTGAAACTCATCTTAAATCAACATCAAAACTTCAATTCAAAACCCATATGGATCATTAGCAAGATCAAACCCATGAATTAAGATGAAAAACCATGAACACACACATTTAAGCTTCATTTCATACTTCCATGGAGGTCACCCTAAAAAATGCCAATAAACCATAAATCATATCATTTTAAGGCCATAATCTGGCGTTCAACATGCTAGAGGTCGGAGATCAACAATCAATTTCATGGAAATCTTACCTTGATCTTTGATTTGGAGGAACTAGACTTGATTTCCCTTTCTTTTCCCTTGCTTTCCCTTGATCTCTCTCTCTTTCTCCCGAGCTCTCTCTTCTCTCTCTCTTTTCCAGGTATTTTCTATCTTTGGTTTAAGTCAAATGAGTCAACAAAGTCTATCCTTATCTATATATAACATATATCATAAAAATCAATTTGAGCCAAAAACATGAGCCAAACAAGGCTTAACGATTCAGACGAAATTTAGTCCTCAATTTAATTTCTCAACTGGTTCTAAAAATTCCCGGTAGCACATAGGCATGTTCAATTTCGTTTTCTGAACCCATTACGGTCGTCAATTTTAATCCCGAAGTCATAATTCCAACAGATATTTTTCTAATTCAAACAGATAATCTTCAATTAAATCATCTAACCACGTAATTAATTACCGATAATTATGACGTACATTTCGGGGTCATTACACATTCGATCTTTGTTCAATTTGGTTCTCGATTCGGTATTCCATCACAGTTAGTCCAGGTCATTCTGAAGTTATCAAGAATACAAGGTAATTTCGTACATTGACCCCATAGCAGTAAACGAAATTCTGAGGTAATGACAGAAGGGAAGGGTCAAGCATAAGAAAATGGTTGATAACACTTGGGTTAATTTAATTGACTTAAGTTATAGCACAAGACACATATCATATGCAAGTAGACATACACATACAGGCATATATGGACACTAGTAGGATAACCTATTCATTCCCATGGAATTTACCAAGAATTTCTGATTCGAAGTAACGTTGGCCAAACGTGATTCCAATCAGACTTTCAAGGTCAGTCTACAAGGGCATGAGACTCTACGATTTAACATTCCACATAATAGGTTCCCACAAATTCCA
Source organism: Camellia oleifera (assembly GCA_022316695.1). Taxonomy (NCBI): domain Eukaryota; kingdom Viridiplantae; phylum Streptophyta; class Magnoliopsida; order Ericales; family Theaceae; genus Camellia; species Camellia oleifera. Next base: position 63,392,185 of record CM039306.1, read on the forward strand.
TAATCCCATTCGCGTGTTCCCAATCGGCTATAGGCATATGGTAAAACAAAAAAAAGTCGTCTATAACCACATAGTTTGCTGCCGACGGTTCACATTCTTCCTAAATGTTCAGGATTGATTCAAATTTTCATTCGATTAGTCTCCTTAGCAATACAGTTTTGTCATTTAGTCGTAAGCAATTCACAACCCCCTATAATGTAATCAAATCAGTTATCGGCTTTCAATAAGGGTCTCCTCAGATCAAATCAATGAAAGTTCTACCCAATCATCTCAGATGGAGTTCTACCCAGTCATCTCAAGTAACAATTCAAAGCGTGAGTCATCACACAGAAGTTCTATCAGTCAAACAAAGGTTTCATCAAACTACAGTTCTATCAGATTAAATCAAGTAAAAGTTCTAACCTCATTATTTTCGACGAGGTACATTAGTTCTATAGTTCATACTCCATTCGCTTAGGTACATAGTCAGTGGTTTCACAACTAGTCTAAGTTCATCATTTCTCAAAGTTACATCATAATCTTGTATCGTAATGGTCTATTCCAAAATGTCTCAAGTCATATACAATGTGTCTCCCAACAGGTTTACAGATAAACGCATGGACATACCATTATTCATAGCGAAAGTAAACATCACAGTCAATATAGCAATTTCCCGGATAGGTTCACGTAAGCATAAGGTATACAATAACAGATCATTATACAGAAGTTTCAAATTAGTCCTACAGTCATTAAAGCATAGGCTCACTGGTTTAGTCAACAGTCTAGTCAATGTTCAACAATCACAGTCCACAGTTCAAAGGTTATCGAAATAAATATCATATCAATCATTCGGAGCAAGGGTATAGTCATATATGTACATGTCCAGAGTCTAATAACATTCACAAGCATAGGTAAGGGTAAATATAAGCCCAAATATTTCCATAGCATAGGTAATGGTTAGCAAAGGTCCACAGTATTGCACGTACAGTTCACATCAAACAGTAGGTCTCAAGGTATTCATCAACCACAGTCCAATTCCATCAATTCTACTAGTCTCACTGGCGAGGACATATGTATATACGGATGCGAGTCTAAAATCAGTTATCATTTAGGCTTTCGTTCACAAATTCATAAGCAAGAGTTCATTCTTCCCAACTGACATAGGTTCTCAATTTCAGCAATTCCCTATGTGACTGATTCACATACACAACACGAGATCACGGGTCTAATCATTCGATGATGTCGGTCGATATATAACGGTTCAGTTCAAGTCATGGTCATACAGATTTCCCAAGTTACAGTCAATTATATTGCGTTCCCATGTTCAATAGTTCTAGCATAGTTCAAAAGGTCACTCCTAATAGTTCATATTAAATTTTCACAATACGGTTCAAAGATTCAACCTGACAAATTCCCATTGTTCACAAGTCCCAACATTTCCAAGACACAGGTGATCCGTTAAGTTCACAAGATTCAAATAACATAAGTTCATAGTTCTAACAATTCAATTTACCCACTGGTATGTCCACAATCTATATCAAGTTAAGAAACATATGGTTCACACACAAATTCCATAAAAACAATTACACATAGTTAAAATAATACCTGCGTTAGTCATTTCGGTGCTCTAAGCATTTTCTGGAACTAGGGTGTAGATTTAGGCTTTTTGTTATTCGAACGAGTTCGCGGGCAAGATTTAGCCAAGTGCCCTTTCTGACCACATTTAAAACAAGCCCTTGACAGACGGCGACAAATGCCCCAATGTTGTTTCCCACATTCTCTACAGACAGGTATATCTTTGTTCACATTACTCCCCTGACTTTCGTTGTTCCCAGTTATTGCCCCAGATTTCTCATTCACGTTGATCTTCGAATTACTTGACATTTCAACTTTTTGTTTCTTCTGTTTTGTTCTTTTGGATTCAGTTGATTTGGATATTTTCAATGCCGCTATGTTTGCTTCAGACATTAAGGCCCTATCAAGAACATCCACGTATTTCGGTAATTTTAAGATGCCGACTCGGTCATACACGTCCAAGTCAAGCCCACCTTCAAATTTCCTAGCCTTTTTGTAGTCAGTGTCTATCATATGGGGTGCATAACGGGCTAACTCAGTAAATTTTGTTTCATATTCGGCTACAGTCATTTTGCCTTGTTTCAGTTGTATAAATTCAGATACTTTCCTATCCTAGATACATTGTGAAAAGTATTTTTCGAAGAAAATCTCTTTAAACCTATCCTATGTCACACCCTCATTATCATTTCGGACTAACATCCACCATCTCCTAGCCTCCTCCTTGAGTGTGAAAGTCGCCAACAAAACTTTCTGGGCCTCAGTACACAGAAATACCTCAAATATTTTCTCAGTTTCTAAAACCCAAGTCTCAGCTTTTAACGGTTCAATACCCCCCAGAAATTCTGGTGGTTTCATCTTATTGTATTTCTGTGTCAGTGTTATCATATCATAACCAACTGGTTCAGGTACACACGTTTGCCCTTGTTGCTGTTGTTTCAGATTCTCAGTTAAGGCCTCTACCATTTCCTCTAACTGGCTAATTCTGGCGTCAGAAGATTCAGATTCGCCTATATTTCTTGTCATTTCCATTGATCTACACATAAATAGGGTAATCATTAATCATAGGGAAAATCCTTACTAATTTCACATTTCATTTCATATCAGACGTGTTCATACTTCAAGTTCGATTCAGATACAGTCACATGATTCTCTACTTTCATACGTTCGTGTTCACACTGATTCCATATTCGTTATTTGAAATTCTCATTACATGTTATTTCACTTAACTCATAGATTCATTTCTTTTCATTTTCAGTTCAAATACGTTCATACGCTTACATATGATAATGCAATGTCCCTACTTCATTTCTAGGACATCCCATAGCTCATATGGACACGTATGTGCGGTATAACTCGTGCTCTGATACAACATTGTCACGACCCAAACCCGCCCCTATAGGTTTAGCGTCGTAACCGGCCAGTAATCCTTGGATTACCGAAGGCCTCTGAACAGATAAGCATATGATAAGGGGCTAACGGAAGCAATAGTATATAAATATAAATGTCCAATGAGTTGTGTTGACTTACATGAAACAAAATATTTAAAACTTTATATACACAACCATAGTCAACCACACATTATATTATACCGCACACATTACAGTGTCTTAAGTACAGCTAACATAATTAAATAAAATCTCATGCATATACAGAACTAATCAAAACTTGAACCCCTGACACTTTGGGAACCTCCTCGTGAGGCACAATAGTTGGCTGACGACAGAACAAAACTCTAGGCAAAAGCTTTCGGGCTTGAACTCCAGAATGCTCACCTATATACATATATATACAAACAGTGAGCTAAAGCCCAGTGAATAACATTAAGGTAAAGGGGTTAGTGAACGAATTCCGAACATTTTATACATACAGAACAGATCATAGCATAATCATAGTCATCTCATATCAAAACATAATAATGGCATACCCCATAGAACATATCAGATATCACATAACGTCTTCCGACTAGAGTAACCGATCTCGGACACCGATTAAACACATATCACCACAATGAAGTGGCTAACGAGATCTCGTAAATGTCATGGACCCGCATTTTCATGTCGTCTCCCATGACTTGGGACTATCTATGGGTGCCATAATAGATTTCAAACTTGGAATGTTCGTTCATAGAAACATATATCATTTTAGAAAGCATAGCTTACCACATTTCATTTGGAACATAATTTCATATAAACGTATCTTTACGATAACGTTACTCACAGCGGTTCTCGTAAATAGTCAATCAATCCTCGAGTCTTGACCTACAATCACAAAATACATAGTACAAAATATGTCTCATTATTATTCATTCATGTGGTCAAACATGGCTTAGCTTTCTCACTTTAATTTCCCATTCATTCCATGCTACACAACTTGTTCATATTGCCCATATGCTGGGATTCAACACATATTTTCTAATTCACTTACTTATGTTATTTCTTAGCTTATTAATCTTTAACGGCTCATAAATCATGCCTAAAAATGCCCATAAAGAGATGGGAGTGAAGATATGTATTTAAAACATCTTTTGAAAACATGTTGAAAATAGGTTGGTGGCTAGAGCCAGCTTTTCTTGGCTGGAGCTAGCAGAAGGAAAAAACAGAGCTCGCTCAAGCCAAGAATTCTTCGCTCGAGCCAGCCTTTTGCAGAGTGCAAAATTCTGAGAGCTCAAAATGTTGGCTCGAGCCACCACTTCTTCGCTCGAGCCAATTGTAAATTTCTAGGCAGAAAGCTTAGCAAAAATGGCTTCCAAACCACCTCCAAACCTTGGGGTCTTGCATGATTTGATCAAACGCACAAAAATAGCTTTAGAAAACTTCAATACAAGACCCTTGAAACATCTTTTATTCAAAAACTCATCAATTCTTGAAAGGTTTGAACCAAAACTTCTTCATGCAATATTTTAACTCTTCCATGGTTTTTCATAACATGCGAATGGTGATCCACAAATTCATGAATTCTGAAACTATGGACATGATATAAACTCACATGCATGCAAGGATTTCAAAACTCAACTTAAGATAGTAAATCAAGGGTGTTCTACCAAGGATACACATGCAAGTCATCTACAAGCCCAAAGACCCATTTCTCTTGCTAATTTCATGGAATTGGGTTCAAAGATGAGCTGAAATCATGATGCATGGTAGAATGGTGACAGAAAAGGTGCTTGAAACTCTTACCTAGAGCTTTGATTCCAGAAATGAGAGATAAGTCTTCCTAGTTTCCTCTCTCTCTCTCTCTCTCTCTCTTAGCTGAACTCACTCAATACAGAGGACTAGAGGAGCTGATGCACCCAACAGATTCAATCACTCGGCTGATGTACACAACACACACCTCACTTTTGAGCACACTACACGTGCATACACATGCACTCACCCAACACACCCATACACACGGGTTTTATTTCCTACACTCACACCACAACATTGCCTCAACACATGATACACTAACTCTCATCTTGGATTGTTGGTAGAATTAGATTAGGTACCATTCATGCATAATTTAAATCAAACATAAGTGATTTCAATTTATTTAGGTTAGCACAAAATTCAGTCAATCCAAAAGTCCTCATCAAGGCTCGATTTAACCACATACGATTTTACTAAATCGAATCAATTTTTAATCAAGTATGTCATGGTGTTCTAAAAATTCCCAAATAACACATTAATGAAATTAATTCCTATTTTAGATGCCGATAAGGCTTCTAGTCTTTATATTATAGCAGAATTCCAAACAGATGTTTCTACGGGTGACAGGTAGATAACCAATTAATATGCTATTCACATAACAACTCCATAATTTTTTTAATCCGCTTAATTAGCATCCTTAAATACTGATTAATAGCTAATTACGGGTCAGGGTTATTACAAGGGAGACGCTGGTCAATGGTGGAAGTATGAGCGCATTGGAAGGACTTCGGAGGTTTTCATCGACGCCTTCCAAGAGAAGTTTCTGCCTCCCACAATTAGGGAGAAGTTGAGAGACCAGTTTTCTAAGCTGGTGTAGTTGAACACACCTGTGGCAGAGTTTGAAGCCGCCTTTGCTAGCTTGTCCACGTTTGCACCAGAGCTTGTGGCGACTGAGGAACGCCGTTGCTTGGAGTTTGAGAAGAGGTTGAAGACCGGGCTAATGTTTAAGGTGGTCGGTTCGAGGATTAGAGATTATGGATGACTTGTGGAGACGGCGGCTCATCTTAAGATCATGATGCAGATGAATGGGGAGAGGATAAGGGGCTCTAAGAAGAGTCAGGATGCCCAAGGGGACAACAAAAGGCAGAAAGGTTCTAATCCCCAGTAGCCCTAGGGAGCACAGTCGAGGTCTACATTTTTAGTACCGAGTTCAGGTTCTGGGAGAGATGGTCAAGGGTATTTCACTTGTTTCAAGTATGGTCAGTTGAGTCACAAGTCTCCAACTTGCCTGTAGAAAGGAGAAGGGCAGTGACCTGCATCATGTTCGACTCGTTCTCAAAGCTAGAGTCAAGGGAGAGACCAGCAGCTTGCTTGTTATCAGTGTAGACAGGCGGGTCACCAGAAGAGATTTTGCCCACAACTGGATGGCATACCTGATATGTCTGGTTCGAGACAAATACAAAGCCACCAGTCAGCACAGGCCTCAAGGGCCAATCAAGGAGCCTCTTTAGCTCAGTCAGTGTGTCAGTCCTATGCTCCGAGGGGTGAGTAGGTAGATCAGAGGCCTACAGGGCGTACGTATGCTGTTACCGTGCCAGATCTAGTGCCAGCGCCTTCTGTTGTGAGAGGTACTTTCTTATTTTGCAATTCAGTTGCTAATGTGTTGATTGATACGGGTGCATCCCATTTATTTATCTCGTCTGCATTTACATCGGTTTTGGGGTTAGAGTTGGCCCAGTTAGCATCTCTTATTTGTGTGGTGTCACCTATTGGGGGTGATGTGGTTCTGAAGTATGGGTGTCAGGATTGTGATATAGAGGCTGTCGATCGCCGACTTCCCTTTTTATTTGTATTGATGGATATATCTTGTTTCGATGTTATATTGGGTATGGACTGGTTGTCTTCATACCGAGCTATTATAGATTGCTATCGTCAAAGGGTTATTGTATGTACTTGAACAGAGATTCTTTTCATTTCTTGGAGGACTAGGTTGGTAGAGTCCTATCACTGGTGTATGATCCGCGTGGGCAAAGTGAACTTAGTTGTCTTCTTGCTAGTTTCTTGAGTAGTGAGTGTGATAAAGTCCAGGTTGAGTTGCCAAGGGTGGTTTGTGAATACCTGTAGACACCCCATTTTTGACCGTCCTCAAGACTTGGACGTCACCGTTTGAACACCCGATGATCATCCATGTTTGTGTTCGTTTGGAGTTCCCGGAGGTCTCGGCTACGCGCCTTGCCTCAGGATCTCTGAACTCGACTATTTAGTGTCTGGTTTTGCACCAAACACTTGTGTTTTGCCTTGGAAGGGCAGGGAATGCCTTGTGAGGCATCCTCACACATCACCGGCCATGGCTAGAGGCCATCGGTTGGTGTTTTGTTGCCATCAGCAATGTATATTGCCGGTCGGCATTCTTTGTTGCCTGTCGGCAGTCCATTTTGTCAAAATGGCAATTTTGAGCAGCCGACTACTATTCATCTGCTTTTGCAGATATTTTAATACAGCTGTATTGCATTTTTGTTCCCCTCTATACACGTGTATGGAGGGATGGCCTTCTTGTTAGCTTCCTTGGTAAGCTTTACAAGATTGGCTTCTCTATAAGAGGAGCCCTTCTCTCTTGGCCTTGGGGTTAGAGATTTTGGTTAGAGAAGTTGTGAGAGAAGCTCTGGATTAGGGTTAGGGTTATACATATTTCCTATCTCTATATCTACCTCTTGTGTGTTCTTGTGTGTGTTTAGACTTACTATTGCACACAAACACATAGTGTTACACCTTTTCTTAGTTTGTGAAGAACCAAAGGTTTGTTCTTGAAGCTTTGGAGCTGTTTTGAGCTCAAGGAAGGGGCTGGTCCACCATTTGTGAAGAGGTTCTTCAAGGGTAACAATCTTACCCCTTTTTACCCCATTCTTGCATTCTATTTTTGCCTATCTTAGAACTGTTTTTGGACTTAGTGTATAATACAAAAAAGTTCTGCTTTTGGGCCCTCTAAATAGTTTGTTTAGAGTGTTTTGTGGTTTGGAGGTGTTTGACCCCTCTTAAGCCTTGAGGGGCTCCATTTTGTCCTATTTTGAGTGAGCTCCGGGACTTTGGTGTTTGGGCCTCCTCACCACTGAAATCTTGAGGGATTTCAGTGGTAAGGATGGTGCCTTGAAGTCCCAAGAAGGAGAGGGCCACCCCCCTCTCCTTATTGTCCTTGAAAAGGGCCATTTTTGCCTCTTTAATGAGCACCTAGCTAAGCCTCATGTTGACCATGCCTTGGCTGTATTTTTTCTTATTTTGCTATGAAATAGCATTGTTGTATGTTGGTTTTGGTACACCACGCTTGCTTAGCATACATGCCTTGTAATGCCACTTTGTTGCCTTAACATGCCTTAGGTTGTAAACCATTGTTCAAGCATGTTTTAGGCTTAGCTTTGTGAAGCTTTTGTGCTTATCTTGCCATGTTTAAGGTCTGTCCTTAATTGTTTGGGTCGATCAAGGCAGGCTTAGTATAGCCTCTTTACATTTTTGGCTTGTTGGCCTTAAGTATGTGAGTGTATAGCATGCATTACTTGCTTTATTTCAGTGGTTTGGCACCATTTGTAGCATCATTTCAGTCCCTTTAGCATGCTTGTATGCTTGCCTTGGATGCCTCTTTGATGCCTTATGAGCTTGTGTTGTATGCTCCTTGAAAGTGCATTTGTGCATGCTTTTGAATTCAAGCTATTTAGATGCCATCTAAGTGGTCCTTTCGGCTTTGTTTTATGTGCTAAAACTCTGTTTTCGGTCATTTAGATGCCATGTTTGGTCTTGCTAAGTGTGGTCAAATACCCCTTTTAGCTTGCCTTGAATCTTGGACCATTGTTATATGCTTAGCCTATCTTGTTTGCTTGGTTTGGCACCATGTTCTTGCATGATTTTCAGAGCTTAATGCATGACATTAGTCCATTTTTGCATCCTCTTAAGTGTGCTTGAGAATTGCTTTTAAATGCTTGAAGTATTGGACACCCATTGCATGCATGTGTGCGTGTGTGTTAGTCCTTCATTTTGGGCACTTTGGCCATTATTTTGGACCTAACTTAGAGCTGTCCAATTAATGTAAGTCCATCCCTTGCATGCCATTGAAGTGTTGTTACATTATACCATGTTTGCATGCCTTGGTTGTACGTATTGCATGCTTGAAATCACTTGCATTTGGCGTGCATTCCCTTGATCAAGTTGCTAGCATGTTGCATGATTAGATTACATCTTGTATGCTCTAAGTAGTTTGCATAGTTGTGACATGCTTGTTTGCCTTGTTGCTTAGGTTGTGTACCTAATGTGCATTGCATGTTTGCATGCTCCCTTTTATGCTCATGTTGCATTCTAGTTCATATGCCTAGGTTGCATTGCATCTAGCATACATGCCTTGTCCCTTGATCAAGTGATAGGAATTGGGCTTTGGTTTGTTTGTTTGCATTTCATTTGACATGAAAATGCACAACTTGGCTTCTTGGGCCATCATGAATGGAAATGCACGTTTGGTGGTCCGAGAACCAAGAACTATGTCCCTTTGAGTCATACACATGATAAGGGGATTGGTTGGTGCATACATGGCTTGAATCGCATTGCCACGCAAGGCTCTGTCCTCTGCTGCTGTCAAATAGGTTCTGCAGGAACTTCTTGCCGATCGACTGCACAGAGTGCCGACCGGTAATCAATTGGAGGCCGATGGCTTCATCAACAGCCGATGACCACATCCCACTGCCGGTGGCAATTCTACTCAGCCGGTGGTATCTCCCAATGTCCAAGGAAGCAATTCAGAGACTTTGGCAGTCTTCAGAGGGGCAGAGCATGGAAAACAAAGGCAGTCTATGCATGGCAGTGCGCTTCTGAGCAGGACCCGAGCATGCATTGCATTGGGCTCTCTTCCCGAGGCAGTTTACTGTTTTTCCTAGCTTAGTTAGTTTGTTAACTACTTAGGCAATCTGTAATATTTAATTAGCTTGTAGGTTAATTATCTGTATATTCTTTTGGTCCCTCCGAGCAAGGGCCCAGTTGTGTAATAAGTGTGGGTGCGTGTGTGTGCATGTCTTCCAATCCCCACTTCTTTCTTCCCTTTTATTTACCCGCTTATGATGGTAGATTAGGGCATGTCTAAATTTAGCATACCTTATGCTATGCATGCGTGCATCCATACATTTGTCTTACATGCACCGGGCTTGGCGCATCATGCTAACTGCATTTGTACTTCAATTCTAAATTGAATACGTGCATCAATTGTTCGCCTTTCACATGCCATGTTTAGGATTAGCCGAGCCTACCCTAATTGCATCCTGTATGTGTTGCATTAGTCAATTTGACATGAACTAGGACCGTGCATGTTTGCTAACTGGTTTATTGTTTTGGCACGGAGTACGATGTAAGTATTTTCATGCTTTAGCATATCGCATGTGTGTGAATGCTATCATGACAGCATGTTTACCATGTTGCTAGATGCTTATGTGATAAACTGTTTGATTACCTGTGGGTGAAGGTTGGATTGTCTAAGTTGGAAAAACTCGTTGAAATCCGTATTTTAGTCTACTTGCGAGTAGCAAATTCCAAAGTATTTTTCAAAGACAAACGGATATGCAATGCTTATTTCCAAATTAGGCAATCTAGTCTATACTTGTTTGCTATGCGCATAACATAGTAATTCTAGGCTAATAACCGGAATAAGAACACATAACATTTTCAAAATCGGATATCACGGTTAGTAGAGGCCGGTCTTCGGACCGGGCGAGAGGGGGTGCTCATAGCTGACCTTCCCCAATCGTACCCAAGCTCCCGAGCAGAGGCAACTTTGGTGATGACAGACACGTGGCCTTTGGCACCGAGTCAGGGTTTCCTAAATTGCCCCATTAAAAAATATTTAGGTGGCGACTCTGTATCTAGCAAAGCAGTCCATGTTTGGCACTTCTTTTCAAAAATCTGTTTTTCTCAAAACGATTTGCCGGATTTGGACTCTTTGGTTCAGATTTAGAACCGTGACAAAATCGAGTCCGAACTGTAGCGTGTAGCGGGGTCCCCCGCGAACCTGTTACAATACCCCGATGTCTTTCCCGAGGACCTTACTAGTTTACCACCTCACCGAGAGATCGAGTTCTCTATTGATCTAGTGACTGGTACGGCACCGATTTCTATGGCACCATATTGGTTTGCACCTGCTGAGTTGAGTGAGCTGAAGGTTCAACTCCAGGAATTGTTAGATAAGGGTTTTATCCACCCTAGTACTTCACCTTGGGGAGCACCGGCTCTCTTTGCTAAAAAGAAAGATAGAGTGTTGCGACTTTGTATTGATTATCGGAAGTTGAACAGGGTAACTATTAAGAACAAGTACCCATTGCCTTGTATAGATGATCTGTTTGATCAGTTAAAGGGGTCTTGTTGTTTCTCTAAAATAGACTTGAGATTGGGTTATCACTAGTTGAGAGTGAGGAAGGAGGACATCCCAAAGACGACATTCCGTATGCGGTATGGCCATTATGAGTTCCTAGTGATGCCTTTTGGGTTGACCAATGCACCAGTCATGTTTATGGATTTGATGAATCAGATTTTCCGTGAGTTTCTAGACTGTTTTGTAGTCATCTTAGTGGACAACGTCTTGATTTATTCACCCTCTGAAGAGGAACATGAGGAACACTTGTGGATAGTACTTAAGTTACTTAGAGCCCATAAGCTATATGCTAAGTTTGGAAAATGTGAGTTTTGGCTTAAAGAGGTTAAGTTCTTAGGACATGTGGCATCCAGGGAAGGGGTGACTGTAGACTCATCCAAGATAGAGGAAGTTCAAGACTGGGAACAACCTAAGAATGCTTTTGAGATCCATAGTTTCTTGGGGTTGGCCGGGTATTATTGCCAATTTGTGAAAGATTTCTCTAGACTAGCCTCGCCATTGACTAAGCTGACCAGGAAAGGGATCAATTTCGAGTGGAGTGAGACCTGAGAGAAATCATTCCAAGAACTTAAAGTTAGGCTAACCACTACTCCAGTTTTGATTATTCCAGAGAGGGGTTTGGGCTATTCGGTATATTGTGATGCCCTACGGGAAGGTTTGGGTTGTGTTTTAATGCAAGAGGGAAATTGTGGCCTATAGCTCACGGCAATTGAAAACACATGAGAGGAATTACCCTACTCATGACTTAGAGTTAGCCGCAGTGATCTTTTCCTTAAAGATTTGGAGGCCTTACCTTTATGGTGAGAAGTTCGAGGTGTTTTCCGATCACAAGAGTCTGAAGTATTTGTTTACATAGAAAGACTTGAATTTGAGACAGAGGAGGTGGATAGAGTTCATAGAGGACTATGAATTTGAGTTGCATTATCATCCGGGAAAGGCCAATGTTGTGGCTGACGCCTTGAGTAGGAAGTCAATTAGCAGTGTGGCTCGTATCGCAATTCGAGAATGGGAGATGTTGGGTACTATTGGTGAGTTTGACTTGTATCTGGGCGAGTCTGTTGAGTCTACAACCTTGTTTTTGGTGGTTGCACAACCTATACTTGTGAACCGAGTGTTAGAAGCACAGAAGGGTGACCTTGAGACAGAATCTCTTCGAGAGAAGATCTCCAATGAGAAGGTAGAGAAGGGTTTGAATATGTATCCCGACCAGAGTGTGAGATACCGTGGCCGTTTGTTCGTGCCAGAGTCTTACCGAAAGAAAGTACTCCGAGAGTTTCACCATTCACGCTGTGCGGTACATCCGAGAGGCACAAAGATGTATCACAACCTCAGTCGCCAGTTTTAGTGGAGGGGCATAAAGAAGGATGTGGCGGTGTTTGTATCGAGGTTCCTTACTTGTCAACAAGTGAAGGCCGAACATCAGAGGCCAGCAGGTTTGTTGCAACCCTTGTCTATAGCCGAGTGAAAATGGAAGCATGTTACGATGGATTTCGTTGTGAGTCTTCTTCGAACTCAACGGGGCAATGATGCCATTTGGGTGGTAGTTGACCAATTGACCAAGTCGGCGCAGTTTATACCTATGCGTGTGAGTGACTCAGTAGATTTCCTTGCCGACTTGTATATTTGGGACATAGTGAGGTTGCACGGGGTCTCAGTAACGATTGTATCAGATAGAGATTTGCGTGTTACGACCCGGTATAGCAAAGTTTGCAGAGTGCCTCGGGCACTAGACTGACTTTTAGCACAGCATATCATCCTCAAACTGACAGGCAGTTAGAGCGTACCATTCAGATTTTGGAGGATATGCTTCAGAGTTGTGTCCTTGATTTTAAGAGTTCGTAGGAGAGACATTTGCCCTTGGTAGAGTTTGCCTATAACAATAGCTTTCAGTCAAGCATTGGCATGGCGCCATTTGAGGCTTTGTATGGCCGACCATGTAGGTCCCCTGTGTGTTGGGCTGAGCTGGGTGATGCACCTATGTTGGGCCTGGAGTTGGTCCGGGAAACGACAGAGAAGGTTACGCTTATCCGTAAGAGGTTGATTACGGTCCAGAGTCATCAGAAAAGTTACACGCGACCGAAAGAGGGGACCTTGTCTTTTGAGGAGGGGGATCATGTGTTCTTGAAAATATCACCTAGGAGGGGTTTGATGAGGTTTGGAAAGAGTGAGAAGTTATCCCCTCGATTCATTGGGCCTTTTGAGATCCTTGAGCGGGTCAGAGAGGTTGCTTATCGTTTGGCATTACCGCCATAACTTTCTCGAGTCCATGATGTGTTTCATATTAGAATGCTTCGGAAATATGAGCCGGATCCATCGCATGTATTGGATTGGACTGACTTAGAGGTAGACGAGGATGCATCGTATGAGAAGAGACCGGTGAGAGTCTTGGATACCCGGGATCAAGTCTTGCAAGGCAAGACAATTCCCTTAGTAAAGGTATTGTGGAAACATCATGGGATTGAGAAAGCGACTTGGGAGTGTGAATTGGAATTTCGAGAGAAATATCCGGACTTGTTTGTGGATGCCTGAGTATGTATTGAGATTTTGATTATGTTAATGAAATGTAATAACATTGTATATGTTTTAAATTATGAGAACATTGTATATGTTATGGGAGTTTGGAAACATGAATTCAATATAAACATTGTATATGTTTTAAGAATATGGAATATTGTGTGTGTTGTATCACTTTTGGGAGCATTGTATATATGTTGAGTAAAGTTTGGAAAAAGAACTTGGGTTTGAATTAAACATTGTAAATGTTTTGAGAATTGTAATTGGCACGCTTGATATTAGAACTTGTGTATCGAGTTGGCAAGAATGGATGACCGGTGAGTGGGTCATGATGTGGAATTGCTTATACTAATATTGTTGTGAATGGTTTAATAATGATTTTGAGCTTGATTTGAAATTTCGGGGACGAAATTCCTTAAGGGGGGAAGGTTATAGCGATCCCGATTTTGACCCAACGCTTGTGGTAGTCCGGACTCGAGTTTATGGTTTTTGAGTGTTGCTCATTGTCCTTTTCTCTTTATTCCTTCTTAAATTTGGTTATTTAGGCATTTTGAGTGTGTTTGGAATAGGTTGGTTGCTTAGTTTTCAAACCTTGTGTTGCCTAGAATTTTGGTCCTCCGCTCGAGCGGCCCTTTTTGCGCTCGAGTGGAGTTTGTAAACTCTCAGTACTTTGCACGTCTGCAAAAGTACTAGAGGGGTGCTTTTTTTCATGCTTGAGTGGCGTTTCCTACACTCGAGCGGATGGGCTCTCGAGTGGTCTTTCTTGCGCTCGAGCGGTTTATTTATTGTCTGCAAAAGTTCTGGAGGTGTGTATTTTGCGCTCGAGTGGGACTTTTTGCGCTCGAGCGGAACAAATTTTTGTGTCTGACGCTTGAGCATCAACTCTTCTACTTAAGTGGACTGTGCGTATATCAAATCGCGAAAATGACTTTGTACATAACTTTTTCAGATCTTTTTTTCGAAAAACACTAAAGTGAGACTCTCTCTCTCTCTCTCTCTACATTTTCTCTTAGATTTGTTGATCTCTCCTCCCTAGTGCCTTTGGAAAAAGGGTAAAGCATCTTAAACGCTTCACTTTGATTCGATTGAAATTTGGTTTTGGCGTCGTTGGAGTTTCGTGCTTGCTCCATTGGTCTTCTAAACTTGAGGTAGGGACTCTCTACACCTTAATATGGGCTTTAACTTGGTTATAGGTCTTTGTGTGAAAATGGTGGGATTTGGGGATGTTTTGAGAAAACCTAGGGTTTGGGTTCAAGTTTGAAAAGATAGTTTTCTATGTGGGTGTTATATAAATAATTATGGGGTTTGGATATGAGGTTATCATGTGTTCAAATAGTTGATTTTGGCCTTTGGGTTGATATTTGGAAAATGAGCAGTTTTGCCTTAAATGTCTTGGATAATTATTTTGTACGAATAATAAAATTGGTATGGGAATGTGAATTTGGGAGGATGTATACATGAATGGTGTTGCTGGATTTTTTTAATCACTCACCTATAGAAATTTGTTGAATTATCTGTTACAAAGATTGTATATCTGCATAGAGATAATTGTTTTAGGCTATCGATGGAGGATAGTCATGATTGTTGTAAACATTGTATGTGGATTAGGCGAATTGAAACTTATTCTTTAACCATTATCATTGAATATGATTACGAATGATATACATTATATATGTATGATATTTGGGAGGAGAAAGGGGATGTACTCCATGTTTTGAGGAGAAGAAAGGGGATGGACTCCATTGAACTAAGTTGGCCTGTGTGTCCAAGGTGAAAGTCTCGAAACCATTTGTATACATGGGTGTCGATTCCTACGAACGAAATTTCTGTAAAATGGCAAATAGAAGTGAATATATTGTGCGATGATTTCAATTTGTTAGATACCTGTAAGGTGTATCCTCTGTTGAGAAATGTAGTGGATATATATTAGATTAAAATGAATAGAATGAAATGTAAGTTTGGCATACCATGGTTTTGGAGAAAGTTATAAAGATTTTGTTGTAGGATAATGAAAATTTGCATCATACTTATAACTCGTTAATTCTCATATATTGTGTCAGATTGTTTCTACTAGGCTTTGGCTCACCTTACATTGGGAAACCATTTTCAGGTACCGGTGGCTTGCTTCCTCCAAGGATGTAGCTTGGGAGGACCTAGGGGTTGGATGCTCTATTTTGTTGTTTGTACTTTGTGACAACCGCGTGTATTTTTCTTCGTTCCGTTCTCCTTTTGTTCTTATTGGGTTTGAAGTGTCCAGAAGTTGTTCTCAAAATAAAGTCCTTGTTATTGCTTTTGTTCGATGTTGAATTTCACTTGTTTCGGAAGGTGCACTGCCGAGTTCGGAGTTCCTGGGAGCGAACCAGAAAAATTATGGGTTGCTAGGCCAGGGCCGCACGTGCGGGGCCTTGGGCTGCACATGCGGGGTGGGGCCGCACATGCGAGAAGGGGTGAGTTTTTGAGCGTGGCATACTGCTTAAATTGCAAGTGCGGAGGGGGGGTGCAGAAGGAGCCGCACATGCGGGGGTTAGGGCCGCACGTGCGAGAGGTACGCTTCGCACGTGTGAGGGCAAGTGTCGCACGTGCGGTCGGCCTGAGTCCGAGAAGCCTCTATTTTTCTTCTCTTTTTGGGCTATGTATATCATTTTTCTTGTGTCTCTCTCTCTCTAAAAATACATTGCTTTCCCCTCTCTCTATATTTCTACCTCAAAACAACAAATCCTTGATCCTCCACTATCCATTAGAATTTGGTCCATAGCTACTTCAACAACATTGTAGAGCCTCTTGAGAACCACATTGTGTACGGTGGAGATCTCTTTTCAACACCATCAAATCCTAGGGCTTCTTCAATCTCTTCATCAACCTTGAGGTAGGGACTTCTTGAGTTAGATATATGTTTTGTAAGGGATTGATGAGGGTTTTGGGTTTGCTTTGGGTATAATGTGTGGGTTTGATTTTGGGCTCATGAGTGTAGGGTTATTTCAAAAAGGGGATTTTAAAATCTTAAATCTTTCTAAGAAAATGCCTTGAGGGTTGAAAACATCTTTGGCAAGGAAATGGTGCCCTCATTGTATCTCTTTCAAATGTTGGGAGTGTGTGTGTGTTCTGTAAAGAAAAAAACCTAGAAATTTTGGGATTTTCTTGAATAAAAGAAGATGAGGGTTTTTGGGTGGTATATGTGTATATATATGTATATATGCATGAATTCATAGTTGTGTGTTATGATAAGTAAAGGAAGTGGAGAGTTTCTTTTTTCTTGTTTTATTACAAATGTGTATACGTATATATATATATATATATTGATGATAAATTTCTCCACACATGAGAATTGTTGAGATTGGAGATTGCGTATCCAAAGCTTTACTATAACCTTGAAATGATGAAAACGATGGAAGTGCATGAATTGGGGACATGTTATTATGTTATTGATAAATGGTAGTAAGTTTTTGGCTATTTGTGGAAGGGCATTGAAAGGAGAAAAGGAAGTTTTTGATCATCATATAATGCTTGTTGAAATTATGTTGAAAATGGAGAAATATGGCATAATATAGATAAGTGTTGCATTGGCTTTTCTAAAACCTTGCATGTTGTGAACATTGTATTGAGAATTGGAATTTTTCATTTAGAATGTGATATTGTGAATGAAATCATGGAAATGTGTATGGGGTAAATATGTTGGTAAGTCCGATTAGGAGGTATAGATGAATTGATAAGTTGGCCTGAGTGTTCGGGGTGAAAGACCAAAAACATGCGTGGAGGAGGTACCACTTCCTTCCGGTTAGCAACCGATAAAGTGGGGTTGTTGGTAGTTCTTGTTGAGCCTACTTGCAGACACCAACCCAGGGATTACCTGAGTCGTATTTACCGCCCCTATTGATTAAAATTGGAAGTTTTAAAATTGATGAGATTGCAAATGGTTATTGAAAGCATGGCGGTTTTCAAGAAGAGCATGAAATGAAGTTATCTTTGAAATGGCATTGCATGGCATTTGCATTTGCATTAAATGTTGGGAAATTTGCATAATTGTATATACTTTGTAAGGATTATCTACTGGGCTTTATGCTCACCCCTATGGGATTTTGGTGCAAGAAAAGACGTGGTGATCCCGCCAAGTTGAGGGCGTGGATATGTTGTGAAAAGTGATTGCTCTGTTTTGTATGATTTAATTGCTAGCCAAGGGCTATTCATGTATGGGTCTGAGAGGCTATTTTTGTGTAACCGGGCTTAAGCCTTGGAAATTGTAATCCCATGAGGGCATTTTATTATTGTTTTTATTGTTTTTATTTTTTTTTTGAACATGAGGCTCTACATGCTATAGATTCATGTATTTTTGTATCATTGAATGTATAATTTGCATGTGGAACTTTTGTATAAATCTTGTTAATTAATGGTGTAATGGTTGGAGTATTGCTATTACAATTTAGCAGATGTGAGTTGATGTTTTAGAATTATGTCGAATTATTTCGGGACGTTACATACTTAATGTTTATTCAAGCCAAGGGCTTTCTATGTATAGAGTTTATGACATTCTTTTGTTGTAACCAAGCAATGTTGTAACCAAGCAATGTCTTGGAAAGGTATAAGCTCGTAGGGCATTTACTTTTGTTGATTATTAACTAGTAGTACATGCTATAGATTCAGGATGAACATTAATGAATATATATTGCATGTGTTATCTTTTGTAATACGAACTTTGATAAATGAAAGCATATTATTTCTATCAACATTGGATTGGATTTATTGTAATAATTTGTGGGCATTACACCAATGATAGACATAGGGTAAACTACCAATAGGTCTTAATAGTTGAACTTAATTCCCATCAAGTCCTATTGAAAATAAGTCTTAGTAAAATTATCGCTAAAAATATTTTTTGTGATAATTTTTTATATATGTCGCTAAAAATTGACAATTAGTGACTTTTTTTGTCATGATTTTTATAAATTGTCGCTAAAACTTACAATTAGTGACTTTTTTATGACAAATTTTTTCCATAGGACCTATTAGACAATAAGTCCACTTATTAGGACCTAAACATAAGTACCCCATATTATTAACCTTCAAAATTATTTAATGCAAATATATTGCTGGTTAAAAAAAAAAAACAAAGCACACAATTCTCAACCCCTCTCTCTCTCAAAATAAATCAAGCATTTATTTAAAGAGAATATAAATCTCATATAATCTTCTATCTCCTAAAATAAATCTAATGAAAAGGAAACTCTCTCACCTCTCATAAAATGTATATTATTAATATATTTCACAACTGGTCTGATCTATATCTATATAAACCTAATGTTGTTGTTTTGTCAAAAGCTTCCAAATATTTATTCTTAAAGTCTCATAATTTTAAAACTCTCTCTTTCCTACGTGGCAACCTTCTTTGATTGCCTTTTATGTTTTCTATTTTTCTTCATTCTCTATTTGTTTGATTAATTAAAATTAAAGTTAATGTCATTGCTTATGGATAAAAAATTTAATTTCAAAATTCCTCCATATAGATAAACATATAAAAACTAAAAAATAATTTTACAGTCTACAGATAAAGATAAAAATTAAATAATTAATTTCATAACTTATAGATAATTTAAAATTTCTTCCCATAAATAAACATATAAAAGTTGGTAAATAACTTATAAAAATTAATTTCATTGCCTACAAATAAAGATAAAGATTATTGATTTTTAAAAAAAAGAAAGAAATTACTCCTTTTTTTCCCCTTCATTTTGTACTTTAATTAATTTCATTATAGATAAACATATAAAAATTCATAAATAATTTATGAAAATTTATTTCATGACCTATAGATAAAGATAAAAATTAAAATAATTAATTTCATGACTTATAGATAATCTCATTGCTTATGGATAAAGATTTGAATTTCAAAATTCATCCATATAGATAAATATATAAAAACTGAAATTAATTTTATAGTCTATAGTTAAAGATAAAAATTAAACAATTAATTTTTAAAAAAAAATTAATTTCATAACTTATAGATAATTTAAAATTTCTTCCCATAAATAAGCATATAAAAGTTGATAAATAACTTATAAAAATTAATTTCATGGCCTACAAATAAAGATAAAGATTAAATAATCAATTAAAAAAAAAAACAAAATTACTTCTTTTTTTTCCCCTTCATTTTGTACTTTAATTAATTTCATAATAGATAAACATATAAAAATTCATAAATAATTTATGAAAATTTATTTCATGACCTATAGACAAAGATAAAAATTTAAAAACTTGTTTTAAAAAAATTAATTTCATGACTTATAGATAAATAAATATATAAAAATTGATAAATAATTTATAAAGATTCATTTCGTGGCCTACAGATAAAGATAAAGATTAAATAATTGATTTACAAAAAATTAAAATAACAAAATTTAGATAAAGATATGATTTGTTAATCTATATATCTATCAAAAACATATATATCTAAATCTTTATTTTGATTTACTCAGTTTTTTTTTTCTTCTCTTTCTATCACATAATATCTTTTTTTATTTTAAATTTTTTATCTTATGAAATGCCCTCATCTATAACTTCTTATCTCCTATTAAATTCTTAACCTTCTCTTGATAATTTTTATTATTCGTTATTATCTACCAAGTGATAAAGATTAAAAAAAATATTGACTCTAAAGGAGAAGAGTATTAATAATAAAATTGGTTGGCTCTGAATGATAAGAGTATTAATAATGAAATAACAAAGGCTGCATGGGAGAAGGCAACACAAAAATCTCACAAAATTAATTTTCGTCACTATATTTATACAAGATAATAATTTGATATTATTTCTATTAGTTATTAAAAATAGTTTGCATTAAATCATTGTTATGAACTATGTGGGTTTACTTTCTTGTTCCTTTTAAAATAGAAATTGAGGATTTTGAACTATGAAGATTGAAGAGAGATGTTTTTGGTGAGAAAACCTAGAAATTGGGGGTTTTTAAGAAAGATATTGACAATCTTTGAAGATGTTGTTATATTTATTTTGTGTGCCAAAATAAATGATGTTTGAAAATTTGTTTATTTGTTTACATATAAATGATGGGTTTCATGGAATATGAGAATTGTTGAAATTTTGGAAATTGTTATTCAAATGTTGATATAGTCTTGAAGTGGCTAAATGGTTGAGATTATTCTAAGTGTGAGAATTATGTTGTCCCATGAATGAATTGGAATAAAAGTATTTATATTCATCTTGAGAAATTATGTTGAAATGAGAAATGAGAATTTTGATCACAATGGGAATATTGTGTGGAAGTATTGAAAGTGGAAGAAATATTGCATTGTATTATTAATCATTGCATTGGCATATCAATTCATTTGATAATGATGAGCTTTGAAATTTGATTTGAAAACTTTGCATTGAGAAAGGAATGTTGGGAAATAAGTTTTCATGAAATGATTTTGGGGTAAATACGGTGGTAAGTCTTAAAAGGTGGTTTAGATGAATTTGATTAAGTTGGCCTATGTGTCTTTAGTGAAAGACCAGAAAACTGTGCGGATAGATGTCGAACCTTCCAATTAATACTGGTAAAAATGACAGATTACAGGTGTCGAGCCTTCCAGTTAATACTAGTAAAAATGACAGATTACAGGCGTCGTGCCTTCCAGTTAATACTGGTAAAAATGACAAATTGGTAGTACTTGTATAGTCTATTTGCAGGCACCAGTCTAGGGATAACCTGACTCGTATTTACCATCTTGGAATTTTATTAAAATTGTTGGATTAATGTGTTTTCAAGTTGGCATTGTGCGTAAGAATTTCAAAAGATGAGAAAAATATTTTGAGCATGACATGGCATATGCATTTATCTCATAAGACTGTATAAAATGGATTTGATGAATTGTTTAATTATTTAATTCAATTGATAATGAGATAATTGAATGAATTGAAAATGATGTCCTGTTGCTATTGAAACATGTTTATTTATTTAAGTTAACTTGTTGTGGTTAATTAAATAAATTGGATTTAAGAGATTATGTAATAAAATCATATGGTTTTGACATAATATGTTTTCACGTATATGTATGAGTATTTTGGTACCCGCATATCTTCTAATATTTTAATATGAGATTACTTGGTGAACTAGTGGTTACTTACCCCCTGCCTGTACATGTGTACAAGGAATGCTTTTCGGATTTGAAGATCAAACAATGGGTCTTACCATTTCATAAGTGTAATGTAGTGATGGATTGTACTACTTCATTTGTTGTTTGGTTGAGTGTTATTTTTTTATTTTATAAAGAGTAGTGTCCTCTCTTTTATTATAAGCCTCAAGGCATTTCTTTTATTTATATGTAAATGTCATTGTTGTATAACGAGAGAGAATATGTATATTTAATTATTCATCATTTTCTCCAAGGATGAATTGTTATTTATAAATAGACTTAATTAATGAATATTGGTAATGTTATCTGAGTGATAAAACACGGGGCATGGCAATTTATAGAATTTCTCTCTTTTAATGTTTTGTTTAGTTTGATACAAGTTATTTATGTTTTCAAGTGATTGTGATACTATTATTCTTAACAATTTTTATAATTAATAATTTTTTATGCATATCAAATTTTATTGTGAAATTTTGTGAGTTAATTATTGTTACCATCTACCTAGATGGCTTAACATCATGACTTGTCGCTATTAAGACATAATTTAAGATTAAAATGATTTATTTATCACATAAAATATATATAGTCTATTTTTGCGAGCATCGCACGGGTTACCGCTAGTCTATCCATACTATATATATATATATATATATTATATAAGCAAATGTAATGGAATATGAGAATTATTCAAACTCTTAATACTAAATTCTTATGGATTCTCTCTCCTACATGTCACCTCTCAAGTCTCCCCTCCCACTTTTACTAATTTTTAATCATTTGTCAATTATCTAAATCTCAGAACCCAAAAGGATTATATATATATTTAAATAAAATGATAAATATTTAGATATGAACAACAAAAAGATAGAGAAAAAAAATATAAAAAATAAAATAAAAAGATAACTATTCAAATTTTAACTACAAAATAATATAAAGAGTCAAATAAAAGATAAAAAAAAAAACTAAATAAAAAATATTACGAGTCAATTAATTTTAAAATAAAAAGTTAACTATATATATGAACAATTAAAAAATATTTAAATAAAAAAAATATTACGAGTCAAATAATTTTAAAAATAAAAAGGTAATTATTTATATATGAATAACAAAACAATAGAGATGAAAAAATATACAAAAATAAAAATACAACTATTCTGATTTGAACTGCAAAATGAAAATTTAACTAAAAGATAACAAAATATTTAAATAAAAAAAAAAGAGATTAAGATTGGGATATAAATATTCCAAAAAGATAATAATTTTTTTAATGATTTATATTTGTCTTTTGTTAGTTTGTTATAGAATTTCTATATATATCAGTTTAATCTTTTTAAAGTTTATCTTCAAATTGAATTTAATATTTTATTTTTTAAAATCATCAATTAATTATCTATACAAATTTTAAATATGATTCAATTTCATATGTATCTTCTGTTTAAGCATAATCTTTATAATATAAAAATAAGTTCCTGCAAAAGAAACCATGAATAGAAGATTGGGGGGGAAAACAATCAACATTGAGCCATTTCTCACCCCTTTTCAATGCCTAAAAATCTTAAATATTTGCTTTACATTTGAAATATTTACTTGCATGAGTTTTTGCATTTGTGAGAAATCGAGTTTATGTAAATGGATATTATTATTTTATTTTTAAATTTTTTTGTTACAATCTGTATTTTTCCTTAATTCTTTCTTTTTGTTAAAAACGTGTCATTTAATTGATTTTTTTTTAATTTTTATAAAACCGCTACTATTATCAATTTGTAACTCTCTCACTTATTGATTATTTGTGTTTAATTTTTTTTGGTGCAGATGTTAGATTGAAAATGAAGAACACATCAAAATTTATTGGGATATGGGCTTATACTTTAAATGTATTCATCAATTGATTTTTTATTGTTAATTATCCTGTTAAAATAACTGAAGATTAAATTTATTTTTAGGAACTCATTTCTTTTGAGAACAAAACCACAAATTTCTTTCTTTTTTAAAATTTTTTTTTTTTTTTTATTTAGATTCAAAGTTTGAGCAAATGAAAGATATCTTATATTAAAAATGTTAATTTTTTTTGAATAATTTAAATATTTATATTCTTTATGTTTGTCAATTCAAGTTTAATGCATTTCCAAACCCTTTTTTTGTTTTTTTTAATCATTCCAAACCTATTTGTGTTTAATGAATCAATATAACCAAAAAACAAATAGCATGTAAAAAAATGTTAACCATATAATGGGAATTAAAATTAATTTTATTTTAATTTATTATATTATATGGGATGATTAATGTAATAGCTACTATTGATTAAACAAAATTAGTATAGCGATTTCGATTTTGACCCGTCACTTGTTGTATTCTGGACTCGGGTTTGTGTGGTTTTGAATGGTGATTCATATCTTGTTTCCCTTGTCTCCCCTCTATTTTGGTTATTGGATTATAGTTGTGTGTTCAGAACAGGTTGATTGCTTGTTTTTCCAAACCTTTGTTGCCCAGATTTTGGCTCCTCCACTCGAGCGAGTATTCTTGCAGTTGAGCAGGCTTCACGATTTTTTCTCCTTCGCTCGAGCGGCCATTTTTGCGCTCAAGTGGGCTTTGCAAGCTCTCAATACCTTGCAGGTTTGTAAAATTGCTGGGAGAGTGTTTTCTACGCTCGAGCGGCGTTTCCTGCGCTTAAGCGGATGGGCGCGCGAGCGGCCTTTCCTGTGCTCGAGCGTTGCGTTGTTGTCTGCAAAACTTCTGGATGTGTGTTTTCTACGCTCAAGCGGCAAATTCTTGCGTTCGAGCGGTGAGCGTTCATTGTGTCTTGGTGCTCGAGCGGCATTTGTTGCACTCGAGCAGAACGACCTTTTTGTGTTTAATGCTCGAGCGTCAACTCTTTTGCTCAAGCCGATTATGCGTATATCAAATTGCTTAAGTAACATTTTATATCACTTTTTCATTCTTTTCTCTCTCTAAAACTTTCCTAAAACCTAGATCTTGACTCTCTCTCTCTAAAATACTCTCTCTCTTTACATTTTGGCCTAGATCCTTTGGGTTCTCTACCCTAGTGTTTTTGAGAAAAAGTTAGAGCATTCCAAGAGCTTCATTTTAATCCGATTAGAACGTGATCTCGGCATTGTTGAGGATTCTATTTTGCTTTGCTTGGTCTTCTTCTTTTGAGGTAGGGATTTTCTATACTTTAATATGGTTTTTAACTTAGTTATTTGTCATTGTGCAACAATGGTGGGATTTGGGGGTAATGTGAACAAACCTAGGGTTTGGGTGTAAATGGAAAGAAGGGTTTTGATGAATAAGAAGAAATGATTATGGGGGTTTGAAAATGATGTCGTATAGTGTTAAAATTGTTGATTTTGGTACTTGGTTGATATTTAGGAAAGAGAGAGTTTGCCCTAAAATGATTATGATATTTATTTTGTATAAATGAATTAAATTGGTGTTGTAAACATGAAATTGGACGAGTAGTGAAATACATGATGGAATTGAGTAGATGATATGTCTTATCTTTGGAAATTTTAAATAAATGATATGTTTTGAGATTGTATATCTGTTTAGAAATAACTGTATTGGGCTATCAGTGGAGGATAGATATGATTGTTATAGAAATTGCATGAGGATTAGGTGAATTAAAACTAATCCATGGTTGGTTATCATTGAATATGATCATGTTATAAATACATTGTATATGTATGATTATTTGGGTAGAAAAAGGGGATGTACTCCATATATGATTATGTGTTTAAATACATTGCATATGTATGATTGTTTGGGAGAAGAAAGGGGATGTACTCTACTGTTTGGGAGGAGAAAGGGGATGGACTCCATTATAATTAAGTTGGTCAAAGTGTCCTAGGTGAAAGTTCCGAAATTTATACATGGGTGCCGATCCCGCAGACGAAATTTTCGTAAAATGAAAGATTAAAGTGTTTGTGTGTTATGATGTGATTGTAGAACCATCGAGTTGTAGTCTCATTTAGGTTATTGAGAAATAATGAAATTGGCTCATTGTAGACGTGCTCTCGGGAACTCCCCGATATCCGCGCTCGCGAGGGGCGCGAATCTCGTCTTGTTCTGAGCTACTACAGTTCGGACTCATGTCACGGTTCTGAATCTAATCTCACAATGTGCGATGTAAGATCGATAAATCACCAAAGAGTCCAAATTTGACAAATCGTTTTGGAAAACTGATTTTAATAAAGAAGTGCCAAACATGGATTGGTTTGCCAGATATAGAGTCGCCACCTAAATATTTTATTTTTTGGGGGAATTTAGGAAACCCTGACTCGTGCCAAAGGCCACGTGTCTATCATCACCAAAGTTACCTCGGCTTGGGAACTTAGGTACGAGAGGGGAAGGTCATGCAATAAGCACCCCCGCTCGCCCGATCAAAGATCGGCCTGTACTAAGCATGATATTTTGTTTTTGAAAACACATGTGCTCTTATTCCGATTAATTAGCTAATCTTACTATGTGATGCGCACAGCATACAAGTATAGACTAGATCGCCTAATTTGGAACAAAACATTGCATGTTCGTTTGTGAAAATGGTTTGAAGTTTGCTACTCGCAAGTAGGCTAAATTCGGTATTCAATGAATTGTTCCAATTCAAGTAATCCAACCTTCACCCATAGGCATTCAGGCAGTTATATCAAATAAGCAGTTAGCCTCATGGCAAGCATGCTTTCATGGCAACATTAACACACATGCAGTATGCTAAAGTGTAAACACTCACAGTGTACTCTGAGCCAAAACAAAGAACTAGTTAGAAATCATGCATGATCCTAGTTCATGTTAAGATGGCTAATACAACACATGCGAGAATGCAATTGAAATAGGCTTGGCTATTCTAGAATGTCATGTGAAATGCAACTTGATACATGTATTCAAATAGGTATTGAAATACAATGTAGTTAGTATGATGCGCCGAGCTCGGTGCATGCAAAACAAATGAATGGATGCACACATGCAAGCATAAGGTATGCTAAATGAAATATGCCCTAAAACTAACCATCGTAAGCGATTAAGTAAAAAGGAGAAAGAAATGGGGGTTGGAAGACATGCATCACACACATGCACGCTTATTACAACAGTAGGCCCTCTCGAGAGAGAGTCCGAATAAGAAGCTAACTAGCTAATCTAAGTTAATTAAACTAATTATTACACAACAAACTAATTAACTAATCCTAGTTAATTAATTATTACAAAATGAATTGAAATAGCTAAACGCATTAACTATTGAAGTACAAAACGAATGCTTAATCTAGTTAAGTAAGGAAGCTAAATAAAGCAGTAAAACATGAGGTTCTCAGAGGGAGAAGACTGAATGCATGCTCGATCACCTAGTTCGGAAATCCATCGCGATGCCCCAATTTGCCTCTGTTTGCAATTGTCCTCAGAACCTTGCACCAAGCTCCAGAAAGCTTCCAACTCACCTTGGAGACCTGTAGGGATGCTGCCGACCAGTTGTTGGCATTGGAGACCACTTGCCGACCACTTTCTGTGCTGAAAACCAGAAAAAGTGGTCGGCCAATTAGTAATACTAGTCAGTCGACCATTCGTTGCTGCTGAATTCCAGTTTGCTACAACAGAGAGCAAGAAAGGGCATGGCAATGTATTTGCAAGATATGTGTGCACAACCACCCTCCCTATCATGTCATGAGCTCAAGGGAATGTGGTTCTCGACCCTTGGGCCACCAATCGCGCATTTCAATGCATGATGGCCGAGAGGCAAAGCTGCACAATTCAATGTAAAATGAATGCACAAGTAAACACATAAGGCCTAGAACTCTATCATGTATGATCAAGAGCGTCGGCGACCGAGAATTGAGGCACGTTTCATCACTCTAAGTATGAAACGTTCCTCGTTTCTCGCGTTTGGACTAACACTTATTCCAAACACAATGCAACACAAGTTGGCATACACAATGCGACTCAAGCATGCAAACATGCAATGCAACTTAAGCATGCAAACGTGCAATTAACATACTAGCATACACAATGCAATGAACATGGCATACACAAATGCAATGATCAAATATGGCATATTCGATGCAATGTGACCTAAGCATGCAAACAACATGGCATACTTAATGCGATGAACTACATGGCATACACAATGCTCAATGGACTTAAACCGAAATGGACAGACCTCAGCCATGCCCAAACCAGTGGCCATTGGTGATAAAATTAAGGCACATGAAGCACATACAAGCATGTACAATGCAATGGCCTATCAAAGAGACCTAAGAGCACAACTCTCAAGAGTGCTCAAAGAGTGACAAAAGTGGAAGTGTAGCAGCACTAAGTGCACTAAAATGAGGTAAGAAATGATGCCAAATCATTTAATCAACACAAGTAAAGCATGCAATGGTCCTTAAGCATTAAAGCTAGCAAAGAGGATTACAAAGGAGGCATGAAATGTAAGGCAAATATGCATGAACCAACCATGGACAGAGCTGAAATAGGGCAAAACACTGACCAAAACATGCTAAGATGGAGGCTCAAAGACCTAGGCAAGATGGCATACATGCTAGGCCATAAGTAAGGCAACAATGCACAACACTTAATGGCATTCAAAGCATGAAGGAAATGGGAACATGGCAATGCTATAAGCTCTGAAATTAAGTATTACATGATGCCAAATCATCTAAATAACTCAAAGATAGCATGCATGAGTCAACAAAATACAAAGCTAACAAGGCCAATTACACTACAGCTATACAAAGCATGAAGGATATGGCAAAGGCAACCCAAAATAGTCATAGAACATGTCAAAATGATACTAAAACATGTATGGAAGGAAGCCAAAACAAGCTAGCATGAAGGGCATAAGGCATGATGCATACAAGGGAAATAAGGTGGATTACACTTCACCTATTAAGACCAAGCATGGAATGACTTAACCAACAAAAATCAGAGTTATATCATGGTCTAATAACCCCAAATAAACACTAAAATGATGGCTCGCAAGCTAAGGCATGAAGGCATACGCAATGATTCATGTTAAGACATAAAGGGGCAAACCCTCCAACGCATTGAATAAGTGAAAGATGCGAGTGTATGGCCATGAAACATGGACTAAAATCACATAATAAATGATGCCAAATCATTCAAATAGGTCAAGTAAAGCATGCTAGTGGACTTGACACACAAAGCTAACAAGCTAGAATGCACTATAGCTATACAAAGCATGGCATGCATGGCCAAAACAACCAAAATCAGAGCTAGAGAATGCTAAAACATGGACAAAAGCTTCTTGAAGTTAAGCCTAAAGCATGCTAGAATGACATGTTAAAGCATGATGTATGTTAGGCTCTTTCATGGAATTGCACTACAAGTGCATGGAGCATCCAAGAGGTGACCAAACCAAACCCTAACAAAGGTATGACATGGCAAAACATCACCAAAAACATGCTAAAATGGAAACAAAACAAGCTAGAATGACATACTACTTCATGAAGCATACAAGAGTAGTTCGTGTGATTTACACTACAAGTGTATTAGGCATGTACGGAGTGACTAAACTAAGCAAAAATAGTGGCATGCCGCAGCAAAATAACCCCAAATACAAGCTAAGATATGGTCAACATAAGCTTAACAAACATGCTCACACATGAGGCTAATGAAGCAAGTATTGAAGACACAAGGAGAGGGGATGACCCTCTCCTATTTGGGACCTCAAAACACCCTTCCCACCACTAAAATTCCTCTGAGTTTCAGTGGTGAGAAGGCTAAAACAAGGTGGTCCCAAAAGCTCAAAAAGAAGGCACAAAAGCAAGGCCAAACAAGGCTTAAGAGGGGGTAAACAACCCCAAACACAAAAGTGACCTTAAACAAAGATCTTAAACACACAAAAATAGAGCTTTTTTCAGTAGGAAGTTAAGCTCGAAACAGCATGAAAATAGGTTCAAAAGCTTAAGCAAAAATGGGGGATTTAAGGGTTAGAAACTCACCCTTGAAGACCTTCTTTAAAACTGCAACTCCAGCAAGTTTTTCAAGCTCAAACCAACCCAAGAACTCCAAAAACAACCTCAAGGGACCTCAGCTCCAAGAGTAGGGTGTTTGAGTGTGTGTTTATGTGTTAAAGTGTGGTAAAACTACATTTTTAAGGCACAAAATGAAGAACAAGAGCAATATAGAGACAAAACTATATGTATAACTCAAACTCCAAATTTCTAAACCTAGAGGAGGGAGGAGGAGCCTCCCTCTTATAGAGAGCAAAAGCACAAGCTTCTTGAAGAAGCTAAGGCTCAAGGCCATCCCTCCATACACGTGTATGGAGCATGGTTCTGGTGTCCTCCAGCTATGCCAGCTGAATGAAAATATCTCCAAAAAGGTGACAAAAAGTGGCCGACCAGTTGAAGTGGTCGGCCAGCTACTTTTACTGGTTGACAGGAAGAGCAAGTGGTCGGCAGGTGGTTGCCAAGGCCAAAAGTGGTCGGCTAGGTGTCCAAATTGAAGCCCCAGAAGTTAGCTTTCCAATGGCGCCATCCTTGCATCAAAATTCCAACTGTGCAAAAAGTTATGCCTGTTTTGGTGAAGCCGCGTAGTTTCGATCCAACCGAATTGATGCCCTACTTCAACCAACCATATCTCCCCCATCCGGACTTGGCTTTAGGAGATTCTTGAGTGAAAAATGAATCCTCGGAAGTAAGCTTTCCAACGATGGTGGCCTCATAGCTGAAATCCAAGTATCCAAAAGGATAGGCTTGATTTAGCGAGGACTGCTCGATTAAAAAAAATAGCTGGCTGACCAAAAAACTGGCTGGCAAGGAGGAAAAGTGGTCTCCAAGGGGGAGAACTGGTCTCCCACCCTTGTACCACCTTCCAAACAAGGAAAATAAGGTTTGTACCAAAAACAAACCAAAACGGATGCAAGACGAAAGTTCGGGAGGCAAGGCATGCGGCCGAAAGCCTCGAAAACTAGTCTACGGGCATCAAAAGTGGTCTCCCGGACCACAGTGTCCCTCTAGGCAGAGGCAACAAGGTGTGGTTCAAAAACTACACCAAACGGAGAACGTTAAGCAGTCCCGAGACAAGGCACGCAACCAAAGGCTCCGAAAATCGAAAACTAGTCTCCAAACGAGAAAAGTAGTCTACGACCACAAAAAGTGGTCTACGACCACAAAGAGGTGGTCTACAAGACCACTCCCTCTCTCCAGGGAAGAGAAACAAGGCTTGGTCTACAAACCGAGCCGAAACACAAAGAGTTCAAAGACCCAGAGGCAAGGCATTCAGCCGAAAACTCCAAAACTTTGAAACGAGCACAACATGCGCGAGCACTCAATCGATGATGTCTGAGTCTTAAGGCGGGTCAAAAATAGGGTGTCTACACTCATGTATTGAAATGAATTTAATGGAAATGGATTAAGATTTGGATTTGGTACCTTGTGACTATATAAAATGTGAATGTTTTATCATAGGCATTGTTTATGCATATTGTACTTATACCTTTGTTAAATCTCATATATTGTGTTAGATTATTCCTATTGGGCTGTGGCTCACCCTATTTGGGAAAAACATTTTCAGGTAATGATTGCATGCCTCCACCAAGGCAATAACATTGAAGGAACTTTTGGGAAGCAAGAGCTTCGTTGTCTTGTTTCACTTTTTTGTGTAGTCTAGGGCTAAAATTGTATGAGTTAGTCTCACTTTTGTTGTGACCAAACCAAGACTTGGAAATGTGTAAGCCTTTAGGGAATTTATTTATACTAAAATCTTTTTTACTATTAACATTATGAAATGAAAGAACTTTACATTCTGATTCATGCAGTTATTCATATATAGTTGGGTTGAACTTATGGTTATATTTTGGGGCGTTATAACTTGGTATCAGAGCATACCGGGTTTGAATATCTTTGGTACGTGGGAAGTGGTTAGTACCACAATGCGTTTGTCTCACTTTACAAAGATGTTTGTATGCTAGTAATGTTGTGTGATAACATGCTTATATGATTATATGGGTATGAGATTTAGTTCCTAAAATGTTGATTAGGTCTACGGGGTTCTGGAAGTCTTATTAGAAGAGCACTTGATCACTCTGTTTCTAATTGGAACTCTAGCAACGCCGCGAGACGATCGTTATCTAGGAAGGAAATTCGTATGTGTTTATGTGATAACATGCTTATATATAGTGATTTACTATTGTCCATCGTATTAGGACATGAGTGAATTAGCTTCAGCACATTTGTAAATGTGCTAATCTTTTGTTACCTTTATTAGAATGTTAGGACGTGGTCGTGGTGGTAGGCGTAGTAGGCCTAGGAGGTACAAAATGCCTATACTGGATGAAATTCCAGAAAAGGAGGAAGGGGTTGGTCAAGCTAACGTAGCCGAGCTAGTAGGTCAACATGCCATGGGCTCCTTATCCCGTGAAATGGCCAGAGCTTTGCGGGGAATCAATGGACATTCTCAGAGCTGAGAATCAAGTTCAAGCCCAGGTCGCTGAAGCTGGGCCATCCTTCTTGAAGAGGGAGTTTTTTCGGTCGAACCTAGATGAGTTTTTGGGCGATCCTAAAGAACCACTGAAAGTGGATGAATGGTTAGAGCAGATAGTGAAGACTTTTGAGATGCTCGACATCGAGGACGGGGGTTTAAAAGTGACCTTGGCATCCTTCCAGTTGAAGGGAGACGCAGGTCAATGGTGGAAGTATGCGCGAAGGTGCATTGGGGGGACTTGGGAGGCTTTTGTTGATGCCTTCCAAGACAAGTTTTTGCCTACCACTGTTAGGGGGAAGTTGAGGAAGCAGTTTTCTAAGTTGGTACAATTGAATACACCAGTGGCTGAGTTTGAAGCCACTTTCACTAGCCTCTCTAGGTTTGCACCTGAGTTGGTGGCAACTGAGGAGCGTCGTTGTTTGGAGTTTGAGAAGAGGCTGAGGACCGGGGCTCATGTTTAGAGTGGCCGAATCTATGATTAGAGACTATAGGCACCTTATGGAGGCGGCAGCCCATCTCGAGACCTTTATACAGGCAGAGGAAAAGAGGATGAGGGGCTCTAACAGGAGTCAGGATAGTCAGGGGGATGGTAAGAAGCAAAAGGGTTCTAACCCTCAACAGTCCCAGGGAGCACAGTCGAGGTCTACCTTTCCAATGCCGAGTACGGGTTCTGGGAGGGGTGTTCAGGGAGACTTTACTTGTTTCAAATGTGGTCAGTTGGGCCACAAGTCTTCAGTTTTCCCGTAGAGAGGAGGAGGGCAGCGAGCAGTATCGTCTTTGGCTCGTTCATAGGGCTAGAGCCAAGAGAGAGGGCAGCCGCCTATTTGTTATTAGTGTGGATAGATGGAGCACCTGAAGAGCTTTTGCCCATAGCTAGGTGGCATATCCGGTGCATCTGGTTCAAGGTAGACGCAGAGTCACCAGCCTATACAGTCAACACAGGCCTTCAGGGCCAATCAGGGAGCCTCTTCAGCTCAGTCAATCCATTAGACATATGCTCTGAGGGGTGAGCAGGTTGAGCAGAGACCTACAAGGCATGTGAATGCTGTTACCATGCCAGATCTTGTACCAGCGCCTACTGTAGTGAAAGGTACCTTCTTGTTTTGCAATTCAGTTGCTAATGTGTTGATTGACACGGGTGCATTCCATTCTTTTATCTTGTCTGCATTTGCATCGGTTTTGGGGTTGGAGTTGGCGCAATTAGCATCTCCTATTTGTGTAGAGTCACCTATTGGTGGTGAGGTTATCTTGAAACAGGGGTGTTAGGGTTATGACATAGAGGTTGCCGGTCGTCGACTTCTATTTGCCTTTGTATTGATTATTATGTCTAGCTTTGATGTTATATTAGGTATGGACTAGTTATCGTCATACCGAGCTGTTAGAGATTGTTACCGTCAGAGGGTTACTGTATGTACCTTGAGTGGTGATTGCTTTTATTTCTTGGGGGACTGGGTGGATAGAGTCTTATCACTGGTGTACAATCCACGTGGGCGGAGTGAACTTAGTTGTCTCCTTGCTAGCTTTTTGAATAGTGAATGTGATGAAGTCCGGGTTGAGTTGCCAAGGGTGGTTTGTGAATACCCTGATGTCTTTCCTGAGGACCTTACTAGTTTACCACCTCACCGAGAGATCGGGTTCTCTATTGATTTAGTGTCTGGCACGGCACTGATTTCTATGGCACCGTATCGGTTTACACCTACTAAGTTGAGTGAGTTGAAGGTTCAACTCCAGGATTTGTTAGATAAGGGTTTTATCCACCCTAGTACTTCACCTTGGGGGAGCACCGGCTCTCTTTGCTAAAAAGAAAGATGGAGTGTTGCGACTCTGTATTGATTATCGGAAGCTGAACTGGGTAACTATTAAGAACAAGTACCCAATGCCTCGTATAGATGATTTGTTTGATCCGTTAAAGGGGTCTTGTTGTTTTTCTAAAATAGACTTGAGGTCGGGTTACCATCAGTTGAGGGTAAGGAAGGAGGATATCCTGAAAACGGCATTCCGTATGCGGTATGGCTAGTATGAGTTCCTCGTGATGCCTTTTGGCTGACTAATGCTCCAGCAGTGTTTATGGATTTGATGAATCAGATCTTCCATGAGTTTCTAGACCACTTTGTGGTCGTCTTGGTGGATGATCTCTTGATTTATTCACCCTCCGAGGAGGAATATGAGGAACACTTACGAGTAGTGCTTGAGTTGCTTACAACCCATAAGTTGTATGCTAAATTTAGAAAGTGTGAGTTCTGGTTGAAAGAGGTTAAGTTCTTAGGCCATGTGGTATCCGGGAAAGGGGTAACTGTAGATTCATCCAAGATATAGGCAATGCAGGATTGGGCACAACCTAAGAATGCTTTTGAGATCCGTAGTTTTCTAGGGTTGGCTAGGTATTAAGGATTTCTCTAGATTAGCTTCATCGTTAACTAGACTGACGAGGAAGGGAGTTAAGTTTGTGTGGAATAAAACCTGTGAAAAGTCTTTCCAAGAGCGTAAGATTAGACTTACCACTACTCCAGTCTTGATTATTCCGAGCAGGAGTTTGGGTTATTCGGTATATTATGATGCCCCATGGGAAGGTTTGGATTGTATACTAATGCAAGAGGGGAAGGTAGTAGCCTATGGCTCATGGCAGTTGAAAACACATGAGAGGAATTACCCTACCCATGATCTAGAGTTAGCAACGATGATATTCGCTTTAAAGATTTAGAGGCACTATATGTATGGTGAGAAATTCGAGGTATTTTCTGATTACAAGAGTCCGAAATATCTGTTTACTTAGAAAGACTTGAATCTGAGGCAGAGAAGGTGGATGAAGTTCATAGAGGACTATGACTTTGAGTTGCATTATCATTTTGGAAAGGCCAATGTAGTGGCTGATGCTTTGAGTAGGAAGTCTATTAGCAATGTGTCTTGTGTTGCCATCTGAGAATGGGAGATGTTGGGTGCTCTTGGGGAGTTTGACTTGCATCTTAGTGAGTCCATTGAATCCACGACATTGTTTACGGTGGTTGCCCAACCTACACTTGTGAACCGAGTGATGGAGGCACAAAAGGGTGACCTTAAAGTAGAAACCCTCCGGGAGAAGATTTGCAATGGAAAGGTAGAAAGAGGCTTGACTATATATCTCGACCAGAGTGTGAGATACCGTGTTTGTTTGTTCGTGCCGGAGTCTTGCTGAGAGGAAGTACTCTGAGAGTTTCACCATTCACGCCTTGTGGTGCATCCGGGAGGCACAAAGATGTATCATGACCTTAGTCACCAATTTTGGTGGAGAAGTATGAAGAACGATGTAGCTGTGTTTGTATCGAAATGCCTTACTTGTCAGTAAGTGAAGGCCGAGCATCAAAGGCCAACGGGTTTGTTGTAACCCTTGCCTATAGCTGAGTGGAAATAGAAGCATGTCACGATGGATTTTGTTATGGGTCTTCCGATGACTCAATGGGGTAGTGACGCCATTTGGGTGGTAGTTGACCTGTTGACTAAGTCGGTGCACTTTATAACTACGCGCGTGAGCGATTCGGTAGACTATCTTGCCGACCTTCACATTAGGGACATATTGAGGTTGCATGAGGTCTCTGTCACGATTGTTTCAGATAGAGATCCATGTTTTGCAGCTCGATTATGGCAGAGCTTGTAGTGCCCAAACTGACTTTTAGCATAGAGTATCACCCTCAGACCAACGGGCAGTCCAAGTGTACCATTCAGATTCTTGAGGACATGCTTCGAGGTTGTGTCCTTGATTTTAAAGGGTCGTGGAAGAGGCACTTGCCCTTAGTGGAGTTTGCCTATAATAACAGCTTCTAATCGAGTATTGGCATGGCACCATTTGAGGCCTTGTATAGCCGACCGTGTAGACCTCCAGTGTGTTGGGCCAAGGTGGGTGATGCACCTTTGTAGGGTCCAAAGTTAGTTCGGGAAACGACGGAAAAGGTAGCACTTATTTGTAAGAGATTGGCTACAGCTCAAAATTGCCAGAAAAGTTATGCCGACCGTAGAAGAAGACCCTTGTCTTTTGAGATGGGAGATCATGTCATTTTGAAAATATCACCCAGGCAGGGTTTGATGAGATTTGGGAAGAGTGGAAAGTTGTCCCCTCTGTTTATTGGCTCTTTTGAAATCCTAGAGTGGATTGGGGAGGTTGCTTATCGTTTGGTGTTACCGCCACAACTTTCCAGAGTTCATGACGTGTTTCATATTAGTATGCTTCGGAAGTATGAGCCAAATCCATCGCACGTGTTGGATTATACTGACTTAGAGGTAGATGAGGATGCCTTGTATGAGGAGAGGCCAATGAGAGTCTTGGATACTCGAGAACAGTCTTGTGAGGCAAGACAATTCCCTTGGTTAAAGTATTGTGGAAGCATCATGGAGTTGAGAAAGCAAATTGGGAATGTGAGAGAGAAATATCCGGACCTATTTGTTGATATTTAATTTTAGATTGAGATTTTCATTATGTAAATGAAACGTAAAGACATTGTATATGTTATGGGCATTTTGGAAATATGGATTCAAAATAAGCATTGCATATGTTTTGAGAATATGGAATATCGTAGGTGTTGTATCACTTTTGAAAGTATTGTTTATATTGTGAAGATTTTGAAAACTTGGATTTTGATTAAACATTGTAAATGTTTTGGGAAATTTTAAATTTCTTTTTAATATGGGACTTGTGTATCGAGTCGATGAGAATGGATGACCGGAGAATGGGTCATGGTATTGAACTTGTGAGAATAACATTGTATGAATGGTCTAATGATTGATTTTGAACCGATTCATAATTTCTGGGACAAAATTCTTTAGGGGGGGGAGGTTATGGCGATTCTGATTTTGCCTCATCACTTGTTGTATTCTAAACTCGGGTTTGTGTGGTTTAGAATAGTGATTCATATCTTGTTTCCCTTGTCTCCCCACTATTTTGGTTATTGGATTATAGTTATGTGTTTAGAACATGTTGGTTGCTTGTTTTTCTAAACCTTTGTTGCCCAGATTTTGGCTCCTCCACTCGAGTGGGTATTCTTGCACTCAAGCGGGCTTCACGATTTTTGCTCCTCTGCTCGAGCGGCCATTTTTGTGCTCGAGCGGGCTTTGCAAGCTCTCAGTACCTTGTAGGTCGGTAAAACTACTGGTAGAGTGTTTTCACTCGCTCGAGCGTAAGAAACGCCGCTCGAGCGGGTATTCTTGCACTCAAACGGGCTTCATGATTTTTGCTCCTCTGCTCGAGCGGCCATTTTGTGCTCGAGCGGGCTTTGCAAGCTCTCAGTACCTTGTAGGTCGATAAAACTACTGGTAGAGTGTTTTCTATGATCGAGCGGCGTTTCTTACCCTCGAGCGAGTGGGCGTTCGAGCAGCCTTTTCTGCGCTCAAGTGTTGCATTGTTGTCTGCAAAACTTCTGGATATGTGTTTTCTACGCTCAAGTGGTGAATTCTTGTGCTAGAGCAGTGAGCGTTCGTTGTGTCATGGTGCTCAAGAGGCATTTATTCCGCTCGAGCGGAATAACCTTTTTGTGTCTAACGCTAAAGCGTCAACTCTTCTGCTCGAGCAGACTGTGCATATATTAGATCGCGAAAGTGACATTTTATATCACTTTTTCATTCTTTTCTCTCTCTAAAACTTTCCTAAAACCTAGATCTTGACTCTCTCTCTCTCTCTCTCTCTCTCTCTCTCTCTACATTTTGGCCTAGATCCTTTGGGTTCTCTACCCTAGTGTCTTTGAGAAAAAGTTAGAGCATTCCAAGAGCTTCATTTTGATCCAATTAGAATGTGATCTCAGCATTGTTGAGGATTCTACTTTGCTTTGCTAGGTCTTCTCTTCTTGAGGTAGGGATTTTCTATACTTTAACATGGTTTTTAACTTATTTATTTGTCGTTGTACAACAATGGTGGGATTTGGGGATAATGTGAACAAACCTAGGGTTTGGGTGTAAATGGAAAGAGGGGTTTTGATTAATGAGAAGAAATGATTATGGGGGTTTGAAAATGATGTCATATAGTGTTAAAATTGTTTATTTTGGTACTTGGTTGATATTTGGGAAAGAAAGAGTTTGCCCTAAAATGATTATGATATTTATTTTGTACAAATGAATTAAATTGGTGTTGTAAACATGAAATTGGATGAGTATTGAAATACATGATGGAATTGAGTAGATGATACGTCTCATCTTTGGAAATTTTGAAAAAATTATATGTTTTGAGATTGTATATCTATTTAGAAATAACTATATTGGGCTATCGGTGGAGGATAGCTATGATTGTTATAGAAATTGCATTAGGATTAGGTCATTTAAAACGAATCCATAGCTGGTTATCAGTGAATATGATCGTGTTGTAAATACATTGTATATGTATGATTATTTCAGAAGAGAAATAGGTTGTACTCCATGTATGATTATGTATTTAAATACATTGCATATGTATGATTGTTTGGGAGGAGAAAGGGGATGTACTCCACTGTTTGGGAGGAGAAAGGGGATGAACTCCATTATAATTAAGTTGGCCGGAGTGTCCTGGGTGAAAGTCTTGAAATTTATACATGGGTGCCGATCCTGCGAACGAAATTTTTGTAAAATGGCAGATTGAAGTGCTCGTGTGTTATGATGTGATTGTAAAACCATCGAGTTGTAGTCCTATTTGGGTTATTGAGAAATAATGAAATTGGCTCATGTATTGAAATGAATTGAATGGAAATGGATTAAGATTTGGATTTGGTACCTTGTGACTATATAAAATGTGAATGCTTTATCACATGCATTGTTTATGCATATTGTACTTATACCTTTGTTAAATCTCATATATTGTGTTAGATTATTCCTACTGGACTGTGACTCACTCTATTTGGGAAAACCATTTTCAAGTAATGATTGCATGCCTTCACTAAAGTAATAGCATTGGAGGAACTTTTGGGAAGCAAGAGCTTTGTTGTCTTGTTTCACTTTTTTGTATAGCCTAGGGCTAAAATTGTATGCGTTAGTCTTACTTTTGTTGTAACCAAGCCAAGACTTGGAAATGTGTAAGTATTTAGGGCATTTATTTATACTAAACTCTTTTGTACTATTAACATTATGAAATGAAAGAACTTTACATTCTGATTCATGCAGTTATTTATATATATTTGGGTTGAACTTATGGTTATATTTTGGGAGCGTTACAATTAGTGTTACTTTTATTTAATATATTAGTCATTTTGATTAATTATAATATACATTTGTTACTCTACTTTTGGTTGTCTTAAGTAATTTTTAGATAAATTAGCTATTATATATGTGATAATTTACTTAATTTATGATAGTTTTTAAAATTTTTCAATAATGTAAAATATAAAATATTTTTAATGATGTGAAGTAAGATTTATATACACAAGCTAAATAAAAATATTAAGAAATACAATCAAATAGCAAAATTATTTTAGTGATTATTGATTTTCTAAAATCTCGTGCATCGCACGGGTGAGCACTAGTATTATATAAGCGAAAGGGGGTTTCAACCACAAAAGTTGTGGGAGCTCCAAATTCTCAACATGAATTTTTAGAATTTTTAT
Organism: Camellia oleifera; assembly: GCA_022316695.1. Classification (NCBI taxonomy): domain Eukaryota; kingdom Viridiplantae; phylum Streptophyta; class Magnoliopsida; order Ericales; family Theaceae; genus Camellia; species Camellia oleifera. Next base: position 63,431,855 of record CM039306.1, read on the forward strand.
ATTTTTAAATAATTAAAACATTTTCTATTGATTAACCCAATTAAGAAAAAAAATAACTCTAATTATCCTTTAAATTGGAACTTTACATTTGAATGAGAAAAAAAAAAAAAAAACCTTTAATTATCCTTTAAATTTAAATTTAAAAATTTAAAGGTAAATTACACTTTGTCCCCTTAAAGTTTCACCCATTTCTCACTTTGGCCCTTTAAGTTTGATTTTTGTCACGCCCCAAAAATATACACCAGACCCCAATTCATAAGGGAAAGAATAATAGGAACAATATACTTTCAGTAATCTAAATTGACATACAAAAGTGACACATGCGATATACATTCATAAATAGTTCATCCTGAATCTAAAACATGTGTTACAAGTAGTAAAGACGAATGAAAGCTAAACAGATATTTATATGCCCTGAAGGCTTACACATTTCCAAGTCATTGCTTGGTTACAACAAAAGTGAGACTAGCTCAATACAAATAAAGCCTTTGGCTATACAAAAAAAATACAACAAAAAGAAGGTCTTGCTCCAAAGTCCCACCAAGCTGTTGCCTTGGCAGAGGCATATCACCAACACCTGATGTCACGCCCCCAAAATAATACAATAAGATAACTCATATGCGGAAATAAATATAAGGAACAACACACTTTCATATATCAGAGTTTACTGTTTAATAAACAATTAAATGCCATGTAAGCATACATCTTACAAAGCCATTGCTTGGTTACACAAATTGAGTCTCGCTCATTACATCTTAAGCCCTTAGCTTTACAAATACCAATAAACACACAACAATACATAATTAAGAAGCTCTTGCTTCCCGAAAGTCCATCCACGCTATTGCCTTGGTGGAAGCATCTCATCTGCACTTGAAAAATGGTATTCCCTTATAGGGTGAGCCAGCAGTCCAGTAGAAATAATTTAACACAATTTATGAAGTTTAGCAAAGGTATAAATACTACGTATATAAACAATACCGATATGGAAGCATCCACAAGGGCTACACATCCATTTGCCACTAAGGCCAATCTAATTCCATTTTCCTTCAATTCATATTCAGTTCATATATGTCACTCAATTCATGAGTTAAATTCATTATCCTACAACAACCAAAATGAGACTACAGCTCAATGGTTCTCCAATTGCACAAAACACACTCTCAAGCACTTCAAACTTGCCATTTTACGAATATTTCATCCGAGGGAACTAGCACCCATTTTTAATAGATTTCGGGTCTTTCACTCAGGACACTCAGGCTAGCTTGCTTTAAATGAGTCCATCCCCTTTCTCCTTCTCAAACAAATATACAGATGCAATGTATTTACAAACATATTCATATATGGAGTACATCCCCTTTCTCCTCCCAATACATATACATATACAATGTATTTATAACATAGTCATATATGGAGTACATCCCCTTTCTCCCTATAAACATACATATACAATGTATTTACAACGTGGTCATATTCAATGACACCAACAATAGATTAGCATTAAATCGCCTAATCCACATATAATTTCTACAACAATCATAGCTCTCCTCCATCGATAGTCCAATACAATTATTTCCAAGATATATTCAATATCGAATTTAATAGTTTATTCAAAACTTCCATAGGTGAGATAATACATATCCAATATCACCATCTATATCAATAATTATCCAATTCAACATATTCAGTGTTAATTCCAATTATTTATACAAAATAATCATTTTATCAAATTAGGGCAAAATTTTCCTTTTTCCAATATTGACCCAAACACCCAAAAGTAACTATTTTGGTACACCAAGATCTTATATTCAAACCCCATACTCACTTATCTTGCATACATTAAAAACCCCTCTTTTTATTTCACACCCAAATCTTAGATTTGTCCAAACCACAACCAAATCTCGTCATCTATACACAATAGCAAATAACTAAGCTAAAAACCATACTAGAGTGTAGAAAATCCCTACCTCAAGTGTAGAAAACCCAAGCAACAAGGTGGAACTCCAAAGATGACGAAACCAATTTCTTCTTGGATCAAAACGAAGCTCTTGACGCCCTCTACCGTATTCTCAAGGACACTAGGGTCAAGAACACAATGGATTTAGATGAAATCTTAGAGAGAATGTGTATTTTAGAGAGAGAAAATGAAGATCTTAGTTTATGGAGGGTTTCAGAGAGAGAGTGGGCTGCTGAAAGTGACCTAAAATGTCACATTCACGATTTGATATGAACAGGCTCGCTCTAGTGAAGGAGTTCTCGCTCGAGCGACTAGACACAAAAGGTCGCCTCGCTCGAGCAAAGGAATGCTCACTCGAGCGAACAATGCAAAGCTTCAAGTTAGCAACGCAGAAGCACGCTCGAGCGAAGAAAAGCTCGCTCAAGCGAAGAACACCAACCTTCAGGTTTTACAGAGACACAGACACACGCTTGAGCGAAGGAAAGCTCGCTCGAGCGAAGAAACATTTTCACAGAGCTCGCTCGAGCACAAGAAGCCTCGCTCGAGCGAAGAGGTAAATTTCTGGGCAATAACCATTTGTACCAAAAGATAACCAACCTGACCCAAACTTGCCCATCAAGTCCAAAAACTCAAATTCAAAGAATTAAAGGGAGGAAACAAGACATAAACCACCCTCCAAACCATACAAACCCGAGTCCGGAACACCACAAGAGACGGGTCAAAACTAGGGTCGCTATAACCTCCCCCCCTTAAAGAATTTCGTCCCTGAAATTACAAATCATGCTTGAAAACCATGTTACTCCCACAAGTGCAACATCATGACCCATTCTCCGGTCATCTATTCACACCGACTTAATTCACAAGTTCCAAATTAAAATGAAATTTTCAATTTCCCAAAACATTTACAATGTTCAACCAAAGTCCAAATTTTAACAAAAAATCGTACATAGCATATACAATGTTTCCAAAAATGATCCAACATCATCAATATTCCAAATTCTCAAAACATATACAATGTTTATATTGAGTCCATGTTCTTCCCAAACAATTATAACATAAAAAATGTTCTTACAAGTTAAAACATATACAATGCTTATACTTTTCATTAACAAAAATCAATTCTCAATACATGCTCATGCACTAATAAACAAATCCAGATATTTTTCTCGGACTTCTAATTCACGTTCCCAAGTCGCTTCCTCGACTCCGTGATGTTTCCACATTACTTTTACTAAGGGAATTGTCTTGCCTCGCAAAACTTGATCTCATCTATCCAAGACTCTCACCGGTCTCTCCTCATACGAGGCATCCTCATCTACCTCTAACTCGGTCCAATCCAACACGTGCGATGGATCCGGCTCATATTTCCGAAGCATACAAATATGAAACACGTCATGAACCTCGAAAATCTGTGGCGGTAACGCTAAACGATAAGCAACCTCCCCAATCCGCTCAAGGATCTCAAAAGGGCCAATAAACCGAGGGGACAACTTCCCACTCTTCCCAAACCTCATCAAACCTCGTCTAGGTGATATTTTCAAAAAGACATGATCACCCATCTCAAATGATAAAGGTCTCCTTCTACAGTTGGCATTACTTTTCTGACAACTCTGAGCCGTAGTTAGTTTCTTACAAATAAGTACAACTTTTTCTGTAGTTTCTTGAACCAACTCTGGACCTAACAAAGGTGCATCACCCACCTCGGCCCAACACAGTTCGGACTCAAATGTCACGGTTCTGAATCTAATCCCGCAAAGTGCAATGCGAGATCGATAAATCACTAAAGAGTCCAAATCCGGCAAATCGTTTTGAAAAACAGATTTTTAGAAAGAAGTGCCAAACATGGACTACTTTGCGAGATACAAAGTCGCCACCTAAATATTTTATTTTGGGGGAATTTAGGAAACCCTGACTCGTGCCTAAGGCCACGTATCTGTCATCACCAAAGTTGCCTCGGCTCGGGAACTTGGGTACGATTGGGGAAGGTCACTTCGTGAGCACCCCCGCTCGCCCGATCAAAGATCGGCCTCTACTAACCATGATATCTTGTTTTTTAAAAACATATGTGCTCTTATTCCGGTTATTAATCTAGAATTACTATGTGATGCGCACAGCATACAAGTATAGACTAGATTGCCTAAGTTGGAACAAAGCATCGCATATCCGTTTGTTTAAAGACGGTTTGAAGCTTTGCTACTCGCAAGTAGGCTAAAACACGAATTTCGACGAATTATTCCAATTCAAGCAATCCAACCTTCACCCATAGGCATTCATGTAGTTATATCAAATAAGCAATTAGCCTCATGGCAAGCATGCTGTCATGTTAACACTCACACGCATGCAAGATGCTAAAGCATAAACACTCACAGTGTACTCCAAGCCAAAACAAGAAACTAGTTAGTAATCATGCATGATCCTAGTTCATGTTAGCAATGGCTAATGCATCACATGCGAAATGCAATTAGAATAGGCTCGGCTAATCTAAGAATGGCATATGAGATGCGACAATTGATACACGTATTCAACTTGGAATTGAAATATAATGCAGTTAGTATGATGCGCCGAGCCCGGTGCATGCGATACAGATGAATGATGCAAACATGCATAGCATAAGGTATGCTAAATCAAATATGCCCTAAAACTAACCATCATAAGCGGTTAAATAAAAGGGAGAAAGAAGTGAAGGTTGGAAGACATACATCGCACACACGTACGCTTATTACACAATTGCGCCCTCTTGAGGGAGGGGCCGAAAGAATAATACAAATTAACTAACAAGCTAATTAAATATTACACAACACTTAACTAATTAAACAAATTAATTAAGCTACTGAAACCAGTAAAGCAACTTCGGGAAGAGAGACGAATGCATGCATGCTTGGCTTCGCTCGGAAATCCATCACCATACTCATGCTGCCTCTGTTTACACTGCTCTGTACTTCTGAAAACTGCACAAGTCTCAAGGAGACTTCTGAACCACTCCCTGAGCACTGTGGTATGTCACCGGCCAGGAATCAAGGCCACCGGCCAAGGGGAACTGGTTATCGACCAAAAGTGGGGCCATCGACCAACAATACATAGCCGACCGGCACTGAAGATGGCCGACCGGCCATCTCTTCCTGCAGAATCCTGTTTTGCTGCAGCAGAGGACAGACAGAGCATGGCAATGCATTTTCAAAGCAATGTGTGCACCACCACCCTCCTCATCATGTTTGAGACTCAAATGGAGTATGGTTCTCGACCCTCGGGCCATCAATCACGCATTTCAAGGCATGATGGCCAAAGGTGTCGAGTGTGCAATTTGATATCAAATGAAATGCACACAAAACACATAAAGGGCCCCCAACCTCTATCATGGTTTATCAAGGGGCAAGGGATGCATGCTTAATGCTATGCAACCTAGGCATGCAAGCAAGCTAATGCAACGTGAGCATGTGAACAAGCATGCAAACATGCAAGCATGTAATCGACAATGCCAATGATGAACATGCCACAACATGTGAGGCAAACATGTAACAACATGTTAAGCAACTTAACAAGAGATGCATGCCAAATGCAATACCACTTAAATATGCAACAACATGTTAATAAGCCAAGTATGTAACAACATGCAAGGCAAGCATGCAACAACATGCAAACGATGGACTTAAACCAATATGGGCAGCTCTCAAATAGGCCCAAATCAGCGGCCAAAATGCTAAGGACATGAAGGCAAATGCACATAAAAACATGCATGCTAAATGGTCCAATACTTAAGCATAAAAGGGCAACTTTTAAGAACACTTAAAAGGAATAGAAAGCATGCAAATGTGACAACATTACATGCCCCGAAATGAGGCTAGGAGTGATGCCAAATCTCATAAACAAGTCAAACATGGCATGCTGAAGACTAAAGCCTAAGACTAGTCGAGGGACTTGAACCAAAGCTACACAAAACAAAGAGCATATGGCAAGTATGACCCAAAATAGTCCTAAACCGTGCTAAAGTGAGCCTAAAACATGCAATGACTAAAGCCAAAACAAGCTAAAACAAAAGGGCAAAATCATGAGGCATGCAAGGCCATCAAAGAGGTGTTACACTACACCTAATACGACCAAACATGGCATGATTTAAGCAACCCAAAATAGAGTTATGACATGTCAAAATGAGCCCAAAAACCCACTTAGATGGCATCCCAATGACCTAAGCATGGTGGGATGCACAATGACACAATCATGAGGCATAAGACACAAACCCTTTAAGACATTAAAGGAGAGATAAGTGCAAGTATTCAAGCATACTATATGGACTGAAATAACATTACTAGTGATGCCAAACCACTGAAACAATCCAAGTAGAGCATGCTAGAGGATTCAACACTCAAAGCCTACAAGCTAAATTGCATGGTAGCTATACAAAGCAAGTCACATGTGACCCAAGCAACCAAAATCAGACCTTAAGCATGGTAAAACAAAGCTAAAAGCTTCTCAAAGTTAAGCGAAAATCATGTTAAAAACATATGTTACAACATGATGCATGTTAAGGCCAAATCATGGAATTACAAGACAAGTGTATGAAGCATACAAGGCATGTCTAAACCAAATCAAAACAGTGCTATATCATGGAAAAACAACCTCAAATACCAGCTAAGACATGGTCAACATGAACTTAACAAAGGTGCTTACATATGAAGCCAATATGACAAGTATTGAAGACAACAAGGAGAGGGGATGGCCCTCTCCTTCTTAGGACCTCAAAACACCATCTCCACCACTGAAATCCCTCTGGATTTCAGTGGTGAGAAGGCCAATACAAGGTGGTCCCGGAGCTCACAAAGAAGGGCACAAAAAGAGGCCAAACAAGGCCTAAGAGGGGGTAAACAACCCCAAACACCAAAGTGATCTTAAACAACTATTTTAAGCACTTTAAAATAGAACTTTTATCAGTTATAAGTTAAGCTTAAAAACAGATGCAAGATAGGCTAAAAGCTTGTGCAAAAATGGAGAATAAAAGGGTAAGTTCCTTACCCTTGAAGAACCTCTTCAAGAACACCACTCCAGCACCTTCCTTGGATCAAAACCAGCCCAAGAACTCTGAAAACAACTCCTTAGCACCTCAGCAACTAAGGGATAGTGTAATACTAGGTGCTTTAGTGCAAAAATATGAACAAAACACCCTTTAGAACACTATTACACACACAAATCAAAAGAGAGGGAGATATAGAGATAGATAGATATATAACTCCTAACCCTAAATTCCAGAATCCCTCTGAAGGGAGGAGGGCCTCCCCTTTTATAGGAATTCAATTCCTAAGCTTCTTGGAGAAGCTAACACAAGGGAGCAAATCCCTCCATACACGTGTATGGAGGGGGTGTAATGTGGATGCCAGCTGTGACAGCTGGCATAAAATATCTGCCAAAAGCAGATGGAAAGGGGTCGGCTGGAAAATATGGCCGATTGACCAACAAAAATAGCCGGTCGACCAAAAAATTGCCCACCGACCAACACCTTTGGCCGGTAGTAATAAAACAGGGCCGGTGGCCTCAAGCCAAGGCCAGTGAGGTGTGGGGATAGCCAACAAGCCATTCCCTGCCCTCAAAAGCAAAAACACAGGTGTTTGGTGCACAACCAAGCACAAAACAAACAAGTCGAGAGGTCTTGAGGCAAGGTGCGTGACCGAAACCTCCGAGAACTCAAGACAAACACGAACATGGATGATCACTGAGTGTTCAAACGATGACGTTCAAGTCTTGAGGACGGTCAAAAATGGGGTGTCTACATAGGTGTCTCTTCCACGTCCCCTTAAAATCAAGGACACAACCTCTAAGCATATTCTCAAGGATCTGAATAGTACGCCCGGACTGCCCGTTAGTCTGAGGATGATACGCAGTACTAAAAGTCAATCTAGTGCCCAAGGCACTCTGCAAACTCTACCACAACCCAGCAGTGAAACGCAGATCTCTATTCGAAACAATCATTACAGGGACCCCGTGCAACCTCACTATGTCCCTAATATACAAGTCGGCAAGATAATCTACCGAGTCACTTAAGCGCATGGAAATAAAATGCGTCGATTTAGTCAACTGGTCAACGACTACCCAGATGGCATCACTACCCCGTTGAGTCCTCAGAAGACCCACAACGAAGTCTATCATGATATGTTCCCACTTCCACTCAGCTATAAGCAAGGGTTGCAACAAATCCTCTGGCCTCTGATGCTCGGCCTTCACTTATTGACAAGTAAGGCACTTAGATACAAACACAGCCACATCCTTTTTCATACCCCTCCACCAAAACTGGCAACTAAGATCATGATACATCTTTGTGCCTCCCGGATGTACCGCAATGAGCGAATGATGAAACTCTCAGAGTACTTCCTCTCGGCAAGACTCCTGCACCAACAAATGGTCATGGTATCTCACACTCTGGTCGAGATACACAGTCAAACCTCATTCTACTTTTCCATTGGAAATCTTCTCTCGAAAAAGATTCTACCTCAAGATCACCCTTCTGTGCTTCCAACACTCAATTTACAAGTGTTGGTTGTGTAACTACTAAGAATAAAGCTGTGAATTCAACAGACTCGCCCAGTTGCAAGTCAAACTCATTAAGAGTACCCAACATTTCCCATTCTCGGATGGCAATAGAAGCTACACTGCTAATTGGCTTCCTACTCAAAGCATCGGCCACAACATTAGCCTTCCCGGGATGAAAATGCAACTCAAAATCATAATCCTCTATGAATTTCATCCACCTCCTCTACCTCAAATTCAACTCTTTCTGTGTAAACAGATACTTCAGACTCTTATGATCAGAGAACACCTCAAATTTCTCACCATACAGATAATGCCTCCAAATCTTCAAGGCAAAAATCACCACTGCTAACTCTAAATCATGGGTAGGATAATTCCTCTCATGTTTTTTCAACTGCCGTGAGCCATAGGCTACCACTTTACCCTCTTGCATCAATACACAACCTAGACCTTCCTTTGAAGCATCACAATATACTGAATAACCCAAACCCCTCTCCGGTATAATCAATACTGGAGCAGTGGTGAGTCTAATCTTGAGCACTTGGAATGACTTTTCACAAGTCTCACTCCACACAAACTTGACTTCTTTTCTAGTCAACTTAGTCAAAGGTGAAGCTAGTCTAGAGAAATCTTTCAGAAACCGATGGTAATACCCGGCCAACCCCAAGAAACTATGAATCTCGTAAGTATTCTTAGGTTGTGCCCAATCTTGCACTGCCTCTATCTTAGATGAATCTATAGTCACCCCTTCCCTTGACACTATATGCCCTAGGAATTTAACCTCTTCCAGCCAAAAGTCACATTTCCCAAACTTAGCATACAACTTATGGGCTCTAAGTAACTCAAGCACTACTCGTAAGTGTTTCTCGTGCTCCTCCTCAGAAGGTGAATAAATCAAAATGTCGTCCACAAAGACAACCACAAAATGATCTAAGAATTCACGGAAGATCAGATTCATTAAATCCATAAAGATAGACGGTGCATTGGTTAGCCCAAAAGGCATCACAAGAAATTCATAATGGCCATACCGCGTACGGAATGCTGTCTTCGGGATATCCTCCTCCCTTACTCTCAACTGATGATAACCCGATCTCAGGTCTATCTTAGAGAAACAACAAGACCCCTTCAACTAATCAAATAGATCATCTATACAAGGCATTGGGTACTTATTCTTAATAGTAACCCGGTTCAACTTTTTGTAATCGATACAAAGTCGTAATGCTCTATCTTTCTTTTTAGCAAAGAGAGCCGACACTCCCCAAGGTGAAGTACTAGGGTGAATAAAACCCTTATCTAATAATTCTTGGAGTCTTCAACTCACTTAATTCAGCAGGTGTAAATCTATATGGAGCCATAGAAACCGGTGCCGTGCCAGGCACTAAATCAATAGAGAACTCGATCTCTCGGTGAGACGGTAAACTGACAAGTTCCTCGGGAAAAACATCTGAATATTCACAAGCTACTCTTGGTAATTCAACTCGAATTTTATCATACTCACTACTCAAAAAGCTAACAAGGAAACAACTAAGTTCACTCTGCCCACGCAGATCATATACTGGTGATAAGACTCTATCCACCCAGTCCCCCAAGAAATAAAAGCAATCACCGCTCAAGGTACATACAGTAACCTTCTGACGGTAGTAATCTATAACAGCCCGGTATGACGATAACCAGTCCATACCCAATATGACATCAAAACTAAGCATGTCAATCAACACAAATGCAAAAGGTAATCGACGACCAACAACCTCAATGTCACAACCCCGACATCCCTGTGTCAAGACAGTCTGACCACCAATAGGTGACTCTACACAAATAGGAGATGCTAACTGTGCCAACTCTAAACCCAAAACTGATGCAAACGCATATGAAATAAAAGAATGAGATGCACCCGTATCAATCAACACATTAGCAACTGAATTGAAAAACAAAAAGGTACCTCTCACTACAGAAGGATCAGGTACTGGATCTAGCCCTACAACTGTATACATACGTCCAGTATGACTCTGCTTAACCTGCTCACCCCTTGGAACATAAGCCTGATGCACAGACTGAGCCGAAGACACTCCCTGATTGGCCCTCGAGGCCTGTACTGACTGTGTCGACTAGTAACTCTGTGTTTGTCTCAAACCAGACGCACCAGGTGTACCACCCAACTGTGGGCAAAACCTCTTTAGGTGCCCCGCCTGCCTGCACTGATAACAAGTGAGCGGCTGGCCACTTCCCTAACTCTGGCTCTAAAAACGAGCCGAAGATGATGCTGCTCGCTGTCCTCCTCCTCTCTGAGGACAAGCTGGAGACTTGTGACCCAACAGACCATACTTAAAACAAGTAAAATCTCCCTGCCCACCTCTTCTAGAACCTGAACTAGGTATTGGAAAAGTGGACCTCGACTGAGTCCCTTGAGACTGCTGAGGGTAGGAACCCCTCTGCCTTTACTGTCCCCCTGACTATCCTAACTCCTCCTGGAGCCTCTCATCCTCTCTTATTCTGCCTGCATAATAATTTCAAGATGGGCTGTAGACTGCATAAGATGCCCATAATCTCTAATCATGGAATCAACAACTCTATACATTAGCCCGGTCCTTAACCTCTTTTCAAACCCCAAACAACGGCGCTCCTCAGTCGCCACCAACTCAGGTGCAAACCTCGACAAACTAGTAAAGGTTGCCTCATACTCAGCCACTGGCGTGTTCAACTGCAACAACTTAGAGAATTGACCTCTCAATTTCTCCCTAACCGTGGGAGGTAAAAACTTATCCTGGAAAACCTCAACAAAAGCCTCCTAAGTTCCTCCAATGCGCCCATGCGCATACTTCCACCACTGACCCACATCCCTCTTCAATTGGAAAGACGCCAAGGTCACTTTCAACTAATCATCCTTGATGCCAAGCATCTTGAATGTCTTTACTAACTGTTCTAGCCACTCATCTACCTTCAATGGCTTCCTGGGATCACCCACAAACTCATCCAGATTCGACTGGAAGAACTCCCTCTTCAGAAAAGATGGCCCTGCTTCAACTACTTGGGCTTGGACTTGATTTTCGGCCCTGAAAATGTCCATAGATTCCCTCAATGCTCCGGCCATTTCACGGGCTAAGGCGTCCATGGCCTGATGTCCAACTGGTTCAGCCATATTGGCTTGACCAATTCCTTCCTCCTGCACCGGAATGTCATCCGGTATTGGCACTTCATGCCTCATAGGTCTCCCACGTCTACCACCACCACGTCCACATCTAGACATCCTAATAAAGGTAACAACAGGAGATTAGCATATTCACACATGTGACAACGCTAACTCACTTATGTTCTAATACAATGGATAACAATAAATCACTCTGTGTAAGCACATAGTCACAGAAACACATATGAATTTTATTCCCAGATAATGACCGTCCCACGGCATTGCTAGAGTTCCAATTAAAAATAGCAGTGATCAAGTGCTCTTCCCATAGGACATCCACAAACCCGTAGACCCAATCAACATCGTAGGAACCAAATCCCATACCCATATAAGCACATAATCATGTTATCACATAAGCATACAATACATGCTATCGTCTTAATCAAGCAAGAAAAACCCATTATGGTACTAATCACTTCCCATGTACCTAAAGTATTCAAACCTGGTACGCTCTGATACCAAGTTGTCACGCCCCCAAAATAATACAATAAGATAACTTATATGCAGAAATAAATATAAGGAACAACACACTTTCATACATCAGAGTTTACTGTTTAACAAATAATTAAATGCCATGTAGGCTTACATCTTTCCAAGCCATTGCTTGGTTACACAAATTGAGTCTTGCTCATTCCATCTTAAGCCCTTAGCTTTACAAATACCAATAAACACACAACAATACATAATTAAGAAGTTCTTGCTTTCCCAAAAGTCCATCCACGCTATTGTCTTGGTGGAAGCATCTGATCTGCACCTGAAAAATGGTATTCCCTTATAGGGTGAGCCAATAGCCCAGTAGAAATAATCTAACACAATTTATGAAGTTTAGCAAAGGTATAAATACTACGTATATAAACAATACCGATATGGAAGCATCTACAAGGGCTACACATCCATTTGCCACTAAGGCTAATCTAAGTCCATTTTCCTTCGATTCATATATGTCACTCAATTCATGAGTTAAATTCATTATCCTACAACAACCAAAATGAGACTACAACTCAATGGTTCTCCAATTGTACAAAACACACTCTTAAGCACTTCAAACTTGCCATTTTACGGATATTTCATCCGAGGGAACCGACACCCATTTTTAATAGATTTCGAGTCTTTCACCTAAGACATTTAGGCCAGCTTGCTTTAAATGAGTCTATCCCCTTTCTCCTCCTCAAACAAATATACATATGTAATGTATTTATAAACATATTCATATATGGAGTACATCCCCTTTCTCCTCCCAATACACATACATATATAATGTATTTATAACATGGTCATATATGGAGTACATCCCCTTTCTCCTCCCAATAAACATACATATACAATGTATTTACAACATGGTCATATTCAATGACACCAACAATAGATTAGCATTAAATCGCCTAATCCACATACAATTTCTACAACAATCATAGCTATCCTCCACCGATAGCCCAATATAATTATTTCCAAGATATATTCAATATCGAATTTAATAGTTTATTCAAAACTTCCATATGTGAGATAATACATATTCAATATCACCATCTATATCAATAATTATCCAATTCAACATATTCAATGTTAATTCCAATTATTTATACAAAATAATCATTTTATCAAATTAGGGCAAAATTTTCCTTTTTCCAATATTGACCCAAACACCCAAAATCAACTATTTTGGTACACCAAGATCTTATATTCAAACCCCATACTCACTTATCTCGCATACATTAAAAACCCCTCTTTTCATTTCACACCCAAATCTTAGATTTGTCCAAACCACAACCAAGTCTCGTTATCTATACACAATAGCAAATAACTAAGCTAAAAACCATACTAGAGTGTAGAAAATCCCTACCTCAAGTGTAGAAAATCCAAGCAACAAGGTGGAACTCCAAAGATGACGAAACCAATTTCTTCTTGGATCAAAACGAAGCTCTTGACGCCTTCTACTGTATTCTCAAGGACACTAGGGTCAAGAACACAATGTATCTAGATGAAATCTTAGAGAGAATGTGTATTTTAGAGAGAGAAAATGAAGATCTTCGTTTATAGGGGGTTTTAGAGAGAGAGTGGGCTGCTGAAAATGACCTAAAATGTCACATTCACGATTTGATATGAACAGGCTTGCTCGAGCGAAGGAGTTCTCGCTCGAGCAAAGAAATGCTCGCTCGAGCGAACAATGCAAAGCTTCAGGTCTGCAACGCAGAAGCACGCTCGAGCGAAGGAAAGCTCGCTCGAGCGAAGAACACCAACCTTCAGGTTTTACAGAGACGTAGACGCACGCTTGAGCGAAAAAACATTTTCACAAAGCTTGCTCGAGCGTAAGAAGCCTCACTCGAGCGAAGAGGCAAATTTCTGGGCAACAACCATTTGTACCAAAAGACAACCAACCTGACCCAAACTCGCCCATCGAGTCCAAAAACTCAAATTCAAAGAATTAAAGGGAGGAAACAAGACATAAACCACCCTCCAAACCATACAAACCCGAGTCCGGAACACCACAAGAGACGGGTCAAAACCAGGGTCACTATACTTGAAAATGGTTTTTCCCAAATAGGGTGAGCCACAGCCCAGTGGAAACAATCTAACACAATAAATGAGTCTTAACAAAGATATGAGTAAAGTGTGCATATACAATGTCTGTAGTAAAATCATTCATGTTTTACAAAATCACAATATGCCAAGTTTTGCATCCCAATCCTTGTTATCTCTCTTTCATTCACATCAATTTATTTCATCTCAACTCATGAACCAATTTCATTTATTTTCCAGGCAACCCAACTAAGCCTACAACTTAGTGGTTCTCAAATCAACACAACAATCACACAAACACTTCAATTTACCATTTTACGAAATTTCACCCACGGGAATCGACACCCATATATACGCGCGGTTTCGGGACTTTTACCCTGGACACACATGTCAACTTAATGCAATGAATCCATCCCTTTTCTCATCTCCAAACATGGAGTACATCCGTTTTCTTCTCCCAAATATCATACATATATAATGTATTCAAAAACACAATCATATTCAATGACAATCAACAAGAGATTAATTTCAATTCACCTAATCCTCATACAATTTCTACAACAATCATAGTTATCTTCCACTGATAGCCTAATACAGATATTTCTAAACAGATATTCAATCTAAAGATAGATAGTTTATTCAAATTTTCGTAGGTGTGAGGTAATACAGATCCAATTCCATCACTTATATCAACATTCATCCAATTTCACATTTACAATACCAATTTCATTTATTTATACAAATAAATATTTGAAACATTTTAGGGCAAACTTCCCTCTCTTCCAAACATCAACGTAAATGCCAAAATCAACTATTTTGTCACAATACAACCTCATTTTCAAACCCAAGACCCTTTATAACACATTTACTTGGAAACTCTCTTTTGATTTTAAACCCAATCTCTAGAATTGCTCAAAATACTCCCAAATCCCGCCATTGCTACACAATTACCATTAACTAAATTAAAAACCATATGAAAATGTAGAAAATCACTACCTCAAAGAGAGAAGATGAGCCAAGCAAGGGTGAAACTTTAGAGATGCTCAAACCCAACTCTATTCAGATCAAAATAGAGATCTTGAGATGTTCTACCTTTTTATCAAGGGGATTAGGTGGAAAAAACACTAAATCTCGATGAAAATATAGAGGGAGTGTGTGTTTTAGAGAGAGAAGGTCCCGATCTAGGGTTTTGAGGGAAAAAGATATGAAAAAGTGATGTAAAAAGTCACTTTCGCGATCTCATATACGCATAATCCGCTCGAGCGCAAGAAGTGACGCTCGAGCGTTAGACACAATAGGTTGTTCCGCTCGAGCGCAAGAAGTTATGCTCGATCGTAGAATACACACATCCAGTAGTTTTGCAGATAGAAGAACATCGCTCCAGCGCAAAAAAGATCGCTCGAGAGCACACCCACTCGAGCGTAGGAAACGACGCTCGAGCGTAGAATACACTCTCCTAGTAGTTTTGTAGACCTGCAAAAGTACTGAGAGTTTGCAATTCCCACTCGAGTGCAGGAAGTGCCACTCGAGCGGAGGAGCAAAATCTAGGCAACAAAAGTTTCAAAACTAAGCAACCAACTTGTTCCAAACAAGTTCCAACCAACTCAAAAGCCAAACTCAAGGGACAACAAGGAGAATAAGAGATGAACAACAACATTAAACCATGAAACTCGAGTCTGGGACACAGCAAAAGGTGGGGTTAAAACCGGAATCGCTATAATTTTTCCCACTTTAGTCCTTCATGTTTGCAATTCTTTCTACTTTGACCCTTTAAATTTGATTTTTCCCACTTTGGCCCTTCATGTTTGTAATCCTTCTCACTTTGCCCCTTCATGTTTGCAATCCTTCTCATTTTACACCTAGACTAACTTCCATCCAAAAAGTAACAAAGTTTCTCATATCAATAACACATCAGCTCCATATGTGATGTAAAAAATTCACTAAAGATGCAAAAAATAAAAAATAAAAAACAAAGAATTGAAATTTTTTATTTTAGTCTTTAGTGAACTTTTTTTTTTCAATTTATTCATAAACATTATTACATTATAGATGCATCTAAATTAGATGCAGCTAAAAAAAAAAACAAATTTAACTAAAAAAAGAAAAAGTTCACTAAAGACAAAATAAACGATAGTAAATTTTTCATTTCAGACTTGACAATACAGGTGTTTGAGTCAGTATATTTTCATTTTTTTCGTCTTTAGTAAACTTTTTTCTTTTTTAGTTAATTTTTTTATTTTATTTTTTTAGTTGCATCTAATCTAGATACATCTATAATGTAATAATGTTTACGAATAAATTTGAAAAAAAAGTTAACTAAAGAGGAAAAAAAAATTCCTTTTTTTTTATTTTTTATTTCTTGCATCTTTAGTGAATTTTTTACATCACATATGGAGCTGATGTGTTAGTGATGTGGTAGATTCTGTTAGTTTTTTGGATGAAAGTTAGTCTAGAAATAAAGTGGGAAGGATTGCAAACATGAAGGGCCAAAGTGGGAAAAATTAAACTTAAAGGGCCAAAGTAGGAAGGATTGCAAACATGAAGGGTCAAAGTGAGAAAAATTAAACTTAAAGAGCCAAAATGAGAAATTGGTAAAACTTTAGGGGGACAAAGTGCAATTCAACCAAAATTTAAATATCCCACTAACATAGAAAATCATGTCAATTAAAAACATAAAAAAAATAAAAATGATCTATGCTTAAAAAAAGATCTGTACTTTTGAATTTCAAAATTCAAAAACATATATCCCACTTAATATGAGAAGTATTGGTTTCTTCCAATATTTCCTTCCTAAAAAATCCAATGTAAGCAAACTCCATATTCAATCTCTTTCCTGAGGCCACAACTCTCTACAAATCTATGTTTGTAAAAAAGGTTAGTCTCTCTCTTAATGCTAATAGTCTAAGTTTGAAGTAGTTGAAAATTGAAGAGTAGTGCTAAGTGATGAATATGTAATTGTTATATATTGAATCATATAAATTTACCTATATATATATATATATATATGTATACACATATATTTAGCTATCTTGTTCTCACATGTACAAAAGTTTCTAAAATTAAAAGGATTTTTAGTTCATTTTATTTATACAAAATTATTCATTATTTTATACGAGTCGAATTCGAGTTTATTTGAGAATTTATGCCCGCTCAACTAATTTATTATCAATTAATGATTAAACATAATTTTAATGGCCAAACAATGGAATGAAGGGTGGAGACAACTTGAGATTAGAGAAAAGAGGTTGCGGGTAGGGGTTGAGGTCGACTTGGGGGAATGGTAAGGTAATGAAGTTAAAAGTAAGGGTCAATGTGGTCAATAAAGAGGAGATGAAAATTAGAAAGATGATGATTAGTGAAGGGTGGAGACTTGACATGTGTTATCACGGTATATCATGCTACTCTTAGAAATGGATAGTTAAACAAATTTATATATCAACGTACTGTATGTATAATCATTTGATAAGAATCACCATATACAACTTTTTTTTTCTTCATAAAACTCATTTTAAATCACAAAATCCCGTGCATAGCACATGCAATATACTAGTAATAATATATATAACCAAATGTAGTTGTTTTATCAAAAGTCTCCAAATATTTATTTCTAAATTCTTATAATTTTAAAACTCTCTCTTTCCTCAAATTTCTATTTGGTTGATTAATTAAAATAAAAATTAATTTCATGGCTTATGGATAAAGATTTGAATTTCAAAATTCCTCCATAAATTTATGAAAATTAATTTCATGGTCTACAGATAAAGATAAAAAATAAATAATTAATTTAAAAAATTAATTTCATAAGTTATAGATAATTTAAAATTTCTTCCCATAAATAAACATATAAAAATTGATAAATAACTTATAAAAATTAATTTCATGGCCTACGATAAAGATAAAGGTAAAAAAGTTGATTTAAAAAAAAAAAAAAAAACAAAAGTACTCATTTTTTTGCCCTTTATTTTGTACTTTAATTAATTTCATTATAGACAAACATATAAAAAATCATAAATAATTTATGAAAATTTATTTCATGGCCTATAGATAAAGATAAAATTAAAAAAAAAAAAAAACTAATTTCATGACTTATAGATAAATAAACATATAAGAATTGATAAATAACTTATAAAAATTAATTTCTTGGTCTATAGATAAAGATAAAGATTAACTAATTGATTTACAAAAAAATTAAAATACTAAAACTTAGATAAAGATATGATTTGTTAATATCTATCTATCAAAAACATATTTATCTAAATCTTTATTTTGGTTCACTCATATTTTTTTTCTCTTTCTATCACATATTATCTTCTTTTTTTTCTTTTTTCTTTTTTTTGTTTTCAATTTTTTGTCTTGTGAAATGTCCTTATCTATAACTTCTTATCTCGTCTTAAATTCTTAACTTTCTCCTCATAATTTTTATTATTTGTTATTATCTACTAAGTGATAAAGATATATATATATATATATTAAAAAAAAATGGTTGGCTCTGAATGGAAGAGTATTGATAATTAAATAATGAAAACTGCATGGGAGAAGGCAACATAAAAATCTCACAAAATTATTTTTCGTCACTATATTTATCCAAGGTAATAATTTGATATTCTTTCTTTTACTTGTTAAAAATAGTTTATATTAGATCATTGTTATGTGTGTGTGTGTGTGTGTTTTTTTTTTTTTTTTTTAATGAGATTGTCATTATTATGATATTTTTTCAATCCCATCTCTAAATTCTCTCTTTGAAATTTTTAGTTTTTTAAAAATAAAGTTTAGAACTAATTTCTTATCAAATTTGTTTTCTTGGTGCTTATTTTATTAAAGGATTGAGATGAGTAAAACTTTTATATAATATATGAAATTAATAAACAAAATGCAAAGATGGTAGAAAAATACTACATATTTGTCGATATCTCTTTGCTAGTATTAACTGATTTGCTAGATTATATTATCAATTTAGAGCCTATATAATTTGATTCAATGTCCATGATTTTAGTTACATTTGACCATTTTTTTCATTGAGTAACCTATATAATTTTTTTGTTGGTATATAATGATTAAAGCTATTATTTGTTGTATTTTTTCAAGTACAATTTAAATAATTTGTCATCATTTTTTTTATAAATAAAATGGATTAAACTATTTTCTTATGTAATTTTTTATAATCTGACAAAATTCTTATCTTGATTTTTATTTATTTATTTTTTTAAATGTTGTAGGAACTATGTAAGTATTATTCAAGTTGTGGAGAATGATTTATGTTTTGATATGATATGCATGTGTCATTGATAGAGGAGATCAAAGATAGAGAGTTTGTAACATGATCAATTAATGATTTGTTTGAGAAGTTCTTTTTTATTAGTAGGGTAACAAACTTAGATTAAAATTTTTAAAAAATTACATAGAAATTATGATTAAAAGTTGAGATTTATTCATAATTTGGTTCCACAATAATAATATAAATCACTAATTTAAAAATGTAAGTATGACTTTATTTGGGAAGACTAAATGAGTCCACATTTTTTTATCTTTTTATCTTTTTTATTTTTCTATACATCTTTTTATAAAAATTTAAAAAGTGCACTTATTTAGAATATCCTAAATAATTCCTAAATTCATAATAACTTATAAAATTTCTTTCTTTTAATGCTTTTTATTTATTTTATTTATTTTTGTTTTGTTTTTTGTTTTTTGTTTTTTTGTTTTTTGTTTTTTTCGCATAACACTATAGTCTAATACAAGTTATTTATGTTATCAGGTAATTGTGATACTATCATCCCTAATAATCTTTATAATTAATAATTGGATGAATTACAAAAATAATTCCTATAATTTATCCACGATTACATTTTAGTCTCAGTATTTCTAATTTCATCCATTTTGCTCCTACAAATTTTTGACTCGATGTGATTCAATAATTAAGGGAAATTTGGCTATAAACTCCCTTTACCTTCCTTTCATTGTTAGAAGGACAAAGAAAAAAATTATACTTTCTAAACCCCCTCATAATTATAAAGTCTTGCATAAAGGATAAAATTTATTATTTAAATATTTTATCAGACTATTATACCCTCACATATACACAATCCAGATACAAAATTTATCTTCTCTCTCGTCTCTCACTTCTAACCCAAGCTTCCTCCATGGCCAGAGCTGTGTCATTCCTAAGCTCCGACGATCTCTCTCCGTATCTTCTCAACTCTCCTCCTTCAACTCTCCTTCAACTGTTCATCTTCTCTCTCGTCTCTCTCTTCTAACCCTAACTTCCTCCATGGCCGGAGCTGTAGAGAACTTGCAAATCGCGCTGATACATATATATATATATATATCTATACATATGTGTGTGTTTGTGTGTTTTGAGATTTGAATTCGAATATATATGCGTTTTGAGATTTGAATTCGAATATATATATATATCTACATATTCCGATCTATAATCTATATATATATATATATATCTATATATGTGTGTTTTGAGTCTTTAAGATCGGAGATTTGAATGATTGCATAGATCGGTCTCGGCGATCATTTAATTCGAACTCAAAAGCTCAAAGATTTAAAGTAAAATTTGAAAAATCTGTGTGTATGAAAAATCTCAAGATTTTTGAAAGTTCAAAGTTTCAAAAATTTGAAAAATCTGAAGAACCGGGGTATGAAAAATTGAGATTTCTCTGAAATTTTCAAATTATAGGCCTGATTCAAGGATTATAGGCATGATTCAATGTTTTTCAGAGTAAACATCGATTGATTCAAGGATTATAAGCCTGATTCAAAACTCAAAACTCAAAGTTCCATCGATTTTTCAGAGTAAACATCAAATTTCATTTGATAGAATCAGAGTAAAATTTTACTCTAGCTCCATTGCTCTGTTTTTATCATTTGACAGAACCAGAGTAAAATTTTACTTTTATACAGAGTAAAATTTTACTTTTAGCTTTAGAGTCTCACAGTTTACTTATTTTTTAAAATAAAATTTTACTTTTATACAGAGTAAAATTTTACTTTTAGTTTCAGAGTGTAATATTTTACTCTCATTCAGAGTAAAATTTTACTTTTATACAGGGTAAAATTTTACTTTTATACAGAGTAATATTTTACTTTTGTTTCAGAGTATAAAATTTTACTTTCGTACAGAGTAAAATTTTACTTTCATATACATAGTAAAGATGTCTTAATAGGAGAGCTGATAGATATGAAAGTAATATAGTAAAAGAAACAAGTTTTAAAATATTAAAAAATTTTAAAAATATTTATATAATTTTTATCATTTTAAAAAAAAATTAGATAGTGAGGGGGTTATGACCAAATCCCCCAATAATTACCAGACATTGATTTTTTGAACGAAAACTGCACGCGTGCCTTGGCAAGGTTGTCATTTCCACACCCCCACCCATTTTCTTTCCAACTTTCTCTCGAGGCAAACACCCACTTCTCTCCATCTCCACCACACTACCGCCCATGGCATCCGCCGCGAAATCCCTAATCTAAACCCTAAGACGTTACATGAAGAAGCCATGGGAGATCACCGGACCTTGCGCTCACCCAGAGTACAAGGACGCCGTCCCCAAAGCCGCCGAGTACCGCTTCTTCTGCCCCGCCACCGTCCCCGTCAAGGCCATCATCCCAACCTCCGATCCGGAAACTTTCTACGACATCAAGTACTTCTCTCGCGATCAGCGCCGAACCGCCCTCCGATTCGACGAACAGTCTTGAAGAAATCTAATATCGAGAAGATGATGAAGGAGACGACTTTCGATGTCAATGACTTTCCCAGGCCTTATTTGACTTCTACGATTGAGGAAGATTTGGATGCCATTGGCGGAGGTTACCAGAAATGAGGTTAGTCATT
This sequence comes from Camellia oleifera, assembly GCA_022316695.1. Classification (NCBI taxonomy): domain Eukaryota; kingdom Viridiplantae; phylum Streptophyta; class Magnoliopsida; order Ericales; family Theaceae; genus Camellia; species Camellia oleifera. Next base: position 63,453,869 of record CM039306.1, read on the forward strand.
TGATTTTTCCATAAAATTGTTTTAATTTAGGGTTTGTTTGATGATGATGAATTGTTTCTGTTCAAATTATGTAATAAATAAATTGTGTAGATATTTTTCTATTTATTGGCTTTTAGGGTATTTATTATTATTTTTTTCTTTTAATTTATGTTTCTGCATTCTCATCCCCTCAAGCTTGTTATCACAATAATTGTAGGGATTTTACATAAAAGGAATTGATGCTCCATTTTAGTGTTGTTTTTGTAAGTCACTGGAATTAGGTTTGATTGATACAGTTACGAAGCATTGGATTTCTTGTAGTATTTAGAAATGCAGCAGTTATCCATTTGGAATTAGGAATTTTCTATGGAGTTTCATTGAAACTGAATAATTTTGTAGTGGACCGTAAATGATTGGGTTTGATAGTAAATAATTTTATATAATAAATTGCATACAGATTTTTCTCTTTATTGGCTTTAGGGTATTTTTGATGTTTCTGGATTATCATCCCCTCAAGCTTGTTCTCATAACTGTATGACAACTTTGCCTTTGCAAGTCCCGTGCGTGCAAGGCACGCATGGGATTTCCGTCCAAAAACCCAACGGCTGTTAACTATTGGACCACATAGCCGAAAACCAAACTGTAGGGGTAAAATTGATGAAATTAGAAGTACAGGACCAAAATGCAATCATGGGTAAACTATAGGGACCATTTATGTTATTTGCCCTTGACAATTTTTTATGCATATCAAATTTTATTGTGAAATTTTGTAGATTAATTATTGTTAACATTTACCAAGATGGCCTAATATCATGGCTTGCCGCTATTAAAATATAATTCAATATTAGAATAATATTTATCACACAAAATGTATATAGTTTGTTTTTCCGTGCATCGCACGGGTTACTGCTAGTTAGAAAGAAACAAATGGTGAAAAGTGCAAATGATAGAATGTGAAGTGAAAGAAAAGAAAATATATATATATATATATGTACATATATGTGTGTGTGTTATCTTGTATGAATTTGATTATGATCAAAATTTTACAAGAAAAAAGTAAAGAAAATAAAAATTCTAATTATAAGTAATTTTTTTTTTTTTTTATATAGAAATTAAGTTTCTTGTTTTTTTTTTTTGCAAGAAACTATAAGGTTAGTTATCATACTATCATGTGTTGTACAACTGAGCCTTAAAACATTATCATGCTAACAAATTCAGGAAAGAATTTTTATTTATTTATTTATTTATTTTTTCTCTCTCTTCTCATTTCTCTCACTTTCCACGACTTTCATCTTAATCAAACTTAGCCTTTGGGAGTCTACTCATTCTGTAAAACATTATCGCTTGAGATCAAATTTGTTCCTTAAAACTTTTCAATTGTTTGTCCCTTGTTTAAGTTATCCTCACTTAGGATATACCCTATTTTTTTGCCAGATTATCCTATTATTGTCATATATACGATATCATTAATGCATTTAACTGAACAATTTTAATCAATGAATCATAAGGTGAATCCAATATGGTGTTGAAAATAAGGCTATTTGACTTGAATAGTTGGTTTGTCCCTTTATTTGAGAAATTTTCAATCTATTGTGCTTGCAATTTGATTGGGTAAAGTCATGTAGCACACTGTAAGTAACACCTGCACCAAGCTAACTTTAGTTTTTTAAGTGATTTTGTTCATTTATAGGAGATAAATTATGAATATTATGAGAAGTACATCAAATTTGACATTCAATTATGGAGACAAGTTGAACACATATCTATGAGCATACAACAAACGCAACGAACACATGAGAAAATCCAACAAATATACGAGAAATTCAACAAATACATGAAAGACTCCAAACAAATATAAAAGGGAAAGACATACATGTAAGTGGGAAGAGTCAAATTCAAGAACTCGTAATGAGATGCAAGACTCTTGACTATGGCTAACGAGCTCACTCATCAGAATCTGAATCTGACATGGATTCTTCTATCTATCCTTCATCAAAATCTGAAGGAAGAAAGCTGAGTCCACCAATTGTGAATTCACCATCAATGAAGAAGAAATTGGAAGAACTAGGGTCAGTCATAGGTAACTCAACACCAATGTTGATACGATTCTCCCATGACTCCTGCAATTGCGATGCTAGTTGTAGGCTCCCTACCACATGGTCATCGGAATTCTTGGTGAAGAAGACAACTCAATACAATCTTCACAAATTCCCTCAGGAATTATGGTGCTATTTTCCCAATCAAATATGGATCAATAACTTGATCAATGGTTCCATTTTTTATGCTACTCTTGAACCAATGTTCTAGTCTCACCTCACGCTCATGGGAATACAACTTCTTGGCACACAAAACTACCAACAACACCACACCAAATGAATCCACATCATGTTTTTTTGTCAATATTTCGTGCATAATGTCCTTTGGTTCTCTAACTCCAGGAGTGCTGCAGATCATTGAATCCAATATTGTTTCTCTTGGCGTCATCATTGGATATAGGTTTGCAAATCGTGAAATCAAATTTTTTTGCAACCCAATTCTCATCCAAAAAAATATTTGCCAACTTTATGTCACGGTGGAGGACTCCCTGCTTTACACCCACATGGAGATGTTGCAGTCCTCGTGCAGTACCAATGCAAATATCAAGTGGTTTTTTTCCAAAGAAGTGAACCATTGTCATTTGTTTCGTATATAGGCATCTTCCAAGGACCCATTTGCCATGTAACCATACACACCAATTAACTCTGGTTTTTTATTGCAAAGTCCTATCAAAGACACTATGTGGGGTGACTTCCGAGCAGGGAATCATACCAAAAATGGAACTTTCAGCGATGGGAAAAAATAGTCGCTAAAAGTAAAAAATCATCGCAAAAGCATTAGCGACTGATATGAGGCGAGGCAAGTGGTGGGGCAAATAGTATTTGCAACGTGAAAAAAAACATTGCAGTTTATTAGCAACAGATTGTGCCTATCTTTTGCAATGGAAGGTAGCCGTCACAGTAAGTATGTGATAGAATATAGCTTTCTTTTGCGACGGATATAGTTCACCAATTGCGATGGATTTATATTGTTGTTAAAAAAATTGGAACTTTTTAGTGACGCTTTAATTTCCATTGCTAAAGGTTAAAATGCGGAATTTTTTTTTCTTCTCATTTTATTGATTTTAGTTTTGCGACGGTATTTAGCCTTGCAAAATATTATTTTAAAAGTTGTATAAATTATTAATATTTCTTGTGATAAAATATATTCATATTTACAAAATCCCTTGTCAACTATTAATATTTGCAAAAACAAATATTAATTCACATTCACAAAATCAAATGTTCAAAGAATAATCCAAAGCAATCACATTACTAAATTTAACCAAAATATTCATTACAAATATATATAAAATATCTCTAAACACGACAAGTATTTCAATTTAGCTAAAAATTCAGCACAACTCGAATTTTAGTATCTATATCCAATTACTGGTCAAATAACAAAACAAATCGATAAATATCAACATTGGCAGTAAGTTCCAACTTCGATATGAGAATATATCACCACCGCCTCCTCAGTTGGGTAACATCTGTAAACAAATAAATATTTAAATTATTTACAGTATAAGTAAAATCAAGCTAAAAAATAATAAAGAAGTTTAAACTTGTAATATATACATTAATCAATAGCCAAGCAGTATATCAACAGGTCAACGAGGTATAGTACCTCAATGTAAGTACATGACTTGCAAGAAAACTGTAGCTACCAGATTGGACCATAAAACATTGATAGAAAACCAAAATTTCCTAATACATCTCTCAGGTTCAGCCTTTAACAACCATGGAGCATCTCACCCACCAAACGATAAGGAAAAAAGAAAAGAAAAAGAATAACTAAGAAAACCATGGTGCACCAGGAGGATCAAGAAGCAGAGCTCTCAATTACTCATATTTGCTAAAATGAACTGAAAGTACTTCACATCTGGATGTCAAGCTCCATTATGGAAACATAAAACCAAATAAATGACAAGAAAAGATAAATCCAGTCAACCCAGTAAATCCCCAAATTCCAGCAACGACTCCACCTAACATTACACATAAATGTTTGACTGCACAAATAGACAAACCTCAGCTTTTAGTATCAACCCACAATGTTTGGCTGAACAAATTTGTGAACAAGCAAGGAAATTAAGCATAATGATGTACATAAAAACAAATATGTATGGTTCTCAATCACAATTGAACAACTCAACAATGTGTCAAATCCCAATTCAGCTATGATTTTATTTTTCATCCATCAACTTCTATGCATGCCTAGATCTCTGTAAAACATAGCTCACTATGCCAAAATTGGACTTTAGCGGCGGTTTTTTACCGCCGTTAAAGCCTTTAACGGCGGTATTAACGGTGGTTTCGTTACCGCCGTTTATGCGCGTGTCGGAAAAAGTGAAACCGTCGTAAAAAAGCAAATTACCGTCGTTAAAAGTCGACAAAAAACGGCGGTAATATAAGACCAAAAACGGCGATTTTTTACCGCCGTAAATAGGTTCAAATTTTTCAAAAAATAATTCTTTCTTCTTGCACTCCCCAAGTTTTGAACCCAAGACCTCTCATCCATCGACACCAACCACTCTGCCATAGCCACTCTTCATGAAATATATTTCCTAAATAAATATTTAAACATTACTTTTACTTTATTGTAGATGGTTTCGCCGGAGTTTCGCTGGAGCTCTGCCGGCAAAGACCGCCGTCATTAACTGCGGTAATGATTGGGCATTAGCAGCGGTTTTGTTACCGCCGTTAAAAGTGGGCATTAACGGCGGTTTCGTTACCGCCGTTAAAAGTGGGTTTCATTACCGTCGTTAAAGACACTTTTAGTGGCGGTTTTTTTAACGGTGGTAACGAAACCGCCGTTAATGATACATTAACGGCGGTATTAACGGCGGTTTTCGTTACCGCCGTTAATAGTACCTTTAACGGCGGTTTTCGTTACCGCCGTTAAAAAAACCGCCGTTAATGTCCTGTTTTAGCGTAGTGGCTTTCATTAGTGCTCATCCCACATTCTTCATGTAGCTTTGCTTTTTATGAAACCCAGGTATCTTTGGACTTCAGACATGGCTTCACAAAAAGTATAGTCACAACAACCCAGGCAAATTTGGCTTACATTGGGGAAAGAATGTGGAGGAGAGACAGAAGCCACTAATTAGCAGTTCATAGAGATGGCATAATGCATTCTTCAATAAGTTCATTCCCACATATTGAATTAGGTAATCTAAAACATAGCATCAGAAATGTCTGCAAAACACCAAATCTAGTATCCATGATGCATAGGCTCGGTGTACGTTACACTCCAAAATCCAATCATCCTCTCTGAATTTGCCTAGAAAACCCCTAATTTCATGCATTCTATAGCCATGTCGGAACGTGTCATATAATTGTAATTTATTTGCATAAATGATAACATTATTAATAATGATAATTTATCTGTTTGCAATTAACCAGCCAAGTTAGTCAATTCTATTTTTCTTTGTTCATGATGAAAGTGTCCAATTGCAGTGAGGTGTAGAAACGAACCTGTAATAGACAGCTTCAATTGACAAGAAGTCAATTCTTTTTATTAAAAAGAAAAAACAAAATTCTAGATATTTTAAACATAATAATATCCCATAGACTATAGTTGAAATCAACTAGGATTGAATTGGTTTCTAGCTTCCAAGATGATTGGTTAGGGTCACATGATTTCAAAGCCTAGATTGTTCTCGAGAGACTCATCACACAATTCAAAAGTTCCATGGCCTAACCTAAAATAAACAAAACCCTGTTGGGAAAAAAAATAAAAAAAATAAAAGAAATAAAAATCAACAGAAACCACGACTAGCTTACTTGAATAATCATGGTTATACTTGTGAATGTTTAAGTCCTTAGCTTAGGTAATTGGTTTAAAGCTTTTGTGTTGTGAATTCATAATGACTTAAAACTATTTGGGTAGTTCTCTTGGGAATAAAAACAAATTAGAGCTGATATATGCTTCAAATACAGAGAAATATAGTACAATCTTTATAGAATGAAGAAACATCTCTAAATCAGTTTTTAAACGGGTCAAAATGAAATTTTCTAATGGACAAGTTTCCCTTGACGGGACTTGAGTTCTATCTCACAAACCGGGGAACGTTTTCGAGTCCCATCTTCTCCCACAAGTCATGTGTGCCTAGCATACCAAGTTTCGTTATAGTGCTCTATAATTAAGGTGTTCAAAGGTTATATATACCTGATCAACTGGTGGTGGTATATACGGGTTCTCATCTGCTTCAGAATCCCTAATTGATCAGTGGCCACTCGATGCATCAGGAACCTAGAAATATTCAAGGTATAATGTGTTAATCGTATTCATATTCAATGATAGGATTATGATAAAATTTGACAAAGTCAGGTTTCTTCCTAAAAAAAAAGGCATTTGTTTTGATGGAGTGATCAGTAACCAACCATAACAAAACATCATCTGCGGAAGTGTCAAGACAAACAAAATATACAACTATTCCATCATTGTCCCTGAACAGAAAATACAATTTAGGTAATTTATAGATCAGAATAATGCTTGAAATCACATTTGCAGAAGTGTCAAGACAAACAAAATATCAACTATCTGTAACCCCAACTAAAAAGCATGCTTCCATAAGTCATTGAAAGGTCATTTATACAATTTTGCTATAATTTTTTTGTAAAAGGTCATTGAACTGTAATTTTCCCAAAAAAATTCAACAATGCTTTGCTCAATCTTCAAATTTGCAATTTATTACACATTACAATTGAACATTCTACATGTGGTTTTGACATGACAACGAACAACGAGAAAATTACCACATCTTTTCATCAAGCATGATAAAAAAATAAAATTTGCTAGTACTGCCACATAATTTGAACAAAGCATATATGCAAACAACAAGAGCACCATTTGCTCAATTATTATGTGATTGTGAGCAAAATTTTCTAATTCAGTGAAGCTCCAAATAGAATCAAAACATATTAGAAGATTCAAAACCCACAGATTCAAGTTGTTCCCTTGTCCAATTCTGAATACAGATCATTCCAAATATAAATAACACCCAGCTCAGTAACCCAAATTCTTGATCATTAAAATTCCATTTTATCCAAAAGATTTACCATTTAGCACAATTGAGCAGCAAATTTACAACCCTTGACTTCATTTCAAATAAGAATGCTATTCAACCATAATGGTCAATTGCTCTTCTTCTTCCCGCTAATTATATCATAAAGAAAACCCATGAAAGTGCCAATGCAAAACCCATAAAATACTAGTTCCTTCTAGATTATATTGGTCTTTATTAGCATGAGAGCTTTAGGTTTGAATCAAGGAATTTGCAGGTACCTACTTCTAATTATAAAACTTTATTTTGTTTTTATTTTTTAAAAATAATAAAAAAAACAGCCAACCAAAGGAGCATTTGAATGTACCGAGTAAATCAAATCATCACTGCATTTTGCTCACCTGTTTGGTTCATATGTGCATTTTTGTCAGCACTTGATTAAAACTAGCACTTTCGGAATTTTTAGTATATGTTGGATAACCTGCAGATAGGCGTGCAAACCAAGAGAGCCATTCGTGAACAGGTTTGAGCTCGATTTGGTAAGGGCTCGTTCGAACTTAATTCGTTAATTTTATTTTTTTTTTGGCATTCGAGCTAGAGTTCGTTAAAATCTCAATAAACAAATCGAAATATACTAAAGCTCGACTCATTAGCTCAGCTCATTAGCTGACTTGTTTAACATTTATTATTTATATATTAAATAATATAAAAATATGTATAAAAATAAGATAAATATATTATTTATATATTTAAAAAAATGTAAATGTAAATAATAGCTAACTATAGATAATACATTTATATAATAGTAGTGGTAAATATTATTATTTTAATAAAATATTGATTTTTCTTTTTGTATATTTATATATATATTGTATATATAATTATATAATTAAAGTTTTAATTGTAACTTTAGTCACATATGTAAATATGAATTTATATATATATATATATATATTTTTTTTGGGCTCATCAAGGCTCATGAACAGGCTCAAACTCGAGTCAAGCCTAAGTCAACTCAAGTCGAGCTCGGTTCATTAAATTTTTATTTAGCTTGAGCTTGATCTCGAACTTGTTAAAGCTTGGCTCGGCTTGGCTCAGCTCGTTTGCAACCATACCTACAGATGATTACAGTTACTCTCTCCATCCCAAAATAATAGTCCCTTTTGGGAATCCAACTTTTTTGGGTAGTAAAATTATTGCACTTTAAAATTTTTGGGTAGCGTTGGTAGAGTTTTTTAAATATGATTTGAGAATAGAGTTATATTTTGAGTTTGTGAGTTTTGGAATTATGATTTGAGTGTAGAAAATTTGTTTGGTTATGAGTTTTGACAAGAGTTTTGAATTGAGTTTGAAATGAATGATGTGACGTGTGATATTTAATTCAAAAACTTACAACTCATAACGAAATACACAATCCAAAATCCTATTCAAAGCTCATAAAAAAATTTTTAAAAAATTATGGAAATATTTTTTATTTAAAAATATATATATATATATATATATAAAGAACACTGTTTCGGTCAATCGGCGACGACCAGGTTAGCCAAATTTTTCTGCCTAAAAAGGAGTTTTCAAAAGTGGATGTGGAATTATAATTTGAAAACTCAAAACAAATACCACACTCAAATCAATGGGTGAAAATGTGTTTGGAAAGCTTCTTCAAACACAGTTGATTTTCCAAAATTACTCTTTCATAGTACAATTTTTGAGAAATATCAATTGTCATAATTGCACTTTTTATATTGTCAATGAATTTAAACAAAGGGCAAAATAGAAAATTCATTTTTTTGTTCTTGATTTTTGAAAAGGAACTAATATTTTGAAATAATAAAAACTAGAATAAGAGATTAATATTTTGGGACGGAAGGAGTAAAAAAAATCGCTTATGTACTTGACCCCAAAAGGACCATCTTTCAGTGCATTGAAAAGATTAAGAGGCTTTCCAGAAGTTAAGATCATTTGGTCACAAGCAACAAAGCCCAGTAACTGTACCAATGAAGGAGATGACATGGCCCACATTGAAGATACTACTAGGGTGACGGAAAGCCAAAGAGGAATTGGATCAAGGCGATGATCAAATGCATGGTGGCCTGTAATTTATTTGAAAGTAATGGTCATAGATGGTATCAAGATTCTCGTAACCAATCCCAAAAAATAATTATGACAATATATTGTCAAGATGAGTTGAAATGAGATAAGACATTCCATGCATGATAATAGACCAACACTATATTACTTGAAACGTAGATCGTTTATGTCGAATAGGAATGAGATCGCGATATGTCACGTACTTTAAAATGTGGTGCGATAGAGGTAAATTTGTATATATTATACTTAAAAATATAAGGTATTTTTAGAGTAATTTTCTTTTAACTATTAAGCATCCAATATAATATATATATATATATATATATGAGTAAATTATGTAAATGATCCCTGTGGTTTACACGATGTGCCAATTTAGTCCATATTATTTTAAATTGCTCGATTTTGCTCCTTAATTTAACAGATTGTGTCATTTTAGTCAAATAAATAACGGTTGTTAAGTTTGGTGGATGGAAAGTCCACACAATGTGTCAATTTGGTTTCTATAGTTTACATAATGTGTCAATTTGGTTCCCGTTGTTTTAATTTGCTCGATTTTGACAGGGACCAAATTGACGCATTGTGTAAACTACAGGGACCAAATTGACACATAGTTTGACTTTTCGTCCACCAAACTTAATAACCGTTATTTATTTGACTAAAATGACACAATCCGTTAAATTAAGGGGCAAAATCAAACAAATTGAAACAATATGGATTAAATTGATACATCGGATAAAATATATGGACTATTTGTATAATTTACCCTATATAATATATATTTATTTTTGATATTTTTGTCTTGTCAAAACTTAAGTCATCTTATATTTTAGTTCATTATGTTTGATTTTTTCCTTCTAAGGTAACATTAAAAATATATATATATTAGAAAAAAATTTCAGAATCGTTTCAGATTACTAAATTTACCATTTTAGAATGAAAGTGTGCCATGTTTTGAAATATGTAAACCAATACATAATTGATTAGGGTATTAGCGTTTTCTGATAACATAGAGTCAACATCAATGAAGGGTTATCTACCATCATTGATAAGATGATTTAACAGTGACATTCTATCCACGTCAACTCCTGATTGGACGTTTTTGGATACCACAAACTATACAAAGCTGTTCATAGTTGCTCTCATGGAAACTGGATAAGTAAAAAGCAGAGGCCTATGTAGGGAATGCAATGGATTCATTTTCTTCTTTCACAAACATGTAGCAAGCAACAGTCCAACAAAACCAGGGCTGTTAGCTACTTGCTACTGTTCGTGTCTCAGGGATGTTAATTCTTTTAAAAATTTCTTTAAAAATGGAACTTAGAGAAGATGATTATCAGGGTGTTTGGGAAGTGAGTTTTTATGTAGATTTTAGTAGATGTAGGTTTTTATGAGATAAAAATTTTTTAGTGTTTGGGAAGATAGTTGGGTTTTTATGTGGTTGGATGTGATGTTTGTGAGAGAAAAAATGAAATGATTATAGGGTTGGATGTGATATTTTGTTTAGATGTGTTTTTTTTTTTGTTTTGCAAAACTTTTGTCTTTTAGTGGTTTTTATGAGATAAAAAATTTGGGATGTTGCTTCCCAAACACCACCATGTGGGGGCAAAGACATGGTTGATCTATAGTTCAACACTTCCCATTACATGGCCTTTTTTGTATGTTGTGTGGTGATAGATATATACTTGGCCTTGCTGATCAAGACATATATATATATATACACTTGACCTTTCTGACCGCTCTTCTTTTTTATTTGTTTATTTCTTATACCAGTCACCTACCAATCAAATTTTTATGTCTTCTAAATCTTTCAAAGGTTCAGCATCTCATATGTGTATTAATTGGTGTTATGTAACATTTACGGAGAACGTGTATAATATCACTCTATAGAATGTGATTTCCGGCCTAGAATATCATTTGTTATTGCATTCTGAAATGTTTAAAGAAACCAGCAAATCATTACTTATGTTCTTTCTTTCTTTTGGCTTTGAGATGGTCATGAAAGTGGAGCCAAAGTAAATTTCCCAAATAACACCTTAGATAGAAAAAGATACAGTATAGGATATGTAAAACAATAAAATGAATTTAAAAAAAAAAAAAAGAACTGTCAATTGCAAAGCTACCTCCAAGACATTTGCTTTATCAATGGAACTGAGTTTCCCACACCGCTTCTGCGCAGTCTCAAATGCAATGCGAGCAATCTATGAAGAAAGATTTTCACGTCAAACAAAAAAATATTAAGAAAAGTAAAATAAAAAAAATCCCTCTAAATCTTCTTCTTGATCTCATACATTAGCAAATTTTCTTTCCTTAGCAATTCTGTGCCTAATATTACAATCCAAACAAATTAGCTGCCAAGTTCCATTGGGCTTGAGGTTGTCGCCTCGAGCAAGCTACATCATACTAGGTTTGATGCTTTGATTGGGTTGAAAAAATAACTTGATTAATTTATAGAAACTGACTCCATATAATCCACAGAATAAAAAAAATGTTAAAAATACTTAAGAGAAACCCACAGAAAAATGAAAATATAATTCTTTCTGACAAACTCTGAGCCAAACATAGTATATGACATTGTCTATTGATTGAATTCGCACCGAACATATGAATTAACACAATTTGAAATCAATTGATACAAAAAATCTAAAAACTAAATTGAAATAAAAAAAACATTCAGAATATAACACAAAAATATAGCATAAATCCAGATACATACATATTCCCATCAAAATTGGTAAAACATTCCAAAAATTGATTCAAAAAATTGAAAATAGGGACTAGGGTCTAGTGAGAATCATAGAGTGAGATATAGAGAGAGCAAGAGAGTGAGGGAGAGATAAGGTTTAGGAGATACCTTGAGGGAGAGATGGGGCTGCTGCTGCCGCCTCTGCCGCTGTAGTTGCCGCCGCTGAGATGAGTGAGAGAACGAGCGAATGAAGCGAGTTAGTCAGATTTAGGGCAAAACAGAGGCAATATAATTTTTTTTATGCATGACGGAAACTATATCTATTGCAAAATAGTGTAAAAATAAACAAAATTTCGTTGTTTAATCATTTACCTAATTTTATTTGGGACAGTTAAAGGTATTTTCGTTGCCAAAGATTCAATTTTTTTGAATTTTTGTGACGGTCATTTTACCGTCTCAAAAACTGTCATTGGAGACAGATTTATTTACCCGTGCTAAAAACATACTATTTGTGATGGATTTCATTCCATCGCAAATACTTTCACCATTTTTTTGCCCCTTTTTCTAGTAGTGAATGTACCTCAATCTTAGCCGTAGCTTCTTTCAATTTTGCAACAATACCAGTTTCCCCACCCAAAAACCCTTTGTACAACTTGCAAAGCCCATTGTTTCCAACCAAAAGAAGCTTATTGAAATCATTTGTGGCTGCTTGAATATCAGCTAGTGAGAAATGATGGTGTGGTCCGGTAACACTATCTGGAAGTGGTTCCCAAAACCAATCATTTGACAGGCCACTCTTAGAACTGTTCTCCTTTCTTTCCCTCCACCAATGGTTCATACCTTTAGGCACAATTGCAATACCTTGAAACATCTTTGTAATTATTCCCTCTGATCTTCCTCTATGTTGTGACACCAATGCGAGATCGAGGCTCCCCACCACTTCAGCCATTGTAGGCCTTTCCTTTGGATGAATTTGTAAACAATTGTAGGCAACCTTTACAAAATACTTGAAACTCTGTGGTGTTATTTGTCCACTCAAAGAGGGATCAATGATTCTATCAAGCTTTCCCTTTTTAATGCATTCTTGAGCCCAAAGTATTAAGCTGATTTGATCTTCCTCAAGTTTTATATCCACGGGCGGCCTCCCACAGAGCACTTCCAACAACACCACACCAAAGGCATACACATCAGATTTTTTGGTTAGTTTGTGGGACAAGAAATAATCTGGATCAAAATACCCAAATGTGCCTTTAACTTTTGTGCTCACGTGGGTTGCTGAATGGCTTGTAAGGCCTTTGGACAGCCCAAAATCTGAAATCTTGGCTACCCAATTCTCATCTAACAGAATGTTTGTGGTCTTCACATCTCGGTGTATGAAGCTTTGATCGGTACCAGTATGAAGGTAGTCTAATCCGCGTGCAGCACCGATGCAAATGTTGAGCCTTTGTTCCCATGTTAGAGCAGAAGTAGCAATACCACTTTCTTTTCTACTTGTTTTGTAGATATAATCGGCAAGGGTTCCACGTGCCACATACTCGTAAACAAGGATCATTTCCTGGCAGTCGTTGCACTGGCCAATCAGAGCAACGAGATGAGTGTGCCGGAGTTTAGACAGCATTTTTACCTCAGTCCAAAACTCTTCTGCTCCTTGCTGGGACTCTATGTCCAACCGCTTTATGGCAACAGTTGTAGCACTGTTGTCAATGAACCCTTTATATACCTTACCAAATCCGCCAACCCCAATAACTAATTCATCACCAAAGTTGTTGGTCATTGATTGTATCTCAGATAGTGAAAAGCAACGGCAAGAATCCTCCGATTCAATCACAGCACTTGAAATTGCATCCTCACCGTCTACACCTGACATATCTTGAGCTTTGGGGGATCTATATCTATGTATATCAAAGAACGTGGCGGTAACACTGGATTCAAATCTCGGGTGATATTCAAAGATGAGTTTTAAGAGATGAGAAAGACAAATTGCTCTCTGGTTGGAAGGATATTAATCAATCAAACAGCTTTTTGCTCTCTGGTTGAAACATTGACTTTAATGTTCTGTCGTGTATGATTTGTGTTGTATCGTTTTAGCCTGTTGTTTAATGTAGAATTAAAATATTTAACTTATTGTTATCATTATAGTTGGGGAAATGGTCAAGGACCCAAAAATAATATATAATTATTTAGTCATTGTAAAGATAGTGATTACAAAAAATAATATACAATTTGGCTTTTTTTTAGTCATACATTTGACTCGGCTGATATATTTTTTTACAGTTGTTCTAAAAATATTTGAAGTTGACTAATTAACGAGCACCCACCATAATTCTAACTCCACTCACTCCTACAACCTTCCTCTGGTAGCTCCTCCTCTAGTCATTCTCCTCCAGTTCCATCCCCTTCTTCAAATCCTTTTCGCCATTTGCGACCCCCTCTCTTTCTCCTCAACAACCCTCATCTCCCTTCCCACCCCTTCTCGCTACCGCCCAGTCACTTGCCACCTCTTGGACACTATTGACAGAGAGAGACGAGGTGGCTGAGGAGGGGTTGGGAGGTGGCAACCGAAGCTAGGGATGAGAATTAGATTGAGAGACTAAATTGAATTATATATATATATATATATTGGGATCCCAATTGACACAATTTAAATATTGGGAACCAAATTGAAATACTTTTAGATAATTAGGACTAAATTGACATAATTTAAACATTGAAGATCAAAATGACATAAGACTCATACTTTGAAAACTAAAAACGTACAGGCACTCAAGCCATAAGTCTAATTTCAAAACTTTTTGGGGCAATAGTCGCAAACTCTATACTTTCACAGCCAAAATGACAAAAAAATTTGAATGACAATATTAACCCTACCTATATTTCTATTTGTCCACTATCCGCCTATATGTCGACATGTCACTTATTTGTCCACATGTCATCCCTTATTTGTCCATTTATCACCTATTTACTCACTTAATATCTATCTACCCATATAACCAGCACCACTAGTCACTAAGGCTGGCAATTTTTTCGACCATTTTTTTAACGACATTTCCGGCACCGACAACTTTGATATTGCTTAAGGTGTGAATTTTCACACTTTCATGATAGTGTGACATTTTATTTGGATTCTAAGGTCAGAAAAAAGAAGAAGAAGAAGAAATGATTGTATTTTCTCACTAACATATTTGAATGATAGAAGGGGATATGAGTGAGTTTTTTTTTTTTTTTTTTTTTTTCTTCGTTGTATTTTAAGGTACAATCTTTGAAGACTAAGATCCTCTCCATTCCATAATTGTATTAGAATATATCATCTAAAGGCTGTGAAATAATCATTAAAATTTATTAATATTTTCAATTTAGAAAGAATCATTATAAATCTTTGGATAATGCAATAAAGATCCTCCATTACAACTTTGGGATGGAGAGGATCACAATCTCAATCTTGGTATTATAAATTTTTACAACCAATCAACATATTTTTCAGAAAATCTCACGACTTTCAGTGAGAAATGAAATATGCTTAGTAAGATTAGTTATCGTTTTCATTATTTCTTATCCTTTCTCACAATTTCTCACTCAACTAATAAACTAAATATGAGAGAACAGTGTTTTTTTTTAAATTTTATTTTAATAATAATTTATTGTCATTTCTCACTAAAATACTCCATCTGAACAAAGGGTCAAAATCCACATTGAAAATGAAACCTCAGACGCCTATCTTGAGCCCCTTATTAATCTCCCAACCTTTAACCCAGTCTAGGGCTCAACTATTGTCTCAGAAAAAGAAAAAAAAAAAAAAAAAAGTAATTGAGGCTATTTCACATTTTTTGCGTGACTTGGCCATTTTAATTCAATTTTTTTTAGGCATCCTGGTTCACTCATTCAATGGGGCAATCAAAGTTCTTTAAAGTCAGGGAGGAGTGAGTGCAACAAAGGCACTTCCCAAAGAGTTTCTGCCTTATTGGCTTTTTGGTTTTTTGGCTATTTTAGCCTGGGCTAAAAAGCTTGGTTTGGGAAGGACTTTTTGACTTTTTGGCTTTTTTTGTTTTTTTTGTGAGAGAAGAGTGTAATAATTATGGGTTGGATGTGATGTTTTGTTTGTTGTAGCTTAAATAGCCTATTTTGTCATTTGTGGCTATTTTAGACACAAACCAACTTGCCAAACAACACCTTAGTCTTTTTGTTGTTTAAGTTCTTTAGATTGTTTAATTGAATTTCGTAGTTTAATTGTATAGTTTCTTCTTCAATTAGTTCTTAGTTATTCTTAGTTTATTATGAAC
This sequence comes from Camellia oleifera, assembly GCA_022316695.1. Taxonomy (NCBI): domain Eukaryota; kingdom Viridiplantae; phylum Streptophyta; class Magnoliopsida; order Ericales; family Theaceae; genus Camellia; species Camellia oleifera. The sequence continues at coordinate 63,469,980 of CM039306.1, forward strand.
ACATATTAAGTCATCATTGATTTAGTTGCAGGTAGAGCCATCACTAAAGTTATTGTTAGTTAGAGTTTATTAATCTTTCTCCCTCTAAGATATATGGGATGAAAGTAATTTTTTTTTTAACCTAATCATATATATATATATACATATATAAAAGTAGTATTTTTCCTTTGCTTATGTAGCACATTCTAATGGCTTACTCTTTTTTTTTTTTTCCCTCTCTCTCTCTCTCTCTCTCTCTCTAAAAAAGCCACATCAAACATGTATTTTCTTATTTACATATAGAATTCTACACAACCCAAATCCAAACCCAAATCCAATTTAAATTATCCTAACTTTACCTATTTTATATGGACTCTATTTTGCATAAAGTTCTACACAAATTCAATTTCAATTATAATAATTAATTTTATAGGGACTCTATTTAAAAAATACTTATTTTCCATATATTTTTCATCGTGTATGTAGTTTTGTCATTATCAGATTTATTTTATATAGTTGATATTTTAATTTAATTATTATGATATTTGAAAAAAATTATCTCGACATACATATCTATATAATAAAGTAGATTGTTTTTTAAAATGTCCAAAATGTATCAGAGATACATTTGGTTTTAATGGTCTAGATCAATCCTAAGTATATATCAATGGTTCAGATATATTTAGTTCCCTCCCAAACGTTCATCTCTCTCTCTCTCTATGCCACGTCTACCCAAACACGTCTACATGTTCTCTTCAACTCCCACTCTACAAGTTCTCTATGGTGGATCGAATTCAACAAACAACAAAAACCCAATTCATACACATCATTGACACCCACCCTTCCTTCCGACGCTGCTCTCGAACTCAACTCCCTTTGAACTCGACCATTTTGCTACCGCTAACCCACTACAAAAAAAGGCACTTTTAGCGACTAAAATATTGGTCGCCAATTGTTTGTTTTTTGGTCGCCAATGACATTCTACGACCAAAAATTTTGGTCGCTACGTTTGTCGCCAAAACCCTGTCAGGAAAGGTCTTGGAGGGTTTTGTCGACAAAAAAACCTATGGTCGGCAAAAAGCAAGTCTTTAGTGACCAAAATTTTGCTCACCAATAGTCAATTATATTTCTTTAAAATTATACATTTACCGACCAATGTTTTAGTCGCCAATAGTCAAGGAATCGCCGACCAACACCATTAGTCGCCAAAAACTTCAAACGTGGAAAAAAAAAAAAATTCATTGTAGAACAATTTAATCCGCTCTTGCGTAGACTCTGAAAATCCTATGTGATTCGTGATTAGATAAGGATTAAAATATTCCAAAGCCAAAAATTCCAAAAAACACTCAACCTAAAATCATCAAGCACTTACGAGTGTGATTTTAGTTTGTTTGTTTTTTAGGAATAAATAATAAATCAACACAATCGATTTTTTACGTGGAAAAACCACAATTGAAGAACCTTCAATTGTAATAAAAAACCACGGGCGAACCGCCACTAATCAATTCACTATAGAAGGACTACAAGGTTACAAAGAAATCATACAAATTACCCAAACCAGTCAATTTGTCTCTGAATCTTCTGTAACTCTTTCACCACGCCTTCGCCACGGAACTGATTCTGAAGTTGGTTCCACACCTCAACTTCACTTGTCGAATTAACGACTACGTAAAGAACAAACACCTTTTGAAACTTTACGTAATGATCTTCGGATTCCACCGAAGAGAACACTCTTGAATATTAAGTAACAACCTCTTTGATGTATGAATTTTAACTCATGAGTTTTAGAACTCTCTCAAGAACATCAAAGAAAACTTATCAAACTTTCAGAAGAACACTTCAAACAAAACTCTAGAATTCTTGAATCTGATCTAGAAAAAGTTAGATTGGTTTTAGAAGAAAACCATCTACTTATAGAAAACCAAAAGAGTCCCAAATCTGAAGGATAACAAACTCTTGATGCCAATAGGTTTCTGAAATCGGGTTCTGAAATTGCGACCTCCGCTCGAGCGCTCCACTCTCCGCTCGAGCGGAATGAACAAAAACCTGTGTGTAATTAAACTGATGGACGCTCGAGCGCTGCATCTTCCGCTCGAGCGTAAAATTACATCCTTCAGTACTTCTGCAGCCCCGTCTAGATACTGAGTGCCTCCAATCTCCGCTCGAGAGCACATGGCCCCGCTCGAGCGGGCAGTACAAAAAAACAAAATTTTCATTTTGATCATGCACAAAGTTTTGTCACCGGATTTGACAATAAAGGGACCTAACAATCTCCCCCTTTGTCAATTCCCGGACAAAACCTATCTAAATATTGGTCCTTAAAACAAACTCACTAGACAGGACAAAAATAAAGAAGCAATACACAAGAACCTTTCAAAAATCTATCAATCACACAACTAGAACAAGAACACAACCATGAATCTTTAACATCCAATTCAAAGAACACAACCTTCAATCTTTGCACCTGTGAAATAGTCTTCAACATACAAAACAAAACTGTGGAGGAAGATAAATGTGAAATACATGAAACATGACATCCACACATCCATAAAACATAACATCCAAAATAGAGAATTGTACCATCAAAGAAACCAACACATATCCAAGGGCAAACCAGATGTCCAAAAGCTAACCAGATGTCCAAAAGCTATCTCTGTGCACTGTGATCAAAAACCATCTGTACAAATCAAACTATCTGTGCAAATCACCAAAATTATCTGTGCAAAAATCTGTCCATGAAACTGCAAGAATCTGTCTAAAACTGTCCAAAAACTGTGGCCAAAAGTCTCCCCCTTTTTGTCAGGGAAGTAAGAATCAAACATCAGGAGGTGGAGGCTGCTGTGACTGAAGTAGATGAACAAGATGATCAAGGGTCTGCTCCATGTGACCGAGACGACCATCAAAGGCATCAAACCGGGCATCGAGAAAATCCAGACGGCGGGTCACAGTCTTCGCGAACCGCTGAAACTCAATAGAAAAATCCGGAGGAGGAATAGGAGCCTCACCACCCTCACCATCACCAGCATCAGCAGCATCATATTCAGCCTCCTCGGCGAGACCAGCAGCACTCCCTGCAGATGGACCAACCCTAGATGACTCTCCCCTAATATGAGCCCGACTTTGAGAGACGGTTTTCTTGGTAAAAGGACGCGAAGGGAAAGCAAACGCATCATCATCTAAGACAGGGGTGCCAAGATCAGACAAAAGACGGTTTATCAAGCAACCATAAGGAAGACCGAGCTTTTTATGCCCAGAGACACCAATCATCTTTCGGATGATAAGAGACGCAAGGTCAATGGATCGATGTCGGGCAATGCAAGACAAAATAAATCCTTGGTCTTGTTTGACCTCGGAGGAATGAGTAGTCACAAGAATGTTTGCGCAAACTATCAGATTAAGCAGTCGAAACTCGGGAAGGAGTTCAAACTGTTTAAGCAAATCGCCTTTAGGCCACGGGCGAGCAACGCCACACAACTCCCGGGCAACATCATCAAAATTGCAGGTAGGGCGGTCAGGAACGGGAAAAGGATAGTATTCGGGAAAGCCCTGCTCAATGTGAAGAAGGGAACGGATCAAGGCAGGGGTGACAGAAATGGATTTAGATCTTACCCAAGTGGTAAAAGCTGGCTCATAATCAACAATCCCCTCCATATTACAGTAAAACTCCCGAACCCAATCGAGGTTTTGACGCCCCGAGAATGACAAAACAAGATCACCCCCCAGAGGATCAAATAAAGGACGTATACGAAGGGACTCAAACGTATCGGCCTGGACATTACGCTCTAGATGAACTGTTCGGGACTCAAAAGATTTATGAAAAGCCTTGGATTGTTTAAGAGATTGAAACCGAACAGAGTTAAAGGTGGGTCGAGACACAGCAGCCTTACGGCGCTTAGGAGCAGAGGTAGAAGTAGACATGACTGAGGGAGACAGTATAACAACCACAATCCCAAAACAAACCCAAAAACCAAAGAAATTAATTAAAAAAAAACACAAAACATTAGTACCACAGGGTTATATATCAAGATGAAGCAGAATAACAGAGTAGAGAATGCAAAATAAGGAAGCATAACATACCCAAATATGGCAACATGGAGCATAGCATATCCATAACAGAATGTAAGCCTCACAATCAGTTCTAAGCTAAAACCCCCAAATTCAATGCATACAACATGAAGACATGAAACAGGGCAAACATAAAATGAATGACTTTCTTAAGAGCAAACGCAGAACCAGGTCAGAACAGGGCAAGTATGAGCATTACAAAGAAACAACAGACTCAAACATACAAACCCTAAGACGAATGATTCACACATACATGAAAACCAAGTAGAAAATCATGAGATCAGAGAGAGTCCCAAAAATCAAACACAAACAGCCAAAACACCGACACCCATAAGCCGAAATTAAGGGAAAGAACGAAAATAAAAGAGGTGAACACTTACCCAAAAGCAAATCGGCAAGAAGGATGAGCAATCAAACCAAAACCGACCACAATCCCAAGCCACACGAAGAACCCTAGAGAAAGAGAATGAAAAGAGGGAAAAAAATGGACCTGAAGAGTCGAGCGAGGGAACTTATATGAAATGTCTCCGCTCGAGCGTAAATAGGACCGCTCGAGCGTAGATCGAAGCAAACTGACTCCCGCTCGAGCGCGAAGAAGACCGCGCGAGCACTAAAAACCATCCCTCAGAACTATCAAACTGCTGCAAGAGAGAAAACTACGCTCGAGCGTAGAATAGACCGCTCGAGCGGAAAAACATTTTTTTTTTTTTTTTTATAAATAAAAACATCTAGGAAGTCCTGTAACAAGTAAGATGATCAGTTGACATACTATTCCACAAGGGCAAGAATATCCACCAATTCGGAGTCCTGAAAATTTGAGAAAATAGATGAAATACAAACTCAGGAAGAAAACAAATATTATTAAATCAAAGCCACAAACATCATGAGAATGCATAACTCAAAACACACATAAGAGCTCATATAAGTGATGTGTGTGTGTGCAAGCCTTGAGAGTCACATAGCTAGAGTTAATCCTCGTAGTGATCGGATGGCTGGACCTCCAACAAGAGTAACTGACCATTACAAAGAAAAGTCAAACCACTGGGAATCACGGGGTATTTGTTGAGTAAATGTGGAAGCTCCCCCTCAGACAATGATCCCTTTTTTTTTTTTTTTTTTTTTTAAACTTTTCTTTCTTGTGGGCACTCACTGGTGGCATACACGCTCAAGAGTATGGATTCCAAACCAGAGAAGAATAAAATCAAAATGATGGCCTGGTTGGTGCCTCTGAGGTAGCCTTTTCCTAATGCCCTAGAATCATGTACTGAGGGAGAAACCATGGAAGTGAAATACGATGGTAGATGGTTAAGAGACTTAACATCACCCATGATATACCAGTATAGGTCAATTCCTCTGAAAGAGTACAAGAAACACTGTCAGTGGTCCATAGAGAACTTTGATCACTTGTGCGGAAACCCCTGCAACAGTTTATCTCACGGATGTGTACAGAATGAGATCATGAAGTAAATGAGTATGGGCATTCAGAATGAGTTATGAACAAAGATAAAACAAATCTTGTATGCAACATGAGCAGTGTTCATATAAAATTTGATGTAAAGATATCAGAACTCAATCATAGATTATCCCATCCAAGAACAGTATGCCAACCACTCACACTCACCTCACAGGAAACAACCTAGTTACTGAGACATTACTCCCAAGGTCATCCTAAGATACTCAAATCGAAGAAGATCAAGGGGTTTTGTAAAAATATCAGCTTTTTGATGCTCAGTAGAAACATGTTCCAAAACAACAAGGCCTTCATCCACTAACTCTCGAATAAAATGATGACGGATGTCAATGTGTTTGGTGCGAGAGTGTTGGACAGGATTTTTTGAAATGTTTATGGCACTTGTGTTATCACAAAAAAGAGTGAGAGTGTTCTGTTCTATTCCATAATCATGAAGCATTTGCTTCATCCACAACATTTGAGCACAACAACTCCCTGCAGCAATGTATTCAGCCTCAGCAGTAGACAGAGAGATAGCATTTTGCTTTTTACTATGCCAAGAAACCAGATTATTCCCAAGGTAAAAACACCCCCCGGATGTACTTTTCCTATCATCAGCACACCCTGCCCAGTCGGCATCAGAAAAACCAGTAATTTCAGCTGTAGTATCAGTGGAAAACCAAACCCCAAACCCCAAGGTCCCATTAACATACTTGATGATGCGTTTTACTGCAAGAAGGTGAGACTCTTTAGGACTGGCTTGGTAACGGGCACAGACACCAACACTGAAGGAAATATCAGGACGACTGGCTGTGAGATATAAAAGACTCCTTATCATACTCCTATAAAGGGTAGGATCAACATCAATACCAGAGGAATCTTTGGAAAGGTGAAGAGTGGTGCTCATGGGAGTGTGTGCATGTTTGGCAGACTCAAGACCGAACTTTGACACAAGATTTTTAGCATACTTAGATTGAGAAACAAATATACCCGAAGGAGACTGTTTAATTTGGAGACCCAAAAAGTAAGACAACTCTCCCATCATGCTCATCTCAAACTCATGTGTCATGCAATCCGAAAAATATTTCACAAGATGATCAGCAGTGGAACCAAACACAATATCATCAACATATATCTGAGCAACAAGAATATGAGACTTAGTATGTTTAACAAACAATGTCTTATCCACACTACCCCTTTGAAAATCATTATCAAGAAGAAAGGTAGTAAGCCTATCATACTAAGCCCGAGGAGCTTGTTTCAACCCATACAAAGCCTTATCTAACTTGTAGACATGATTAGGACATTTAGGGTCCTCAAACCCTTTTGGTTGCTCAACATATGCCTCTTCTTTCAAGTACCCATTCAGAAAAGCACTTTTCACATCCATTTGAAACAATTTAAAGCCAAGAAAACATGCAACACCAAGTAATATGCGAACGGATTCGAGACGTGCAACTGGGGCAAACGTCTCATCATAGTCAATACCCTCTACTTGTGTGTAGCCTTGAGCAACCAACCTAGCTTTATTTCTCACAACAGTACCATTCTCATCAGATTTATTTTTAAAGATCCACTTGGTACCTATCACATTCATGTCTCTAGGTCTGGGAACAAGAGTCCAAACTTTGTTACGTTCAAATTGACCTAATTCTTCATGCATAGCATTAACCCAACTATCATCTAGCAAGGCCTCTTTAACATTCTTAGGTTCAATCAAAGAAACATAACACATATGTGATACCTCATCCCGAATCTGTCTTCGGGTTTTCATTCGATCTGAAACACTCCCAATTACCTGTTGAACGGGATGATTCAGTTTCACCCTTGCTGATGGTTTAAGTTCAGGACTTTGGGTGACTGGAGGAACAGGAGTGCTGTTCTTTTGAGCACTCTTTGGACTTGAACTTACCTGTGAGGATGGTGCTGTAACAATTTCTTGTGATTGAGCCGCAGCATCTCCTTGATTTTGTGGTTCAGTATCCAAGATTGGAAGCTCACCATTGTCATCCTCATTTGTTGCTGAAGTAGGTGAACCTGTGTCATCTATAACCACATTGATAGATTCCATTAATGATGAAGTTCGCAGGTTATAGACTCGAAAAGCCCTACTGTTGGTTGAATACCCTAGAAAAATACCTTCATCACTTCGGGAGTCAAATTTGCCCAAGGGCTCTCTATCTTTGAAGATGTAACACTTACTCCCAAAAGTTTTGAAGTATTTTACGTTAGGTTTCATACCCTTCCACAATTCATAAGGAGTTTGTAAAGTGCCGGGCCTTAAATACACACGATTTATGACATAAACAGCAGTATTTAAGGCTTCGGCCCAAAACTTTGGAGGAAGACTCTTACTAAGGAGCATGACCCTAGCCATTTCTTGAACAACTCTGTTCTTCCTCTCAACCACTCCATTTTGTTGTGGAGTAATAGGTGCAGAAAACTCATGCTTAATTTCATGCATATCACAAAAATCCGAAAACGAACTATTTTCAAATTCACGACCATGATCAGTTCGGATTCTTATGATACGCCCAATGGGAACACCTTGTTCATTTTGGATTTTAAGGACTAAAGCCTGGAAAGCATCAAACGTATCAGATTTTTCCCTTAAAAAATTTACCCAAGAGAAACGAGTAAAATCATCAACAGTTAAAAAAATGTATCTTTTACCTCCAATGCTTTCAGTGCGAGTAGGACCCATTAAATCCATGTGAACTAATTCAAGAGGACGTTTCGTTGTAAAGCTGTTCACCTTTTTGTGCGGAGCACGGGTTTGCTTGCTAAGCTGACATGGTCCACACACATGGCTCAAATTCTTACCCAGTTTAGGTACTCCTCTCACAAGTTCTTTGTTGGCTATCTTAGTTAGGTCTTTGAAATTCATGTGACCTAATCTTTGATGCCACAGATCAATGTTACTTATGATGGCAGAATGACAAGTGAGATCATTAGTAGTAAGAATCCCATAGCAGTTATCAGATGTGCGAACCCCATGTAAAACAGTATTTCCTTTTTTATCCAAAATTTCACATTTATCTTTTGAAAACAATACTTCATGATGGGAATCACACATTTGACTAATGCTCAAAAGATTAGCTTTAAGACCATCAACAAGTAAGGCATTATCTAGCTTGGGAAGACCAGCAACACTTATAGAGCCCTTACCAATGACTCTAGAAGTGCCGCCATCTCCAAAAGTAACAATTCCTCCTTCATATTTTTCAAGGGAGGTGAAGTAGGATTTGTTACCGGACATATGACGAGAGCACCCACTATCAAGATACCACATGTGTGAGTCACGTGCTTTTAGAGCAGTGTGAGCAACAAAACAAGTCAAATCATCTTTTCTAACCCAAATCTTTTTAGTCTTGGTGTTCCGCTTAGACATGTGAGGTTGTCTCCTAACCCAAAAAGTGTTAGAATTTCTACCCTTTTGAGACACCTTACCAAACAATTCAAAACAGTAAGGACGAATGTGGCCATACCTACCACAGTGATGACAAATAAAAACAGGTTTTACCTCTTTTTTGTTGATCTTACCAGCTTTTGCTTGATGAAGAGAAGGATCAACCTGGTCAATCTTCAATTTGCCCTTTGCTTGAGTCTTCAAGTTATGTGAAGTAGAGGCCTGTTCCTTGTGAGCTGTCGTACCATAGCCTAGCCCTCTTTTGTCAGAACCCATTTGTTGAGACCCAAGTATGTCTTCTAGAGATCTGGAACCTTTGTTCCACATGGCAATTGTTGCTCTAGCAATACGGAGTTCTTCATCTTTCTGTCTGACTTTCTCTTCCAATGCAGTTTGTGACAACTCAAGACTTTCAAGCTTTTCTTCATATGTGGAATACACCCTCAGAAGTTCATTCCTTTCAGTTTCACAGGACAGAAGTTTTCCACATAAGTCTTGCCTGTCACTTGAGATCTTGATGACATTCTGCTTTGCTGCCAAGAGTTCTCCTTTGAGCCGGACATTCTCACTCTCGCATGTTTTGAGCTTGAGAGAGAGTTTGTCGTTGGTTTTAGACAAATTCAGATATTCCTCGTACAGCTTCTCGTAAGCTTGTTGTAGTTCTTCACCATTGATCTCATCAATGTCTTCAGATAGTTCATCATCCTCTCTTTGCTCCTCATTCTTCTTAACCTCATCCAATCTGGCAACCAAGGCAGACAAGTCGTTGGATGGAGGTGGAGGTGAATCTCTTCTTTCATGGAATTGACTCAGAATTTCCCATGCATCTTTAGCCTTTGTGCAGTGAACGACCCGTTGCTGTTCTTCATTAGAAATTGCTCCACGAATAATGATTAGGGCTCTCTGATTGCCCGGATTATCTGCACTTTCTGTATCTTCTTCAATGGTTTGCCAACCTTTTGGTTCAAAGGCTCTCAGAAAAGCCCTCATTCTGATTTTCCAATACAGGTAGTTGGTCCCATCAAAGGTGGGAGCATGATGCAAGTTCTGACCACGGGCTGATCCCGAAGGCTTTGGAAGAGGTTGAGAAACTGTGGCCCAAAATGCCATGAAAGCACTATCCCCATCTTCACCAGATTCAGGTTCTTCGGGTTCTTGCTCCGACCCGCTTTCATCATCCCAAGTTACGGTGTAGACTTTCTTCTGATTCTTTTTCGTAGGGCATTCAAGGGATATGTGGCCAAACCCTTGACATTCAAAGCACTTGACCCCTGGCCCCCTAACAACCTTCTTTTCAGTTGTTTGAGCTAATTTTGGTGGAAAAGTTTTGGGTTTGTCATTACTCTTCTCTTTTAAAATAGGGGCTCTGAAATTAGGCTTCTTTTTTTAAAATTTTTTAAACTGTTTTGTAAGCATAGCCGTCATCTCAGACTCTAAATCAAATTCAGTCTCCGGAGGTTTTGCAATCTCATGAGTACTAGTGAAAGCCATACTTTTTTTTTGCTTTTTCTTAGAAATTTGGTGTGCTTCATAAGTCTGCAAATTTCCAACCAATTGATCGAGCTTGAGGGTATCAACATTCTGAGCCTCCTCAATAGCTGTCACCTTTGATTGGAACCTCTCGGGAAGGGACCTCAAAATTTTTCCCACAACTTTAGCTTCCGGGATTTTTTTCACCGAGAGTGAAACAGGAATTCACGATATCACTGAGTTTTGCATAGAAATCATCAAACGTCTCATCATCGCGCATAAAAAGGGTTTCGAAAGCAGATGTGAGACGTTGAAGTTTTGACCTTTTGACAGAGGTAGTTCCTTCGTGAATTGTTTCAAGAATATCCCACGCCTCTTTTGCTATTTCACACGTGCAAATTCGACGGAATTCTTCAGGTGTGACAGAGCAGAAGAGGGAGTTGAGAGCCTTGCTGTTCCAACTCGAGTTCTGGTAATCAGTTGTGTCCCATTTATCTAGAGGTTTAGGAATATCAATGCCATCTATAGTGACAGTAGGTTCACTCCACCCAAAGACAACGCAGTGCCAAACTTTCTCATCGATGGATTTTAAAAATGCTCTCATGCGAGCTTTCCAATAAGAATAGTTTGTACCGTCTAGTAAAGGGGGTCTATGAGTCGAGTTACCTTCACGAATAGAATCCATAAAACTAGTCACACAAAATCACACTCCTATAGTTTTGAAAAAACAAAGAGTGACCTGCTCTGATACCAATTGAAAATCCTATGTGATTCGTGATTAGATAAGGATTAAAATATTCCAAAGCCAAAAATTCCAAAAAACACTCAACCTAAAATCATCAAGCACTTACGAGTGTGATTTTAGTTTGTTTGTTTTTTAGGAATAAATAATAAATCAACACAATCGATTTTTTACGTGGAAAAACCACAATTGAAGAACCTTCAATTGTAATAAAAAACCACGGGCGAACCGCCACTAATCAATTCACTATAGAAGGACTACAAGGTTACAAAGAAATCATACAAATTACCCAAACCAGTCAATTTGTCTCTGAATCTTCTGTAACTCTTTCACCACGCCTTCGCCACGGAACTGATTCTGAAGTTGGTTCCACACCTCAACTTCACTTGTCGAATTAACGACTACGTAAAGAACAAACACCTTTTGAAACTTTACGTAATGATCTTCGGATTCCACCGAAGAGAACACTCTTGAATATTAAGTAACAACCTCTTTGATGTATGAATTTTAACTCATGAGTTTTAGAACTCTCTCAAGAACATCAAAGAAAACTTATCAAACTTTCAGAAGAACACTTCAAACAAAACTCTAGAATTCTTGAATCTGATCTAGAAAAAGTTAGATTGGTTTTAGAAGAAAACCATCTACTTATAGAAAACCAAAAGAGTCCCAAATCTGAAGGATAACAAACTCTTGATGCCAATAGGTTTCTGAAATCGGGTTCTGAAATCGCGACCTCCGCTCGAGCGCTCCACTCTCCGCTCGAGCGGAATGAACAAAAACCTGTGTGTAATTAAACTGATGGACGCTCGAGCGCTGCATCTTCCGCTCGAGCGTAAAATTACATCCTTCAGTACTTCTGCAGCCCCGTCTAGATACTGAGTGCCTCCAATCTCCGCTCGAGCGCACATGGCCCCGCTCGAGCGGGCAGTACAAAAAAACAAAATTTTCATTTTGATCATGCACAAAGTTTTGTCACCGGATTTGACAATAAAAGGGACCTAACAATCTCCCCCTTTGTCAATTCCCGGACAAAACCTATCTAAATATTGGTCCTTAAAACAAACTCACTAGACAGGACAAAAATAAAGAAGCAATACACAAGAACCTTTCAAAAATCTATCAATCACACAACTAGAACAAGAACACAACCATGAATCTTTAACATCCAATTCAAAGAACACAACCTTCAATCTTTGCACCTGTGAAATAGTCTTCAACATACAAAACAAAACTGTGGAGGAAGATAAATGTGAAATACATGAAACATGACATCCACACATCCATAAAACATAACATCCAAAATAGAGAATTGTACCATCAAAGAAACCAACACATATCCAAGGGCAAACCAGATGTCCAAAAGCTAACCAGATGTCCAAAAGCTATCTCTGTGCACTGTGATCAAAAACCATCTGTACAAATCAAACTATCTGTGCAAATCACCAAAATTATCTGTGCAAAAATCTGTCCATGAAACTGCAAGAATCTGTCTAAAACTGTCCAAAAACTGTGGCCAAAAGTCTCCCCCTTTTTGTCAGGGAAGTAAGAATCAAACATCAGGAGGTGGAGGCTGCTGTGACTGAAGTAGATGAACAAGATGATCAAGGGTCTGCTCCATGTGACCGAGACGACCATCAAAGGCATCAAACCGGGCATCGAGAAAATCCAGACGGCGGGTCACAGTCTCCGCGAACCGCTGAAACTCAATAGAAAAATCCGGAGGAGGAATAGGAGCCTCACCACCCTCACCATCACCAGCATCAGCAGCATCATATTCAGCCTCCTCGGCGAGACCAGCAGCACTCCCTGCAGATGGACCAACCCTAGATGACTCTCCCCTAATATGAGCCCGACTTTGAGAGACGGTTTTCTTGGTAAAAGGACGCGAAGGGAAAGCAAACGCATCATCATCTAAGACAGGGGTGCCAAGATCAGACAAAAGACGGTTTATCAAGCAACCATAAGGAAGACCGAGCTTTTTATGCCCAGAGACACCAATCATCTTTCGGATGATAAGAGACGCAAGGTCAATGGATCGATGTCGGGCAATGCAAGACAAAATAAATCCTTGGTCTTGTTTGACCTCGGAGGAATGAGTAGTCACAAGAATGTTTGCGCAAACTATCAGATTAAGCAGTCGAAACTCGGGAAGGAGTTCAAACTGTTTAAGCAAATCGCCTTTAGGCCACGGGCGAGCAACGCCACACAACTCCCGGGCAACATCATCAAAATTGCAGGTAGGGCGGTCAGGAACGGGAAAAGGATAGTATTCGGGAAAGCCCTGCTCAATGTGAAGAAGGGAACGGATCAAGGCAGGGGTGACAGAAATGGATTTAGATCTTACCCAAGTGGTAAAAGCTGGCTCATAATCAACAATCCCCTCCATATTACAGTAAAACTCCCGAACCCAATCGAGGTTTTGACGCCCCGAGAATGACAAAACAAGATCACCCCCCAGAGGATCAAATAAAGGACGTATACGAAGGGACTCAAACGTATCGGCCTGGACATTACGCTCTAGATGAACTGTTCGGGACTCAAAAGATTTATGAAAAGCCTTGGATTGTTTAAGAGATTGAAACCGAACAGAGTTAAAGGTGGGTCGAGACACAGCAGCCTTACGGCGCTTAGGAGCAGAGGTAGAAGTAGACATGACTGAGGGAGACAGTATAACAACCACAATCCCAAAACAAACCCAAAAACCAAAGAAATTAATTAAAAAAAAACACAAAACATTAGTACCACAGGGTTATATATCAAGATGAAGCAGAATAACAGAGTAGAGAATGCAAAATAAGGAAGCATAACATACCCAAATATGGCAACATGGAGCATAGCATATCCATAACAGAATGTAAGCCTCACAATCAGTTCTAAGCTAAAACCCCCAAATTCAATGCATACAACATGAAGACATGAAACAGGGCAAACATAAAATGAATGACTTTCTTAAGAGCAAACGCAGAACCAGGTCAGAACAGGGCAAGTATGAGCATTACAAAGAAACAACAGACTCAAACATACAAACCCTAAGACGAATGATTCACACATACATGAAAACCAAGTAGAAAATCATGAGATCAGAGAGAGTCCCAAAAATCAAACACAAACAGCCAAAACACCGACACCCATAAGCCGAAATTAAGGGAAAGAACGAAAATAAAAGAGGTGAACACTTACCCAAAAGCAAATCGGCAAGAAGGATGAGCAATCAAACCAAAACCGACCACAATCCCAAGCCACACGAAGAACCCTAGAGAAAGAGAATGAAAAGAGGGAAAAAAATGGACCTGAAGAGTCGAGCGAGGGAACTTATATGAAATGTCTCCGCTCGAGCGTAAATAGGACCGCTCGAGCGTAGATCGAAGCAAACTGACTCCCGCTCGAGCGCGAAGAAGACCGCGCGAGCACTAAAAACCATCCCTCAGAACTATCAAACTGCTGCAAGAGAGAAAACTACGCTCGAGCGTAGAATAGACCGCTCGAGCGGAAAAACATTTTTTTTTTTTTTTTTTATAAATAAAAACATCTAGGAAGTCCTGTAACAAGTAAGATGATCAGTTGACATACTATTCCACAAGGGCAAGAATATCCACCAATTCGGAGTCCTGAAAATTTGAGAAAATAGATGAAATACAAACTCAGGAAGAAAACAAATATTATTAAATCAAAGCCACAAACATCATGAGAATGCATAACTCAAAAACACACATGAGAGCTCATATAAGTGATGTGTGTGTGTGCAAGCCTTGAGAGTCACATAGCTAGAGTTAATCCTCGTAGTGATCGGATGGCTGGACCTCCAACAAGAGTAACTGACCATTACAAAGAAAAGTCAAACCACTGGGAATCACGGGGTATTTGTTGAGTAAATGTGGAAGCTCCCCCTCAGACAATGATCCCTTTTTTTTTTTTTTTTTTTTTTTTTTTTAAACTTTTCTTTCTTGTGGGCACTCACTGGTGGCATACACGCTCAAGAGTATGGATTCCAAACCAGAGAAGAATAAAATCAAAATGATGGCCTGGTTGGTGCCTCTGAGGTAGCCTTTTCCTAATGCCCTAGAATCATGTACTGAGGGAGAAACCATGGAAGTGAAATACGATGGTAGATGGTTAAGAGACTTAACATCACCCATGATATACCAGTATAGGTCAATTCCTCTGAAAGAGTACAAGAAACACTGTCAGTGGTCCATAGAGAACTTTGATCACTTGTGCGGAAACCCCTGCAACAGTTTATCTCACGGATGTGTACAGAATGAGATCATGAAGTAAATGAGTATGGGCATTCAGAATGAGTTATGAACAAAGATAAAACAAATCTTGTATGCAACATGAGCAGTGTTCATATAAAATTTGATGTAAAGATATCAGAACTCAATCATAGATTATCCCATCCAAGAACAGTATGCCAACCACTCACACTCACCTCACAGGAAACAACCTAGTTACTGAGACATTACTCCCAAGGTCATCCTAAGATACTCAAATCGAAGAAGATCAAGGGGTTTTGTAAAAATATCAGCTTTTTGATGCTCAGTAGAAACATGTTCCAAAACAACAAGGCCTTCATCCACTAACTCTCGAATAAAATGATGACGGATGTCAATGTGTTTGGTGCGAGAGTGTTGGACAGGATTTTTTGAAATGTTTATGGCACTTGTGTTATCACAAAAAAGAGTGAGAGTGTTCTGTTCTATTCCATAATCATGAAGCATTTGCTTCATCCACAACATTTGAGCACAACAACTCCCTGCAGCAATGTATTCAGCCTCAGCAGTAGACAGAGAGATAGCATTTTGCTTTTTACTATGCCAAGAAACCAGATTATTCCCAAGGTAAAAACACCCCCCGGATGTACTTTTCCTATCATCAGCACACCCTGCCCAGT
Organism: Camellia oleifera; assembly: GCA_022316695.1. Taxonomy (NCBI): domain Eukaryota; kingdom Viridiplantae; phylum Streptophyta; class Magnoliopsida; order Ericales; family Theaceae; genus Camellia; species Camellia oleifera. The sequence goes on from CM039306.1 coordinate 63,485,989, forward strand.
CGGCATCAGAAAAACCAGTAATTTCAGCTGTAGTATCAGTGGAAAACCAAACCCCAAACCCCAAGGTCCCATTAACATACTTGATGATGCGTTTTACTGCAAGAAGGTGAGACTCTTTAGGACTGGCTTGGTAACGGGCACAGACACCAACACTGAAGGAAATATCAGGACGACTGGCTGTGAGATATAAAAGACTCCCTATCATACTCCTATAAAGGGTAGGATCAACATCAATACCAGAGGAATCTTTGGAAAGGTGAAGAGTGGTGCTCATGGGAGTGTGTGCATGTTTGGCAGACTCAAGACCGAACTTTGACACAAGATTTTTAGCATACTTAGATTGAGAAACAAATATACCCGAAGGAGACTGTTTAATTTGGAGACCCAAAAAGTAAGACAACTCTCCCATCATGCTCATCTCAAACTCATGTGTCATGCAATCCGAAAAATATTTCACAAGATGATCAGCAGTGGAACCAAACACAATATCATCAACATATATCTGAGCAACAAGAATATGAGACTTAGTATGTTTAACAAACAATGTCTTATCCACACTACCCCTTTGAAAATCATTATCAAGAAGAAAGGTAGTAAGCCTATCATACCAAGCCCGAGGAGCTTGTTTCAACCCATACAAAGCCTTATCTAACTTGTAGACATGATTAGGACATTTAGGGTCCTCAAACCCTTTTGGTTGCTCAACATATGCCTCTTCTTTCAAGTACCCATTCAGAAAAGCACTTTTCACATCCATTTGAAACAATTTAAAGCCAAGAAAACATGCAACACCAAGTAATATGCGAACGGATTCGAGACGTGCAACTGGGGCAAACGTCTCATCATAGTCAATACCCTCTACTTGTGTGTAGCCTTGAGCAACCAACCTAGCTTTATTTCTCACAACAGTACCATTCTCATCAGATTTATTTTTAAAGATCCACTTGGTACCTATCACATTCATGTCTCTAGGTCTGGGAACAAGAGTCCAAACTTTGTTACGTTCAAATTGACCTAATTCTTCATGCATAGCATTAACCCAACTATCATCTAGCAAGGCCTCTTTAACATTCTTAGGTTCAATCAAAGAAACATAACACATATGTGATACCTCATCCCGAATCTGTCTTCGGGTTTTCATTCGATCTGAAACACTCCCAATTACCTGTTGAACGGGATGATTCAGTTTCACCCTTGCTGATGGTTTAAGTTCAGGACTTTGGGTGACTGGAGGAACAGGAGTGCTGTTCTTTTGAGCACTCTTTGGACTTGAACTTACCTGTGAGGATGGTGCTGTAACAATTTCTTGTGATTGAGCCGCAGCATCTCCTTGATTTTGTGGTTCAGTATCCAAGATTGGAAGCTCACCATTGTCATCCTCATTTGTTGCTGAAGTAGGTGAACCTGTGTCATCTATAACCACATTGATAGATTCCATTAATGATGAAGTTCGCAGGTTATAGACTCGAAAAGCCCTACTGTTGGTTGAATACCCTAGAAAAATACCTTCATCACTTCGGGAGTCAAATTTGCCCAAGGGCTCTCTATCTTTGAAGATGTAACACTTACTCCCAAAAGTTTTGAAGTATTTTACGTTAGGTTTCATACCCTTCCACAATTCATAAGGAGTTTGTAAAGTGCCGGGCCTTAAATACACACGATTTATGACATAAACAGCAGTATTTAAGGCTTCGGCCCAAAACTTTGGAGGAAGACTCTTACTAAGGAGCATGACCCTAGCCATTTCTTGAACAACTCTGTTCTTCCTCTCAACCACTCCATTTTGTTGTGGAGTAATAGGTGCAGAAAACTCATGCTTAATTTCATGCATATCACAAAAATCCGAAAACGAACTATTTTCAAATTCACGACCATGATCAGTTCGGATTCTTATGATACGCCCAATGGGAACACCTTGTTCATTTTGGATTTTAAGGACTAAAGCCTGGAAAGCATCAAACGTATCAGATTTTTCCCTTAAAAAATTTACCCAAGAGAAACGAGTAAAATCATCAACAGTTAAAAAAATGTATCTTTTACCTCCAATGCTTTCAGTGCGAGTAGGACCCATTAAATCCATGTGAACTAATTCAAGAGGACGTTTCGTTGTAAAGCTGTTCACCTTTTTGTGCGGAGCACGGGTTTGCTTGCTAAGCTGACATGGTCCACACACATGGCTCAAATTCTTACCCAGTTTAGGTACTCCTCTCACAAGTTCTTTGTTGGCTATCTTAGTTAGGTCTTTGAAATTCATGTGACCTAATCTTTGATGCCACAGATCAATGTTACTTATGATGGCAGAATGACAAGTGAGATCATTAGTAGTAAGAATCCCATAGCAGTTATCAGATGTGCGAACCCCATGTAAAACAGTATTTCCTTTTTTATCCAAAATTTCACATTTATCTTTTGAAAACAATACTTCATGATGGGAATCACACATTTGACTAATGCTCAAAAGATTAGCTTTAAGACCATCAACAAGTAAGGCATTATCTAGCTTGGGAAGACCAGCAACACTTATAGAGCCCTTACCAATGACTCTAGAAGTGCCGCCATCTCCAAAAGTAACAATTCCTCCTTCATATTTTTCAAGGGAGGTGAAGTAGGATTTGTTACCGGACATATGACGAGAGCACCCACTATCAAGATACCACATGTGTGAGTCACGTGCTTTTAGAGCAGTGTGAGCAACAAAACAAGTCAAATCATCTTTTCTAACCCAAATCTTTTTAGTCTTGGTGTTCCGCTTAGACATGTGAGGTTGTCTCCTAACCCAAAAAGTGTTAGAATTTCTACCCTTTTGAGACACCTTACCAAACAATTCAAAACAGTAAGGACGAATGTGGCCATACCTACCACAGTGATGACAAATAAAAACAGGTTTTACCTCTTTTTTGTTGATCTTACCAGCTTTTGCTTGATGAAGAGAAGGATCAACCTGGTCAATCTTCAATTTGCCCTTTGCTTGAGTCTTCAAGTTATGTGAAGTAGAGGCCTGTTCCTTGTGAGCTGTCGTACCATAGCCTAGCCCTCTTTTGTCAGAACCCATTTGTTGAGACCCAAGTATGTCTTCTAGAGATCTGGAACCTTTGTTCCACATGGCAATTGTTGCTCTAGCAATACGGAGTTCTTCATCTTTCTGTCTGACTTTCTCTTCCAATGCAGTTTGTGACAACTCAAGACTTTCAAGCTTTTCTTCATATGTGGAATACACCCTCAGAAGTTCATTCCTTTCAGTTTCACAGGACAGAAGTTTTCCACATAAGTCTTGCCTGTCACTTGAGATCTTGATGACATTCTGCTTTGCTGCCAAGAGTTCTCCTTTGAGCCGGACATTCTCACTCTCGCATGTTTTGAGCTTGAGAGAGAGTTTGTCGTTGGTTTTAGACAAATTCAGATATTCCTCGTACAGCTTCTCGTAAGCTTGTTGTAGTTCTTCACCATTGATCTCATCAATGTCTTCAGATAGTTCATCATCCTCTCTTTGCTCCTCATTCTTCTTAACCTCATCCAATCTGGCAACCAAGGCAGACAAGTCGTTGGATGGAGGTGGAGGTGAATCTCTTCTTTCATGGAATTGACTCAGAATTTCCCATGCATCTTTAGCCTTTGTGCAGTGAACGACCCGTTGCTGTTCTTCATTAGAAATTGCTCCACGAATAATGATTAGGGCTCTCTGATTGCCCGGATTATCTGCACTTTCTGTATCTTCTTCAATGGTTTGCCAACCTTTTGGTTCAAAGGCTCTCAGAAAAGCCCTCATTCTGATTTTCCAATACAGGTAGTTGGTCCCATCAAAGGTGGGAGCATGATGCAAGTTCTGACCACGGGCTGATCCCGAAGGCTTTGGAAGAGGTTGAGAAACTGTGGCCCAAAATGCCATGAAAGCACTATCCCCATCTTCACCAGATTCAGGTTCTTCGGGTTCTTGCTCCGACCCGCTTTCATCATCCCAAGTTACGGTGTAGACTTTCTTCTGATTCTTTTTCGTAGGGCATTCAAGGGATATGTGGCCAAACCCTTGACATTCAAAGCACTTGACCCCTGGCCCCCTAACAACCTTCTTTTCAGTTGTTTGAGCTAATTTTGGTGGAAAAGTTTTGGGTTTGTCATTACTCTTCTCTTTTAAAATAGGGGCTCTGAAATTAGGCTTCTTTTTTTAAAATTTTTTAAACTGTTTTGTAAGCATAGCCGTCATCTCAGACTCTAAATCAAATTCAGTCTCCGGAGGTTTTGCAATCTCATGAGTACTAGTGAAAGCCATACTTTTTTTTTGCTTTTTCTTAGAAATTTGGTGTGCTTCATAAGTCTGCAAATTTCCAACCAATTGATCGAGCTTGAGGGTATCAACATTCTGAGCCTCCTCAATAGCTGTCACCTTTGATTGGAACCTCTCGGGAAGGGACCTCAAAATTTTTCCCACAACTTTAGCTTCCGGGATTTTTTCACCGAGAGTGAAACAGGAATTCACGATATCACTGAGTTTTGCATAGAAATCATCAAACGTCTCATCATCGCGCATAAAAAGGGTTTCGAAAGCAGATGTGAGACGTTGAAGTTTTGACCTTTTGACAGAGGTAGTTCCTTCGTGAATTGTTTCAAGAATATCCCACGCCTCTTTTGCTATTTCACACGTGCAAATTCGACGGAATTCTTCAGGTGTGACAGAGCAGAAGAGGGAGTTGAGAGCCTTGCTGTTCCAACTCGAGTTCTGGTAATCAGTTGTGTCCCATTTATCTAGAGGTTTAGGAATATCAATGCCATCTATAGTGACAGTAGGTTCACTCCACCCAAAGACAACGCAGTGCCAAACTTTCTCATCGATGGATTTTAAAAATGCTCTCATGCGAGCTTTCCAATAAGAATAGTTTGTACCGTCTAGTAAAGGGGGTCTATGAGTCGAGTTACCTTCACGAATAGAATCCATAAAACTAGTCACACAAAATCACACTCCTATAGTTTTGAAAAAACAAAGAGTGACCTGCTCTGATACCAATTGAAAATCCTATGTGATTCGTGATTAGATAAGGATTAAAATATTCCAAAGCCAAAAATTCCAAAAAACACTCAACCTAAAATCATCAAGCACTTACGAGTGTGATTTTAGTTTGTTTGTTTTTTAGGAATAAATAATAAATCAACACAATCGATTTTTTACGTGGAAAAACCACAATTGAAGAACCTTCAATTGTAATAAAAAACCACGGGCGAACCGCCACTAATCAATTCACTATAGAAGGACTACAAGGTTACAAAGAAATCATACAAATTACCCAAACCAGTCAATTTGTCTCTGAATCTTCTGTAACTCTTTCACCACGCCTTCGCCACGGAACTGATTCTGAAGTTGGTTCCACACCTCAACTTCACTTGTCGAATTAACGACTACGTAAAGAACAAACACCTTTTGAAACTTTACGTAATGATCTTCGGATTCCACCGAAGAGAACACTCTTGAATATTAAGTAACAACCTCTTTGATGTATGAATTTTAACTCATGAGTTTTAGAACTCTCTCAAGAACATCAAAGAAAACTTATCAAACTTTCAGAAGAACACTTCAAACAAAACTCTAGAATTCTTGAATCTGATCTAGAAAAAGTTAGATTGGTTTTAGAAGAAAACCATCTACTTATAGAAAACCAAAAGAGTCCCAAATCTGAAGGATAACAAACTCTTGATGCCAATAGGTTTCTGAAATCGGGTTCTGAAATCGCGACCTCCGCTCGAGCGCTCCACTCTCCGCTCGAGCGGAATGAACAAAAACCTGTGTGTAATTAAACTGATGGACGCTCGAGCGCTGCATCTTCCGCTCGAGCGTAAAATTACATCCTTCAGTACTTCTGCAGCCCCGTCTAGATACTGAGTGCCTCCAATCTCCGCTCGAGCGCACATGGCCCCGCTCGAGCGGGCAGTACAAAAAAACAAAATTTTCATTTTGATCATGCACAAAGTTTTGTCACCGGATTTGACAATAAAAGGGACCTAACAATCTCCCCCTTTGTCAATTCCCGGACAAAACCTATCTAAATATTGGTCCTTAAAACAAACTCACTAGACAGGACAAAAATAAAGAAGCAATACACAAGAACCTTTCAAAAATCTATCAATCACACAACTAGAACAAGAACACAACCATGAATCTTTAACATCCAATTCAAAGAACACAACCTTCAATCTTTGCACCTGTGAAATAGTCTTCAACATACAAAACAAAACTGTGGAGGAAGATAAATGTGAAATACATGAAACATGACATCCACACATCCATAAAACATAACATCCAAAATAGAGAATTGTACCATCAAAGAAACCAACACATATCCAAGGGCAAACCAGATGTCCAAAAGCTAACCAGATGTCCAAAAGCTATCTCTGTGCACTGTGATCAAAAACCATCTGTACAAATCAAACTATCTGTGCAAATCACCAAAATTATCTGTGCAAAAATCTGTCCATGAAACTGCAAGAATCTGTCTAAAACTGTCCAAAAACTGTGGCCAAAAGTCTCCCCCTTTTTGTCAGGGAAGTAAGAATCAAACATCAGGAGGTGGAGGCTGCTGTGACTGAAGTAGATGAACAAGATGATCAAGGGTCTGCTCCATGTGACCGAGACGACCATCAAAGGCATCAAACCGGGCATCGAGAAAATCCAGACGGCGGGTCACAGTCTCCGCGAACCGCTGAAACTCAATAGAAAAATCCGGAGGAGGAATAGGAGCCTCACCACCCTCACCATCACCAGCATCAGCAGCATCATATTCAGCCTCCTCGGCGAGACCAGCAGCACTCCCTGCAGATGGACCAACCCTAGATGACTCTCCCCTAATATGAGCCCGACTTTGAGAGACGGTTTTCTTGGTAAAAGGACGCGAAGGGAAAGCAAACGCATCATCATCTAAGACAGGGGTGCCAAGATCAGACAAAAGACGGTTTATCAAGCAACCATAAGGAAGACCGAGCTTTTTATGCCCAGAGACACCAATCATCTTTCGGATGATAAGAGACGCAAGGTCAATGGATCGATGTCGGGCAATGCAAGACAAATAAATCCTTGGTCTTGTTTGACCTCGGAGGAATGAGTAGTCACAAGAATGTTTGCGCAAACTATCAGATTAAGCAGTCGAAACTCGGGAAGGAGTTCAAACTGTTTAAGCAAATCGCCTTTAGGCCACGGGCGAGCAACGCCACACAACTCCCGGGCAACATCATCAAAATTGCAGGTAGGGCGGTCAGGAACGGGAAAAGGATAGTATTCGGGAAAGCCCTGCTCAATGTGAAGAAGGGAACGGATCAAGGCAGGGGTGACAGAAATGGATTTAGATCTTACCCAAGTGGTAAAAGCTGGCTCATAATCAACAATCCCCTCCATATTACAGTAAAACTCCCGAACCCAATCGAGGTTTTGACGCCCCGAGAATGACAAAACAAGATCACCCCCCAGAGGATCAAATAAAGGACGTATACGAAGGGACTCAAACGTATCGGCCTGGACATTACGCTCTAGATGAACTGTTCGGGACTCAAAAGATTTATGAAAAGCCTTGGATTGTTTAAGAGATTGAAACCGAACAGAGTTAAAGGTGGGTCGAGACACAGCAGCCTTACGGCGCTTAGGAGCAGAGGTAGAAGTAGACATGACTGAGGGAGACAGTATAACAACCACAATCCCAAAACAAACCCAAAAACCAAAGAAATTAATTAAAAAAAAACACAAAACATTAGTACCACAGGGTTATATATCAAGATGAAGCAGAATAACAGAGTAGAGAATGCAAAATAAGGAAGCATAACATACCCAAATATGGCAACATGGAGCATAGCATATCCATAACAGAATGTAAGCCTCACAATCAGTTCTAAGCTAAAACCCCCAAATTCAATGCATACAACATGAAGACATGAAACAGGGCAAACATAAAATGAATGACTTTCTTAAGAGCAAACGCAGAACCAGGTCAGAACAGGGCAAGTATGAGCATTACAAAGAAACAACAGACTCAAACATACAAACCCTAAGACGAATGATTCACACATACATGAAAACCAAGTAGAAAATCATGAGATCAGAGAGAGTCCCAAAAATCAAACACAAACAGCCAAAACACCGACACCCATAAGCCGAAATTAAGGGAAAGAACGAAAATAAAAGAGGTGAACACTTACCCAAAAGCAAATCGGCAAGAAGGATGAGCAATCAAACCAAAACCGACCACAATCCCAAGCCACACGAAGAACCCTAGAGAAAGAGAATGAAAAGAGGGAAAAAAATGGACCTGAAGAGTCGAGCGAGGGAACTTATATGAAATGTCTCCGCTCGAGCGTAAATAGGACCGCTCGAGCGTAGATCGAAGCAAACTGACTCCCGCTCGAGCGCGAAGAAGACCGCGCGAGCACTAAAAACCATCCCTCAGAACTATCAAACTGCTGCAAGAGAGAAAACTACGCTCGAGCGTAGAATAGACCGCTCGAGCGGAAAAACATTTTTTTTTTTTTTTTTATAAATAAAAACATCTAGGAAGTCCTGTAACAAGTAAGATGATCAGTTGACATACTATTCCACAAGGGCAAGAATATCCACCAATTCGGAGTCCTGAAAATTTGAGAAAATAGATGAAATACAAACTCAGGAAGAAAACAAATATTATTAAATCAAAGCCACAAACATCATGAGAATGCATAACTCAAAAACACACATGAGAGCTCATATAAGTGATGTGTGTGTGTGCAAGCCTTGAGAGTCACATAGCTAGAGTTAATCCTCGTAGTGATCGGATGGCTGGACCTCCAACAAGAGTAACTGACCATTACAAAGAAAAGTCAAACCACTGGGAATCACGGGGTATTTGTTGAGTAAATGTGGAAGCTCCCCCTCAGACAATGATCCCTTTTTTTTTTTTTTTTTTTTTTTTTTTTTTAAACTTTTCTTTCTTGTGGGCACTCACTGGTGGCATACACGCTCAAGAGTATGGATTCCAAACCAGAGAAGAATAAAATCAAAATGATGGCCTGGTTGGTGCCTCTGAGGTAGCCTTTTCCTAATGCCCTAGAATCATGTACTGAGGGAGAAACCATGGAAGTGAAATACGATGGTAGATGGTTAAGAGACTTAACATCACCCATGATATACCAGTATAGGTCAATTCCTCTGAAAGAGTACAAGAAACACTGTCAGTGGTCCATAGAGAACTTTGATCACTTGTGCGGAAACCCCTGCAACAGTTTATCTCACGGATGTGTACAGAATGAGATCATGAAGTAAATGAGTATGGGCATTCAGAATGAGTTATGAACAAAGATAAAACAAATCTTGTATGCAACATGAGCAGTGTTCATATAAAATTTGATGTAAAGATATCAGAACTCAATCATAGATTATCCCATCCAAGAACAGTATGCCAACCACTCACACTCACCTCACAGGAAACAACCTAGTTACTGAGACATTACTCCCAAGGTCATCCTAAGATACTCAAATCGAAGAAGATCAAGGGGTTTTGTAAAAATATCAGCTTTTTGATGCTCAGTAGAAACATGTTCCAAAACAACAAGGCCTTCATCCACTAACTCTCGAATAAAATGATGACGGATGTCAATGTGTTTGGTGCGAGAGTGTTGGACAGGATTTTTTGAAATGTTTATGGCACTTGTGTTATCACAAAAAAGAGTGAGAGTGTTCTGTTCTATTCCATAATCATGAAGCATTTGCTTCATCCACAACATTTGAGCACAACAACTCCCTGCAGCAATGTATTCAGCCTCAGCAGTAGACAGAGAGATAGCATTTTGCTTTTTACTATGCCAAGAAACCAGATTATTCCCAAGGTAAAAACACCCCCCGGATGTACTTTTCCTATCATCAGCACACCCTGCCCAGTCGGCATCAGAAAAACCAGTAATTTCAGCTGTAGTATCAGTGGAAAACCAAACCCCAAACCCCAAGGTCCCATTAACATACTTGATGATGCGTTTTACTGCAAGAAGGTGAGACTCTTTAGGACTGGCTTGGTAACGGGCACAGACACCAACACTGAAGGAAATATCAGGACGACTGGCTGTGAGATATAAAAGACTCCCTATCATACTCCTATAAAGGGTAGGATCAACATCAATACCAGAGGAATCTTTGGAAAGGTGAAGAGTGGTGCTCATGGGAGTGTGTGCATGTTTGGCAGACTCAAGACCGAACTTTGACACAAGATTTTTAGCATACTTAGATTGAGAAACAAATATACCCGAAGGAGACTGTTTAATTTGGAGACCCAAAAAGTAAGACAACTCTCCCATCATGCTCATCTCAAACTCATGTGTCATGCAATCCGAAAAATATTTCACAAGATGATCAGCAGTGGAACCAAACACAATATCATCAACATATATCTGAGCAACAAGAATATGAGACTTAGTATGTTTAACAAACAATGTCTTATCCACACTACCCCTTTGAAAATCATTATCAAGAAGAAAGGTAGTAAGCCTATCATACCAAGCCCGAGGAGCTTGTTTCAACCCATACAAAGCCTTATCTAACTTGTAGACATGATTAGGACATTTAGGGTCCTCAAACCCTTTTGGTTGCTCAACATATGCCTCTTCTTTCAAGTACCCATTCAGAAAAGCACTTTTCACATCCATTTGAAACAATTTAAAGCCAAGAAAACATGCAACACCAAGTAATATGCGAACGGATTCGAGACGTGCAACTGGGGCAAACGTCTCATCATAGTCAATACCCTCTACTTGTGTGTAGCCTTGAGCAACCAACCTAGCTTTATTTCTCACAACAGTACCATTCTCATCAGATTTATTTTTAAAGATCCACTTGGTACCTATCACATTCATGTCTCTAGGTCTGGGAACAAGAGTCCAAACTTTGTTACGTTCAAATTGACCTAATTCTTCATGCATAGCATTAACCCAACTATCATCTAGCAAGGCCTCTTTAACATTCTTAGGTTCAATCAAAGAAACATAACACATATGTGATACCTCATCCCGAATCTGTCTTCGGGTTTTCATTCGATCTGAAACACTCCCAATTACCTGTTGAACGGGATGATTCAGTTTCACCCTTGCTGATGGTTTAAGTTCAGGACTTTGGGTGACTGGAGGAACAGGAGTGCTGTTCTTTTGAGCACTCTTTGGACTTGAACTTACCTGTGAGGATGGTGCTGTAACAATTTCTTGTGATTGAGCCGCAGCATCTCCTTGATTTTGTGGTTCAGTATCCAAGATTGGAAGCTCACCATTGTCATCCTCATTTGTTGCTGAAGTAGGTGAACCTGTGTCATCTATAACCACATTGATAGATTCCATTAATGATGAAGTTCGCAGGTTATAGACTCGAAAAGCCCTACTGTTGGTTGAATACCCTAGAAAAATACCTTCATCACTTCGGGAGTCAAATTTGCCCAAGGGCTCTCTATCTTTGAAGATGTAACACTTACTCCCAAAAGTTTTGAAGTATTTTACGTTAGGTTTCATACCCTTCCACAATTCATAAGGAGTTTGTAAAGTGCCGGGCCTTAAATACACACGATTTATGACATAAACAGCAGTATTTAAGGCTTCGGCCCAAAACTTTGGAGGAAGACTCTTACTAAGGAGCATGACCCTAGCCATTTCTTGAACAACTCTGTTCTTCCTCTCAACCACTCCATTTTGTTGTGGAGTAATAGGTGCAGAAAACTCATGCTTAATTTCATGCATATCACAAAAATCCGAAAACGAACTATTTTCAAATTCACGACCATGATCAGTTCGGATTCTTATGATACGCCCAATGGGAACACCTTGTTCATTTTGGATTTTAAGGACTAAAGCCTGGAAAGCATCAAACGTATCAGATTTTTCCCTTAAAAAATTTACCCAAGAGAAACGAGTAAAATCATCAACAGTTAAAAAAATGTATCTTTTACCTCCAATGCTTTCAGTGCGAGTAGGACCCATTAAATCCATGTGAACTAATTCAAGAGGACGTTTCGTTGTAAAGCTGTTCACCTTTTTGTGCGGAGCACGGGTTTGCTTGCTAAGCTGACATGGTCCACACACATGGCTCAAATTCTTACCCAGTTTAGGTACTCCTCTCACAAGTTCTTTGTTGGCTATCTTAGTTAGGTCTTTGAAATTCATGTGACCTAATCTTTGATGCCACAGATCAATGTTACTTATGATGGCAGAATGACAAGTGAGATCATTAGTAGTAAGAATCCCATAGCAGTTATCAGATGTGCGAACCCCATGTAAAACAGTATTTCCTTTTTTATCCAAAATTTCACATTTATCTTTTGAAAACAATACTTCATGATGGGAATCACACATTTGACTAATGCTCAAAAGATTAGCTTTAAGACCATCAACAAGTAAGGCATTATCTAGCTTGGGAAGACCAGCAACACTTATAGAGCCCTTACCAATGACTCTAGAAGTGCCGCCATCTCCAAAAGTAACAATTCCTCCTTCATATTTTTCAAGGGAGGTGAAGTAGGATTTGTTACCGGACATATGACGAGAGCACCCACTATCAAGATACCACATGTGTGAGTCACGTGCTTTTAGAGCAGTGTGAGCAACAAAACAAGTCAAATCATCTTTTCTAACCCAAATCTTTTTAGTCTTGGTGTTCCGCTTAGACATGTGAGGTTGTCTCCTAACCCAAAAAGTGTTAGAATTTCTACCCTTTTGAGACACCTTACCAAACAATTCAAAACAGTAAGGACGAATGTGGCCATACCTACCACAGTGATGACAAATAAAAACAGGTTTTACCTCTTTTTTGTTGATCTTACCAGCTTTTGCTTGATGAAGAGAAGGATCAACCTGGTCAATCTTCAATTTGCCCTTTGCTTGAGTCTTCAAGTTATGTGAAGTAGAGGCCTATTCCTTGTGAGCTGTCGTACCATAGCCTAGCCCTCTTTTGTCAGAACCCATTTGTTGAGACCCAAGTATGTCTTCTAGAGATCTGGAACCTTTGTTCCACATGGCAATTGTTGCTCTAGCAATACGGAGTTCTTCATCTTTCTGTCTGACTTTCTCTTCCAATGCAGTTTGTGACAACTCAAGACTTTCAAGCTTTTCTTCATATGTGGAATACACCCTCAGAAGTTCATTCCTTTCAGTTTCACAGGACAGAAGTTTTCCACATAAGTCTTGCCTGTCACTTGAGATCTTGATGACATTCTGCTTTGCTGCCAAGAGTTCTCCTTTGAGCCGGACATTCTCACTCTCGCATGTTTTGAGCTTGAGAGAGAGTTTGTCGTTGGTTTTAGACAAATTCAGATATTCCTCGTACAGCTTCTCGTAAGCTTGTTGTAGTTCTTCACCATTGATCTCATCAATGTCTTCAGATAGTTCATCATCCTCTCTTTGCTCCTCATTCTTCTTAACCTCATCCAATCTGGCAACCAAGGCAGACAAGTCGTTGGATGGAGGTGGAGGTGAATCTCTTCTTTCATGGAATTGACTCAGAATTTCCCATGCATCTTTAGCCTTTGTGCAGTGAACGACCCGTTGCTGTTCTTCATTAGAAATTGCTCCACGAATAATGATTAGGGCTCTCTGATTGCCCGGATTATCTGCACTTTCTGTATCTTCTTCAATGGTTTGCCAACCTTTTGGTTCAAAGGCTCTCAGAAAAGCCCTCATTCTGATTTTCCAATACAGGTAGTTGGTCCCATCAAAGGTGGGAGCATGATGCAAGTTCTGACCACGGGCTGATCCCGAAGGCTTTGGAAGAGGTTGAGAAACTGTGGCCCAAAATGCCATGAAAGCACTATCCCCATCTTCACCAGATTCAGGTTCTTCGGGTTCTTGCTCCGACCCGCTTTCATCATCCCAAGTTACGGTGTAGACTTTCTTCTGATTCTTTTTCGTAGGGCATTCAAGGGATATGTGGCCAAACCCTTGACATTCAAAGCACTTGACCCCTGGCCCCCTAACAACCTTCTTTTCAGTTGTTTGAGCTAATTTTGGTGGAAAAGTTTTGGGTTTGTCATTACTCTTCTCTTTTAAAATAGGGGCTCTGAAATTAGGCTTCTTTTTTTAAAATTTTTTAAACTGTTTTGTAAGCATAGCCGTCATCTCAGACTCTAAATCAAATTCAGTCTCCGGAGGTTTTGCAATCTCATGAGTACTAGTGAAAGCCATACTTTTTTTTTGCTTTTTCTTAGAAATTTGGTGTGCTTCATAAGTCTGCAAATTTCCAACCAATTGATCGAGCTTGAGGGTATCAACATTCTGAGCCTCCTCAATAGCTGTCACCTTTGATTGGAACCTCTCGGGAAGGGACCTCAAAATTTTTCCCACAACTTTAGCTTCCGGGATTTTTTCACCGAGAGTGAAACAGGAATTCACGATATCACTGAGTTTTGCATAGAAATCATCAAACGTCTCATCATCGCGCATAAAAAGGGTTTCGAAAGCAGATGTGAGACGTTGAAGTTTTGACCTTTTGACAGAGGTAGTTCCTTCGTGAATTGTTTCAAGAATATCCCACGCCTCTTTTGCTATTTCACACGTGCAAATTCGACGGAATTCTTCAGGTGTGACAGAGCAGAAGAGGGAGTTGAGAGCCTTGCTGTTCCAACTCGAGTTCTGGTAATCAGTTGTGTCCCATTTATCTAGAGGTTTAGGAATATCAATGCCATCTATAGTGACAGTAGGTTCACTCCACCCAAAGACAACGCAGTGCCAAACTTTCTCATCGATGGATTTTAAAAATGCTCTCATGCGAGCTTTCCAATAAGAATAGTTTGTACCGTCTAGTAAAGGGGGTCTATGAGTCGAGTTACCTTCACGAATAGAATCCATAAAACTAGTCACACAAAATCACACTCCTATAGTTTTGAAAAAACAAAGAGTGACCTGCTCTGATACCAATTGAAAATCCTATGTGATTCGTGATTAGATAAGGATTAAAATATTCCAAAGCCAAAAATTCCAAAAAACACTCAACCTAAAATCATCAAGCACTTACGAGTGTGATTTTAGTTTGTTTGTTTTTTAGGAATAAATAATAAATCAACACAATCGATTTTTTACGTGGAAAAAACCACAATTGAAGAACCTTCAATTGTAATAAAAAACCACGGGCGAACCGCCACTAATCAATTCACTATAGAAGGACTACAAGGTTACAAAGAAATCATACAAATTACCCAAACCAGTCAATTTGTCTCTGAATCTTCTGTAACTCTTTCACCACGCCTTCGCCACGGAACTGATTCTGAAGTTGGTTCCACACCTCAACTTCACTTGTCGAATTAACGACTACGTAAAGAACAAACACCTTTTGAAACTTTACGTAATGATCTTCGGATTCCACCGAAGAGAACACTCTTGAATATTAAGTAACAACCTCTTTGATGTATGAATTTTAACTCATGAGTTTTAGAACTCTCTCAAGAACATCAAAGAAAACTTATCAAACTTTCAGAAGAACACTTCAAACAAAACTCTAGAATTCTTGAATCTGATCTAGAAAAAGTTAGATTGGTTTTAGAAGAAAACCATCTACTTATAGAAAACCAAAAGAGTCCCAAATCTGAAGGATAACAAACTCTTGATGCCAATAGGTTTCTGAAATCGGGTTCTGAAATCGCGACCTCCGCTCGAGCGCTCCACTCTCCGCTCGAGCGGAATGAACAAAAACCTGTGTGTAATTAAACTGATGGACGCTCGAGCGCTGCATCTTCCGCTCGAGCGTAAAATTACATCCTTCAGTACTTCTGCAGCCCCGTCTAGATACTGAGTGCCTCCAATCTCCGCTCGAGCGCACATGGCCCCGCTCGAGCGGGCAGTACAAAAAAACAAAAATTTCATTTTGATCATGCACAAAGTTTTGTCACCGGATTTGACAATAAAGGGACCTAACAGACTCGAACCGCCACCCTCTTGCACCATAAACCTTATGCACCACACTATTCCCTACTACGCCTCTATAGCACCACATGATTGTATATGTGTCATATATTATTTATATAGTACATACATCCATATTAATATAAAAGTATATGTATAAACATAATTATTTTATTACATAATTTATGTAAAATAAACTATTTAGTAGCAAAATAAAAATAAAAAATTAACTTTTAGCGACCAAAATAATTTTAGTCGCTAAAAATGACCACTTTTGGCAACTGAACTTATTTTTTTGTCGCCAATTGTAGACTTTTGGCTACAAAAATTTTTCTAGTCACCAAAAGCTTTCCTTTTGGCTACTAAAAATTTTTTTAGTCAGTAAAACTCATATAATCAGTGATCAAACTTATTTTTAGTCGCCAATTGTAGACTTTTGGCCACTAAATTGTTTTAGTCGGCAAAAAGCTTTACTTTGGGCTACTAAAAATTTTCTAGTCACTAAAACCCATATAATCAGTGACCAAACTTATTTTTAGTCGCCAATTGTAGACTTTTGGCTACTAAATTTTTTTAGTCACCAAAAAGCTTTACTCTGGGCTACTAAAAACTTTTTAGTCACTAAAACCCATATAATCAGCGACCAAACTTATTTTTAGTCACGAATTGCAGACTTTTGGCTACTAAAATTGTTTAGTCGCCAAAAAGCTTTACTTTTGGCAACTAATGCTGTTTTGGTTGCCGAAAGCTATACTTTCAGCGACCAAATTTTTTTTAGTCGAGAAATTTGGTCGCCGAGTGTGCTTTTTCTTGTAATGACCCCTATTAACCAGGTAATTTGATTTCTCTTTCTCTCAATTTCTCTCTATCTTTATTTGGCTCTCATTTCCCAGATTTCTAAAGCCTAGCTATGTGTTCGAGCCATAACCACATAATCACTGTATCGCTGGAAGTGGCCACCACTGTTCAATCAACACGACCATTTTGCTAATGCTAACCCCTGTGTTACCCAGCATCGGGTAATTTGATTTCTCTTTCTGTCCCTTTCTCTCTATCTCTATTTGTTTTTGGCTCTCCTTACCTAGATTTCTAAAGCCTAGCTATGTGTTCCAACCACAACCACATCATCGTTGTACCGCTGGAAGTGGCCACCACTGTTCAATCAACACGACCATTTCGTTACCGCTAACCCTTGTGTTACCCAGCACCATGTAATTTGATTTCTCTTTCTCTTCCTTTCTCTCTATCTCTATTTGTTTTTGGCTCTCCTTTCCCAGATTTCTAAAGCCTAGCTATGTTCACATTTTCTGCAATAGCTATACATTTTCTGGAGAGAGAAAGAAAATAAAAAAAGAAGAGCAATGATTTTGTTTTGGATTCTCAAAAATGTTTTATAAATCTCTACAAGTTTTGTTTTATAAATATGAGTGAGTTGTGTTTTATTATTATCAATGTCCTCCATCCTTGCTAGTGTCCATAAATCTATTAAGAGTTCCTAATCGGAACCGAATTCTGTTAGGCCTTGTTTGATTAATGGGGTTAATAGTAAAATGATTAATAATTCTATGAATTAATGTAAAATTAGTTATGAAATGAAATTAGTGAGGTAACCATTTATTATGTATTCATTTTATTTTATTTTTCTTTCATATTTGAAATTATGATCCCTAGCCCCTCTCAATGTTAAAAATTCATTGATTTCGTAGAATTGAATATCCGTTGTACATGTAATTTGATTAATAAAATTTACAATCAAACATAAGATTGTGAGTCCATGAATTAAGAATTTCAATCATATGCTATAATTCTACTAATCAAACACGCTCTTATAGTTTCAAGGGAGATGAGGGTTGTCAAGGAGGAAGAGAGAGGGGGTCACCAATGAAGAAAAGGATTTGCAGTAGGAGATGGGAACTGGGGGAGGCGACTGAAGGAGGAGCTACCAAAGGAAGGTTTTTGGAGTGGGGGTCCAAAGGCTAGATTTAGAATAATGGTGGCTGCTCGTTAGTCAACTTCCAATCTTTTCTGTATAAAAAGATGACTGAAAAAAGCCAAATTGTATATTATTTTTTGGTCCTTGATTTCCTGTTGACAATAATAATAATAACAATAATACAGTAATAATTTTAATTCTACATTAAACATCATTACTAAAAGGATATAGATGAAATATCATTTTGCCCCTTAAACTTTTTCGCATTTTTTAATTTAACTCGTGGATTTCGATTAATAACAATTTTACACTCAAACTTTCAAAATTTTGATAAATTTGGCCCTTATCGTCACATTCTATCTACAATTGGACAGAATGTGCTGACATAGCATCGAAGTTCATTTGAAATTTCATTTTACCCCTCAAACTATACCTTAAAAATCAATTTGCTCCCCAAATTAATTTAAAATCAGTTTGCCTTCCAAACTATACTTTAAAAATCATTTCTCCCCCCCCCCCCAACATCAGCACATTCCGTCCAATTATTGATAAAATGTGACAGCAGGAGTCAAATTGATCAAAATTTTAAAAGTTTAAGTGTGAAATTAATATTAATTGAAGTTTAAGAGTCAAATTAAAAAATACGTGAAAGTTTAGAGGGCAAAATGATATTTTCAGATACAACACAAACCTTACGGCAAAACATTGAAGTCAATGTTTCAAAAAGAGAGCAGAGAGAAGTTTGATTGATTAATACCGTTTCATCCAGAGAGCACTTTGTCTTTCTCATATATGAAAACTCATCTTTAAACATCACCAGAGATCTGAATCCAGTGTAACTATCACATTCTTTGATATGTATATATATGTCCATCTGAAACTGGTGAAGGCAATTTTGAGCATTTAATTTCGCAAAAATTCATACTTTGTTGTTTTGATTGATCGAAAAATCATTTTATTCATTTTTTTAAATTTTATATTTAATATTAATCTTATTTGAAAAATATCAAAAGAAATGAATATACATATATAAATTTTATTAAAAAAGAATCTACAAAACTCAAATTATGAGATTTAAATTTTTTTTTAATACAAAATAAATTTGTTTCACAAAAAATATGTCGTAATAGCCTTAAAAATTGGGAGAATTACATCCCAATCGCACAAAGGTTTTTTCTTTTTCTTTTTTTTTGTTTTAACACAAATTTGACTTGCACCCACAACATTTCACTTCCATCCCATCACAGAATAACTTACACTCTACATGTTTTTGTAATTTTTTTTTCCTACTATAATTCTCCCTTAAAAATTTAGCACATGAAAGTATTTCAAGATAAAATTAAAAATTAAATTTATAACTTGAGCCCTCATAACAAAATAGTACGAATTAAAATTAAAAAAATTCTAAACTAAACAAACTGCCACTCGTAAAAGTCATGCCAGTGCCCAATTGTGAAGGTTAACACGGCTTCACAAGACCCCATAATCACGCTGTAAGGTTGTTGATGGGGTCCACACTGAAATCACACCACACCGAGTGCTGAACTCTATTGCCTAAGTCAACTCGAGGGTGTGCTACAGTAACTCCTGTTTCAATCAGAGACCACTCTTTGTTTCTTCCTCATCTCTCAAAAACTCATCTTTTTTTTTTTTTTATCATCTTCTAGTGTTACTGGTATATTCTTTCATATATTTAGGCTCCCAAATATCAAAGATATGTCTGGTTTAAGTGCTGATGATGTAATTTCAAGCGTTGTGATTGAATCTGAGTACTCATTCCGTTGCTTTTCACTAGTTGAGATACAATCAATGACCAACAATTTTAATGAAGAATTAGTTATTGGAATTGGCGGATTTGGTAAGGTATATAAGGGGTTCATCGACAACAGTGCTACAGCTGTTGCCATAAAGCAGTTGAAAGCAGAGTCCAATCAAGGAGCAGAGGAGTTCTGGAATGAGGTCAAGATGTTGTCTAAGCTCCGACACACTCATCTTGTTGCTCTGATCGGCCAATGCAACGACTGCCAAGAAATGATCCTTGTTTACGAATATATGGCTCGTGGGACCCTAGCCGATCATCTCTCTAATAGAAGTAGAAACCAAACTGAAATTAGTACTTTTCATCTCACATGGGAGCGAAGGCTCAACATTTGCATCGGTGCAGCAAGAGGGTTAGACTACCTTCATACTGGTACCGATCAAAGTTTCATACACCGAGATGTGAAGACGACAAACATTCTGTTAGATGAAAATTGGGTAGCAAAGATTGCAGATTTTGGACTGTCCAAAGGCACTACAAGCAATTCAGCAACCCATGTTAGCACAAAAGTCAAAGGTACATTTGGGTATTTAGATCCAGATTATTTTTATACCCACAGACTAACCAAGAAATCTGATGTGTATGCTTTTGGTGTGGTGTTGTTGGAAGTGCTCTGTGGGAGGTCACCGGTGGATACAAGCCTCGAGGAAGAGGAAATTAGTTTAATCCTTTGGGCTCAACAACACATTAAAAAAGGAAAGGTTGATCGAATCATTGATCCCTCATTGAGTGGACAAATAACACCACAGTGTTTAAAGTACTTTGTAGAAGTTGCCTACAATTGTTTACATACTAGTCCAAAGAAAAGGCCTACAATGGGTGAAGTGGTGGGGACTCTTGATCTTGCATTGGTGTCACAACGTAAAGGAAGGTCGGAAGGAATAATTGGAAAGATGTTTAAGGGTATTGCAATTGTGCCAAAAGGTATGAATCAGTGGTGGGGGGAGAGAAAGGACAACTGTTCAAAGAGTGGACCGTCAAAGGATTTGTTTTGGGAACCACTTTCGAATGGTGTTACCCGACCACTCCGTCATTTTTCACTTGCCCAGATTCGAGCGGCTACAAATGATTTCAAACAACGACTCACTTCTGTGGAAGGAACGACTCGAGATTTGCCTTGGTGCAGCACGATGACTACAACATCTCCATGAGAGTGCGAAGCAAAGAGTCATCCACCATGACATAAATCCAGCTAATATTCTGTTGGACAAGAATTGGGTTGCAAAACTTTTTCATTGCGTGTATTCCAAATCAATGTACGATAAAACATTAGATTATCAGTATTATAAATCATAAAGAACTCCCTCTCTAAAACTCTCTCTCTCTCTAAAAACCTCCGCCCCAGGCCTCTTTTGGGGCCGGCCGGCCACCGCCTTTGGCTATGGTGGTCGGCTGGCCTAGCTCTTTCCGGTGTTTGTTTGTTAGTTATTTCCTTCAATAAACTTGATTCCCCCATTTTCGCCCCCTAGGTGTGTTTGCGTTGCTGCGGTAGTAGTTTCTTTCTTGGTGATTCGGGGCCCAGTTTAGCCGCTTTATCAGGGGACGGCCAGGATCTTCATTCGAGCACTCTTCTGCGAGTAGGAGCTTGAGGGATGAACTCTGGTTCAGATTTGGTGGAGAAGTATCGATACTTTGGTTGGTTGGAAACATGGGTGTCGTAGGCGTTTTCAGATCTGTCTGGTTTTCATTCGTGCACTCCTCTCCGAGTGAGAGTTTGAGGGGTGAAGAAGAGCTGCAGTGGGTAATAATTTTGGGAGAGGATATGAGAGTAAGATAGTGGTGGCAATGAGTAAGAAGAACTGTTGGGAGATGATATAGGGGTGATTTAGCGGTGGTAGTGGGTGATGATCTGTAGTGGGTGGAAATGCAGGGGAGTTGGAGCTGCAGTGGGTGTCTTCGGCAGAGGTGTGGAGTGGGCAGCAGCATAGGCGTGATGATTTGCAGTGGGTGGAAATGCAGGGGATTTGGAGCTGCAGTGGGTGTCTTCAGCAGGGGAGTTTTCCGGTGTTGGCCGTGGAGTCTTCTTCAAGGGAGTTTTCCGGTGTTGGCTGTGGAGTCTCCTCGGCCGGATTAGCAGCATAGGTCTGGAGTGGTTGGTGTGGGCAGCAGCTCTGGCGTGGTTGGTGTATTGCAGAAGCTTAGGGGAGGCGTGGGCAGCAAACTAGGCGTAGGTGGTGAGGGCTTTGGGAGTTGTAGCAGCAAAGGCGTGGTCTTGGCCACGTGGGTTGATTGAATAGATTTTAGTTTGGGTGGTATGGGCTGCTTGGGTGTTGGAAAAATTGTGATTTGGTGGGTTGATTTTGTAGGGTGTCATGTATTTTATTTTTAGTTAAATCCTTAACTTTCTTTTTTTAAAAAAAAAAACGAGAGGCCAAAGGGTTGGTTGTATGGATGCGAATAGCAGTAGTAGAGGTATTTTAATACTTTTCGAATCTCTCTTGATGCTTGTCATCTTCCTATACCTTTAATTTCATGCTGTTAAATGAAATTTTTCTTTGTTGATAAAAAAAAAAGAAGATTATCAGTATAGTATTGGATATATGGCACCAGTGTACTCCATGGATGGAAAATTGACAGCAAAATCTGATGTATATTCATTTGGTATGGTATTGCTGTCAGTATTATGTGCTAAGGAGTCATATGATAATGTGGAAGGCTGGGGTATGTCATTAGTACGTCGGTTCATGAATGGTATCAAAACCATTGATCAAGTCATCGATCCAAATCTGATAGGGAAAATAGCACCAAAATGCTTGAAGGAATTTGTTTATATTGCATTAAGTTGTCTACTTGATCAGGCCAACCGGCGACCCTCAATAGACATTGAGGTAAGGAACCTTCAATCTGCATTACTACGACAGGAGGCTTGGGAGAATCATTGTGAGATTGGTGCCGAGTTACCTGTGATTGACCTTTCTTGTTGTAGCGTTTTCTCTATTGATGGTTACATGACAATTGGTGGGGTGAGCCTTTTTCCATCAAATATTGATGATGATCTTGCTTCAAATCTTGACGGAGGATCGAATGGGTACCTGTCAGATCCAGATTTTGATAAATTAATTCGTTAATTAAGAAGCTTTTGGATTTGACTGTTTTATACTACATGTACGTCTTTCCATTTTGTTCGTTTGGTGTCTTTTATTTATTTATTTATTTTTATAGTTATTTTTGTCATATGTTGGTGTATGAGAAAAGTTAGGGATCATGAAATTCTTTTCATGAAAATGATCATGAAATATTTATGATCATTGGATTACCTTGATTAGTGTGTGGTGCTTTATTCTAAGTGTAATCCAAGGGTCACAAAACTTTCATGATTATTTTCATGAAGGATTTTTCATGATACCTAGCATTGCTGTTGGTGTATATATGTTAGACAATTTTTCATAGTTGGATGTTCGGATTGATGAAATTTTCTCTTGTCGTCGTTGAATTTTTATATTCTCGTGAATGTGTTGGGATTTTCTTCATGGTTAATTGTCTAATGTGGTAGGGTGATAATCAGTATATTGACCAATTCACAAGGGGATAAAATATAATTTTTCCTATTTGTAATCAGCAATGTTAGGTATAATGAAATTTTTTTCATGAAAATGGTTATGAAAGATTTATGACCTTTGGATTACACTTGCAATAAAACACCACACACTACTCAAGGTAACCTAAATGTCACAAATTTTTCATGATCATTTTCATGACAAAATTTTCATGATCTCTAATATTTCCCATTCGTAATATATCTTCTACAAGTGGAAGAAAAAAAACAAAAAAACAAAACAATCACATAAATATCTATTTGGGTTAGCTTCTTTTTCTTTTTTTCTTTTTTTTTTTCTTTTTTGTTTTTTGGAACTATGCTTGGTTTAGCTTGGTGCATCCATTATTACTTGCACTATGCAAACACCCAGACCAAGGCCAACCCTGAGGTATGGCCAGAAAGGCATTAGCCTTTGAATTCTGTCTAAAAAATAGTGCTCCCAAATGATATAGTTCTCATATTAGGTACAATAAATTGAAATGAACTGAAATGAAATAATCATTTTATTATAATGTTTATTTTCACGTTCAGTTCACTAAAAAAAATGATCAAAAAATATATTATAAATAAAATATTTTTCACCATTGTGAGAGGCTAAGTAACAACAATTCTATTTGGTATCAAAAAATATATTATAAACAAAATTATTGTTCACCATTGTGAGAGGCTAAGGAATAACAATTCTATTTGGTTCAATTTCATTTCAGTGAACCAAATATTACTTTATTGTATTAGTAATTTGAACATGAAATTTCATTATTTTTTTTTAATAATTGAAGTGGTGAATTATTTAATAATAATGGATGTTATTTGCTAAATGTGTAGATTATTTATAAAAGATTGTTGACTATATTAGTTAGAATTGCCTCTTGATAAATAATTTCTTTAAAGTTGAAGCTGATCAAATTTTACATTCAATCAATTACGTCGTAAAATAAGTATGAATAAATTAAGGAGAATTTGTCAAAAGTCTCATTCCAAAAGAGAATGAAGAAAGTTCCTTCAATTTTCTTATAGGCTATTAAGTCCTATTGAATTTGAAAGGTATACTGTGAGGTCTTTTCACTATATTTCATGGAAACAATAAATGTGGGAGTGGTTTATTTGTGAACTATTGTCTTATTAAATTTTTATCAAATGTATCATTTTTTTTAAAACATAAAAAACAATTATATTAAAAAAATAAACAACATGCAGATCAAAAAATGTTACGCCCCGAAATAATTAACATAAAACCCCAACTCATAACAGTAAGTCAATTGATCAATAATCTGATATCTTCCATTCATTTTATCTTTGATCATTACAAAAGATGACATATGCAATATATATTCATAAATCCTGAATTATGAATCTATAGCATATGACATCAATACAGGAGTAGAAAGGAAATTAAAATCACATATAGAAATGTCCTAATGGCTTACAACTTTCCAAGACGATACTTGGTTACAACAAAATGAGTCTAAACTCAATACAAATAAAGCCTGAGGCTTAAACAAATAATTACATCGAAACAAAACCAAAAAGAAGCCTTAAGCTGCAAGTCATCCCAAGCTATGTCCTTAGCGGAGTCATATCATCAGCACCTGAAAGTTGTTTTGCACATAGGGTGAGCCAAAGCCTAGTAGAGATACTCTAACGCAGTATATGAATCTTAGCAAAATCATAAGGTGAATGTACAATGCATGCCATTTTCCATCTCAAAACAATGCAACGCCAAATTATATACCAATTCATGAAAATAATCTTTTATGCAGAAAATTGGGTAGTGGATACAACACACTGGGAATCTCTAGATACGTTTTTGGAAGTAGGCTATACAAGCACTGCCAAAGCTATTTTATCGGTACTAACCAGAAGGATCGACACCTAATCGCGCATGTTTCTGGACTTTCACCATGGATACACATGCCAACATAATAAAACCACAACACCTAACCAGATTCACCACATAATTCATCCATTTTTTTTTTCTCAAAACCCAATACATTTACAATGCTCAATGTAAAATGATGCACAATGCACAATGGATGAGAAATTAGTTTTAATTCAACACAATCCTCATGCTATGTCAACAACAATCAAGACTATCCTCCACCGATAGCCCAAAATAGATATTTCTATACAATAGATAATTTCCAATTACAAGATACATTTTCATCAATTACAATGTGAGTGATATTACATATCCAACTCCCCCATCATCATCAATATAACTATTATTCCAATTTCACACCATGCAACATCATTTTCCAATTCTTTTTCACAATTTCAAATATCCAAAATTAGGAAAAAAAACCCTCTTTTCTTTACAAAATCAATTTTGAGAAAAAGCTTTCCACCATTTCAACACAACTTGTCCATAACCATATTCCTACAACCATTTTCAAGACTCAATTTGGAAAAACCCTGTTTCGATTTCAAACCAAACCTTAGGTTTTGCCAAAATTTTCCAAACACATAACCCTTTTAAAAAGACAAATAACTAAGTTAAAAATCATAAAAAGAGTCAAAGAAATCCCTATCTCAAAGTAGAAGACACGAAAATAAGATGGGTAGAATTTGGCGGTGTCAAAATTACTAGATGCTTCAATCAAAATGAAACCCTCGACATTCTCAATGTTTTTCTCCAAAGGACTAGGGTGAAGAAACTCACCGATTGAGAGTATTAGGTGCAAAAGCTCAAGAACTAGAGAGAGAGGGAGTACATCTAGGGTTTTGAAATGTTTAGAGAGAGAAAGAGATGAAAAAGTGATCAGACTGCTCGAGCAAAGGAATGGTCGCTTGAGCGACAAACATAATAAGTGACACTGCTCGAGCGACCAAAACCATCCCTTGAGCACACAGTGACACCCTCCAAGTAGTTCAGACCGGTAAAAGTTTGCTTGAGTGCAAGAAATGCCGCTCGAACATAGATATCCAAATCTTAGTAGTTTTATAGACTGTAAAAGACTGCTCGAATGTAGGATGGTTGCTCGAGTGAAAAAAACAACTCCAACCTATTTCAAGTACAACCAAGACTCCCAATAGCCAAGCCTAACCAACAACAAGGAGGAAAACAAGAAGATGATGGAAATAAGTTGAACCACAGTCAAATGGCTTACAACTTTCCAAGACAATGCTTGGCTACAACAAAATAAGTTTAAACTCAATACAAATAAAGCCTGAGGCTTAAACAAATAATTACATCAAAACAAAACAAAAAAGAAGCCTTAAGCTCCGAGTCTTCCCAAGCTATGTCCTTGGCAGAGGCATATTATCAGCACCTGAAAGTTGTTTTCCACATAAGGTGAGTCAAAGTCCAGTAGAGATACTCTAACGCGGTATATGAATTAGCAAAATCATAAGGTCAATGCACAATGCATGTCATTTTCTAAACATTTCTGGTTTTCCATCTCAAAACAATGCAATGCCAGATTATAAATCAATTCATGAAAATAATCTTTCTAGATAGAAAACAGGGCAGTGGATATAATACACTGGGAATCTCTAGGTACGTGTTTGCAAGTAGGCTATACAAGCACTACCAAAGCCATTTTACTAGTACTAACCGGAAGGATAGACACCTAACCATGTGGGTTTTTGGACTTTCACCAAGGACACACAGGCTAACATAATAAAACCCCAAGTACAACCCCTAACCAGATTCACCACGATATTCACCCATTTTTCTCAAAAAAAAAAAAAAAAAAAAAAAATCGATACATTTGCAATGTTCAATGTAAAATGATACACAATGCACACTGCACAATGAATGAGAAATTAGTTTCAATTCAACCTAATCCTCATGCAATGTCTACAACAATCAAGATTATCCTCCATCGATAACCCAAAACATATATTTCTAGATAATGATACATTCCAATCAAAAGTTAAAATTTTAGCAATTCCAATGGGAGTGATAATATATATCCTACTCTACCATCACAATCAACAAAATCATTATTCCAATTTCACGATATCCAATATCATTTTTCTTTTTTCCTTTCACAATTTCAAATATCCAATATTCGGGCAAAACCCATTGTGGGAGCCGAATAATCTTATATATAGGAAAGCCAAATGAATTTGAAGAAAATCAGGATATATACTATTCGGCTCCGTCTTGGGGGATCCTGAAGCCGAATAACTAAATTGGCCATAGAGTCAGCCGTACAAGAAGTCGAGTGCAAATAGGCACACGACAGAATGGCCGAGTGAGCAGTTATGCGCTGGATTAAAAGTGGGCCTGACCCTCGAGATCATGGACGAGTATAAATGAGAGGAGCATCAACCAAAGAGAGGTATGTGAGAACAGATAAAAGAAACTTAAGACACAAGCAAATGAGAGAATATATACTAACTTGTCCGTTAGAGTGCTAATTCCGACACCCCCGACCGGAGTGTTAATCCCTTTTTCAGTTGGTAATCAGATGATTAGGAACATCTTTCAAGATCCAAGAGTATTTCGAAACCACTTCTCCACAATTGGTGTCGTCTATGGGAATACTCAAGCACATCCATAGCGGGCGTAACAGAAGATCCTCCGATAGTCGCTGACGAAACTACGCCAAGAGACGACCTCACTCCAAGAAACATGCTTGGACCGGAGAATATCACCACACGACGGGCCTTGAACTTCGACTCAGTAGCTCAGACCTCACCCTCAACTTCAGTGCATGAGACAATGCAGACAATTATGAATCAAGCAAAGTAAAGTGAATAGTAGTTGGAGAACATGATGGCTGAGAATGAGCGCCTGCGCCAAGATTTGGCCTTGGAGGTGGCGTAATCCTAACAGGCCGCATGCCAAGACCGGGGTCGACCTTCGGGAAAGAAAGATGGTCGACGATGTCGACTTCGGAAATACGATAATGATAGTGATTCTGACTCACCATCCCCGGAACCCAGAAAGAAAGGACGAGTTGGCGTATCTAGCTCATCTGAAGGAAGTCTGTATATATGGCATAAAAGGGGGAGAAACGATGACTCAGATGAGGAAGATAAGCATGACCTTTTCATGCGATGAATTGCAAGGGTTGTGCTACCCAAAAAGTTCAAAGAACCATCATTCACCCTTTACGACAGAAAATCGGACCCCACTGATCACATTCGTTATTATAAGCAAGCAATGACGCTTCATGCTGACAATGAAGCCCTCATGTGTCGAATATTTCCAAACAGTCTGGGATCACTGGCCGTCAGGTGGTATTATAAACTTGATCTGGCATCGATTAAGAGCTTCCACCAACTCCAAAAGTCATTCAGGGCAAGATTCATCACTAATGAGATCCAGCCAAAGCAAGTCGATTCTCTCTGGGCCATGCAAATTAAACCAGAAGAAACCCTTCATGAATATTAGGCCCGCTATTGGGAATGCTTTAATCTGGTAAATGATCTTGCAATGACTCAATGGCCATCACCGCCTTTAAGATGGGATTGCATCCTGACAGTCCCCTCCACAGTTCATTGACTAGACAGCCCCCCAAATTAGGCTGGGCGTTAATGAAGAAAGTCGAAGAGTATTGCAAAGTGGAAGACGATGCCCTGTGGGTCAAAGTCGGACAGAACGCCGTTGAGATAGCTGCGTTGAGAATCGTTCAGTCGATTATTGTCGTGCCATCAAGAAGCTCCGAGCCACGGAATTAGACTAAACGAGACAAAAGGCGTGACTCGCGCCGATCAAATGATCAATGTTCACATCGAGCGAATGAACAATATCAAGTGGATAACAAGTGCACAAGGCACTCAAACAAGAAGTACACGGAGTTAACAAAGCCGATCAGTAAGATTTTGTCGAAAGTCTAACACCTTCCGTTCTTCAAGTGGCCGTCCAAGATGATGGGACCTCCTAATACGAGGAGACAGGATAAACGGTGTGAGTATCATAAAGACCATAGTCATGACACTGATAGTTTTTATGCACTGAAGGATCATCTAGAGGAGCTAGTGCAAGACGGCCGACTGGCGCAACACGTCCGGAAGAATAGTCCATCAAACACAGTAGCCTTACGGCCGGATTCGCCTCCACTTGGTGTAATTCATATGATATACAGCTTGCCGACATCATCCGAGGTGCATACGATTTAGGTGCAATCTAGGCCGATCACACTAACGAAATGACCCCATGAAACTGGAAGGATTAGTTTCAATGACACTGACTTAGTTGGAGTAACTCTCCTCCACACTGATCCACTCATAGTCGAGCTGCGCATGAACAGATTCACCATTGAACGTGCTCTCATCGATCAAGGAAGTACTTCAGAAATAATGTATTACAAAACATTTGTCAAGCTCGGCTTCACTAACTCAGATCTATCGCCGACTGATTATTCATTATTCGGCTTCAATGCTAACCCAGAGTATCCTTTGGGCAAAATCATGCTACCAGTTCGGGCGGGTACCAAATCAGTAGATGTAGAATTCTTGGTTGTTAAACTTCCTTCCCCATACAATGTCATCATGGAAAGAACTTTGGTTGCATACCATGCAAGCTGTGCCGAGCACCTATCGCCAATTACTTTGCTTCCCAACTGAGTATGGCATTGAATAGATTCGGGGTTCTTGGAAATTGGCACGGGCTTGCTATCTAGTGGCCGAAAAAGACCAAAAGAGCTGGAAGTGAACTTGATTGAAGTACCAGATCAGGAAAGCATTGAAGATGTTGGGAAGATACCTAGTGAAAAGGCAACAGAAGCCCTAGATCGGGTCGAAATCAATGGGAATCCTGACAAGTTCTTCATGATCGATGCTTCCTTGAACGAGGTCGACAGGAACGAGCTCGTCTCCTTCTTACTCGGAAACCTTGACGTGTTTGCGTGGTCACCATACAAGATGCCACGGGTAGATCCATCTGTGCCTCAGCATCGCTTAAATGTCGATCCAAAATGCAGGCCAATCATCTAGAGGAGTTGGCAGTCTGCCGCGGAGCATACTTCGGCCATTGTTGAAGAGGTTGACCAATTACTTGATGCGGGGCAATCCGAGAAGTAACCTATCCTATAGGGTTGTCCAATACCGTGGTAGTAAAAAAGAAGAATGGATCTTGGCGTGTATGTGTGAATTTCATGGACTTGAACAAAGCTTGTCCCAAGGACTGCTATCCCCTCCCCAGAATAGACCAATTCATAGATTCAACGGCGCATCATCAATGCATGAGCTTCTTGGACGCCTACAGGGGCTACCATCAAATTGCCATGCACTTGGAGGACCAAGAAAAAACTGTATTCCTTAACCTAAGAGGAACCTATTGCTACAAGGTCATGCCCTTTGGGTTGAAGAATGCAGGGGCAACTTACCAAGGACTAGTGATTGACATGTTCAAAGAACAACTCAGCTGTGCCATGGAAGTATACATCGACGATATGGTGGTCAAGGCCATAAAAAAGCGAACTCATCTAGTTGATTTGGCAGAGACATTCGACATTCTTTGAAAGTACAAAATGAAGCTGAATGCCTCCAATTGTGCATTCGGCATCGGATTCGGCAAATTCCTTGGCTACATCGTTAACCACCGTGGAATCAAAGCTAACCCAAGGCAAATCATAGCAATTCTAGAGCTTGGCTCTCCTCTGTCGGTCAAAGAGGTTCAGAAGCTGATAGGAATGGCTGCCGCGCTCAACAGGTTCATTAGTCGTTCCATAGATCGCTGCTGACAATTCTTTTACACACTTCGGCAAGGTAAGGCTTTTGAATGGACTCCCGAGTGCTAGGCCGCTTTGGACGGCTTGAAGACTTATCTTTGGTCAGTACCACTCTTGGCAACACCTTCGGCAGGCGATCCACTCATTTTGTATCTACCAGTATCCAACTGGGTGGTTAGCGCCGTACTGTTAAAGGAAGAACTTGGGGAGTAACGACCAGTTTATTATGTGAGCAAAGTAATGGCTAACGCCGAAACACTTTATCTTCCGTTGGAAAAGATGATCCTTGCTCTCGTGATGGCTGCAAGGAAATTAATGCATTTCTTTCAGGGGCATACCATTAGGGTACTAACAGATTATCCCCTCCATTCAGCACTCCGCAGTGCGGAAGCATTAGGGCGCGTTTCGAAATGGGCTCTGGAACTCGGTCAGTATGATATCCAATTTTTGCCCAGAACTTCCATCAAGGGGCAAGTGCTTGCCGACTTTGTAGCCGAATTCACGGGATCCCTCGCCGACTTTAAGTCTGATCAAGTGCAACCTAAGCCTGACTGGAGAGTATATGTTGGAGACGTTTGGCAGATGTACTGTGATGGGTCATCCAACCAATGTAGCAGTGGGGCAGACGTAGTAATCATGATCCCCGAAGGGGCAATAATCAAGCAGGCTATCAAATTGGGCTTTGATGCGTCAAACAACGAGGCTGAATACGAAGCACTATTAACCGGCCTACGGAATGCACTTCACCTTGGTACGCGGCGTCTGCTTGTTTTCTATGACTCAAAACTAGTCATCAACTAGTTAAAGGGAGAATATGCAGCCAAAAAAGAATTCTTTTCTCGTAAAATTTGATCATCATGATTTGAATTAAAGAACCCGGGATCAGAACACGTATGCAGACGCCATGGCTTGCCTAGCCTCTGCCATCAACTACGGACAATTGAAGTAGGATTCATCCTTGAGCCGAGCATTGCCTCTTCTGAATCAGTTTAGATCAACATCATCGAACTAGGTCCAAGTTGGATAGACCCTATCATTGCATTCCTGTCCTCCGAGCAGCTCCTGACGGACAAGAAAGAAGCACACAAACTGCGAAACAAAGCCCTACGAAACTACTTCGATCCGCAGGGAAAGCTCTACAAAAAATTCCTTTCTGGTTTGTACCTAGAATGTGTTCACCCAGATAAAGTCAAGGAACTCTTGGTTGAAATACATGAAGGTAGTTGTGGTGCCCGTTCTGGCGGGCGTTCTTTGGCCCATCGAGCCATAACATAGGGGTACTATTGGCCGACCATGAGAACAGATGTCGAGTGTTATGTCAAGAAAGGCGAACAATGCCAGAAGTTTTCCCCTTTAACTCATTTGCTTGTTGAGGAGTTAAGCTCTATCACTAGTCCTTGGTCGTTTGCTCAATGGGGACTTGATGTCATTGGACCATTGCTACGGGCTCCAGGGAACAAGTGATTCTTGATTATCGTGACATATTACTACACAAAATGGGTCAAAGCGGAGGCACTGACACAAATTTGAGATATTAACGTTAAGCGTTTCGTATGGAAAAACATCATAATACGATTTGGCATACCAAGAGCACTTGTTTCAGATAACGGCATCTAGTTTGATTGTGGCGTCTATTGAGAATTATGCAACACGTATGGTATTCGGCCCTACTTTTCCTCGCCGGGTTATCCACAAAGCAATGGTCAAGCGGAGGCCTCCAACAAAGTCATTTTGGACGGCATCAAGAAAAGGTTGGAGAAAGCTAAAGGCCGATGGGTCGAAGAGCTGCCCAGTGTGTTATGGGCTCATCGCACTACTCCAAGGCGGTCCACTGGGGAAACACCGTTCGCTTTATGCTTTGGAATCCAGGCAATCATCTCCCTGGAGTTCGGCCTACCCACTCTGAAAATGAAGGTTTTTGACTTGGGCCGTAATAACATTATGTTGGTGTTGGACTTGACTCTGATTGAGGAACGCCGAGACCGTGCCCTTGCTTCTATGGCGCGGTATTAGCAACAGCTCGCTAAATCAAATAATCAATGAGTACAGTTGTGTCGTTATACACCTAGAGAATTGGTCCTCAAGAAAGTGCTTCCCACTACTAAGAATCCCACTGACAAAAAGTTAGGTTGAATCAATCGCTGGAACAGGGGCATACTGGCTCAAAGACGTATCTAGAAGAAGTTTGCCACGTCCCTAGAATTCCATGCATTTGCGTAAATTTTATCATTAACCCAACTTGTATGGCATGGTAGCTTGTTTTGAATTTTCGCTATGTACAACTTTCATTTTCCCAATGCAATGCCTTTTCTCTTCCTACTTTGTGAATTTTGGTTTGGTAACAAGCCTCCGAATTCGGAACCCCATACATGAATGACACGTTTGGGCCGCATAAGCCTCCGAATTCGGAGTGCCTTTCATGGATATCACGGTTGGCCGAGAAAAAAGCCTCCGAATTCGGAGCCCCATATATGAATGATACGTTTAGGCCGAATAAGCCTCCGAATTCGGAGCGCTCTTCGTGGATATCACGATTGGCCAAGACAAAAGCCTCCGAATTCGGAGCCCCATACGTGAATGACACGTTTGGGCCGAATTCGGAGCGCCCTTCGTGGATATTACGATTGGCCAAGACGAAAGCCTCCAAATTTGGAGCCCCATACGTGAGTGACACGTTTGGGCTGAATAAGCCTCCGAATTCGGAGCGCCCTTCGTGGATATCACGATTGGCCAAGACAAAAGCTTTCGAATTTGGAGCCCCATACGTGAATGACACGTTTGGGCCGAATAAGCCTCCGAATTTGGAGTGCTCGTTGTAGATATCACGATTGGTTGAGACAAAAGCCTCCGAATTCGGAGCCCCATACGTGAATGATACGTTTGGGCCGAATAAGCCTTTGAATTCAGAGCGCCCTTCGTAGATATCACGATTGACTAGCGCAAATGCAATTGACATAAAGTAATAGATGAAGGTCATGACTTAATTGACAAACATTGATTGAAACAATATACAGACACCCAAAATAAAATGTTTCGTTAAATAGATCGTGAATACATGAGTTGCATCAAAACGGAACAATGTGTTCAATAAATTTTCTTCGGCACCATCTTCGTCGTAGGTCTTCTCAGCATCAAAAGCCTCGAATGGAATTGTAACTCTAATATAAAGGCGATGTTGAATCAACGCCCGCGGCCTGGAGAGCCTTGAGCCACCCATGCTTAAATCCATAATTTTCGCATCGACAGACTTCCTCAGCTAGCTTGTCCTTCGTCTTCTCTATTCCAATTTTTCGGCCATCATGGAAGCCTTGTTCATAGGACCTGGTCTTTGCAGCTTCTATTGTGAACATGCTCGCCGTTTCTCGATCGGTAATCACATGACCCAAAATTCGCTGGTTTACTCTTTCTATGACAATCGGGTTCACTTGACTCGCCAACCCAGTTTTAGAAGTTTTAGCTTTCTTTAGCTCATTCTCGGCTTTATCTGCACGAGCTTCCAAGCTCCGAATGTGACTGTCTTTCTGCTCTATCTCTCTTTGTGCAGCACGAAGACGCATGCTGATTTCATAAGAGGTATATAACCCCTTTACTGCTCCATGGACGCCCTCCCAAAAAACTTCGTAATCACGCCGGCCAACCATGGACTGCTGGACTTCTGGCGGAAAAATCTATTGAGTGAATTCAACTGCCACCTTTGGATCGCAGATGATCGAATCTGCTTCCATCATCGGTTTGTTTCCAATGAAGACCAAAAAATTCAACGGGCGCGGTGGCCCACTGGTTTCTCCTCGTTGCTGCTTCTCCTTCCTAGGAGACCTACTTCAACGATGTGGGGAGTGACGGCTCTCACGCTCCCCCGACGTCCTACTCCCCGTACGCGTAGGCTCGCCACCTCGATTCATCTCTGAGTCTAGTTTAGCCAGTGTCCTACCCTCCCCTTTGCTGTTGAAGAATAGTCTTCTTGACATCCAAAGTCGTCTAGCTTGGTTCGACACAATGCTTTTTTCCTTCTCGTAATTTGTTGAATTTGAACACAAAAATGGCACCTGCGCACACACAACCCCCACCCCACTTATTAATTACGGGTGCAGCATTCCCGAAGCAATCTCTTCAATACTTTGCGCTGCTAAGTGGATATACCCTAGCCAATCCATGAGCTATCGATATTCGGCAGTTCCGTTCATTTATCAGCTGAGGTAAGGGCAGATTCATTAATCTATTCAGTTGAGTTTCAAAGCTTTGCGTCGCTAAGTGGATGTGCCCCAGCCAATCCGTGAACTACCGATATTCGGCGATTCCATTCATTAATCAGCTAAGGCAAAAGCAGATTCATTAATCTATTTGGCTAAATTTCAAAGCTTTGCGCCGCTAAGTGGATGTGCCCCAGCCAATCCATGAACTACTGATATTCGGCGGTTCCGTTCATTAATCAGCTAAGGCAAGGGCAGATTCATTAATCTATTCGGCTAAATTTCAGAGCTTTCCACCGCTAAGTGGATGTGCCCCAGCCAATCCATGAACTACCGATGTTCGGCGATTCCATTCATTAATCAGCTGAGGTAAGGGCAGATTCATTAATCTATTCAGCTAAATTTCAAAGCTTTGTGCCGCTAAGTGGATGTGCCCTAGCGAATCCATGAACTACCGATATTCGGCGGTTCCGTTCATTAATCAGCTAAGGCAAGGGCAAATTCATTAATCTATTCGGCTAAATCACAAAGCTACGCACAATTATTTTATCGCCAAATTAATTTACTCATTTCATGATTTTAAAGATTCATTAATCTATTCGGCTAAATCGCAAAGCTACGCATAGTTATTTTATCGCCGAATTAATTTATTTATTTCATGATTTTACATCCTACTTAGCCGTTAACTTGCACATGTAGCAGACAAACAAAAAGGCAAAGGCAATTTTCATTAATAAGTTGAGTACAAACAGTAATCATTTTACATATGAGAATTATTCTACATTTAACTTTTAACCGAAATAAATAAACAAAAATCTACAAAAACTGCACACACAAGATACCAAACAAAAATCAAAATTACTTTGACCCTAGTCAATTTGGGGTCAGACTCCAGTGGCTCAGCGTCTACCTGCTCATATGGAATCAGCTGTTCCAATGTCACATTAGCGGCAATGAGGGCTTTGAGGGATTTCGGTGGTAATGATGGTGCCTTAAAGTCTCAAGAAAGAGAGGGCCACCCCTCTCCCTGTTGTCCTTGAAAAGGGCACTTGTTGGCCTCTTGGGGGAGCATCATGTTTAAGTGTTTGTTGATCATGCCATAGCTGCTTTTTTAGGCTCATTATGCCATGATATAACATTGTTGTTTGTTGGTTTTGGTGCATCATGTCAGTTTAACATACATGCCATGTAATGCCCCTTTGATGCCTTAACATGTCTTAGATTGTAAATCCTTATTCTAGCATGTTTTAGACTTGGTCTTGTGAAGCTTTTGTGCTTGTTTCACCATGTTTAAGGTCTGTCCATAGTTATTTGGGTCGATCTTGGCATGCTTTGTGTGGCCCCTTTGCATTTTGGTTTGTTGGCCTTAAGTGTATAAGTGTGTAGCTTGCATTACTTGCTTCGGTTTAAGTGGTTTGGCACCATTTGTAGCATCATTTCAGCCCCTTTGATGTGCTTGTACGCTTGCCTTAGGCACCTCTTTAATGCTTTGAAGGCTTGTGTTGTATGCTCCATGTTTTGGCCATTGTGCATGCTTTTGAATTTGAGCCACTTAGATGCCATCTAAGGGTCCCTTTTGCATGGTCAAGGACTGCCTTGAACCTATTTTAAGCCTTCTTGGCCTTACGGGGCTTGGTTGGCTAAGCCATGGTTTAAGCCTCTTTGACTTGCTTCAAGTACCTGGACTATTTGCATGCTAATGTTTGTCTTGTTTGAGTTGGTTTGGCACCTCTTATAGCATGATTTTCAGAGCTTATGTTGCATGCCTAGTGTCCATATTATACTCCTTTCAAGTGTGCTTGAGAGTTACTTGCTTAATGCTTAGATTTGTGTCTTAACATGTGCATGTGTGTATGTGTGTTTAGCCCTCATATTTGAGCATTTTGGCCACTGTTTTGGGCCTAATTAGAGCTGCCTAATTCATGTTTAAGTCCATCCCTTCATTGGTTACATATGCTCCTTGTGTGTTGTAGCATATTGGTAAGTTGTTGCATGTTGGAATTTGCATGATTGAATGAAGTCACATGCTTGTTTGCATGCTTGAACATCCACATTACATCTTGCATGCTTGTTGGTTAACATTAATGTTTCATGTCTTATATGCTTGTTAGCTTGTATGCTTATTTGCATGGCCATGGTTGCATACTAGTCAATGTACCTAGGATTGCATTGCATCAATGCGCATGCTTGGCCTCTTGAAGTGAGTGTGATAGAGGTTGGCCCTTTTATGTGATTATGTGCATTGCATTCATTTGAAATTGAAATGTGCACACTTGGTTTTTGGGCCATCATGCATCGAAATGCTTGATTGGTGGTCCGAAAACCAAGGACCATGTCCCTTTGAGTTCTACAGATGATGAGGGGTATGGTTAGGGCATACATGGTTTGAATTGCATTGCCCTGCAAGTTTTGTCCTCTGCTGCTGTAAGTTGCAGGTTCTGCAGGCATTTTTGGCCGACCGGCAACATATATTGCCGACCGGCCATCCATTGGTGGCCAATGGATGCATCTTGTGCCAATGACCACTCTCCACTGCCGGTGGTAATTCTACTCAGCCGGCGGTGTTCCCTAGTATCCAGCGAATCAATTCAGAGACTTTGACAGTCTTTAGAGGGGCAGAGCAGGGAAAACAGAGGCAGTCTATGCATGGCAGTGTGTAGACACCCCATTTTTTACCGTCCTCAAGACTTGGACGTCACCGCTTGAACACTCGGTGATTATCCATGTTTGTGTTTGTTTGGAGTTCCCGGAGTTCTCGGCTACGCGCCTTGCCTCAGGACTTCCGAACTTGACTGTTTTGTGTTTGGTTTTGCACCAAACACTTGTGCTTTGCCTTGGAGGGGCAGAGAATGCCTTCTGAGGCATCCCCATATACCACCGGCTGTGGCTAGAGGCCACCGGCTGGCTGGTGTTGCCATCGGCACTTTATTGTGCCGACCGGCACTATTTTGTGCCGACCGGCACTAAGTTTTGCCAAAATGGCACTCTTTGCCGGCCGGACACTGTGCAGTTGCTTTATGAGATATTTTCAGACAGCTGTATAGTTTTGGTTCCCCTCCATACACGTGTATGGAGGGATGACCCTCTTAGTTAGCTTAGCTTGTAAGCTTTGCAAGCTTTGCTTGCCTATAAGAGGACCACTCCTCTTCTTGGCTTAGGGTTACAAAATTTTAAACATTTTAGGCAGACCAAGCTCTGGTTTTTAGGGTTAGAATAGATACACATCCTATCTCTCTTCTTCCCTCTTGTTTTGTACACTAGGTGTTTGTGTCATACTTTTGCTCACCAACACCTAGTGTTTCACCTTCCTCTTGGAACTGAGGTGCTAGGGGCTTGTTCTTGGTGTTCTTGGCTGGTTTGAAGCTTAAAGAGGCATTAAGGTCACCATTGTTGGAGTTGATCATCAAGGGTAAGAAACTACCCATTTTTCCCCCATTCTTGCATTTCATTTTTGCATAGCTTAGAACTGTTTTTGTGCTTAGTGATTAACACATAAAAGTTCTTTTTTTTAAGCCTCTTTATTGTTTATTAAGAGTGTTTTGTGGTTTGAGCAAGTTTGACCACCCTTAGGCCTTGAAAAGGCCCTTTTTTGTGCCATTTTGTGAGAGATCCGAGACTTTGGTGTTAGGATCTCTTCACCACTGAAATCTTGAGGGATTTCAGTGGTGAAGATGATGCCTTGAAGTCCCAAGAATGAGAGGGCCACCCCCTCTCCTTGATGTCCTTGAAAAGGACAAGTTTTGGCCTCCAAAGGAGCACCATGTTTGGTTGTGTTTGTTGAGCATGTCTTGGCTGCATTTTATGTTTATTATGCCCTAATATGACATTGCTAAGTGTTGGTTTTAGCACTCTTTGCATGCTTTGCATAGTTGCTTTGTAATGCCTTAATAGTCCCATAACATGCCTAGGTTGTATGCCTTTATTTCTAGAATGTTTTAGGCCTAGATCCATGAAGCATGTATGCTTATTTTTCCATGCTTTAGGTCTGTCCTAAGTTGTTTTGGTCAATCTTGGCTTGTATCTTGGGTCCTCTTTGCATTGGGCTTGTTGGTCTTAAAAGCACGAGTGTGTAGCATGCCTTGCTTGCTTCATTTCTGACGGTTTGGAACCATTTTGCATGCTATTTCAGTCCTTCATACATATTTGTTTGATTGCTTAGCATGCCTCTTTAATGCTTTAAGAGTATGTATTAAATGCTCCATGTTTTGGCTTTAATGCATGCCTTTGGATTCATGTCATCTAGATGCCATCTAGGTGGTCCTTTAGGCTTAGTTTTATGTGTTAAAACTCTGTTTTTAAGTGTTTAAGTATTGCCATGTGCGGTTGTGCTAAGTGTGGTTCAAAGCCTCATGGGCTTGCCTTAATGCTTGAGCCATTTGTATGCCTTGTTTGGCTTGCTTTGTTAGTTGGTTTGGCACCATGTTTTGCATGAATTTCAGAGGTTTTCATGTATGCTAATAGTCCATGTTTGTGCCTCTTAGATGTGTTTAAGAGTTGCTTAATTGTGCTTAAGTGTTGGTGCCTTAAGTCGTGCATGTGTGCATGTGTGTTTGGCCCTCTTGACTTAGCATTTTGGCCACTGATTTAGGACTATTTGAGTTGCCTAATTCATGTATAAGACCATCCTTCCATTGGTTTGCATGCTTACCTTGCATGCTTGCTTGAACCCTTTGCATGAACATATTGCATAGTCCATGTTGCATGCCTAGTTGACATGTTTAGGGTTGCATTGGCATTGTGCATGTTTGGCCTCTTGAAGTGAAGTATGATGGAGGTTGAGCACCCTTGTTTGCTTATTTGCATTGCATGCATTTGAAATCAAAGTTGCATTCTTGGTTCTTAGGGCCATCATGCATGGAAATGCGCGATTGGTGGTCCGGGAATCGAGGCACATGCCCCTTTGAGTCAATAACATGATAAGGGGTGTGTGTAGTGCATAAATACCTTGAATCACATTGCCATGCATGTTGTTGTCCTCTGCTGCTGTGAGTTGCAGGTTTTGCAAGCATTTAGTGCTGACCGACACTGTTTAGTGCCGACCGGCAGTCAATTGGCAGCCGGTGGATGAGTCTAGTGCCGGTGGCCTCCTCCTTCAGCCGGTGGTGTCCTACCCCAGCCGGTGGTGATCCCCAGTGCCTTGAGAGGCACTTCTGGGACTTTGGTAATTTTCTGAGGAGGAGAGCAGAGGAAACAGAGGCAAATCATGCATGGCAGTGCGATTCCGAGCCAGTCCCGAGCGTGTGCTGCATTGGGCCCTCATCCCGAGGCGATTTACTGTTTAATTAGATTAATTATTTTATCTAATTAATTTAGTTGATTTGTAATATTTTAATTAGCTCGCGTAGTTAATTATTTGTATTATTCTTTTGGTCCCTCCGAGCGAGGGCAAAGTTGTAATAAGTGTGTGTGAGTGGGCGTATGTCTTCCAAACCCCCATTTCTTTCTATCCCTTTTATTTACCCGCTTTCGATGGTAGATTAGGGCATACTTATTTTAGCATACATTATGCTATGCATGCGTGCATCCATGCATTTGTTGACATGCACCGGGCTCGGTACATCATACAAACTGCATTGCAATTTTCAATTCCAAATTGAATACGTGCTACTCGCGCATTTCACATGCCATGTTTAGGGTTAGCCGAGCCTACTCTAGATTGCATCTATGCCTGTGTTGCATTAGCCACTTAACATGAACTAGGTCATGCATGTTTGCTAACCGGGTTATTGTTTTGGCACGGAGTACGATGTAAGTTTTTACGCTTTAGCATATCGCATGTGTGTGAATGTTTGCCATGACAGTATGATTGCCATGCGGCTAAATGGTTATGTGTTATAAACTGTTTGAATGCCTGTGGGTGGAGGTTGGATTGCGTGAGTTGGAACAACTCATTGAAATCCGTATTTTAGCCTACTTGCGAGTAGCAAAAACCAACACGTTTTTCGAGACAAAACGGATATGCAATGTTTATTTCCAAATTAGGCAATCTAGTCTATACTTGTTTGCTGCGCGCATAACATAGTAATTCTAGGTTAATAATTGGAACAAGAGCATGTAATGTTTTCAAAATCGGATATCACAGTTAGTAGAGGCCGGTCTTCGGACCGGGCGAAAGGGGGTGCTCATAGCTGACCTTCCCCGATCATACCCAAGCTCCCGAGCGAAGACACTTTGGTTATGACGGACACGTGGCCTTCGGCACCGAGTCAGGGTTTCCTAAATTTCCCATTTTAAAATATTTAGGTGGCGACTCTGTAATTTGGCAAAGCAGTCCATGTTTGGCACTACTTTTCAAAAAATTTGTTTTCTCAAACGATTTGCCGGATTTGGACTCTTTGGTTCAGATTTAGAACCGATACAAATCGAGTCCTTGAACTGTTAGATGGAAGCCCACGGGCGCGTCTACAGTTTCTGGCGACTCTGCTTGGGATCTTAGAGAGCTTGACTCGAACCCGTGATATCCTGTTTTGACTACACATATGTGTTTCTTTGCATTGCATGTGCATTGGTGCGCCTAGGACACCGTGTTGGCCATCTGCTATTCCTGAGCGGTTTGCCGGAGGCTTGTCTTGTCAAGGCATGTCCATAAGGCTGACCGGTTGCGGGCTCTGCCAGTATGGGAACAGAAACCCCGGTTTTACCGGGGCACCCTTTTTGACCATTCGACCTAGTGCATATCGAAATCCGTAGTGACCATTCCAAACTAGGACAAGTTGCTCACCCGATATTAGGTTGTTTGAAACCGCCGCGTGCATAGTGAAACCCTAGCTCCTGACAAAATAGGACAGGGAAACCCTACCCCAACATAGGGGTGTATTGGCTCTCATTTACCTGCTATGTGCTTTTAGAGTGTATCTCTGCAGGGGAACGCATATATCAGTTTGCAAAGTTTGAGCATCAGGCCTGAGGGCACTAGTATCGGTATTGTTGAGAATCAGTTGTATCTGTGGGTATCAGATTCAGTATTTTGAACAGTGGTTCTGGGGAACAGTGTTCAGTAATAGAGTACAGTTGTCCGGCTACACCCGTGTTTGATCTGTTTGGGGCTGAAATATTGCTTGTTTTTCATTTCAGTTTAGAAATTCAGAGAGTTGAGCCAGAATAGCTAGTGTCCTTTTCTCGCTGAGGCAGAACTGAACATGACGCAGAACTCAGAAGAGATTGTGGTCATGACGGCCGCATTGGATCAAGGAATCACCCTACACAGTGAGACTACTGTTGATATGCCGCATCCGCCCAGGTCGCCTGCCGCACATCCAATCTGGACTCCTCAGTTATATCAGGCTCGCGAGCCTACTACATTTGAACTAATGGGAATGATAGGTGATCTTCAAAGATCCGTGGCGGATCTCGCCTATGGGTTGTCTGTTTTGCCACCAGCTGCACCATATACCGGAGGCTTTATGCCCCAAGAGCCCCCATTGCTGGGACGAATTGTAATTGAACTCA
Source organism: Camellia oleifera (assembly GCA_022316695.1). Taxonomy (NCBI): domain Eukaryota; kingdom Viridiplantae; phylum Streptophyta; class Magnoliopsida; order Ericales; family Theaceae; genus Camellia; species Camellia oleifera. The sequence continues at coordinate 63,528,404 of CM039306.1, forward strand.
GCCAACCAGAGATGACCTCCAGCTATGGCCACGACGCAGCAAACCAAGTTCTAGACCAGGCCGAGGCCAGAGATAAAGGCAAGATGAAGGCAGATGCCGACCCTACCGAACAACTGCTGTAGGCAGTAGAGGCTTTGAAAGCCGGGGGAATGAACAAGCAACAGATATCCACAGTCATGTCAAAAGCTGTGGAAGATGCTTTCCCCACCCCGCCTGAGGGCAGTTCTAGTCAATCAGAGAATCGGGATAGGCCCCGTCATGCCAAAACAGTTCTTCCCGCTCCCAGCCTTGCATCCGGAAAGGATCAGAAACCCAAGGCCGCACCCGCCGATCCGTTTGCTAGTACAGCTAGCAAGAGTGCTCAGGCCCCAAAATACCTGCCCCGGGGGCGCAGGGTCTTCCATGCTCTCTATATGCCATTGTCCAAGGCACTTCAGATCCTTGCCGAGAAGGGACACCTTAAACCTCTGGAGCCTCGGCCTCTCCCAAAGAACCTCCCCGCCACGCATGATGCTTCCTTGTACTGTGCGTACCATTAGCAGACTGGCCATGCCACCGATAATTGCTTCCGCCTCTGTCATGAGGTACAAGACTTGATTGACAACGAGGTTATCCTCCCGCCCACCTCAGCAAAGTCCGTCACCACTCAGTTGTTGGATTTCGAGGATACAGATACTGCAAGTATGTAATCAGAAGGTAGACCGCCTGCGGGCAGTGTCTGGTACATTTTTGGATGTGGCGTTTGGCACGCATTTTTGAGCACCTGCCAATGCTAATTTTGTAAATCCTGACTTGGGTGTCGAGTCAGTCTTTTGTTTTGTTTTTGAGTCTGTCTCTCTGTATTGAGTCAGTCTTTTGCTTATAGAGTCTGTCTTGCTGTAACAAGTCAGTCCCTTTTGTATAGTATACCAGGTGATTTCGGGGTTGTTGCCTCAAACACCGTTTTGTCTTTCAAATAGTAGTTTTTGCTTTTTGAGTTTGTTTCTGCCGAGGAGCCGGTTATGCTAGCAAATCTGAATGGAACAGCTACGGCTATCATGGGCCGAATTTGTTGCTATTCGAGCCAGCCGTGCCAGAGAATCTGGATGGAACGACAGTGCATTTCGCCTACATTCTTGTGCCCATTCTTGTGCCCTAAACATCGTCACAATGACCTAAGCTTTTCAGAAAAACCTTTTTCAAACACTGCGGTGATAAAAACAAAGAGGAAGGAATTCCTCGGGTTTTGCAAAACTTTGATCAGTTTGAGAGAAAGAGAGGCCTGCTAAGCTTTTAATGAATGAAATCATGTTTGTCGGCGTGAGTACTGAGAAGGACACTGGCCTGATTCAGACTGGTTCCACACTATCTTCAACACGAGCGATTTGTCGCTTTCTTAAAAACTTTCAAAAACAAAACATTTTGCACAGTCCTGCGAAGACCGGTGTGGAACCGCTCTTGAGATGGTGCAGCCCAGGATCGCTCTCGGTCTCAAGTTTCAATTCATCTATTGCAAACTGGATCCGTTCGAAACATTCAGTGCCATGAAACGCCTGTGTGGCCCATTTCGAGGCAGCCCTCGAGCAAGAGGCGTCAAAGTTAGATCAAGGAGACCAGATCCCACCAAGCAAAGCTCGAGAAGCAACCGTGATGAATTCTTCTGCAAGTCAATACAACAGTCACCCTCCTGGATACGGAGAGGCTTCAATCTCAAAACCATTTGGCATGGGCTTGCTATACTTTTACCCTTTGAGAGGCTCGCTAGGCTGAAAACCCGGAAGGGCGGCCTAGGCAAAAGTTAGAGCAAAGAAAAAGAAAAGAAAAAAGAAAAATATGAAAAAGAAGTAAAAAAGAAAAGAAACATACAAAAAAAAAAAGAAAAGGAAAAGAACAAAAAAAGGAAAAAAAAAGAAAAGAAGAATGAAAAGAAAAAAGAAAAAACAAAGCTCGCAAGGTCGAAAACCTGCAACAGGCGCCTTGGCAAAAGTTAGAGCCTAAAAAGTGAAGGTTAAAATACCTGAGTGTACCTTAACCGGAACTACGTGAGGCTTGATTCCCATGTTTGGGATACGTAGGCAACTTCATCTTGAAGTCCAGCCCCCAACGCTTCCATAGCGTCTCAATCCATGTCATGGTTTTGATTACTTTTGCCTCCTCCGAATCCAAGATCTCGGTTGCAGCAACCCGGAATTACGTGATTAACTTCCTCTTGAAGTCCAAACCACCAACACCTTCCAGGTGACTGTGTCCATATATTGGTTCAAATCGTCTTCGACTCCTCCGCGCCCGAGGGTCCGATCGTCATCAACGAAGACTGGCTTACAATATGCTGCGGCATCATCCAAACAAGGGGCAACTTTCCGTTGCCATAAGTTGCCCTGAGTTACCATCTAAACCAGGGGCAACTTTCCGTTGCCTTAATCCCCCTTTAAGCCAGGGGCAATTTTCTATTGTCTCTGATCCGAGGTTGCGCATTTCGAGGGTAAGTTCCGCGCTCGTTGAGCGTTGATTGTTTGCAAAAATAGTTTTTGAAAATTTTCACTGAGGTTGACTTATTTTCTCGAAAACTGTTTCATTTTCAAAATTGGACCATGTTTGGACCCAAAAAGGAGAATTTTCAGTGCTCACAGCCTGATTCGCATGATTTTCAAATCAAAAATTGAATAAGCGTGCTCATCAAACTCTCATCTTTGATCAAAACTGTTTTAAAAAAAAAAAAACGATAAAAAATGGTCAAAATGACGAACTAGGGGCACGTTTGAGTCAGGTCTTCTGTCTTCCCCCCGTTAATATGCTTGCCAGCAAGGCACTTTATCTACCAGAAGAAGTGGCTGCAAGCTAGCTGTATCGGGCGTGAACCCACAACCTCTCGTTTACTCGTCAATCACCCCGGGGAGGGATTGAAAAATGAGAGAATAAAGAATAGAGAGGAGTAAGTTGAGAGAAAAGTGAAGAAAAGGGCTTTGAGAGAAAAATGAGCCTGAGGGCCGAGTGATGTGAGTATCACGAATCAGAAAGGGTGGGAATAATATCCGGAGGAATTGGCTCCTCGAGATTTGAGGTCTTTTTGTAAACATGTCCGTGTGTCGTGTCTTTTGATTTATCGCTCTCGATTTTTGCTTTGAGTCTTTTTCAAGTGTGTCTGGTAGTGTTAGGTCGTGTGCCTTTTGTTTCTTTGAGTCTATCTTGTCTTGTTCTGTGGTAGGCTCGATACCCCGGTTGAAAACCCATCCTCTTCCAAAAGGTAATCGCTTGTGCTCAGAATGTTGTGCCATTCTCTACATCCGTGCAAAGCAAGAGAAGGAAAGGGAAAATTTGGGACATCCGAGTGTGTTTCAACTGCAACCGTGTCAGCTTTGTGATCCGTCTCGTCAGATTGGGGCTATTTGTTCAGGGTTTGCTGTGTGCAGAATGAACCAAATGCTGTGTTATGGGCTATATGCAGATCAATCCCCAGCAGATTAGTCCTCAGCAGAGTATGGGCTGTGTGTTCGGATTGAGCAGGGATTTGTATGAGCTGTTTTGCTATTTAGTCGGTTGATTATCTGATTAGTACAGTGCGAGTGCTCAGTTTTCAAACAATAGATCAATATCATTTACGTTGGAGGTGTAATATGATGCCATGCGGTGCAAAGTATGAAATGTGCAGATATAACATTCTTTTTCAGATAAAAGTTTGTTCCATTTCATAATCTTTTCAAGTACATAAGTTTTAAGGAAAGCAAAATCTGCCTACGGCAGTACACAGTACTCTATCTACCAAAAAGAGAAAAGTACAAGAAAAGAAAATGAAAGAAAAACAGCAGAAGTCTGTAATCATCATCAATGGCCTTGCGCCGGGGGATCCGTCCTCGCCCTCTTCCTGGGCAGAAGCACAGGAGCATAGTCAGAAGTGTCGCTGTTAGAGCCCAAGCCCGAGCTGCCCCCGGTCTCCTCCTCAGAGGCCTCCGCCTCCGACTCGCCATCCCCTGCAACTGGAGCCTGCGAGCTGCTCCCCACATGGCCACGCCCCCCTCTGGTGCGGGGGAATATCCTGCCATCCCGAGTAGAAATAGGAGGTCCAGATGGAGCGCCGCCACCCACGGGAGGAATCGGGAAGGGAGGCTAAAAAGTACAAAAGACAAGTGCATCAGTATACATGAAGCAGTTTATCAATACAGAAAATACAAAGTGTGAATGCCGTGAGCAGTTTATCAGTGCAGAATGCAGTATATGAGTACAGTGTATGAATGCCGTAAGCAGTTTATCAGTGCAGAATGCAGTGTATGAGTACAGTGTGTGAATGCCGTGAGCAGTTTATCAGTGCAGAATGCAGTGTATGAATACAGTGTGCCAAGTACCGTGAACAGTGTATCAGATGTTGTGTCCTGCATCAGATTATGCGAGGCAGTTTGTATATGGTTTGAAGCTATGTCAGAGAGAACATACCGGAAGGCCATAAAAGGCTAGGAACTCAAAGGTCCGCTGCAACATCCCCGCCATGGAGGCATTCAGCTCCAATGACTGCCGGGTGTACTCGGAGGAAGCCTGCAAAAAAATATCGGATGCATCAAATATTCTGTGGAATATCAAATAAACTAAAATGAAATGACTGAACAGAAATGCAGTAATACATACCGGAGGCAAGTCGGGGATACCGACAAGCTCATGACCAGCCGGGAGAGGAGCAAAAGGGATCTGGTAGGTCTCCCCACTCTGCCCCCTGTATGTCAGCATGGTTCGTAGAGCGGGCCAGCCCGTCCCTCGTCCCCTCTGCACTCCCCTCCTGCCACGAGCTCGAGCTCTCTGTGACGATCCCGCTCCTGCTCCCACCTCTGCCCCAGCCGCCGGCGCCGCAGGTCTCTCTGGCTCAGCTCGGGAGCCCCCGCTCAGAGGCCGCATAAGGAAGGTCCGGACGTACTCTGAGTAATCGCCCTCGCCTCTGAAGCCGTCCTCCTCCCAGCCGAGGGTGTAGTCCTCCATCTGCTGCACAGAAAACCTCTCGGTATCCCTCATGTGCTCGGAGGGTGAACTGGGACTATCTGCTCTGGCAACCCGAGGGTCTGGCACAGAAAACGCTCCCCCAGGTACCAAGCCCGACGGACCGGGCCCTCCAGCAAAATCCAGTAGCGAGAGGTCTCCTCAGCACCGGCGTATCGATCCCTCGTCTCTGCTGGCACTGCAGCCCATGGCCGCCAGGTGATCTGAAATTGGAAGTACAGTTCGTTACCGATGGCTATTTGAAACATACAGTAGCAAAGCAAAGTTTAAATGAACTGTAAGCAAAACATACCTCGGCAGAGGTGATGGTGTCGAAGAATCAGCGGAAGAAGCTGAAGGTATCCCGAGGCCGTCGTGTGCACCTCCCATCGTAGCGGCGCGAGAAAGGGATGACCAGGGGAGTCTCCGTCTCCGGCACTGGCTCCAGCCTGGGAAAGTAGGCATACACCCACAACTGCAAAACAGATGTCAGTATAACCGTCAGATAAAGCAGGGTGCAGAATAAAGCAGAAATAGCAGAGCCGTGTGTTGTGCAGTGTATTGAACAGAGTGTACAGTGTGAGTAGTGTACAGTCAGTGTAAAGCAGAGTATGTGTGTGCCGTGTGTACAATATACAGTCAGCGTGAAATAGAATACAGTGTGTGCAGTACAGAGTACAGAAAATGTAGAGCAGAGATGTAAAGAAGAGAAGGAGACATACCTCCCAAGCTCGCCAGTAGCCCCCGAGCAACTGCCCCCTGCCACGGGAGACGGAGCTCATGTAGCCATAAAGGGTGGCCAAAGCGGCACCGCCCCAGTCATACCGCACGATCTGCTGAACGTCCACCAGTGCGCTGAGGAGGCAGAGAGGCACGGTGTTCGCCCGGTCGGCGAGTAAAGTGGTCCTTAGCAGAAACATCAAGAAGCCGCGTGCATACTGCTCCACGGCCTCCTGGGTCATCGGAGCTGCATCGACAAGGGTAGGTTGGACCCTGAACTACACCTCGAACCAGGAGTAGCGAACAAATCCCGGACGAGCAAGAGGTGGCGCCTCGCCAAGCAGGTAGACCTGAGCGGCGGTCCACTCATCAATGTCTGTATCAAAGGGGATCGGATCACCCCCCACCCCAATGCCGGTGAGCATCGAGAAGTCATAAGGGGTCATCGTCATGTCCCCAGTCGCCGATAGGTGAAATGAATCGGTGGTGTCCCACCATCTCTCTGCCAGGGCCTCGAGGAGAGGCCTGCAAGCAGTAAGTCTGGACAATCCCCTGCAAAAAGCGCCGAAGCCGGCCTGGTCTACGATCTGGCAAACCGCCTCTGGAAGCTCTGCATACCAATCTCGCGCAGCAACATTCCCATACCCGCGGATGGCATGGGAATCTACCTGTTTTCAAACAAATAATTGCAAAGCAGTATGAAATGTACAGTTCTGAGGAAACATGTTAAAAATCGATACAAGTCTAGCATGCGTGCAAGTTTTTCAGATCCAAGCAGATACCGGGTTTCAGTGTACTACGGCAGACTACGGCCTGTAATGTGTCAGTGTGTTTGTGAGAGTCAGCACAGATATGATGCATGTGTGCACGTTTTTCAGATTCAAGCAGATATCGGGTTATAGTGTGCCAGTAAGTAAACTACAACGTGTGATACATCAGCATGTTTTGTGTGATTCAGTTTGAATACAGCATACAATATGTTTTCAGATTCAAATAAGTGCCGGGTGTCGGTAAGTTTGCAGTGCAGAACGGTGTGTGCCGTGTGTTTCGGGTAATTGAGGCTAGTGCAGTGTGTGTGCATGTGTTCGTCTCAAACAGATATCAGTTGTAAGTTTGTCCACGATCAACTACAGTATAGTGTATCAGAGCTAAGCAATTAAGTGTTGTAATCAGCTATGGCAGTTGACAGTTTACAGTTCTACATTGAAGAAAGTAAAGCAGAGCAGAAGGGTTACCTCGGAAGCGCCGAATGAGAGATGAGAGGCAGGCTCGCGTAGCAGAAGCTCTGGGTCCAATGCCCTGTCGAAACTCCTGAACTGGCGAAGTCCATCGGGTGGTAGCACGTGGATCACCGGGCGATAGGTCGCTGGATCGAACGGGCGCTCACTCAGCGGGAGGAGCTCGACCCCGGGATCCATCTCGTGATCCGGGGGAGTCCTAATATGTGGAACATCGTCTGCCATAGTAATGGTGGTGAGAAAATGGCCGGAAAGGCTGGAAGATGAAAATACACGGAAATGTAGAGAAAATCGAGGGGAACAAGTCCCGAAAAGGCGAAAATAGCAAAGGAGATCCCGAAATGAGATTTCGATCGGGTGGAAATGTCTGAAACGCGAAGAATATCGCGAATTCGACGGTAAAATGGTGCGAAAACACGAGGAAATTGACGAAAAATCGAGAGAACGAAGCTCTAGAGAGAGAGAGTGAAGGATTTCGGCGGAAGAGGAAGTGGAAAATAGGGTTTAGAAGCCCTATTTTATAAAGCCCGAGGTGAAATGGCAGATCTGCCCCCGATCAGGCATTTTGTGCCGGTCGGCACTATTTTGTGCCGGTCGGCACATTATTGTGCCGGTGGAGAAGTTTAGGCAGTTGGTGGCAGCCGGTAGCCTTCCCACCCAGCCGGTGGTTTTCCCAAGGCCTTGTTTTGGCAAATTGAGGAGTTTTTGGTCTTCATAGCTCAAGAAGTGCAAGAAAGTGCATCCCCGATGTTCAACCGGCCTCCGTTTTGACTTCGGACCGTGTCTACTGTGCGTAACACTCAAATTCAAGCAAAGATTGTATCCTTTTGTATCCTTTTGTCTTTTATAAGATTCAAAAATTGCCCGGTGTGCGTCGCGCGCATCCATCACATTGTCCGGGGCGTCGCATCGCCCCGTTTTGCACGTCCGTTGTGACTTGCACTGTTTCGCATATGTCGTGTGGCATGCGTGTCACACTTGCTTCATTTTCCATCAAATGAGGTACGCGTGCCTCATTTCGCATTTCATCGTATCTCGAGGTATGCGTGCCTCATGAGCATTTCATTTTACAACCCACGGTCCGGCGGGACCAAAAACACGCAGGGTCCGGCGGGACCAAAAACACGCACGGTCTAGCGAGACCTTAAACCCGCTTGACTGCATTGTCACGCGCTTTATTACGAGCACTGTCATGCATTTATGCTTCGTATTGTTTCCCACACTGGGTCCAGCGGGACCTTAAACACGCCCGGTCTAGGAGACCTTAAATCCTCGGGTGGTGCAAGACCTTCGGTGCGTTAAGTTGCCCCTCATTGCATTTGGCATGCATTTCATCGCGCCATTTTGCGCACCACACTTGCATTGCCCCGAAACGCGGGTCTGGCGAGACCTTAAACACGCGCGGTCTAGGAGACCTTAAATCCTCGGGAGGTGCAAAACCTTCGGTGCATTAAGATATGCACTTCATCGCATTTGGCATGCATTCGTATCGCACTGTCTTGTGCACTCGCGTTGTCTAAACGCATCGCGCTATTTTGCGCATCGCGCCGTTTGGCGCACCCTCATTGCACTTCATTTTCCATCCTTTGAGGCACGCGTACCTCATTGCACTCCATTTTCCATCCTTTGAGACACGCGTACTTCATTTCACGCACGTCTCATTTGCCCCATTTGCATCCGTATGCGTGTCTCATTTGCATCGCATGCACTTAAAGTGTTGTGTAACAGTTGCCCCCCGGGTCTGGCGAGACCTTAAACACGCACGGTCAAGGAGACCTTAAATCCTCGGGAGGTGCAAGACCTTCGGTGCATTAAGGTGCACACCTCATTGCATTTGGCATGCATTCCATCGCGTTGTTTCACACGCCTCATCAGTTGCCCCCCGGGTCTGGCGAGACCTTAAACACGCACGGTCTAGGAGACCTTAAATCCTTGGAGGGTGCAAAACCTTCACCATATTTGCATCCCGGTCTAGGAGACCTTAAATCCTCTGAAGGTGCAACTCCTTCGGTGTTTGTCGTGCCCGAACGACTTTCGGTGGTCTGGTAAAGCCACCTGCCTGTTTTTGCGGTGAGTTCCTAGAAGACCAACGGGGACGGTGAAAACTAGAGTTCGAACGGCTTATGCCTAGAACGCAAAGGTTCGAGATTTCCGAGACTAAAGTCTGGTTTAATTACCCAGGGGGTGTACCCTCGGCTTGAAATCTGTATGGAAACCCCATAGGTTGAGGCGGCGTGTTTACGCCTCAATTCTGGATACTGAACCAACCTAGTATATCGCCCTGTTGGGAGAATAGGGAAAGCTGCAATCATAGTAGTTGCATCATACTGCATTAACATGCATCATTAATACTGCATATGTCATGCATTTCAAAAAATTCAAAAAAAAACACGGGCATTGTCATGCATCATTTCTAAATATTGCATATGTCATGCATTTCAAAACATTCAAAACAACAAAAAGAACATGCATACGTCATGCATCATCATTGTAGTATAGTGCATATGTCATGCATTTTTTGTAAATATCCATTTCTATTGCATTGTAGTTGCATGCATCCACTGCATCATCTTCCATCTATGGCTTGCGCCTTTCCTTGTTGAGCTTGGTCTGGTATGTGCCCTTACTTTTCACGTCAAAGCATGGTTCATGTGCATCGCGCCTATTCCTTGATGAACTTGGTTTGAGGTTGCGGCACCTTTTCTGTGTTAGACATGGCTTGTACGTGTGCATGCCTTTCCTAAGCGAGATACGGTTTGGCCCGCGCGCCATAATCGCATATTACATTGTAGTGTAATTGTTGCATCCAGCACTAGGATCATTGTTCTTTCCTCAGCGGGTCGTCACCCCACTTATGTCAATCCACCCAATACTTGTCCTTGTGTCCGTCTACATTACTCATAGTTCTGCATGTGTATCGCGCCTACTCCACGCTGGTATGTTGGTTTGAGGTTGCGGCACCTTTTCTATGGTAGACGGACTTGTTACTTCCATCAATCTACTTGACATTTGTGTGGTTTCGAACTGCTCATGATTGAATCATGATTCAATTGCTTTGCATGTAGTTTGCATAGTTTCAATTGCATTGCATTATCACTTGCATTATGCATACATCACTTTGTATATAGCGCATATCATTTTGCATGCATTTCGCATTGCCATGCATATGGCTAACAATATTGTACCTGTTAAGTTTACTTTCTTTGCAGGCACGATATTGTATGTACGGCTCATTTGAGGCCGGTGCAATCGGACGAGCCGCACAGGTATTGTATCCTCCGCGTGAGACGTTTTGAGAATTGCATAATTCTCTTACATCCTTTCTACATTGTAGTGTAGATTGGCGTATGCTAGCTTATAACTGTTGCATGCGTGCTTCATTACAGCTTTCTTTGCATGATCATAAGTTATGCTCGGCTTCTTGCATCGTCTTGCATTTTGCCCCTGCCTTCGGGCGCATACCTTGTTTGTCTTGCATGTCTATCCAAGTCTTCGGCCTTGTCAAAAATGGGTCGTCTCTGCGCTTTGACATTCACTCCCGTCATTGTTATGACTTCCGAGTTCTGTCAAAGAGGGGCAACTGTAGACACCCTATTTTTGACCGTCCTCAAGACTTGGACGTCACCGCTTGAACACTCGGTGATTATCCATGTTTGTGTTTGTTTGGAGTTCCCGGAGTTCTCGGCTACGCGCCTTGCCTCAGGACCTCCGAACTTGACTGTTTTGTGTTTGGTTTTGCACCAAACACTTGTGCTTTGCCTTGGAGGGGCAGAGAATGCCTTCTGAGGCATCCCCATATACCACCGGCTGTGGCTAGAGGCCACCGGCTGGTTGGTGTTGCCATCGGCACTTTATTGTGCCGACCGGCACTATTTTGTGCCGACCGGCACTAAGTTTTGCCAAAATGGCACTCTTTGCCGGTCGGACACTGTGCAGTTGCTTTATGAGATATTTTCAGACAGCTGTATAGTTTTGGTTCCCCTCCATACACGTGTATGGAGGGATGACCCTCTTAGTTAGCTTAGCTTGTAAGCTTTGCAAGCTTTGCTTGCCTATAAGAGGACCACTCCTCTTCTTGGCTTAGGGTTACAAAATTTTAGACATTTTAGGCAGACCAAGCTCTGGTTTTTAGGGTTAGGATAGATACACATCCTATCTCTCTTCTTCCCTCTTGTTTTGTACACTAGGTGTTTGTGTCATACTTTTGCTCACCAACACCTAGTGTTTCACCTTCCTCTTGGAACTGAGGTGCTAAGGGCTTGTTCTTGGTGTTCTTGGCTGGTTTGAAGCTTAAAGAGGCATTAAGGTCACCATTGTTGGAGTTGATCATCACGGGTAAGAAACTACCCCTTTTCCCCCCATTCTTGCATTTCATTTTTGCATAGCTTAGAACTGTTTTTGTGCTTAGTGATTAACACATAAAAGTTCTTTTTTTTAAGCCTCTTTATTGTTTATTAAGAGTGTTTTGTGGTTTGAGCAAGTTTGACCACCCTTAGGCCTTGAAAAGGCCCTTTTTTGTGCCATTTTGTGAGAGATCCGAGACTTTGGTGTTAGGATCTCTTCACCACTGAAATCTTGAGGGATTTCAGTGGTGAAGATGATGCCTTGAAGTCCCAAGAAGGAGAGGGCCACCCCCTCTCCTTGATGTCCTTGAAAAGGACAAGTTTTGGCCTCCAAAGGAGCACCATGTTTGGTTGTGTTTGTTGAGCATGTCTTGGCTGCATTTTATGTTTATTATTCCCTAATATGACATTGCTAATTGTTGGTTTTAGCACTCTTTGCATGCTTTGCATAGTTGCTTTGTAATGCCTTAATAGTCCCTTAACATGCCTAGGTTGTATGCCTTTATTTCTAGCATGTTTTAGGCCTAGATCCATGAAGCATGTATGCTTATTTTGCCATGCTTTAGGTCTGTCCTAAGTTGTTTTGGTCAATCTTGGCTTGTATCTTGGGTCCACTTTGCATTGGGCTTGTTGGTCTTAAAAGCACGAGTGTGTAGCATGCCTTGCTTGCTTCATTTCTGACGGTTTGGAACCATTTTGCATGCTATTTCAGTCCTTCATACATATTTGTTTGATTGCTTAGCATGCCTCTTTAATGCTTTAAGAGTATGTATTAAATGCTCCGTGTTTTGGCTTTAATGCATGCCTTTGGATTCATGTCATCTAGATGCCATCTAGGTGGTCCTTTAGGCTTAGTTTTATGTGTTAAAACTCTGTTTTTAAGTGTTTAAGTATTGCCATGTGCGGTTGTGCTAAGTGTGGTTCAAAGCCTCATGGGCTTGCCTTAATGCTTGAGCCATTTGTATGCCTTGTTTGGCTTTCTTTGTTAGTTGGTTTGGCACCATGTTTTGCATGAATTTCAGAGGTTTTCATGTATGCTAATAGTCCATGTTTGTGCCTCTTAGATGTGTTTAAGAGTTGCTTAATTGTGCTTAAGTGTTGGTGCCTTAACTTGTGCATGTGTGCATGTGTGTTTGGCCCTCTTGACTTAGCATTTTGGCCACTGATTTAGGACTATTTGAGTTGCCTAATTCATGTATAAGACCATCCTTCCATTGGTTTGCATGCTTACCTTGCATGCTTGCTTGAACCTTTGCATGAACATATTGCATAGTCCATGTTGCATGCCTAGTTGACATGTTTAGGGTTGCATTGGCATTGTGCATGTTTGGCCTCTTGAAGTGAAGTATGATGGAGGTTGAGCACCCTTGTTTGCTTATTTGCATTGCATGCATTTGAAATCAAAGTTGCATTCTTGGTTCTTAGGGCCATCATGCATGGAAATGCGCGATTGGTGGTCCGGGAATCGAGGCACATGCCCCTTTGAGTCAATAACATGATAAGGGGTGTGTGTAGTGCATAAATACCTTGAATCACATTGCCATGCATGTTGTTGTCCTCTGCTGCTGTGAGTTGCAGGTTTTGCAGGCATTTAGTGCCGACCGGCAGTCAATTGGCAGCCGGTGGATGAGTCTAGTGCCGGTGGCCTCCTCCTTCAGCCGGTGGTGTCCTACCCCAGCCGGTGGTGATCCCCAGTGCCCTGAGAGGCACTCCTGGGACTTTGGTAATTTTCTGAGGAGGAGAGCAGAGGAAACAGAGGCAAATCATGCATGGCAGTGCGATTCCGAGCCAGTCCCGAGCGCGTGCTGCATTGGGCCCTCATCCCGAGGCGATTTACTGTTTAATTAGATTAATTATTTTATCTAATTAATTTAGTTGATTTGTAATATTTTAATTTGTAATATTTTAATTAGCTCGCGTAGTTAATTATTTGTATTATTCTTTTGGTCCCTCCGAGCGAGGGCAAAGTTGTAATAAGTGTGTGTGAGTGGGTGTATGTCTTCGAAACCCCCATTACTTTCTATCCCTTTTATTTACCTGCTTTCGATGGTAGATTAGGGCATACTTATTTTAGCATACATTATGCTATGCATGCGTGCATCCATGCATTTGTTGACATGCACCGGGCTCGGTACATCGTACAAATTGCATTGCAATTTTCAATTCCAAATTGAATACGTGCTACTCGCGCATTTCACATGCCATGTTTAGGGTTAGCCGAGCCTACTCTAGATTGCATCTATGCCTGTGTTGCATTAGCCACTTAACATGAACTAGGTTATGCATGTTTGCTAACCGGGTTATTGTTTTGGTACGGAGTATGATGTAAGTTTTTACGCTTTAGCATATCGCATGCGTGTGAATGTTTTCCATGACAGTATGATTGCCATGCGGCTAAATGCTTATGTGTTCTAAACTGTTTGAATGCCTGTGGGTGGAGGTTGGATTGCGTGAGTTGGAACAACTCATTGAAATCCGTATTTTAGCCTACTTGCGAGTAGCAAAAACCAACACGTTTTTCGAGACAAAACGGATATGCAATGTTTATTTCCAAATTAGGCAATCTAGTCTATACTTGTTTGCTGCGCGCATAACATAGTAATTCTAGGTTAATAATTGGAACAAGAGCATGTAATGTTTTCAAAATCGGATATCACGGTTAGTAGAGGCCGGTCTTCGGACCGGGCGAAAGGGGGTGCTCATAGCTGACCTTCCCCGATCGTACCGAAGCTCCCGAGCCAAGAAACTTTGGTTATGACGGACACGTGGCCTTCGGCACCGAGTCAGGGTTTCCTAAATTTCCCATTTTAAAATATTTAGGTGGTGACTCTGTAATCTGGCAAAGCAGTCCATGTTTGGCACTACTTTTCAAAAAAATTGTTTTCCCAAACGATTTGCCGGATTTGGACTCTTTGGTTCAGATTTAGAACCGACACAAATCGAGTCCTCGAACTGTTAGATGGAAGCCCACGGGTGCGTCTACACAGTGCGCTTTCGAACAGGATCCGAGCATGCATTGCACCAGACTCTCCTCCCGAGGCGGTTTACTGTTTTTCCTAGCTTAGTTAGTTTGTTAACTAATTAGCTCGTAGTTAGTTAATTTGTATTATTCTTTTGGCCCCTCCGAGCGAGGGCAAATCTGTAATAAGTGTGGGTGTGTGTGTGCATGTCTTCCAACCCCCACCTCTTTCTCTCTTTTATTTACCTTCTTATGATGGTAGATTAGGACATGTTTATTTTAGCATACCTTATGCTATGCATGCGTGCATCCATTCATATGTCTTGCATACACCGGGCTCGGCACATCATGCTAACTGCATTTGTACTTCAAATCTAACTTGAATACGTGCATCGAATGATTGCATTTCACATGCCATTTTAGGTTAGCCGAGTCTATTATAGCTGCATTTTGCCTGTGATGCATTAGCCACTTAACATGAACTAGGACCATGCATGATTGCTAACTAGTTTATTGTTTTGGCACGGAGTACAATGTAAGTATTTTCATGCTTTAGCATACCGCATGTGTGTGAGTGCTATCATGATAGCATGCTTACTATGTGGCTAGATGCTAATGTGAGATAAATTGCCTGAATGCCTGTGGGTGAAGGCTGGATTGCCTGAGTTGGAACAACTCGTTGAAATCCGTGTTTTAGCCTACTTGCGAGTAGCAAATTCCAATGTGTTTTTCAAGACAAACGGATATGCAATGCTTATTTCCAAATTAGGCAATCTAGTCTATACTTGTTTGCTGTGCGCATAACATAGTAATTCTAAGCTAATAACTGGAATAAGAACACATAACGTTTTCAAAATTGGATATCACGGTTAGTAGAGGCCGGTCTTCGGACCGGGCGAGAGGGAGTGCTCATAGCTGACCTTCCCCAATCGTACCCAAGCTCCCGAGCCAAGGCAACTTTGGTGATGATGGACACGTGGCCTTTGGCACCGAGTCAGGGTTTCCTAAATTTCCCAAAATAAAATATTTAGGTGGCGACTCTGTATTTGGCAAAGCAGTCCATGTTTAGTACTTCTTTTTCAAAAATCTGTTTTCTCAAAATGATTTGCCAGATTTGGACTCTTTGGTTCAAGATTAAGAACCGCGACACAAAAGGGAGTCCGAACTGTAGCGAGGTCCCCCGCGGGCGTTGTTACAGTTACCAGGAAGTTGAGGCACTACTTGTTAGCTCACTCCGTAATTCTGGTTACGAGATTAGATCCCATCAAATATCTCTTCGAGAAACCAGTGCTTATGAGTAGGCTAGCTCGTTGGTTGCTTCTTCTTTCCGTATTTGACCTCAAGTATGTCATGCGCAAATCTGTCAAGGGCAGAGTGGTAGCGGAGTTCTTGGTAGATTACCCAGTAAAGCGGGATGAAGCGGTAGAATACCTACTCCCAGATGAAGCTAATTTGCAAGTCGAGGAAGAGATTTGGACAGTGTACTTTGACGGAGAGTCTAACCAATACGATTATGGGATAGGTGTGTTGCTGACAGAACTCGACAATTCCCATATACCCGTAGCCTTCAAACTCCGGTTCAACGTATCTAATGACGAAGCAGAGTATGAGGCATGTATCGCTGGTTTGGAAGCCGCCCTGGAACTAGGGGCAAAAAGGTTGGATGTCATCAGAGACTTGAACCTAGTTGTATCTCAAGCAAATGGAGATTGGAAGGTCAAAGAAGAAAATATGAAGATCTATCACCAGACCTTAGATGTTCTGATTCCTAGGTTTGAGAAGCTGACTTTCACCCATCTATTAAGAGAGAACAACAGGTTTGCTGACACCTTATTGTAGACCGCCCAAACTTCCTTCGTGCGCCGCCCTTTTCAGAGAGGGCGCGAATTCGGTTATAGCTACTACAGTTTGGAATCCTATCACGGTTCTGAATCTAATCTCACAAAGTGCAATGCAAGACTGATAAATCACCAAAGAGTCCAAATCCGACAAATCGTTTTGGAAAATCGATTTTAATCAAAAAGCGCCAAACATGGATTGCTTTGCTAGATTTCAGAGTTGCCACCTAAATATTTTGTTTTGGAAAATTTAGGAAACCCTGACTCGTGCCAAAGGCCACGTGTCCATCATCACCAAAGTTGCCTCGGCTCGAGAACTTGGGTACGAGAGGGGAAGCTCCTAAAATGAGCACCCCCGCTTGCCCGATCAAAGGATCGGCCTCTACTAAGCATGATGTGTTGTTTTATAAACCTCATGTGTTCTTATCCGGATTATTAATCTAACTTTACTATGTGATGCGCACAACACACAAGTATAGACTAAATCGCTCGATTTGGAACAAAACATCTCATATTTGTTTTTCTAAAATGGTTTGAAGATGCTACTCACAAGTAGGCTAAAACACGGATTTGCCACCAAACAAGGTGGGCTTAAAACATGATGATTTGGCACTTCAAGTGGACTTAAAACTCACATTTTGATGAATTGTTCCAATTCAAGTAATGAAGCCTTCATCCACAGGCATTCATGCAGTTATAGCAATTAAGAAAATAGCCTCATGAGAAGCATGCTATCATGGCAGTCACTTACACAATTGCAAGGATGCTAAAGCGTAAACACTTACAGTGTACTCCGAGCCAAAACAAAAGCTAGTTAGAAATATGCATGATCCTAACTATACTAGTTGCCTAATGAACACATGCAAAAATACAACTAAAATAGGCTCGGCTATCTAAGATGGCATATGAAAGCAACACTTGATAACATGCTTTGAAACACGTATTCAAGAAAATGTATTGAAATACAATGCAGTTTGAATGATGCGCCGAACCCTATGCATGCAAGATGAATGAATGAATGCAAACATACAAGCATAAGGTATGCTAATAGAAGAATTCCCTAAAACTAACCACTAAAAACGGATAAATAAAAGGAAGAAAGACGTAGGGTTGGAAGACATGCACACACACACACACGTTGTTTTTGCTCCGAAACCAGAACAACTTTGGACCACCTTTGAGCCTGAGAACTGTTGGCCACTTTCCTTCACCGGTCGGCCACTTGCTCCTGCACACTCCAATTTTGCTACAAACAGAGAACAAAAGGGGCAAAGCAAGGTATTTGCAGGGTTTGTGTGTACAACCACCCTCCTTATCATTTCTCAAGCTCAAAAGGAGTGTGGTACTCGACTCTCGGGCCACCAATCGAGCATGAAAATACACGATGGTCGAGAAGTCAAGTTTGTACAAGTCAATGAATGCACAAACACAAAAGACTCAAGAGGCCTCCGCAATCAAGGGGGACGACGACCAAGAAATGAGGCACGTTTCATCACTTTGAGTATGAAACACCCCTCGTTTCTCATGTTTGGAATAACGTCCGATCCAAACACATGCAATGCAACTCAAACATGTTATCTTGTCATGTTTTTACTTTGATTCATTTTGTTTACTCATTTTAGATTACCGATAAGTCCTTTAACCGGTTAAGTCCAAAAGTGAGAAGTCCTCTAATGGGAAAGACGGACCAAGCCACAAGCTTCTTGAGCATGAAAGAGGCATCATGCCATTGGTTAGTAGAAACCCTCAAGAGAAGGCTAAAACCATTAGGCATGAACGCCTTAATTTCGTGCTCAATCCAACAAAGGGCTTAAGACCTCTTTCACAGTGATACAACAAATGAAAGATGGCATGCAATGGTATACATTTCAGCACTGAAATAGGATGCTAAATGACCTCGAAACACGAAAACGATGCATGCAAGACATACTCAGAGTTGACGGCATTGAAGCTAGCAAAGAGCATAACACTAGAACGATGCAACACAATGCTCAAAGGACTAAACCAGCCCTAAACAAACCTCATGCATGCCAAAACAGTAGCCAAAATATGCTGAGATGGTAGCAAGAAAAGCAAGAAATGCATGCTCATGCATTTGCCCATGAACAAGGCACAAAAGCACAACTCTCAAACATAATGAAGAAGTGACAAATGTGAGAGTGTGGCTACACTATATGCACTGAAATCATGTGTGAAATGATGCCAAACCATATAAACAACACAAGCATAGCATCCTAAGGACCTTGAATCATTAGGCTAGTCAAGGCTTTTGCACTACAACCACGCATAACAAGTCCCATATGACCCAAACTACTCAAAACAGAGTTGAGGCATGCTAAATTAGTGGCAAAAATCATGCTAAAACATAGGCTCAAAAGGCAAGCGAAGCATACTCATTCATTGGCTCACAAACAAAGCATAAAGCATAACTCTGAAACACAATGAAAGAGTGATAAACATGAGAGTATGATAGAAGTTTATGCTCTGAAATTACATACCAAATGATGCCATATCATACAAACATCACAAATAAGGCATGCTAGGGGTCTCAAAACACAAGTCTAGCAAAGCCAATTACACTATAGCCCTACAAGGCAAGCCATACATGACCAAGATGACTTGGAACAGAGTTTAAGTATGCTAAATGAAGGTCAAAAACATGCTGAAATAAAGTTAAAACAAGCTAGAACAATAGGCCAAAACACTAAGCATGCGAGGCTAGTGAGTGAGATTGCACTACAAGCACAAAAACCAAGCAAGAGGTGACCTCACCAACCAAAATCAGAGCTAAAGCATGTCAAAATAACACCAGAAACATGCTGGAGTGAAGCCAATACATGCGAGAATAATAGGCTAAATCATGAAGCATGGTAGGCTAGCAAGTAAGATTGCACTACAAGTACATGAAGCATGCAAGAGGTGACCAAACCAGCCCAAAACAGAGTTATAGGAAGTCTAAAAAGTCACAAAAATATGTTTGAACAAAGCCACAAAGAAATAGAAACACATGCTCATTTGGTAGGCCATCAACACATGCAAACAAGGTACAAAGGGGGGGGGGGACCACCCCCACCTATTTTGGGTCCCAAAACACACTTTCCACCCCTGAAATTCCTCTGGAATTCAGTGGTGAGAAGGCCAAAAAAAGGTGTTCCCAAAGGCTTTACAAGATAGCTCAAAGCAAAGCAAAGCAAAATAAGCCACAAAAAGGGGGTAGACCACCTCTAACTCAAACAAGGCCTCAGACAACCATTTTTAACACTTCAAAACAAAGGTTTTTGTAGTTTCAAGTTAGGCCTAAAACATCATGCCAGGATGGCCAAATAAGCAATGAAAGTAAAGCTTTAAAGAGGATATGGGACTCACCCTTGAAGCACAGCAATAACAATAACTTCTTTGAGCCAAAACCAACTTTAGGAGGCCCTAACAAGCCTTATGGGATCTCATCTCCAAGGTCAAGATGTTAGGCTAAGAGGGTTGTGTGCAAATATGCCAAGAACACTCACTTTCAAGCACTATAGAGCATAATATAGAGAGAGAGGGAGAGAATTCTAGAGAGAGAGAGAGAGAGCCAAATTTTGCTTCTCAAAATTCTGAACCCTTGAGAAGGGGGAGGCACCTCCGCTTTTATAGAAATGCAAGACAAAGCTTGCTCAAATCCCTTCTTACACGTGTAGGGAAAATGCATTCTGTGCTTAACAGCTGGCATAGCTGGAACCAAAAATATCTAAAAAAACAGAAAAATGGCCGTAGGCCACTTCAGGTGGCCGATCGGCCACTTCCGCTAGCCTACTGGCCACTTCAAGTAGCCTACAGGAGGAGAAAGTGGCCTACAACTGCAAAAAGTGGCCGACAGGCCCTCCCCTCCCTCCAGGCAAGAGGTGACAAGGTATGGTCCAAAAACCAACCAAAAAGAAGAGAGCTAAGAGGCCCCAAGACAAGGCACTTAGCCGAAAGCTCCAAAAACTACCCTACCGGCCACTGCAAGTGGCCTACAAGAGGGAAAAGTAGCCTACAGCTACAAAAAGTGGCCTACAGGTCTCTCTCTCCCTCCAGGCAAAGGCACCAAGGCATGGGCCAAAAAAAAACCAAGAAAGAAGAGAGTTAAGAGGTCCCAAGACAAGGCACTCAGCTAAAAGCTCTGGAAACTCAAAACGAGCACAAACATGCATAATTACCGAATGCACAAACAATGACATCAAAGTCTTGAGGTCGGTCAAAAATAGGGTGTCTACAGTTGCCCCTCTTTGACAGAACTCGTAAGTCATGAAATGACGAGAGTGAATGTCAAGGCCCAGAGACAACCTATTTTTGACAAGGCTGAAGACTTTGACAAACAGGCAAGATAATACAGATGCGCCCGCAGGCTGGGGCAAATTGCAAATGAACATGCACGATGCAAGTGCATAACTTATGATCATGCAAGGAAAGCTTGTAATGAAACATCTAGATGCAAATGTTATGCAAAGAAATGCTATAGTAAACTCGTACATAAGCAAGTAAACACGGACCAAACTACATCTCATGCAGAAAGGATGTAAGAAAATTATGCAAACTCATCTACGGCTCACGCGGGAAAGACTAGACGCGACTACCGGGAACACCCAAAGTCTTAAACAAAGCACCTCTCAGCGTATCACACGCGAGAGAGGGAATGGTAACACCTCTCAGCATATCACACGCGAGAGAGGGGAAGGCAAACAGTGCAAGCACTGAAAAGTTGTATAAACATCGGAATGCATCCCAATGCTTCTAATAACGTGCTAGTGCAAACACTGGGCATACCCAGGGTGTTTCCTACCAACAAAAAGTCAGTGTAGACATCGGGTGTACCCGAATGTCTCTAACCAACGGGATATCAGTGCAGACACCGAGCATACCCGAATGTCTCTAACCAACGATGATGAACTCAAAGGACAAGAAACATCTTACCTGGAATTCCTCTGAATGAACTGTATATACTATATTATCTGGTTGCATTGGCTTCGAATGAACTGTACATACAATATCGTGCTTGCACAAAAGAGAAACTTTGACAAGTACAAGATAGTAGAAACACATGTTCAACGTTACATCTAGATACAATTTCAATTTGAGATAACGCGTGCAAATATAATGCAAATGAAAAGGTGCATACATATGCACGTGAAACGTGCATAACAATGCAGATAGAACATGCATAACAATGCAAAGAAAAAGGTGCATAGCAATGCAAGTGAAAAGTGCATAGCACTGCAAGTGAAAAGGTGCATACATATGTAATTGAAAAGTGCATAGCACTACAAGTGAAAAGGTGCATACATATTCCGTGCACAACAACAATGCACTTCCAATGCAACATCAATAGAATGTTTGAAGTAAAATGTCGAATAAGGAAATACACGCCTTAACGAAACCAATTTAAACACAACCTCTGATTTACCTCTCGGAGGGGTCACAATGTACTTAAAAAGGATACAACTCGCTCCTGACGATTGACGATGAGTTGTGCATCAAAGACGTGAATCAAAGCTCCTGCAGGGACATTTTGAGCCGAAAAGTGAACTTTTCCTGCACTTTCTCGAGAGCCAAGGACTCCAAACAGCATAAAAACACACAGGGAGAACCATGAACACCTGTAGGCCACCCCCAGGGACCTGTCGTCCACTTTTCAAGGTTGTAGGCCACTTAAGTGGCCGGTCGGCCACAAAACCTGGCCGGTTGGCTAGTTTACAAAATTTCGGGGCAGTTTCGTCTTTTAACGCTCGGTTCTATAAAACCACAACTCCAAAACGCATTTGCTCACACCTTCAAGGCTGAAATTCACTCATCTTCCTTCCTAGACCCTTTTCCCTCTTAGATTCGAGCTTTGCACGCGTTTTCTAACGCCCTACGCGAAGTTGATTCGCTAAAACCTTCCAGTTTCCTCACTTTGAACCGGACATAATTTGTTTTCGGAGCTTCTTTCTCCATTTTCACCATTTGAGGTATGTTTCTCTCGAACTTGTCTTGAGTTTGGCACCCTTTCTCGGGTTTTGACTTTGTTTGACTTTTTCTCTTCCCGAGAGTTTGGCACCCTTTCTCCGACACAGTCAGGTACACATGGTTCTCGAACCGTTTCAAAGGGATCGAACCCGCGATTGTCGAAGGCGTAGAGTAGTATGCCCATGGATTCTTGATGTACCTCTTCGGCACCACACTATTCGCCAACAGGTCGAACACGATTGAGCTATACCTTCTGAGCTCCCTGGTAGACCTGTCCCAGGTCCGACATTATGATTAGGGCGGCGCTGGCCTTGCCACCTTCTATTGTTATATGAGTTCGACCTCCCGCAGGAGCGGGATGAGAGTAAGTGGCTATTGGAGAGCCTGGGAGGTAAGCTTTACTTTTCAGCTTTACAGTTCCTGCTGTACTATTTTTCCATCATTTGTGTATTCTATATTCTCATTGCTATTATCTCCCTTTTTCACAGTTATGGATGTACGCTTATTTTCCGACGCTAGCCCCTAAGCTTGAGGTCGAGGAACCTCTCGAGGTCCCTTACTCACACCGATGTGGCGGGAGATGCCTGTCGAGGGCTTGGGAGACCCTACCATATCTCTGGCATTACTTTGACACGATGCGGACGGCCGAGGTAATCCAGAACTCTTAGTCCTTTATGCTTTCAGCTTCAATTCATTTTGCATATCTAATGGCAACTAATCAATTCACGCACTTGCTATTTGCAGATCACTTGGCAGCCTTGGATAGCGATGCCAGGGTTCTCTCGGTTCCAGTTTGTCGGGGGATGGGCCGCCTCCTGGTGCCAGATCTTGTTTGAGGGACCGATTGGTAGAGCTTGGTTTCTTAGAGAGCGCTTCATGTGCCAGACACTGGGCCTTCCCTTTCAGAGAGTCCCTTCGTCGCCTTTACCATACATGCGCACCGTAGAGAGTCTCTCCCCCTAGGAGGTTAGTGACCTCATGCAGGGTGCAGACGCGAACCTTTTCCTCGAGGAGAGGAAGTACACGACATACCTCCATACATACCTGATGCCCCCATTGACAGGTGTTGATGTCCCTATGAGGAGAGCTGTTGACATTCCCTCATCGAGTAGTGCCCGAGCTGCAGACGTCCCCCAACGAGCAGGGCTAGAGCATCGAGAGATAGGGCTAGCGGGATGCCTCCCACTAGGCAGTGTGCTGGATGGCTAGATCCTCCGACAGAGCTGACAAGTTGGCGGTATGGGACACCTTATCAGATTCCACTTGAGCCCCCATTGCCCGATCATCGATACATCAAGGCTTCTGACTCAGCACTGGTATGCATTACAACTTTCATTTATTACTTAGATACTTAGACATTCATTCATTCATTCACTGAGGATTTCAACTTGCACCTACAGCCTTCCACAGAGTATGTCGAGGGGCTACTCGGGGTGATGGCCTCCTTTGAGAGCATGATCTTGAGGAGAGAGACCATGCTTAGCTCCCACGGGATCCAGGTGCATTGCCATACTTTTGTTGATATATCGAAACTGAACACTCCATTGCACTGATTTGCTGTATGTGTAGATCACATCTGACATACCATACTGCATGCACACATTGTATCTGACTTTCGCACATACTCTTCATACTGCATTTGTACTTGATACTTGCTAATAAATTCAAAATGTCTTTTCAAGTCACACCCTTGCAGACAGGACCCTCTGAGCCTTCTCGAGCAGCAAAGAGAGAGAGGTTCCGGTACGCAGCTGAGGGAGACGTCGGGCGCCTGTCAGACATGATGACGAGTCTAGTGGGGAGGAGGAGCTTGTGAGTCCTCAATCAGAATCATTTGAGGGTGGAGGTGACAGCACCAACTCAGGTTCTGAGGGTGGCGATGATGCCGAGGGGGGCTCCGAGGATGGCAGCTTTGGTTCAGACAGCGGTGCCAACAACGATGGTGCAGAGTCTGCTGAGCCGAGGAGGAGGGCGAAAAGGGCCTCTCAAGCTTGAGATAGACAACACCAATGTAGATGTTTCTGCTTTATTTCTCTTTTTGCTAGTAGTTTTAGCATATTGTACAGCCTTAGGCAGTCTTATTTTCTTCAAAACTTTGTACTTTGTAAAGAGAAACCACGATGGAATGAAAACATCTTTTGTTCATAAAGTGTTTGCATTCTATATTCTAAGCATCGCATAACATCGCACAGCATGAAAATGAGATTGATCTTTGTTTGTAAACTGCGCATTTGAATTGTAATGTCTTAATTAGGTATTGAACCGACTAACAACTGAAATAAGCACAATAACTCGATAAACAATAACAAGACCTTAACAAGTTTACAACTCGACAAGCAAATTACAACAACTTGATAAGCAACAAGAGTACAACTCGATAAGCAAAATACAACAGCTTGATAAGCAGCAAGAGTACAACTCGGTAAGTAACTTTAACAACTTGATAAGCAACAAGAGTACAACTCGATAAGTAACTTTAACAAAACGAATAAAACCAAACAACATAACGCATTTGAAACCGAACAAGGCACAAACTTCCATCACTTCTGCCATTTCAAGAGGACTAGAAGCTACTTGTTGGAGGGAGGGAGTGGCTGTATGCCACCTAAGGTGGCTGTAGGCCACTTAAAGGATCTGTCGGCCACTTAAAGAGGCCGGTCGACCACTTTTGGTGGTCGGTCGGCTACTTGAACTGGCCGGTCGGCAAGTGAAGCCAGAAACCTCCAGATTTTCGCCACATGTCTTCCACTCAATGCCTTATCTTCTATAAAGGTTCCACCTTCATGGCTCCCTCATTCTAACTCAGTTTTTTCCCCAAATGGAAGCATTTTTTGCCCAAAACCTCACAAATTGGATTGCAAGCTTGGATGGCTCAGAAAAGTTGAAATTCTAGGGTTTCAGAATAAATGCACTATTCACGTTAAGCCGTACCCCACTGTGTTTTCCGTTCCTCCATGCCGCAGCCAGGTGTTGGAATCTGATAACTCATGTTTTTAGCTTTGGCAGACAAGAGATATGTCCCACCTTTGAAGATTTCCAAGCTTTAATGGAATCTCAACGCGATGAAGAGATCTTGCCCTAATTCCATTTTGGCCATATCCAAGCCTTAGGACGGATGTGTGGGCTTACTTTGTATGACGCTCGGTCTTTGATTCACGACGGAGAACTGGACATTCCGAGCTTGATACATCGGTTTTCTGACGCCAGTGACTGCGGCGACCATCTTTTGCAGAGTTTTCGATGACACGCCCTCTGATTGTGCATGTTGTCTCATTTCTTGCTTGCCCCGGGCTCTGGAGGGTCTAGCGTCCGTTTGATTGAGGTGGCCCAAGGCTTAAAGGAGGGCAAGAGCTGCATTGGCGTGACACTAGCTGAGACACTGATGGGCTTGGATGCCTTCCATCGCCGGGAGACAACTAGATTCGCAGGGAGTCCACTACTGCTGCAAGTAATGTTTCCCGCCCTTCTCACATGTGTATTCCTCACATCACTCAGCCCTCAGGCTCTGTTTTTCTCAAAAAACCCTTTTCTCACTTTTCTCTCCACGTATACCTCTCTATTCTTTAATCTATCATTTTTCATCCGTCCCCAGATATGGCTGATAGATAAGTTGAAAGTAGTGGACTCATGCCCAGCACACTTAGCACGTGGCTATTTCTTCTGGCAATGACTAGTTGATGCCCCGGATGAGGGATGGTGGTGCGAATGGATGTGCAGCCTATCCGCTTTGAAAATTGCTTGGCACTGCCCCTGGCTTAATTTGCCAGTGATAAGCTACGGCATGTCTAGGCAACCAGGCATTCAGTTGGTTGGCCTGACACACTGTGTCTTTTACTTCCTGTTTCGATTCCAGTGCCAATTTGGGCATGATCAGACTTGCCCAGAAGATGGGATAGAGTACCCTGCTGCCTTTCCAGTTCGAGGTTCACATCTGGCTCGGTATGCCACAACATGGAGGACAAGAGAACTCCTAGCCCCCATTCCCACTTTCAGTTGCACCCTCTCTGATGAGTGCATAGCTTGGCTCAATGAAGAGGCGCAGGTTGGGCTTACTTTGGCATCAAAGGCTTCCACAAGCTCTGGGAGGGGGCGTAGGAACACCTGACTTATCCACGCCTCGAGTTTTTTTGCTTTAATCAGTACTTTCAAGTTTTCTTTATGAATGTAATAAAAAAGCAACTTCAATTTGTATTTAAGAGTAGGAGAACTCTGTACTAAAATCAATGTAATTGAAGGTTGTGGGTACTGAAAATTTTCTGTTATGGTAAAAAATGGTCTAAGTCGTAAAAAGATTAATTTAAACAAAATCAACTTTTATTAAAACTTTTCAAAACCATTTTCGATATGGATCACAACTGGATACACCCGAGATCTATCACTGAGATGTACAACCTCGGATCCAAGGAACTGGAAAGTTGCCCCTTGTCTGAATAGCACTGTACTAGAGATCACAACCAAGCTCTTGGGCGCAACAAAGACAAAGATGACCAGAACAATCACATGGACACAGTTAATTTGGAAGTGTTTATGGTTGGACTTCAGAATGAAGTTGCCTACGTATCCCGAAGATGGGAATCAAGCCTTACGTAGTTCGGTTCAGGTTCACTTGTGTACTAACACTCTCCTTTTACGCTCTAACTTTTGCCAAGGCTGCCCTTTCTGGGTTTTCAACCTTGTGAGCTTAGTTTTTCTTATTTCAAAATTTTCATGCTCTAACTTTTGCCTAGTTTGCCCTTTCGGGTTTTTGGCCTAGCGAGCCACTCAGGGATAGTATTTCTTCAACTTGTCCATGTTGATCGGCTGGGAGAACTCAAGGCCATCTAAATCCATTAGAGTGACAGCTCCACCCGACCAGATTGACTTGATGATATAAGGACCAGTCTAATTTGGTCTGAACTTGCCCCTTGGGTCATGGATGGGAGCTCGGTTATCTTTGAGCAGTAGATTCTCTTCCTTCAAATTCCTAGACTTAACCTTCTTGTTAAAAGCCCTAGCAATTCTTCGTTGATAACCCTGGACGTGGTACAATGCTTTCAGTCTTCTTTCATCAAACAGCATGAGTTCTTCGAACCTGCTTTGCTGCCAATCTGCCTCAGCTATCTGGCACTCAGCCATTACCCGCAATGATGAAACCTCAACTTCGATAGGCAAAACAGCCTCCATCCCACAGACTAAGGAATACGGAGTTGCCCCAATAGAAGTTCAAATTGAAGTCTGGTAGCCCCAAAGAGCAAATGGCAGCTTATCTGGCCAGTCCCTATAAGTCTCCACTATCTTTTGCAGAATGTGTTTGATGTTCTTGTTGGTGGCCTCAACTGCTCCGTTGGTTTGCGGCCTATATGTGGATGACTTATTAAAAGCCATGTTGTACTTCTCCAACAAGTCAATCACCTCCTTCTTGAATTGGGGACCATTATCCAAAATAATCTTATTCGGGACCCCATAGCGACAGATGATGTTGTTCCTGATGAACTTAGCAACATGTGATGCTCTCAGCACGGCACAAGATTGGGCCTCAACCCACTTCGTGAAATAGCCTATCATTACCAGAATATACTCATGCTTGTTCAACCTTTTCGGGGTAACTGCCCCAATCACATCAATCCCCCAAACTGAAAATGGCCATGGCAAAGTCATATTGTACAGCTTCGATGGCGGGATGTTCATGCAGTTTGCATGGATCTAACATTTGTGGTATCGCCGAACAAAGCCAATACAATCCTCCTCCATGGTTGACTAGTAATAACCCTGCCTGAGAATTTTCCGCGCTAGCATCACTCCGCTCATGTGTGCTCCGCACTCTCCTCCGTGGATGGCTTCCATCAGGCGCTTGGACTCTTCAGCATCAACACACAGTTAATGCAACCCCAGATGACCCCTCTTGTATAGTTTACCCCCGCAGACAATGAACTGAGTAGCCATTCTCCGAATTGCCCTCTTATCTTTAGCATTTGCCCCTGGTGGATAAGCCTCATTTTCCAAGAATTTCCAAATATCGTAATACCAGGGGTTCTTATCTTATACCTCATCTATGGCAGCAATCAGCTCGTAGGCTGGCACGAATTTCTATTCAATGATGATTAGACGCATCTGGACTCCAAAAGGGATGTCCATCATAGAAGATAGAGTTGCTAATGAATCAATGAACCTGTTGTTCTCTCATGACAGATGGGCAAAATTCAGTTTCTCAAACCAAGGAATCAGAACGTCCAAGGTCTAGTGATAGATTTTCATCTTTTCTTCTTTAACTTTCCAATCTCCTTTAGCTTGAGATACAACAAGGTTCGAGTCCCCGATGACATCCAACCTTTTTGCCCATAGTTTCAGGGCAGCTTCTAGTCCAGCAATACATGCCTTATATTATGCTTCATTATTCAATACCTTGAACTGGAGCTTGAAGGCTAAGGGTATGCGGGAATTGTCGGGTGCTATCAGCAACATGCCTATCCCGTACCCGTAATGATTCGATGCTCCGTCAAAATACATAGTCTAAGTTTCTTCTTCAACCTGCAGACTAGCCTAATCTGGGAACAGATACTCTACTATTTCATCTCCCACCACTGGGTGATCGGCTAGGAACTCCGCTACCGCTCTCCTTTTCACTGACTTGCGAGTCATATACTTCAAATTGAATTCGGAGAGAAGAAGCAACCACCGAGCAAGCCTACTTGTAAGTGCTAGTTTCTCAAAGAGATATTTGATGGGATCTAATCTCGAAACCAGTATTACGGAGTGAGCTAATAGGTAGTGCCTCAACTTCCTGGTAACCCATACCAAGGCCAGACAAGCCTTCTCAAGCGGAGTGTAACGGGTCTCATATTCCAGCATCTTCTTGCTCAGGTAATAGATAGCCTTCTCCACTTTGTCCTCAGACTCCTGTGCAAGCATGTAACCCATTATCGTTTCAATTACTGACAGATACAATATCACCGGTTTTCCCAGCTTTGACGGTGACAACACAGGTGGGTTCTGTAGATACTGCTTGATCTGCTCGAAAGCAACTTGGCATCGGTCATCCCATTGGAACTTCTTTCCTTTTTTCAGGAGACCAAATAGTGGTTCACAAGTCAAGGTTAATTTTGCAATAAACCGTCTTATGAATTGCACTTTACCTAGAAAGCCTCGCACCTCCTTTTCAGTCCTCAGTGGTGGCATTTCTAAGATGGCCTTAATCTTTGAAGGATCGACCTCAATGACCCTTTGTGTGATCAAGAACCCCAGCATTTTCCCTACTGTAACACCGAAAGAACATTTTTGAGGATTCATCCACAACCGGTATTCTCTGATCCATTGGAAAAATTTCTACAAGGCGGTGTAGTGGCCCTCTCTTTCCTTGGACTTGACAATCATGTCGTCCACGTACACCTCGACCTCTTTGTGGATCATATCGTGCAAGATCGTGGTCACGGCCCGTTGATATGTAGCCCCAGCATTCTTCAATCCAAATGGCATCACCCTATAACAGTAAGTTTCCCATGGGGTAGTGAAAGCATTTTTCTCCCTGTCTTCAGGTGCCATTAAAATCTGATTATAGCCTGAAAACCCATCCATGAATGAAAGCAACGCATGCCCAGCAGTGAAATCCACTAATTCGTCGATATGCGGCAGAGGAAAGACGTCCTTCGGACTGGCTTTGTTCAAATCCCTGAAGTCCACACATACCCGAATTCTGCCATCCTTCTTCGGCGCCGGAACTATATTGGCCAACCAAGTTGGATACTCAGATACTAACAGGAACCCTGCGTCGATCTGCTTGGTGACCTCTTCTTTGATTTTCGGGGCCCAGTCTGGGCTTATCCTTCGGAGCTTCTGCTTAACAGATCGGGCCTCTAGGTCAAAAGGGATTTGGTGCTGTACAATCTTAGGATCGATTCCAGGTATGTCTTCGTAGGACCACGCGAAAACATCTTTGAAATCTTTTAATAAAGCGACTAAGCGCTCGCATTTGTCAGAAGACAACGTTGACCCGATCTAGACCAGCCGCGGATCCTTCTCAGTACCAACGTTAATTGAGGTGATTTCATCAACCAAAGGTTTTACAAACCTCTTCTACTCTTGATCAATCAAACGTTTCAGAACCGGAGGAATTTCTTCCTCGTCGTTTTCATCAAAATTTTGAAAGTCTTGATTAACGCAATAAACTAAAGGCACAAAAAAGTACTCAGAAGCCATAGCAATACCATTCTCATTGATAAAATCCAGTTCATCTGATCCTTCGATTACAACAGACTCAAAGGAAAATGAAAAAGACGACCTGGACAGGACAGTGGCATTCGGGTTATCACCTCCAAGAATACCTGACATTGACTCAGACGAACTAGAATCTGATTCTGACTCCACAGACTCTATGGAATCAGATTCTGGTTCATACCTGATCCAGAATTGGTTGACAAAAAGCCTTCCTTATATTGCCAAACGAGGGAGGGTGCGATGGATACGTCCAGAATGCTAGAAAAAGGGCCCGTATTCGCGTCATCTCCAATCATGGACACTAAGAAGTTACTCCCAGGCACTTCGGTATGATCTAAGGATCTGAGAGGAGACAAGCCAGTGCTACCTCGATCTCAATTTTTGTACTCTCAGACTCTTCCTCCTTGCACTGCTCAGCCTCAGCTGGTGGGTCTGTCTGCTCTTCAGCAACTTCATCCCCTGACAACTGAAGGTCAAAAAAGATTTCGAAGCCGGGCAAGCGCCATTTCTCTGAATTCAGCCAGGGCTCCGGAAAGCCACAAAATGAGAAGTCTTCCTCCTCCCAGACAAAGCGTCTGTTCAAGGTTCCTTGGATAGGTCTGTGCACCAACTCATAATGCTTCCCGACTTGCTTAGCCCTGGCTCTTCCAGCCATTTCTCTTCCTTTCCTTGCCCAATCTTCCTTGGTAGGTGAGTAACCTAGGCCAAAGGTATATGGGTTATGCGGCACTTTGGCCAATACTGCAACGCCCTTTTGGCCACTTCGCCCCAATCCCATTCCGGGCATGTGTTGAAGCTTGTTCATGAGGTAGACAGATTGTGCACTGACGTATAGCTCATCATCAACAACTAGCATATTCTGTACAACCCAGGCCTCAGCTAGGGTGAATCCTGAAAGAAATACATCCTTCGTACCATGATCAATCTCTAGAACTGGTGTAGAAACCTCTGGCAGCAGATGTATTGAAGAATTCCCAAAAACAATTGCCACCCCCTTCCTGTGGGGGTACTTCAACATCTGGTATAAGGTGGAAGAGACGGCTTTCACCTGGTGCAACCACGACCGCCCAAGGAGTAGATTGAAGGTGGCTGGAACATCCAAGACATGAAACTCAATGCCCTGTTGCCCTAGGCCAACCTGAGTTTTGATCCGTACCATCCCCATCACCTCCCAGCTGGTATTATCATAGGCCCGTATTACCTAGGTTGTAGGTACAAAATCTGCGGGGTTCAACCCAATAGCATACGCCGTTCTTGATCGACAAACATTGATTACAGATCCTGTGTTGACCAGGACGACTAGTATCCATTTCTCTCTACACTCCACGGAGATATAGAGCGGCTTGTTATGATCAGAGCCCTCAGGCGGTAGTTCTTTGTCGGTGATGGTCAAGGTCGGGGAAGCTCCTCCTGGGAAAACCAACCCTACCAACTGCTCAGGAGTTGTATCAATTGAAAGCTTGGCCCTATCCATAGCTGTAAGGATGGCTTGTCTCTGAACCCTCGAGGCCATAAGCAGTCCCCAGATGGAGATGTCTGCTTGAATTTTCTTTAGCTGTTTTAGCATAGCTTCCTCCGTTAGCAGTTTTTCTTTCTGCCTCTCTGCTTCTTTGTCTTTCTTGGATGCCTCTGGCTGGTCCAAGTGTGGGGGCTTGAAGTATCGCCCACTTTGAGTCGTATAGTCCACCTTGGTGTACCATGTGTCATCCGGTTGATTTTGCCCCCAGTCCTCATATGTATGGGCTAGATGCAAATCATCGTCTTTCCATCACATGCCCTCAGCAACCGATAGACAACTATCCGGCTCTGCTGTATCTGTTTCCATGCTTATAGCATATTCCGTCCACGCAAGGGCCTTGGCTTTTCTAGCCCTGTCATCTTTCTCGATTTTCTCTTATTCGAACCACCATAGCATGTCTTCTTGTTTTGTGTCTGCTGTGCACAAACTGCCCAAGTCCCTGAGCAAAATTCTTTGCACCGGTGCTCTCCGGCGATTTCTCCTGATTCCCGGCCATTCCGGCCACTGTAGATGTTCCAATTTTAGAATGCCCCCATTTCAGCTTAGACTCCTCAACAACATCTGGCTCATCACTGAGCCACCCTGTAGTATCTGTCGCTCCATTCAAGTCAAACTAGTTGATGTTCACATCCCCTGGATCCTGCTAGTTAAAGAACTGCATATTAGCAATGTCTTCCTATAACTCTGCTAGGTCATCTAGCCCTTGACTCAGTCCATCTTCTCGGATCACATCAACCTATGCCCCAGTCGGCAACTCCACCCCTGGCTTAGCCTAATCTGTTGACACAATATGACCGCACGAGTTGTATACTTCCTCAATAAAGCTCCCAGATCCCTTGGGTACTGAACCAACACTCTCATTTGCCTCCAAAGCCACCCCAGTTCTGTCTTTGATAGTCACCACCACTGGCTCGGGTTGGGTCAGGGAGATGCTCAACATGCACAAGTTTGTGCTGTCTGGGATGAACACCTCAGGCTTGGGTAGGTGAGAGCGTGTGATATATATGCTTAGGTCATATGGAATGGCCACGGTTTGGATCAGGTTAATATGCTTGGGTGGTGCAGCTTGGTTATGTGGTGGGAGTGGGTTGGTGGTGACATTTGGCTTATCGGGAAGCGCGATCACCTTGTTGTCAATGAGATCTTGAATCTCATGACGTAGTCTGAAGCACTGGTCGGTGTCGTGACCATGCTGTTGGTGAAAGGCACAATATTTGGTCGGGTTATGTGTTGGAGGGAGGTTATTTGGTAGTGGGCGTGGTTCAAGAGGCTTTAGATGCCCCTTTTTGATTAAAACCCCCAAAGCTTTAGATAAATGCATATACAGTGGGGTAAAACTCCTTTGCCCTGGGGTGGATTTTTTTGTTGGTTGCGGGCTGGTTCCGGATGTACTGGTGAAGGGTGTAGCTGTTTTGGGCGTGGTGGTGACCATGTTGACATCTGAAGTCCTTGCTGCTACAGCGCTACTCATGGCTGCATTTGAACCGTGTGTAAATGCCCTCTTGGGCTGTTCTCTCTCTTGGTCGATTAGACCTTGCTTCATGGCATCTTCAATCTGTACCGCAATCTCGTGTAAGTCTACAAAGGTAGGGAGGGGTAAGACGATCATTTTCTGCATCAACTTGGGTTGAAGGTTGCACAAAACCATCCTTATCTGATCCTTATCGAGTGGCCGAGTTGTCATCATGAAGGCCTTAGCCCTCCATTGAGTGACAAAGTCAGAAAAGCCCTCTTTCAGCTCTTGCCTGGTTGCCTCAAGATCACGAGTCGTGACCTCGATTTGAGTATTGTACGAATATTGCGTGAGGAAGGCCTCGGCCATCTCCTCCCAACTTCTCTTCACTGAGTCCTCCAGTTTGGCATACCATATAGTCACAATACCCAACAGGGTTCGGCCAAAAAGTGATAGTTTCTGGAGTGCCGTTAAGCCCATCGGGCGCAAAATATCTGAGAACAGCCTCAGATGAACCATAGGGTCACTAGAACTGTCACACCCCAAACTTGCCCCTAAAAGTTTGGGCATGATCTAAACAGAAAAGGACACCTAACCTGATTTCATTTAGGGGCCTGACCGGAAGCTGCACTAATAAGTGATAAAAACTAGAAACTATGTCATCCATTGAGCTACTAAATTATGCCAAGATCATAAACATCTCATGGAACAAGTACATCAAAAGTCAAAATACGTTTGCGAGTTAGTTATTTACATGCCTCCACAAAGCCAACCTCGAGGTGGGGTATACAACAAAAATATTAAGTACATGACAACCTAAATCAAAAGTAAAAGAGTAAGCCATCATCTAATGAACTCCACAAAAGGAGGGTTCCGATCCAAAGCTTGGCTGTGCCTAGGCTGACAAAAGTATGACGATGCTGGGTTATGGTCGACCTCCTGGTTGGTTACCTACAGAAACAGACAGAACACAGGGTGAGCTAAGCTCAGTGAACAATAGTACTGGTATACATGTAAACATAATTAGTGCTGAAATCATGTAATCAGTCTGTCTTCGTATAACTTGCCGGGACAATGTAATCGGTTCATACTATTCACATTTTGGCCCCTGGCCTAAGAACTTCACACATTCAGAAAAGAGTCCTTGGATTCATAATTTACAATTCATCACATAGACCTTTGGTTCCTTTGATTCACAAACTCACAATAGCATAAGTTCGTATTTCACACATCGGCCCTTGGCCTCATACTTTCACAAAAGGCTCGTAGCCACATGAATTCACAAATGGCGCTAAGCCACATTAATTCACAAATGGCTCTAGAATTGGTTCACAAATTCACAATTTCCTTGGTACAGCCCAAGAATCACAAGATGTCACATATGACGTATATGGCTTCACAACCTTTTTGATGCTTTCATCATTTCATATTGTGTCTATATATCTTGTACTCTCACAAGTTTGACAACGAAATTTGTAACATCAATACGTAATCACATAATTACCACATTAATAATAATAAATAGAGTACAGGTACATTAAGGTACTATTACTCACTGTGATGTGTTGGCGTACTAGTGCCTTCGGAAGTGTGCCCTGTACACAATCATTCTTAACAAATTAGTTTTCCTTTCGTTCATACGAATATATAATCAGTTCAACGTCATCAAAACAAATATTCTAACAAGACCAGAGGGTACAGCACATAAAATAGAGCAACACAGAATTTTTCCTGAAAATCAGTTGTCCGCTCGAGCGCCACTTTGGCCGCTCGAGCGTAATGCACAATACCACCAAACATGCTGGAAGGGTGAATTTTACGCTCGAGCAGGATACTCTCCGCTCGAGCGGACAGAGTAATTTTAAAAACTTACTGAAAGAGTGATTTTTCCGCTCGAGCGGAATACTCTACGCTCGAGCGGACTAGACGACTTCAGAACCCCTGTTTTTCCTCTATTTGAGCCCTACTTTGATATTCAAACCTTAATCTCTCAATTACAACCATAATTAAGGATTACCTTAGTCCCAAATCTAATTAAACACACAATTATCTGATATATATATTGATTCTTTCCACAAAATTGAGATGATTAACAAGATTAGGAACTTAAACAAGCCATCTCTCTCAAGTTCTTCATGTTCTTGAGCCATAGCACATGATCTATATATATAGTTCTATGAAGTGATGGTGTAGAACTAAGGAGTGAAGCATAATTTCTATAACACCTAAATTAAGTGTCAAAAGAACCAATTGATGGAAACCCTCCTAATTCAAACATAAAGCATACATGAATCAAACAAAAACACATGAATACAACTCTTAAGTTGCCATAACAAGGAGGTCTTGGGCTTACCTTGAATTGACTCCCAACTTTTAACAATTTGCTCAAATTCTTGTTGAATCCCTTCTTCCCCAATTTCTCTTTTTTACCTCCTCTTATTTCCTCTCCCAAAATGGTACCCACGTTTTTTATCAAGGTCAAGAAGTCTTAACAATATATATGGTCATAGGTAAAGCATATAAGATAAAAATGAATCGTTTTATCGTTCCAAAATTGAAATTTCACAAACATGCTTAATATTACCTAAAAATTATGCTGATCACAAATATATAATCATTTTCAGATAATTAAACCGTTAAGGCTTCCAATTCCTATGTTAATGCTCTAATAGTAATAGAGACTTTCTTACCTAACAGATAATGTTCAATTCATAAAGTATCAACTCATAGGACATATATACATAACTTACATTCTCATGCAGTTTCACATTAACTATTTGAAAGCACTGAATAAAGACTAAAATATAGCAGAATCACATACGAGGGTGGGGTTATTACACTCTCCCCCCCTTAAAAAGTTTGGTCCCCCAAACTTGCTTTTACCTCAAAACGGAAACAAAGACGGATACTGTTGTTGCATATCCTCTTCTTTTTCCTAAGTAGCTTCAGTTCCATAATGTTCTTGCCACTCTACCTTTACCATTGGAATCTCCCGATTGCGTAATTGCTTTACTTGTCGCTCTACAATTCGAAGTGGTCTTTCTTCATAGCTTAATTTATCATCAAGCACAATTTGATTATAATCTATGATATGAGATGGATCTGATAGGTATCCTCGAAGCATGGAAACACGGAACACATTATGTACTTGACTCATGCTCGGCGGAAGAGCCACTTGGTAAGCTACTGGACCCACTCTTTCTAGAATTTGGAAAGGGCCAACATACCGGGGTGTTAGTTTACCCTTTTTCCCAAATCTTGGATGTCCCTTCAACGGGGTGACTTTCACGAACACATAATTACCTACTTCAAATGCCAAATCCCTTCGTCTGTTATCTGCATAGCTCTTCTGCCTGCTTTGTGCCGTTTTCAACCTCTCCCGTATAGTTTTAATCTTTTCAGTTGTTACTTGCACAATTTCAGGACCCAACAATGCCCCATCTCCAACTTCAGCCCAACATACAGGGGAACGACACGGTCTTCCATATAGAGCTTCATAAGGCGCCGTTTCAATGCTCGAATGGTAACTATTATTGTAGGCGAACTCTATCAACGGTAGATGGGTTTCCCAGCTTCCTTGAAAATCCAATACACACAATCGGAGCATATCTTCTAAAGTTTGTATTGTTCTCTCGGATTGACCATCAGTCTGAGGGTGAAAAGCGGTGCTGAACTTAAGTTCGGTACCCATAGCCCCCTGTAAACTTTGCCAAAATCCTGAAACAAATTTGGGATCCCTATCTGACACAATTGACACTGGAACACCATGAAGCCTTACAATTTCATTCATATACAGTACTGCAAGCTTATCTGCATTATATTGAGTCTTTACAGGCAAGAAGTGAGCAGACTTGGTTAACCGGTCCACAATGACCCAAATCGAATTCATACTTCGAGGAGTCCTCGGTAACCCTACAACGAAATCCATGGTCAAATGCTCCCATTTCCATTCCGGGATTGGAAGGGGTTGTAATAACCCTGCTGGTCTTTGATGTTCTGCTTTTACTTGTTGACATTGTAGACGAGACAAATTCCGCGATCTCCTTTTTCATATTTGGCCACCAAAAATTTTGTTTTAAGTCTCGGTACATTTTAGTACTTCCCGGGTGTATTGAGAATCTCGAGGCGTGTGCTTCTTCTAGCAACTTCTGTTTAAGCTCCAATACATTGGGGACACATATTCGTCTTTGAAATTTTAATCCCGACTCTCCGTAACTGAACCCCGGTTTTGGTTTTGCCTCTAACTCATCATAGATTTTCCTTAAAGTCTCATCTTCCAGTTGATGTAACTTGATCTCTTCCAACAAGGTGGGTTGAGCTCTTACTGCTGCTAGTATGGCCCCCTGTTCACGTACCACAAGATCCATATTCATCGCATCCAATTTGATCCTCAACTCCTTTCTTTCCACTAGCAAATTTTCCACGTCCCCCATATTCTTCCGACTAAGCGCATCTGCCACCGTATTAGCTTTACCAGGATGATATTGGATCTGCAGGTCATAATCCTTAATCAACTCAAGCCATCGTCGCTGTCGCATGTTCAACTCCCTCTGGGTAAACAGGTACTTAAGACTTTTATGATCAGTGTAAACTTCGCAGGTTGTACCGTAAAGATAGTGCCGCCATATCTTCAAAGCAAAAACTACTGCCGCTAGTTCAAGATCGTGTGTGGGATAATTCTTCTCGTGGGATTTCAGTTGTCGAGAAGCATAGGCAATAACCCTTCCGTTTTGCATTAGTACACAACCAAGCCCCTTGTATGAAGCATCACTGTAAATCACGAATCCTTCAGTACCAGATGGTAAAGCCAGAACCGGTGCTGTAGTCAATCTTGTCTTTAGTTCTTGGAAAGAAGATTCCCGCTCCTCTGACCATTCAAACGTAACCCCTTTTCGTGTCAGTTGGGTAAGTGGCACAGCAATTTTGGAGAAATTTTGAACAAACCTCCTATAGTATCCAGCTAACCCCATAAAACTTCGCACCTCAGTTACATTAGTAGGAGTTGGCCAATTTACAATTGCTTCAATTTTGTGTGGATCAACAGAGACTCCTTCCTTTGTCACTACATGCCCCAGAAATGCCACCTCTTGTAGCCAGAATTCACATTTCTTTAGTTTTGCGTACAGTTTCCTTTCCCGGAGTGTTTGAAGAATTAAGCGGAGATGATCTTCATGAGCCTCTGCACTCTTTGAGTATATAAGAATGTCATCGATAAAGACCACCACAAACTCATCCAAATAGGGCTTGAAAACACGATTCATTAAATCCATAAATGCTGCTGGCGCGTTTGTAACTCCGAAGGGCATAACCAAAAATTCATAATGCCCATACCGGGTTCGAAAAGCTGTCTTCTCCACATCTTCGGCTTTAACTTTCAACTGATGGTAGCCAGACCGTAAATCAATTTTTGAGAATACTTGTGCCCCTTGTAACTGGTCAAACAAGTCATCAATCCGTGGTAAGGGGTACTTATTCTTAATTGTCACCTTGTTCAGTTCCCTATAATCGATACATAACCGAAGTGTTCCATCCTTCTTTTTGACAAACAACACTGGCGCACCCCAAGGAGATACACTTGGGCGGATAAATCCCTTATCAAGCAGCTCCTGTAATTGAATCTTTAACTCTTTCATTTCGGCTGGTGACATCCTATATGGAGTCTTAGAGATGGGTTGGGTTCCAGGCGCCACTTCAATTATAAACTCGATTTCTCGGTCTATTAACTGACCCGGCAATTCTTCGGGAAACACATCCGGAAATTCACGAACCACTGGGATCACATCAATATCCCCATTCACCCCTTGCTCTTCTAAAACACTACATAAATACCCCTGACAGCCTTTTTGCATTAAATTATAAGCCTTCATGGCAGATATCAGATAAGGTGGTGAAATCACTTCCTGCCCTTGAATCATAGACTCTGACTGCCCAGGAGGAGAAAAATTAATTTGCTTAGTCACACAGTTTATAGTTCCCCATAATCATTTAGCCAATCCATCCCCAGAATAATATCAAAATAGGTCATATCGAGGGGCACTAAATTAGCATACACCCGAATCTCCCCAAGTTGAAGTTCACAAGCTAGATATATAGTAGCACAAATCATAGACTCTCCCAAGGGGGAGGACACACACAACATGTAAGGCAGGTTTTCTTCAGTTTTATCTAAATTAGGAGCAAAGAGTTTCGACACAAAAGAGTGAGTGGAGCCAGAATCAAACAATACATGCGCAGATTGTCCATAAACAGTAAATGTACCTGACACCACTGTTGCTGTGTTTCGCACATCACCTGGAACCAAAGCGAACACCCTCCCTTGCCTTGCAGTATCTTTGTTATTACTGGGTTTGACAGCCGCCTTCGCGTTGGGGGTTGGTGACCCCACAGAGCTTGCAGTAGATCTATTACCCTTTTGTTGAGCCCATTGTGGGCAATCCCTTACCAAATGCCCCGTTTTCCCACATTTAAAACATGCTCCAGTCTTCCAGTGACAAATCCCTCGATGTTGCCTTCCACAGTCTGAACACACCGGAGTGACATTTTGAGTAGAAGTGGTGGTGCTGACGTTTCCTGAATTGTGCTTCTTCGCGGGTGGAGTAACGGATCCCTTTGCCCATTGGTTGTTCTGTCTCTTCCCTTTCCACTCGGAAATCCGATTCTGGGCCGTGAGGCTTCCTTCTGCGATAACAGCCCTTTCTAACACCTCAACATATTGACCCGGTCTAAAATTGCACCCCGCAATCCCCCTTCAAATTTTCGTGCCTTCTTATAGTCTGTATCTACCATATGAGGCGCGAACCGAGCCAGTTCTGCAAATTGAGCTTCGTATTCTGCAATGGACTTACTTCCTTGTCGAAGAGTTTCAAATTCTGTCACTTTCTTGTCTCTCATGCTTTGGGGAAAATATTTGTCATAAAACAATTCTAGAAATCTTTCCCAGTGTAATCCTGGATGTACCGTCTGTGTAAGCATCCACCATCTTCGTGCCTCATCCTCAAGAGTGAAAGCAGCTAATTGTACCTTCTGAGCTTCAGTGCAAGGAAAGACCTCAAATAGTTTCTCAATCCCCAATACCCATGCCTCCGCTTTCATCGGTTCTATTCCTCCTTTGAAGACTGGGGGTTTTATCTTTTTAAACTCCTTCGTAAGGGTAATGGTTCGGTCTTCAGCATGATGATCTGGTACCACCAGTGGAGGTATTGGTGGTGGTGGCGGTTGTTGTTGCGGCTCCTGTTGTTGTTGTTTCCGTAGGGTCTCAGCCATCTCCATAATCATCCTCTCCATCCTATCCAACCGCGCAGATGTAGCATCTTCCGGCTCATCTGTCCTTGTTCTCACCATTTCTGCATAACAGTCAGTTATAGGCAAAAAGCATAATTCAAAATTGTTAGCGTTATCAGAGGACACTTAGCGTTGCCATCGCTCTTAAACATGCAAAATGTCTAAAATTCTAGACACCCTAAGCTCAATGGATCCGTGTGTGAGATAGCAACTCGTGCTCTGATACCACTTGTCACACCCCAAACTTGCTCCTGAAAGTTTGGGCATGATCTAAACAGAAAAGGACACCTAACCTGATTTCATTTAGGGGCCTGACCGGAAGCTGCACTAATAAGTGATAAAAACTAGAAACTATGTCATCCATTGAGCTACTAAATTATGCCAGGATCATAAACATCTCATGGAACAAGTACATCAAAAGTCAAAATACGTTTGCGAGTTAGTTATTTACATGCCTTTACAAAGCCAACCTCGAGGTGGGGTATACAACAAAAATATTAAGTACATGACACCCTAAATCAAAAGTAAAAGTGTAAGCCATCATCTAATGAACTCCACAAAAGGAGGGTTCCGATCCAAAGCTCGGCTGTGCCTAGGCTGACAAAAGTATGACGATGCTGGGTTATGGTCGACCTCCTGGTTGGTTACCTATAGAAACAGACAGAACACAGGGTGAGCTAAGCTCAGTGAACAATAGTACTGGTATGCATGTAAACATAATTAGTGCTGAAATCATGTAATCAGTCTGCCTTCGTATAACTTGCCGGGACAATGTAATCGGTTCATACTATTCACATTTTGGCCCCTAGCCTAAGAACTTCACACATTCAGAAAAGAGTCCTTGGATTCATAATTTACAGTTCATCACATAGACCTTTGGTTCCTTTGATTCACAAACTCACAATAGCATAAGTTTGTATTTCACACATCGGCCCTTGGCCTCATACTTTCACAAAAGGCTCGTAGCCACATGAATTCACAAATGGCGCTAAGCCACATTAATTCACAAATGGCTCTAGGCCACATTGGTTCACAAATTCACAATTTCCTTGGTACAGCCCAAGAGTCACAAGATGTCACATATGACGTATATGGCTTCACAACCTTTTTGATGCTTTCATCATTTCATATTGTGTCTATATATCTTGTACTCTCACAAGTTTGACAACGAAATTTGTAACATCAATACGTAATCACATAATCACCACGTTAATAAAAAAATAAATAGAGTACAGGTACATTAAGGTACTATTACTCACTGTGATGTGTTGGCGTACTAGTGCCTTCAGAAGTGTGCCCTGTACACAATCATTCTTAACAAATTAGTTTTCCGTTCGTTCATACGAATATATAATCAGTTCAACATCATCAAAACAAATATTCTAACAAGACCAGAGGGTACAACACATAAAATAGAGCAACACAGAATTTTTCCTGAAAATCAGTCGTCCGCTCGAGCGCCACTTTGGCCGCTCGAGCGTAACGCACAATACCACCAAACATGCTGGGAGGGTGAATTTTGCGCTCGAGCGGGATACTCTCCGCTCGAGCGGACAGAGTAATTTTAAAAACTTACTGAAAGAGTGATTTTTCCGGTCGAGCGGAATATTCTACGCTCGAGCGGACTAGACGACTTCAGAACCCCTGTTTTTCCTCTATTTGAGCCCTACTTTGATATTCAAACCTTAATCTCTCAATTACAACCATAATTAAGGATTACCTTAGTCCCAAATCTAATTAAACACACAATTATCTGATATATATATTGGTTCTTTCCACAAAATTGAGATGATTGACAAGATTAGGAACTTAAACAAGCCATCTCTCTCAAGTTATTCATGTTCTTGAGCCATAGCACATGATCTATATATATAGTTCTATGAAGTGATGGTGTAGAACTAAGGAGTGAAGCATAATTTCTATAACACCTAAATTAAGTGTCAAAAGAACCAATTGATGGAAACCCTCCTAATTCAAACATAAAGCATACATGAATCAAACAAAAACACATGAATACAACTCTTAAGTTGCCATAACAAGGAGGTCTTGGGCTTACCTTGAATTGACTCCCAACTTTTAACAATTTGCCCAAATTCTTGTTGAATCCCTTCTTCCCCAATTTCTCTTTTTTACCTCCTCTTATTTCCTCTCCCAAAATGGTACCCACGTTTTTTATCAAGATCAAGAAGTCTTAACAATATATATGGTCATAGGTAAAGCATATAAGACAAAAATGATTCGTTTTATCGTTCGAAAATTGAAATTTCACAAACATGCTTAATATTACCTAAAAATTATGTTGATCACAAATATATAATCATTTTCAGATAATTAAACTGTTAAGGCTTCCAATTCCTATGCTAATGCTCTAATAGTAATAGAGACTTTCTTACCTAACAGATAATGTTCAATTCATAAAGTAACAACTCATAGGACATATATACATAACTTACATTCTCATGCAGTTTCACATTAACTATTTGAAAGCACCGAATAAAGACTAAAATATAGCAGAATCACATACGAGGGTGGGGTTATTACAAGAACCATGAAAGCGATCGATGTGTGGCATCTTGGACCTGTCCAGCAAAGTCACAGCCGAATCAGTATACCTATCTTCTATGTCTGGGATCAAGTTAACTCCCGGGGCTCACTTGAACAGCTTTTGATGCTTACTTATTTTCAGAGCGGATAGATCAACTTCAAATTCAAACGGTGTGTCCACTGGATTAACCAGTGCTTTAGACATCTGAGGTAGGATTGGCGGTGGGACCGACACTGTTGGAACGTCCGTATTTTCCTGGACGTTTGCTGTTTCCCCGAGTGTTGGAACCCTAGGTGGGGGTGGGGGTGGATGCGAAGCAGATGCTCCAGCTTGTTGTGGTTGCTGCTGTTGTTGGAGCATGGCAATTAGTTCTGCCTGTTGAGCTACAACTTCTGCCTGACATGCGATAACCTCTGCCTAACGAGCAGCGTCCTGCTGCATGGTCTCTTGGAGTTGATGCATCATGTCTTCCATACCGACTGTAAAGTGTGGATCTGACAGAACAAGTGTATGTTCCCTCTTTGCGGTAGAAGCAGATATCTCAGCCAAACTACGCACAGGTGAGGTAGATAATGACCGCTGATCAGGTAACCGTTGTACTGATGATCTGTGTCTGGATGACCTCCGTCTCGTAACTGAGGGTAATGCAACAAACACTGGTTGTCCATCAACTAGATCCTCATATCGATGAATTCTCCCAACTCTGGTCTAGAGTGCTTGGGGGGGTATCTGCCTCGTCGGAAGCAATGATGCTATACTACCTTGCAAAAAGATAAATAAAGCAAAATAAGGAAACAATAATCAGAAAAACGGATAACAATTTGGCTTAGATAAAGACAACACACAGTTGATATCAAAAGCTGGATAAATTGTTCTCAATACTGATCACTGCCCCAAATCACTGCCTCAAATCTAATACCCCGAAACACTGATGTCCTCAGACTGATACCTAGGCTTGTAACTAATAAATACAATCTGTAAAGATACACTCTTACAGCACATATCAAGCAAGTAAGAGCCAAAACACCCCTATGGTGGGGCAGGGTTCTCATGTCCTATTTTGCCAGGAGCTAGGGTTTCACTATGCACGCAGCGGTTTCAAACAACCTACAATTGGGTAAGCAATCTGTCCTAGTTTGGAATGGTCTCTATGCCTTCCGATATGCACTAGGTTGAATGGTCAAAAAGGGTACCTCGGCGAAACTGAGGTTTGTGTTCCCATCGTGGCAGAGCCCGTAACCGGTTAGCCTTATGGTACGCTTTTACAAGCAAGCCTCCGGCAAACCGTTCAAGAACAGCAGATGGCAAACATTGGGACTTAAGCGCACCAATGCAAATGCAATGCAAAGAAACACATAAGTGTAAACAAAACAACATATCATGAGTTCGAGTAAAGTTCTCTAAATCCCTAGCGGAGTCACCAGAAACTGTAGACCGCCCGAACTTCCTCCGCGCGTCCCCCGTTTCGGAAAGAGCGTGAATTGGGTTCTAACTACTACAGTCCGGACATTTGTCACGGTTCTGAATCTAATCTCACAAAGTGCACTGCAAGACTGGTAAATCACCAAAGAGTCTAAATCCGGCAAATCATTTTGGAAAATCGATTTTAATCAAAAAGTGCCAAACATGGACGTCTTTGCCAGATTTTAGAGTCGCCACCTAAATAGTTTGTTTTGGGAAATTTTGGAAACCCTGACTCATGCCAAAGGCCACGTGTCCATCTTCACCAAAGTTGCCTCAGCTCTGGAACTTGGGTACGAGAGGGGAAGGTCCTGAAATGAGCACCCCCGCTCGCCCGATCAAAGGATCAGCCTTTACTAAGCATGATGATGTGTTCTTATCTGGATTATTAATCTAACTTTACTATGTGATGCGCACAACACACAAGTATAGACTAAATCGCTTGATTTCGAACAAAACATCTCATATTTGTTTTTCTAAAATGGTTTGAAGATGCTACTCGCAAGTAGGCTAAAATGCAGATTTGCCACCAAACAAGGTGG
Source organism: Camellia oleifera (assembly GCA_022316695.1). Classification (NCBI taxonomy): domain Eukaryota; kingdom Viridiplantae; phylum Streptophyta; class Magnoliopsida; order Ericales; family Theaceae; genus Camellia; species Camellia oleifera. The sequence continues at coordinate 63,573,395 of CM039306.1, forward strand.
GCTTAAAACATGATGATTTGGCACTTCAAGTGGGCTTAAAACTCACATTTTGATGAATTCTTCCAATTCAAGTAATAAAGCCTTCATCCACAGGTGTAGACATCCCATTTTTGACCGTCCTGGAGGCCTCGACAGCGCACCTCGTCTCAGGACCTCTTGACTCGACTGCTTCGTGTTCGGTTTTGGCACCAAACACTTGTGTTTTTGCCTTGAAAGGCATGGAATGGCTTTTTGGCCATCCCCACACCCCACAAGCCCTCCCCTACCATCACCGGCCGCATATGTGTACCACCGGCAGTGTTTTCTTAAAAACAATGGCCGGTCGGCACTATATGTTGCCGACCGGCACCTTTTTGTGCCGGTGATCCCTTTGGCTGGCCGGCATGCACCCTTTGCATCCCTGAGGCATGGTGCATGCCAGCTGTGCCAGCTGGAATGCACCATCACTCATCCCCGTGCATGGGAGTGACCCCTTTGCACCTTTGAAGCCCCAAACCTTCTAGAAGGTTGACCCTTTTGGCCAAGCTTCTTGGAGAAGCTTGGACAGCTATCTTAGCTTCTCCAAGAAGCCAAGACCCCTTTGCACCCTTTGGCCCTTTTAGTTAGCTTCTTGGAGAAGCCTTGAGCCTTGATTTTTGCCTATATAAACACCATCTCTCTCCCTTTGTTGGAGATTAGCCATTTTCAACAAAAAAACCAGAGCTTCTATATCTATATATCTGCCATATACTCCCTCTCTCTACATTTTCCCTCTCTCCCCTCTTGTGTGTGTGTTTTTAGGCCTAAAAGTGTGGTTTTACCTTACTTTTGCACCAATACACACACCATCACACCTTAGCTCGAGATTGGGAGGCTTGGAGGGTTGTTTGTTGAACTTTTGGACTGGTATTGATCAATAGAAGAGGGCTGGATCATCTGTTCTTGAGGTGTTCTTCAAGGGTGAGCACTTTATTTTAGTTTTCCCGTTTTCGCAACTAGTTTTTACCTATTTTGCTTGCTGTTTTTAGCTTTGTGTATAACATAAAAAAGTCTTATATTTTCTTGCTTTTGAACTTTTATTAAGGTCACTTTGTGGTTTGAGTGCAAACTCACCCTCTTAGGCCTTATTTTGGCCTCTTTGGTGCCTTTATCTTGGGCCTTGTTTGCTTTGTTATTTTGGTCTTCTCACCACTAAAAACCAGTGGGTTTTTAGTGGTGAGGAAGGTGGTTTGAAGTCTTGTACAGGGGGAGGGACACCCCTCTCCCCCTTGTCCCTCATTTGCCTTTTTTTTGGCTTAAAAGGCAACATGCATGCTTGCTTGTTTTTGGCTCCATTTCATAACTTTTTTGGGTGTTTTGGATCATATTTTATCTCTATCTAATGGCATTTTGCTGGCCTCTTGCATGCTTAACATACTTGCTTTGCATTCCTCTATTTGGCATAGAAATGCATCTTGTGTATAGGCCATGATTCTTGCATGTATTAGCATAACTCCATGAAGATATTAGCCTCATTTTGTCATGTTTAAGGGCTGTGAGCCACTGATTTTGCCATGTTTGGCATGCTTGATGTGGTTGTTTTGCATTTTGGACTTGTAAGCCTTCAGTATTTTGGCCTCTAGCATGCTCACCTTAGACCATCCTCATGATTTGGCATCATTTAGGAACATATTTCAGTCCATAAATTATGTTTGTATGTTTGTATATGTGACCTCTTTTATGCTTTGAGGATGTGTCCTTTTATGCCTTGAGATAGGCCTTGTGCATGTTTGTGCGTTTAGGGTATTTTGGGGCTACCATGTCAAGGGGTTTGGGTGTATTTTTGCATGATAGAACTCTGTTTTTGCTCGCCTAATACATGCCATGAGTGGTCATGTTAGTGGTAGTAAGATGCTCTTTTTGGTGCCTTAGGTCTAGGCTCATTAACTTGCATGCTTGTATAGCATTTTGTTCATGTTTTTGGGCATTTTTTGCCACTGTTTTGGGAAGGTTTGAGGTCTGCCCCATTGTGGTTAAGTCCACCATTGTTTTCTTATCATATGCTTGTTGCTTGTTTGGTTCATTACATGTTGTCCCATGCTAGCTTCATGGCATTTTGGTCCATGGTCACATCACATTTGCCTCCCATATGATTAGCACTGTATACCCAACATGATATGTTGCATAGCATTTGGCATGCCTTGCATTTTACCATCATATTGCATTGTTGAGCCATGTTCGCATAACAAGCATTGCATTGCTTGGTTTGGGGTGTCAAACCAAGTGTGAGAAATGAGGGGTGTTTGTACTTCAAGTGACAAAACACATCTCAATTCTCATGTCACTAAGGCCCTTGATTTTGACATGATAGGGTCTTGGTTCTTATTTGTGTGTTGCATGCATATTTACATTAAATTGCAATCTTGGTCCCTTAGGCCATCATGCACCAAAAGGCATAATTGGTGGCCCAAGGACCAAGGGCCATGCTTCCTTGAGTCCCATACATGATAGGGGGCATTGGCCATGCTTACATATGCTTAAAATTCCACACCATGCACTGCTTGTCTGTTGTTGTTGTCAAAACTGTCATCTGCAGGAATTGTTTGCCGACCGGCATAAAAGAGTGCCGACTGGCCATTTGTTTGTGGCCGATAACCTCTCAAGCAGCCGATGGTCATTTTGAACGGCCGGTGGTCATTTCCTCCAGCCGGTGGTGTACTACAGTGTGCTTAGAAGGTGTCCTGGGACTTTGGCAGATTTCAGAAAAGCAGGACAGTAAAAACAGAGGTAGCAGTGGTATGGTGCGGGTTTTCCGGGCGAGTCAGATTTGAGCATGCATCATTTGCGCATCCCGAGGCGGGGCTGCGCCCTTTTCTATTCTGCATTTAAATTATTAATTAAATTAGAAATTTTTGTAATAATTTATTCTGTATTTGGACTGTACTATTTGGGACTGTATATTCTTTTAGTCCCTCTGTGTGAGGGCAATTGTGTAATAAGTGTGCGTGAGTGTATGTATGTCTTCCAACCCCCACTTATTTCTTCCCTTTTATTTACCTGCTTATGATGGCAGATTAGGGCATATTCAAAATTAGCATACCTTATGCAATGCATGCATGCATCCATACATTTGCCTTACATGCACTGGGCTCGGTACATCACGCTAACTGCATTGTATTTCAATGTCCAAATTGAATACTTGTTACTTGTAGCATTTCACATGCCATGCTTAGGATAGCCGAGCCTGTCTAGATTACACCTTGCTTGCGTTGCATTAGACACTTAACATGAACTAGGATCATGCATATGATTACTAACTAGTTTCTGTTTTGGCTTGGAGTACTAGGTGAGTTTTTACGCTTTAGCATATTGCATGCGTGTTGCCATAATAGCATGATTACCATGAGGCTAGCTGCTTACGTGATATAACTGCTTGAATGCCTGTGGGTGAAGGTTGGATTGTTTGAGTTGAAAAAACTCATTGAAATCCGTGTTTTAGCCTACTTGCGAGTAGCAAATTTCAAAGCGATTTTCAAAAAACGAACGGATATGCAATGCTTGTTTCCAAATTAGGCAATCTAGTCTATACTTGTTTGCTGTGCATATAACATAGTAACTCTAGGCCAATAACCGGAATAAGAACACATAACGTTTTCAAAATCGGATATCACAGTTAGTAGAGGCCGGTCTTCGGACCGGGCGAGAGGGGGTGCTCATAGCTGACCTTCCCCAATCGTACCCAAGCTCCCGAGCCGAGGCAACTTTGGTGATGACGGACACGTGGCCTTTGGCACCGAGTCAGGGTTTCCTAAATTTCCCCATTAAAAAATATTTAGGTGACGACTCTGTATCTGGCAAAGCAGTCCATGTTTGGCACTTCTTTTTCAAAAGTCTGTTTTCTCAAAACGATTTGCCAGATTTGGACTCTTTGGTTCAAGATTAAGAACCGTGACATTTGAGTCCGAACTGTAGAGTGAAGCCCAAGGGCGCGTCTACAGTTTCTGGCGACTCCGCTGGGGAATTTACAGAGCTTGACTCGAACTCATGATATCGTTTTTTGACTACACTTATGTCTTTCTTTGCATTTCATGTGCCTTGGTGCGCCTAGGACACCGTGTTGGCCATCTGCTATTCCTGAGCGGTTTGCCGGAGGCTTGACTTTGTCAAAGCATGCCATAAGGCTGACCGGTTGCGGGCTCTGCCAGTATGGGAACACAAACCCCGGTTTTACCGGGGCACCCTTTTCGACCATTCGACCTAGTGCATATTCGGAATCCATAGTGACCATTCCAAACTAGGACAGGTTGCTTACCCGATCATAGGTTGTTTGAAACCGCTGCGTGCGTAGTGAAACCCTAGCCCCTGACAAAATAGGACAGGGAAACCCTACCCCAACATAGGGGTGTATTGGCTCTCTTTTACATGCTATGCGCTTTTAGAGTGTATCTCTACAGGAATGCGCATATCAGTTTGCAAGTTTTGGTATCCGGCCTGAGGGCACCAGTATCAGTATTTTGAGAATCAGTTATATCTGCGGGTATCAGATTCAGATTTGGGGCAGTGATTTCAGGGGAACAGTGATTAGGAATAGAATACAGTCATTCAGCTTTGCTCGTATCCATTCCAGTGAAGTTGAGCTGAGATGCTGTCTGTTTTCTCTTTTGCTAGGGTAGTCTTGGAATCATTGCTTCAGAAGGCTCCACTATCCCCCGAGCACATTGGATTTGTGCTGATAGACTTTGTCAGGTCAGAGACTCAGTTCAAGGGTAATCAGGGCCAGAGAAGGCTAGCCAGGCACAGACCACCAGTACAACAGCTACCAGATCAGTGATCTTTGAGCAGTTGGGTTGAGATTTTCGAGCCTACTGCAGAAACAGCTATACCGGTTGCTCAGTTAGACCAGGACAATATGTCGAGTCTGGAAGAGATGGTGCGCCGACTCCAGGATAGTATGAAAACCATGCAGCAAGACGCTGTCCGTCAAGCGGAATTCGCCAAGCAACGGGCTATGGTGATAGCCTAGCAGGCAGAGACAATTGCCAGGCTAGAGCAGCAAACCGGAGCATCTGCTTCGCATCAAGCTCCTCCACCACCAGGGGTTCAGACACCCAGGGAAACACCCAATGTCCAGGAAGGTACAGACATTCCGGTAGGGCCGGCTCCGCCCCCAATTTTACCCCAGCAATCCAAAACACCTACCAATGTACCGCACTCTCCCTTTGAGTTCAAGACGGACCCCACAGCATTAAAAGTGAGCAAGCTTGAGAAATTGTTCAAAAAGTCTCAGGGGGCCCACTCTATCCCTGATATAGAGGATGGTTATACCGACTCAGCGGTGACATTACCGGATCGGTTCAAGATGCCACATATCGATCGATTTGATGGCTCTGAAGACCCAATGGTGCACCTCCAACTGTTTTCTGATATCTTGAGGCCAATGGGTTTGACCACGGCCCAGAAATTATCACTATTCGGCCGGATCCTGTCTGGGATAGCCGCAATCTGGTATACGAAATTGGAGAACTCTGTGAAACATAATTGGGAAGAGATGGCTGAGGCCTTCAGTGAGCAATACTCCTACAACACACAATTGAGGTCATAACCCGTGATCTTGAAGTCACCCGCCAGAACCCAACAGAGCCTTTTGTGGAATTTGTTGCGAGGTAGAGAGAAAAGGTAGCACAGATGACAGATCGACCTTCTGAGAGGGATCAAGTGCAAATGATGGTGCGAAACCTTGAGCATGATATGTTGCAAAAGTTGATAGTCGCTCCGCTATTCACTTTTAAAAGTTTGCATGAACTAGGGGTTCATATTGAGAATGCGTTCAACAGTGGGATCATTCCCAGAACAAGTGAACCGACAAGGAGGGTGATTTTAGGGAATACCAATGCTCGTAGTAGCGCGATTCCCAAACCCACCGAAATCAATACAGTTGCCACAACCGACCCTTTTGCCAAACCAAGCCTACAAACAGCCGGCCCAGCCCGAGCTCAGGGCAGAACTTTCACCCCCCTCTATATGAGCTTGACTAGCGCACTAAAAGTCTTGATGGAAAGAGGGCATCTCAAACCCCTCGATCCTTAACCTCTTCCTGACCCACTCCCAGCCAGACATAACCCTTCCAAGTACTGTATGTACCATCAGCAGCACGGTCATGGCACCGACCGTTGCTACCGCCTTCGTCATGAGATCCAAAATCTCATTGACAACCAAACGATAGCTCCACCTTCAGACCCCAATGACCAAACACCTCATCCACATCTCAATCTAATCCATACACTAGCCGTCCCTTACGACCCCAGCGTATACATCACCCCAGCCCATCTGCCCAAGCCTGCGGTGTTCATTCCAGAAAGCACGGACTTGTGCATGATGGATGCACCTGAATCCCAATCATCTCAAACCTGTGAGCCCGCTACTTCTGAGCTGATGAGGATGTTCGATGATCTTCAGAGAACTGTGGCAGATCTAACCTTTGGAGTTTTGGCTCCGTCATCAACCACATCACATACCAGGGAGTTCATGTCAAAAGGCTCCCCAACCTTGGGACGGGTTGCGTCGAAAGAAGGCCAATCTTTTAGCAAAGTGGAGGCCAGTGATAAGAACATGCCAGGGGCAAGCATTAGTCCCCATGAACATCTTCAGTGGGCTGTTAAGGCTTGGAAAGCCGAAGGACTGAACAAACAGCAAGTAATAGCAGTCGTTGCAACGATCGTAGATGGCACTTTTGCCGTTCAGAGTGAGAGCAGTTTGAATCAAGGGGCAAGCCGGGAGAAGGGCCTTTGTACCAGGAATGTTCCATTCAGCCCTAATCCCGTGCTCGAAAGAGATCAGCAAACCCAGTCAATGCCTGCCAATCCATTTGCTGGTGCATCCAGCAAAACTCCACAAACCTCAAAATACCCACCTCGAGGCCAGAGGGTGTTCGCACCACTGTACATGTCTCTATCAGCAGCCTTGAGGGTCCTGATTAGAGAGGGGGATTTGAAACCCTTGGAGCCGCGACGACTGCCAGATAGACTTCCTCCCTCTCATGATCCGGCCAAGTACTGTGCCTTTCATTAGCAAGTCGGCCTTGTCACTGATAGTTGTTTCCGTCTTCGCCACGAAATACAAGATCTCATTGACAATATGGTCATCGTCGCACCAACTCAGCAAAGTCTATTGGCACTTGATCAGTGAACTTGTGGGGGATAATGTGATGTGATCGGGAGATGAACCACCTGCGGATGGCGCTCGATTTACTCCAGATGTGGCGTTTGGCACGCACTGTTTTTGAGCATTTGCGAATGCTAGTTTTGTAGTTTCTGACTTGGGCGTTGAAGTCAATTCTGTAGTTTTGTTTTAAGTCTGTCTCTGCCTTGTTGTATCGAGTCAGTCCTGTTGTATAAAGGTCGGGTGATTCCGGGGGTGTTACCTCGAGCATCACCCTTTTGTTTTGCGTTTGTCTTTTCATTTTGTTTTGAGTCTGTTTCTGCCTGGAGCCAGTTACACCAACAGATTTGAATGAACAGCAGTGATTTTCACATTCTTGTGTTCGTTTCTGCCATGTGCTAGTTGTACCAGAAGTTCTGAATGAGATGACAGTATTTGACTAAGAACTCTGTCTTTTCTGTGCCTTGAAGTCGTTGTAATGACCTGAGTTTTTCAAAACTTTTTGAACACTATGGTGAAAACGAAGAGGAGGGAATTCCTCGGGGTTTGTAAAAATTTGATCAATTGAGAGAAAGAGAGACATGCTAAACCCTGAATGATTGAGATCATGCTTGTTAATGTGAGTATTGAGAAGGATCCTGGCTTGATCTGGATTGGCTCCACACTGTCTTCAGTGCGAGCGACTAGTCGCTTTCTTAAAATTTTTCAAAAAATGTTTTGCGCGGTCCTGCGAAGACATGTGTGGAATCGCTCTTGAGATTGTGCAGCTGAGGATCGCTCTCAGCCTCAAGACTCGACCCCTTTGCTTTCAAACTTTGAACTTGGATTCAGAACGTTCAAAGGTCAATCATGATGTGAGGCCTGTGTGGTTAGATTTGAAGCAGCCCGCAGACTAGGGGCGAGAAAAGTCAGATCAAGAAGCTTGCAAAGCTAGATCAGGAGCACTCCTTGAACTAAAAAAAAAATGTCAGATGCGCTCGAAGAGTCAAAGATGAGTCACCAAGTTCCTATCCACAACACTAGGGGCAAATTCGGCCCCCATTGGATGGACTCCTACACCGTCAGCAAACATCAGCCATTCTCCTGGATTCAGATGACTTCAGGATCTCAAAACCATTTGGCATGGACTTGTTATACTTTTACCATTTGAGAGGTTCGCTGGGCCGAAAAACCCGGAAGGGCGACCCAGGCAAAAGTTAGAGCGAAGAAAAGAATGAAGAAAAAGAAAAAAGAGAAAAAATGCAAAGATACAAAAAAATGCAAAAAAGAAAAGAAAAGAAAAGAAAAATGCAAAAAAGAAGAAGAAAAAGGAATGAAAAGAATAGAAAAAAAAAGAAAAGAAGGAAGAACAAAGCTCGCAAGGTCGAAAACCTGCAATAGGCGCCTTGGCAAAAGTTAGAGCCTAAAAAAGAGAGGTTGAATACCCGACTGTACCTTAACCTCGAACTACGTAAGGCTTGATTCCCATCTTTGGGATATATAGGCAACTTCATCCTGAAGTCCAGCCGTAAAACACTTCAATTTGATTGTGTTCGTGCGATGGTTCTGGTCATCTTTGTCTTCTCTGTATCTAAGGATTTGGTTGTGTTCGTCACTCTGAGGACTGACTACAATGCGCCGCGGTGCTATCCAGACAAGGGGCAACTTTCCGTTGCCATTCAGTGTGCTGCGGCGCCATCCAAACAAGGGGCAACTCTTCGTTGCCATTCAGTGCGCTGCGGTGCCATTCAAACAAGGGGCAACTTTCCGTTGCCATTCGACGCGCCGCAGTGCCGTTCAAACAAGGGGCAACTTTCCGTTGCCATGCAACTCTCTTCAAGCATGAGGCAGTTTTCCTTTGGATCTGAGGTTGTGCATCTCAAGAGTAGGTTCCCTGCTCGCTGAGCAGTGGCTGTTTGCAAAAACAGTTTTTGAGAATTTTTACTGAGGTTGACTAATTCTCTCGAAAATTATTCCATTTTTCAAAAAAAAAACTAGACCATTTCTTGGACCCAAAAAGGGAAAATTTTTAGTGCTCATAGCCTGACTTGCATGATCTCAAATCAAAATCGAACAAGCATGTTAATCTAACTTTCATGTTGGTTAAAATTGTTTTTAAACCAAAACAAAAAATGGTCAAAATGATGAACTAGGGGCATAGTTGAGTCAGGTGTTCTGTCTTTCCCCCGTCGTCAACTACTCGCCAAGAAGGGCACTCTACCTACCAAGAAGGGCACAACTGAAATTAACAAAAAGGGCTCTCACCCTCCAAGCAACGAGGTATCAAGCCAAGTGCGAAGCACGAACTGGAATGGGGCAAGATATTCCACTCCCTTATCTGGACAGATCTGGTCACATCCAAACTCCCCAGCAGAGCATCGTCAACCAATGTCAGCTGCAGATTTGCTACACACCCAATTGTAGCGCAGCCCTCTGTGGGAGAGTTCACTGTTGTGAGCAGAAGAAAGAAGAATCTAGTGGAATGCTAGGGGCAAGAGCCCACAACTTTCTGTTTATCCATCAACCACCCAGGGAAGGGATTGAAAATGAGAGATTGAAGAATAGAGAGATGTGTGCTGAGAGAAAAAGCGAGAAAAGGGTTTTGAGAGAAAAACCGAGCTTGAGGGCCGAGTGATGTGAGAATCACAAATGAGGAAGGGTGGGAAATAATACCCGGTGAAACAGGCTCCCTGCGCGCATTTGAGTCTTTCGTTGCATTTTGTTTGTCTCGATTCTTGTTTTGAGTCGTTTCAAGTGTCAATAGATGTGTTTAGGTTGTTTACCTTTATTTTCTATTGTTGGGTAGTCTTTGCTGTGTTCAGTTGTAGGCTCAATACCCGGTCGAGAACTCTTTTTCTCTGTTTCAAAAATGATTTGTTGTGTGCTCAGAGTGCTGTGCCATTCTCCACATTTGTGCAAAAAAGGTATTTGTTCTTTCGAAAACTGCAGGGTTCACCCCCGACAAGTGTGAACAGTAAAAGAAGGACCTATCTACAGCTATGTGGGTTCCAGACTGCAAAGTAAAAGAAAAGAGGGAAAATCGAAGCATCTTAGTGTGTTTCACCTTCAGTGGATTCTGAGATTGTATTCCGGATGTACCTCTTTAGACCTTGTCAGTGTTCCGAAGAATGAGCGTGCCTCTATTCCAAGTGTAAGCCTGCTTCAAGTCAGAATGGCAATTAAAGCAGCAGCAGATGTTATCTCTCTCTAATATGAACAGGGTGTGCCCGTTTTTGAGCTGAATATATTGTGACCCCTCCGAGAGGTAAATCGGAGGTTGTGTTTGAATTGGTCTCGTTAAGGCTTGTATTCCCTTACTCAGCATTTTGTTTCAAATATGCGTTGTCAAGCACATTCCAATTGCATTGTTATGCTTATTCGTTGCATTGAGTGTGCACATCTATCTAGCATTGTTATGATCACTACTTGCATTGTTATGCACCTTGTCACTTGTAATTGTCATTCTTTCTCCTTGCGCGTGCGACGGGTTAGACCTCCCCTGGTTTAGAGCATTTGGAATACGTTCCAATGCTTATACCTTTCTAAAACACCGGGATATGTCCCTATGTTTCTCATTCCTTGCGGAACACCGGGATACGTCCCTATGTTTCTCATTCCTTGTGGAACACCGGGATACGTCCTTATGTTTCACATTCCTTGCAGAACACCGGGATACGTCCTTATGTTTCTCCTTCCTCCTGAAACACCGGGATACGTCCCTATGTTTCTCCTTCTTTTCTAACCTTTGGGATACGTCCCTAATCTTGGGATACGTCCCTAACCTCTGGGATACGTCCCTAACCTTTGGGATACGTCCCTAATCTCTGGGATATGTCCCTAACCTTTGGGATACGTCCTTAACCTTTGGGATATGTCCCTAACCTTTGGGATACGTCCCTAAACCTTGGGATACGTCCCTAAATCTTGGGATACGTCCCTAAATTTTGGGATACGTCCCTAAAATACCGGGATACGTCCCTAAACCTTGGGATACGTCCCTAAACACCGGGATACGTCCCCAAATTTTGGGATACGTCCCTAAAATACTGGGATACATCCCTAAACCTTGGGATATGTCTCTAAACACCGGGATACGTCCCCTTGTTTCTCCATCTTTGGTTAAGAGCATCTGGAATACGTTCCAATGCTTATACCTTTCCGAAACACCGGGATACATCCCTATGTTTCTTTGCATGATCATAAGTTATGTTCGGCTTCTTGCATTGTCAGTTGCATTTTGCCCCTGCCTGCGGGCACATCTTTGTCTATCTTGTCTGCTTTGTCTAAGTCTTCGGCCTTGTCAAAAATGGGTCGTCTCTGGGCTTTGACATTCACTCCCGTCATTGTTATGACTTCCGAGTTCTGTCAAAGAGGGGCAACTGTAGACACCCCATTTTTGACCGTCCTCAAGACTTGGACGTCACCATTTGAATACTCGGTGATTATCCATGTTTGTGTTCGTCTCGAGTTTCCGGAGGCCTCGGCAGCGCGCCTCGTCTCAGGACCTCTTGACTTGACTGCTTTGTGTTCGGTTTTGGCACCAAACACTTGTGTTTTTGCCTTGAAAGGCAGGGAATGGCTTTTTGGCCATCCCCACACCCCACCGGCCCTCCCCTACCATCACCGACCGCATATGTGTACCACCGGCAGTGTTTTCTTAACAACAATGGCCGGTCAGCACTATATGTTGCCGACCGGCACCTTTTTGTGCCGGTGATCCCTTTGGCTGGCCGGCATGCACCCTTTGCACCCCTGAGGCATGGTGCATGCCAGCTGTGCCAGCTGGAATGCACCATCACTCATCCCCGTGCATGGGAGTGACCCCTTTGCACCTTTGAAGCCCCAAACCTTCTAGAAGGTTGACCCTTTTGGCCAAGCTTCTTGGAGAAGCTTGGACAGCTGTCTTAGCTTCTCCAAGAAGCCAAGACCCCTTTGCACCCTTTGGCCCTTTTAGTTAGCTTCTTGGAGAAGCCTTGAGCCTTGATTTTTGCCTATATAAACACCATCTCTCTCCCTTTGTTGGAGGTTAGCCATTTTCAACAAAAAAACTAGAGCTTCTATATCTATATATCTGCCATATACTCCCTCTCTCTACATTTTCCCTCTCTCTCCTCTTGTGTGTGTGTTTTTAGGCCTAAAAGTGTGGTTTTACCTTACTTTTGCACCAATACACACACCATCACACCTTAGCTCGAGATTGGGAGGCTTGGAGGGTTGTTTGTTGAACTTTTGGACTGGTTTTGATCAATAGAAGAGGGCTGGATCATCTATTCTTGAGGTGTTCTTCAAGGGTGAGCACTTTACGTTAGTTTCCCCGTTTTCGCAACTAGTTTTTACCTGTTTTGCTTGCTGTTTTTAGCTTTGTGTATAACATAAAAAAGTCTTATATTTTCTTGCTTTTGAACTTTCATTAAGGTCAGTTTGTGGTTTCAGTGCAAACTCACCCTCTTAGGCCTTATTTTGGCCTCTTTGGTGCCTTTATCTTGAGCCTTGTTTGCTTTGTTATTTTGGTCTTCTCACCACTGAAAACCAGTGGGTTTTTAGTGGTGAGGAAGGTGGTTTGAAGTCTTGTACAGGGGGAGGGACACCCCTTTCCCCTTTGTCCTTCTTTTGCCTTTTTTTTGGCTTAAAAGGCAACATGCATGCTTGCTTGTTTTTGGCGCCATTTCAGAACTTTTTTCGGTGTTTTGGATCATATTTTATCTCTGTCTAATGGCATTTTGCTGGCCTCTTGCATGCTTAACATACTTGCTTTGCATTCCTCTATTTGGCATAGAAATGCATCTTGTGTATAGGCCATGATTCTTGCATGTATTAGCATAACTCCATGAAGATATTAGCCTCATTTTGTCATGTTTAAGGGCTGTGAGCCACTGATTTTTCCATGTTTGGCATGCTTGATGTGGTTGTTTTGCATTTTGGGCTTGTAAGCCTTGAGTATTTTGGCCTCTAGCATGCTCACCTTAGACCATCCTCATGATTTGGCATCATTTAGGATCATATTTCAGTCCATAAATCTTGTTTTCATGTTTGTATATGTGACCTCTTTTATGCTTTGAGGATGTGTCCTTTTATGCCTTGAGTTAGGCCTTGTGCATGTTTATGCGTTTAGGGTATTTTGGGGCTACCATGTCAAGGGGTTTGGGTGTATTTTTGCATGATAGAACTCTGTTTTTGCTCGCCTAATACATGCCATGAGTGGTCATGTTAGTGGTAGTAAGATGCTCTTTTTGGTGCCTTAGGTCTAGGCTCATTAACTTGCATGCTTGTATAGCATTTTGTTCATGTTTTTGGGCATTTTTTGCCACTGTTTTGGGAAGGTTTGAGGTCTGCCCCATTGTGGTTAAGTCCACCATTGTTTGCTTATCATATGCTTGTTCCTTGTTTGGTTCATTACATGTTGTCCCATGCTAGCTTCATGGCATTTTGGTACATGGTCGCATCACATTTGCCTCCCATATGATTAGCACAGTATACCCAACATGATATGTTGCATAGCATTTGGCATGGCTTGCATTTTAGCATCATATTGCATTGTTGAGCCATGTTTGCATAACAAGCATTGCATTGCTTGGTTTGGGGTGTCAAACCAAGTGTGAGAAATGAGGGGTGTTTGTACTTCAAGTGACAAAACACATCTCAATTCTCATGTCACTAAGGCCCTTCATCTTGACATGATAGGGTCTTGGTTCTCATTTGTGTGTTGCATGCATATTTACATTAAATTGCAATCTTGGTCCCTTAGGCCATCATGCACCAAAAGGCATAATTGGTGGCCCAAGGACCAAGGGCAATGCTTCCTTGAGTCCCATACATGATAGGGGGCATTGGCCATGCTTACATATGCTCAAAATTCCACACCATGCACTGATTGTCTGTTGTTGTTGTCAAAACTGTCTGCTGCAGGAATTGTTTGCCGACCGGCATAAAAGAGTGCCGACCGGCCATTTGTTTGTGGCCGATAACCTCTCAAGCAGCCGATGGTCATTGAATACTTGTTACTTGTAGCATTTCACATGCCATGCTTAGGACAGCCGAGCCTGTCTAGATTACACCCTTGCTTGCGTTGCATTAGCCACTTAACATGAACTAGGATCATGCATATGATTACTAACTAGTTTCTGTTTTGGCTTGGAGTACTAGGTGAGTTTTTACGCTTTAGCATATCGCATGCGTGTTGCCATAACAGCATGATTACCATGAGGCTAGCTGCTTACGTGATATAACTGCTTGAATGCCTGTGGGTGAAGGTTGGATTGTTTGAGTTGGAAAAGCTCATTGAAATCCGTGTTTTAGCCTACTTGCGAGTAGCAAATTTCAAAGCGATTTTCGAAAAACGAACGGATATGCAATGCTTGTTTCCAAATTAGGCAATCTAGTCTATACTTGTTTGTTGTGCGCATAACATCGTAACTCTAGGCTAATAACTGGAATAAGAACGCATAACGTTTTCAAAATTGGATATCATGGTTAGTAGAGGCCGGTCTTCGGACCGGGCGAAAGGGGGTGCTCATAGCTGACCTTCCCCGATCGTACCCAAGCTCCCGAGCCAAGACAACTTTGGTGATGACTAACACGTGGCTTTCGGCACCGAGTCAGGGTTTCCTAAATTCTCCATTTAAAAAATATTTAGGTGGCGACTCTGTATCTGACAAAGCAGTCCATGTTTGGCACTTCTTTTCTAAAAGTCTATTTTTCTCAAAACGATTTGCCAGATTTGGACTCTTTGGTTCAAGATTAAGAACCGTGGCATTTGAGTCCTTTGAACTGTAGTGACCCAGAATATGAACGGAACGGGACTTAACCCTCCCGGGGCGTTCGGGGACATCTACAACAGGCAATCATGCAGTTATAGCAATTAAGAAAATAGCCTCATGCCAAGCATGCTATCATGGCAGTCACTCACACTAATGCAAGGATGCTAAAGTGTAAACACTTACAGTGTACTCCGAGCCAAAACAAAAGCTAGTTGGAAATATGCATGATCCTAACTATACTAGTTGCCTAATGAACACATGCAAAAATGCAACTAAAATAGCCTCGGCTATCTAAGATGGCATATGAATGCAACACTTGATAACATGCTTTGAAACACATATTCAATAAAGTGTATTGAAATACAATGCAGTTTGAATGATGCGCCGAACCCGGTGCATGTAAGACGAATGAATGAATGCAAACATGCAAGCATAAGGTATGCTAATGGAAGAATTCCCTAAAACTAACCACTGAAAGCGGATAAATAAAAGGAAGAAAGACGTGGGGTTGGAAGACATGCACACACACACGCACACGCACACGCACACGCACACTTATTACAGCATTTGCCCTCTCGAAGGAGGGCCCGAATAAATAAGCTAACTGGCTATGCTAATGAAGCTACTTATTACAGAACAAAACTAATTAACTATTCTAGCTAATTAAATATTACAACACAAGACTTGAAATTAAGTAACAATTCTAAGTTAGCTAAATATTACCAAAATGAATTACATTAGCCAAGCACATTAACTAATTAATTACAAAATCGGTAAACTAACTAACTAAGCAAAGTAGTTAAAATGGCCTCGAAGGGAGAGAGACATGCATGCTCGGTTGCGTCCTCCGAGAAATCCGTCGCCTTGCCAACGGTTGCCTCTATTTGCATTCGCCTTGATTCCTGAACACCGAACCAATCTCTAGGTTGTTTCTGCTCCAAAACCAGAACAACTTTGGACCACCTCTGAGCCTGAGAACTGTCGGCCACTTTCACTCGCCGGTCGGCCACTTGCTCCTGCACACTCCAGTTTTGCTACAAACAGAGAACAAAAGGGGCAAAGCAAGATATTTGCAGGGTATGTGTGTACAACCACCCTCCTTATCATTTCTCAAGCTCAAAAGGAGTGTGGTACTCGACTCTCGGGCCACCAACTGAGCATGAAAATGCACGATGGCCGAGAAGTCAAGTTTGTACAAGTCAATGAATGCACAAACACAAAAGACTCAAGAGGCCTCCACCCTATCGTGCACAATCAAGGGGGACGACGACCAAGAAATGAGGCACGTTTCATCACTTTGAGTATGAAACGCCCCTCGTTTCTCAAGTTTAGAATAACATCCGATCCAAACACATGCAATGCAACTCAAACATGTTATCTTGTCATGTTTTTACTTTGATTCATTTTGTTTACTCATTTTAGATTACCGATAAGTCCTTTAACCGGTTAAGTCCAAAAGTGAGAAGTCCTCTAATGGGAAAGACGGACCAAGCCACAAGCTTCTTGAGCATAAAAGAGGCATCATGCCATTGGTTAGTAGAAACCCTCAAGAGAAGGCTAAAACCATTAGGCATGAACGCCTTAATTTCGTGCTCAAACCAACAAAGGGCTTAAGACCTCTTTCAAAGTGATACAACAAATGAAAGATCGCATGCAATGGTATACATTTCAGCACTGAAATAGGATGCTAAATGACCTCGAAACACGAAAATGATGCATGCAAAACATACTCGGAGTTGAAGGCATTGAAGCTAGCAAAGAGCATAACACTAGAACGATGCAACACAATGCTCAAAGGACTAAACCAGCCCTAAACAAACCTCATGCATGCCAAAACAATGGCCAAAATATGCTGAGATGGTAGCAAGAAAGGCAAGAAATGCATGCTCATGCATTCGTCCATGAACAAGGCATAAAAGCACAACTCTCAAACATAATGAGGAAGTGACAAATGTGAGAGTGTGACTACACTATATGCACTGAAATCATGTGTGAAATGATGCCAAACCATATAAACAACACAAGCATAGCGTCCTAAGGACCTTGAATCATTATGCTAGTCAGGGCTTTTGCACTACAACCATGCATAACAAGTCCCATATGACCCAAACTACTCAAAACAGAGCTGAGGCATGCTAAATCAGTGGCAAAAATCATGCTAAAAACATAGGCTCAAAAGGCAAGCGAAGCATACTCATTCATTGGCTCACAAACAAAGCATAAAGCATAACTCTGAAACACAATGAAAGATTGATAAACATGAGAGTATGATAGAAGTTTATGCTCTGAAATTACATACCAAATGATGCCATATCACACAAACATCACAAATAAGGCATGCTAGGGGTCTCAAAACACGAGTCTAGCAAAGCCAATTACACTATAGCCCTACAAGGCAAGCCATACATTACCAAGATGACTTGGAACAGAGTTTAAGTATGCTAAATGAAGGTCAAAATCACACTGAAATAGAGTTAAAACAAGCTAGAACAATAGGCCAAAACACTAAGCATGCGAGGCTAATGAGTGAGATTGCACTATAAGCACAAAAACCAAGCAAGAGGTGACCTCACCAACCAAAATCAGAGCTAAAACATGTCAAAATAACACCAAAAACATGCTGGAGTGAAGCCAATACATGCGAGAATAATAGGCTAAATCATGAAGCATGGTAGGCTAGCAAGTAGGATTGCACTACAAGTACATGAAGCATGCAAGAGGTGACCAAACTAGCCCAAAGCAGAGTTATAGCAGGTCTAAAAAGTCACAAAAATATGCTTGAACAAAGCCACAAAGAAGTAGAAACACATGCTCATTTGGTAGGCCATCAACACATGCAAACAAGGTACAAAGGGGGGGGGGGGACAACCCCAACCTATTTTGTTTCCCAAAACACACTTTCCACCACTGAAATTCCTCTAGAATTCAGTGGTGAAAAGGCCAAAAAAAGGTGTTCTCAAAGGCTTTAAAAGATAGCTCAAAGCAAAGCAAAATAAGCCACAAAAGAGGGTAGACCATCCCTAACTCAAACAAGGCCTCAAACAACCATTTTTAACACTTCAAACAAAGGTTTTTGTAATTGCAAGTTAGACCTAAAACATCATGCAAGGATTGCCAAATAAGCAATGAAAGTAAAGCTTTAAAGTGGATATGGGACTCACCCTTGAAGTACAGCAATAACAGCAACTTCTTTGAGCCAAAACCAACTTTAGGAGGCCCTAACAAGCCTTATGAGATCTCATCTCCAAGGTCAAGATGTTAGGCTAAGAGGGTTGTGTGCAAATATGCCACGAACACTCACTTTCAAGCACTATAGAGCATAATATAGAGAGAGAGGGAGAGAATTCTAGAGAGAGCCAAATTTTGCTTCTCAAAATTCTGAACCCTTGAGAAGGGGGAGGCACCTCTCCTTTTATAGAAATGCAAGACAAAGCTTGCTCAAATCCCTCCCTACACATGCAGGGAGGATACATTCTGTGCCTAACAGCTGGCACCAAAAATATCTAAAAAGAAAAAGAAAAATGGCCGTAGGCCACTTTAGGTGGCCGATCGGCCACTTCAAGTGGCCTACAAGAGGTGAAAGTGGCCTAGAACTGCAAAAAGTGGCCGACAGGCCCTCCCCTCCCTCTAGGAAAGGGGTAACAAGGTATGGTCCAAAAACCAACCAAAAAGAAGAGAGCTGAGAGGCCCCAAGACAAGGCACTTAGCCGAAAGCTCTGGAAACTAGCCTACCGGTCACTACAAGTGGCCTACAAGAGGGAAAAGTAGCCTACAGCTACAAAAAGTGGCCTACAGGCCTCTCTCTCCCTCCAGGCAAAGGCACCAAGGCATGGGCCAAAAACAAACCAAGAAATAAGAAAGTTAAGAGGTCCCGAGACAAGGCACTCAGCCAAAAGCTCCGGAAACTCAAAACGAGCACAAACATGCGTAATCACTGAGTGCACAAATGATGACATCAAAGTCCTGGGTTCGGTCAAAAATGGGGTGTCTACACTTATCAACTTTATCATCCATAATAGACATTTCGCTTAGAGTTCGAATGTGTCCGATCATCATTGGGTAGAGGTATACGCCGGCCTATGAGACTTTTGCCGCAATAGATGGAGCACAAGATCAGAACCCTTGGTACTATGATATTTGGAACTTCTTGGAAAATGAGGTTTATCCACCAGGGGAAAATGCCAAAGATAAAAGGGAAATACAGCGGATAGCCACTCAATTTATCATCTGTGGAGGTAAATTGTACAAGAGAGGTCATTTGGGAATGCACAAGTTGTGTGTCGATATAGAGAAATCAAAGCGTCGAGTGGAGGCCATCCATGGGGGAGAGTACAGAGTGCACATGAATGGAGTATTGTTAGCCTGAAAGATTCTCAAGCAAGGTTACTACTGGCCTACCATAGAGGAGGATTGTATTGGTTTTGTTCCGCAATGCCACAAATGCCAAATTCATGCTAATCATATGAGCATCCCGCCGTCAAAGCTACACAACATGACTTCACCATGACCTTTCTCAGTCTGGGGAATTGACGTCATTGGCGCAGTCACATCGAAAGGGTCAAATGGACATGAATACATTCTTGTGGCAATTGATTACTTCACGATGTGGGTGGAAGTGTAGTTCTATGCAGTGTTGAAACCAATACATGTGGCTAAGTTCATCCGAAACAACATCATTTGCCGATATAGGGTCCCAAACGAGATCATTTCAGATAATGGCTTCCATTTCAAGAAAGAAGTGATAGGCTTGTTTCAAAAATACAATGTGGCTTTTCATAAGTCATCTGTATACCGACCGCAAACCAACGGAGCTATTGAGACCACCAATAAGAACATCAAGCATATTTTGCAGAAGATGGTTGGGACCTACAGGGACTAGCCAAACAAATTGCCATTCGCACTCTGGGGCTATAGAACTTCAATCTGGACGTCAATAGGGGCAACTCCTCATTCTCTTGTCCAGGGGATGGAAGTTGTTCGGCCAATTGAAATAGAAGTCTTGTCACTGCGAGTTATGGTTGGGTGTCAAATAGCAGAAGTGGACTAGCAGCAGAGCAAGTTCGAAGGACTAATGTTGTTTGATGAGAGAAGGCTGAAAGCATTGTACCATGTTCAGGGTTATCAACACATGATTGCTAGGGCTTTTAATAAGAAGGTTAAGTCCCTGAATTTCAAAGAAGGAGGTTTGGAGCTGGAAGACACCAAACTCCCATCCATGACCCTAGGGGCAAGTTCAGACCCAATTGGACTGGCCCTTACATCATCAAAACTATCTGCTTGGGTGGAGCTGTTATTCTCATGGACTTGGATGACCTAGAATTTTCCCAACAAATCAACATGGACAAGTTGAAGAAATACTATCTTTAAGAGGCTCACTAGGTCAAAAACCCGAAAGGACGACCTAGGCAAAAGTTAAAGCACAAAAAAATTGGAAATAAAGAAAAATTGAGCTCACAAGGTTAAAAACCCTAAAGGGCGGCTTTGGCAAAAGTTAGAGGGCAAAAGGATAGTGATAATACTCGAGTGAACCCCAACCAAACTATGTAAGGCCTGATTTCCATCTTCGGGATACGCAGGAAACTTCATTCTGAAGTTCGGCCGTAAGCACCTCCAACTCAACTGTCCTGTCCATGTGCTGATCAAGTCATCTTTGTCTATTCTTTACCTTGAGTTTGGTTATGATCTTTGCTCTGAGAGGAGCTATTTACAGTGCTGAGCAGTGTTTTTCAGTCAAAGGGGCAATTTGTGATCTTTGGATTCGAGGTTGTACATCTCGTTGATTGACTCCATGCGTGTCAAGTGGTGATCTTTATTGAAAATGATTTTGAAAAGTTTTGATAAAAGTTGATTTTGTTCAAATTTTATCTTTTACAAATTAGACCATTTTTGGACCAAAAGAAAAAATTTCCGTGCTCATAACTTTAATTTCATTGATTTCAATACAAAGTTCTCCAACTCTCGATACAAATCAAAGTTGCTTTTATTACATTCATAAAACTTGAAAAGTAAAGATCAAAGTAATAAACTAGGGGCATAGATGAGTCAAGTGCTCCTACGTCCCTTGCTTGTGCTTGTGGAATCTTCTGATGCTAAAGTGGGCCTAGTTTGTGCCTTATCCTTGAGCCAAGCCAGGCATTCACCAGAAAGGGCTCAACTGAATTTAGGGGCAGGGACCAGAAGCTATCTCGTCTTCTAGGTAATGAGGTACCTAGCCAAACATGCACCTCTGATGGGAAATGAAACTAGGTACTCTACCCCCCTCCTCTGGGCAAGTCTGATCATGCCCGAACTGACGTCTGAACCGGAACGGATAGTAGAATACACAGTGTGTAAGGTCGATCAGCTGAATGCTAGGTTGCCGAGTCATGCTGTAGCTCGTTTCGGGTAGATTAAGCTAGGGCCAATGCCAAGCAATGTCAGCAGCAGACCTATTGCACATCCAATGTCACCACTATCCCTCATACGGGAAGTCCACTAGCTATTGGTGGAAGAAGTATGCTCGAAATGAGTATGCAGGGCAAGAGTCCACTACTTTTAGCGTGTCCATAAGCCACACCTAGGAAAGGATTAAAGAATAAAAAGATATACGTTGAGAGAAAAGTGAGAAAAAGGGCTTTGCGAGAAAAAACTGAGCATGAGTGCTGAGGGATGTAAGAAACACATATGAGAAAGGATGGGAAACATTACCTGAAGAAGTAGTAGACTCCCTGCGAACTTGGTAGTCTCTCACCGATGGAAGGCATTTAGGCCCATCAAAGTCTCGGCCAGCACCAAGTCGATACAACTCTCGCCTTTTTTCAAACCTTGGGCCACTTCAATTATCCAAATGCTAGACCTGCCAAAATTAGATGCAATGAGGAAATGTACCAGCATACACATGCAAAGGGTGTGTTGCCGAAAACTCCGCCAAAGGAGATCGCTGTGATCACTAACCTCGAAAAATTGATGAATCAGACTGGGAATATCTAGCTCTCCGTTGTGGACCAAGGATTGAGCAACGTGTTGAGTGAGCCAACACATCCATCCCGAAGCTTGGATGTGGCCGAAACGAGGTTGAGGAATGATTTCCACATTGCGTTGGGATTCTATTAATGCCTGAAATTCTTCAATTATTAGGCATATTTCTTGTCCTCCGAAGCTAAAGACATGTGTGATTGGGTTCCAACATAGAATTGCGGCATGGAGGAATGGAAAGTAAAGAGAAGTGCGGGTTAAAGGAAAAAGGGCATTTAAGCTGAAGCCACATAAATTCACCTTTTCCGAGCCATCCAAGGTGGCTATCCAGTATCGAAGCCTGCCGACAAATAATATCTCCATTTTGAGAGCAAAATATCAAGGACTTGTGAGTTTTCCAGAAAAACAACATGGGAGCATTATTTATAGAGTCTGAAAAGGAGATGAGCATGACAGCTAGACAGCATTGACCAATATCACGAAGATGGCTGGCCGTGCATTAGTGATAGCCGGCCGTGCATCAGTGAAGCCCAGCCGATTCTTGATGCTGGCCCAGTGTAGATTTGTTGTAAAGAAAGTTAACCTTTGTTTGGATGGACTTCAACTTTACATTTGAGTTTTGTTTTGATTGTACCAAGTGTTTGTTAGCTTTTTTAAGTTGTTTTCATTTCATTTTTTTATTATCAAGTTGTATTTTGTGTTTTGGTTGGTTGTAAGTCATTATCTGATTCATGAATCAATTCAAGAGCAAAGCATTCATAGTTCCGAAGGTTACAAATGCAAGGGTAATGCAGTTCATCATATTGTGCAAAGAGATCATTCAACAAAACTCGCTTATCATAATTGGCGGGCCCAACCCCGATCATCATTTTACACAACCAAAATAAAAAAAAGTTTTTAAAAAACAAAAGGTCTATCCGAAGCTGGTTTTATAACTACATAACAAAACGAAAGCAAAAGCAAAATAAAAGCAAAATCATCATCGTCATTAGTAGCCTATCCTCGCACTCTTCCTCCTCGCCTGTGGAGGAGGTGCATCACTGTCATTGCTAGGGCTGCTTGACTACAGGTCAATCTCCTCTTCTGCATCCTCAGGGGTCGTGGACTCATCAAAAGACTCCTCGGAAGATGAGCGCTGCCTCACTCAACCTCTCCCCTGATTGGCGCCTCCTCAGCCTCTCACTGGGCCCCGGCGCTGGCTCAAGCTGAAAAAGATATCAGATATCAGTAAGGGTGATCAGAAGTGTACAGTATTACAATGACAGTAGGCTATACACATAATGTACATCGATCCCATGAGTGGCTAAGGCAGTCTACCTCCTTTGTACCATGATGAGTAGTCGGTTGATTGTCTGAAGGAGCTCGTCACCATACGCCCAAGGAATTTGCAAAAGAACAAAAACTGAGAAAAGTAGATAGAAGTAATTGAATAGTGAACAATAATGGCTGAGAATAAGCTAAAATGCAGCATGGACTAGCATAAAAAAAAAAAAAAAAGTGTACCTGCTCAATGCCAGTGGAAAACACAAGTCTGCGGTCCTTCTCCTCGATGGGCTCAAGTGGGATCTACTCGATCACTCCATCTGGATGCATGTATATAATCTTGGTGGGAAACATAGGCAATCCAAGAATGGGAGCATTGGCAGGGGCACCTCCAATTGGCACATCGCCAGCCCCAATGGCAGAAGCAGCAGCAACCTCTACCACAGCTCGAGCCATGCCTGGAGTAAGAGGTGCCATCACCTGAGTGCATAAGAAAGTAGTAAAGTTGCCAGGCTCATGGTAACGATCGCCATTCTCACCTATCATCAAGAGGTCGAGCTCAGGACCATCCTATAAATCATCTACCACCCTCATGCCGGGAGGAGAAGGATGTGGAATATCAGGGTCAGTAACTCCCCGTATCTGGCGGATAAATCTCTTTCCCAGGTAGTATGCCCGGCTAAAAGGGCCCTTGAACAGGGTCCTTATCATGGAAGCATGCCAAGCAGCGGTGTAGGTCACCCTCAACACTTGGGGAATACCTACCCAAGGGTGCCAGTCAACCTAAGAAAATCAGTACAGTGTCAGATATTAGTGTAGTACGAGAAAATCAGTGCAGTGTCAGGTATTAGTGCGATGTTAGAATGGCAGTACAGTGTCAGAATTAGTGCAGTGTCGGAAGTCAGTGCAGTATGAGAACGACAATATGGTACAGTACAATAGTATAAGGGTGACCATATAGTGTGGGAAACAGTGTAATACCTGATCTGCCGTGATAGTGTCAAAGAAGCAGTGAAAATATGGGAAGGTGCAATCTACAAGGCGACATTGCTCGAACCGCGAGTCGTAGTACCAAGAGCGGGGTACAGACAACTCGATCGGCCTCAGTAGAACTGGAGCCAACGAAGTGAAATATGTGTAGATCCAAAGCTGTAAACCAAAGGCAAACAGATGACATAAGAAAATAGATTAGATTGCAAGAAATGCAATAGTGAACATAATTTAAAGCATATCAGAAAGGTGAGCGTAGGGTGTACCTCCCAAATCCTCCTATAGCCGTAGAGTGAATTTGTCTTGTGGCAGGAGACGGAGCTCATGTAGCAGTATAGGGTGGCCAAACCTGCGCCTCGCCAGTCATACTCCGTCACCTAAGGATGGTGTACCAGAGCCCCAAGAATATATAATCCCATGGTATTTTCCCTGTTCGCAAACAAGGTAGTACCGAAAAGATATATGAGGAAGCCGTGGGCGTACTGGGCAATCTCGTCTGCAGTGGCTGGCTGTGTGCCAGAGAAGTGCTCCAAGAACCAGCTGTAGCGTACCATCCTGTGGCTGGTAGTGTCTAGGATCACCCCGAGAAGTTGGAGCTATACATCTCTCCATTGAGTCATATCTGGATCGAAAGGGACTGGGCCTCTAACCCCAACCTGCAAACCGGTCAACATCGAGAAGTCATACGGGGTTGTGCCTCGCCTTTTTCACGCCCCTTTTCGGAAGGTTGAAAGAAGCTCTACAGTTCGGACTCCCATGGTTCTGAATCTAATCTCATAAGTGTAATGTAAAATTGATAAACACCAAAGAGTCCAAATCCAGCAAATCTTTTTGAAAAATTAATTTTAAATCAAATAATGCCAAAATTGGACTACTTTGCCAGATACAGAGTCGCGACCTAAATATTTTTTGTTTTGGGGAATGTAGACGTCCCTGAACATCCCGGGAGAAATCCCGTTTTGTTCATTGGACTCACTACAGTTCGGACTCAAATGTCATGGTTTGGAATCTAATCCCACAAAGTGCAATGCAAGACCGATAAATCACCAAAGAGTCCAAATTCGGCAAATTGTTTTGAAAAATAGATTTTTAGAAAGAAGTGCCAAACATGGACTGCTTTGCCAGATATAGAGTCGCCACCTAAATATTTTATTTTGGGAGAATTTAGAAAACCCTGACTCGTGCCTACGGCCACGTGTCCGTCATCACCAAAGTTGCCTCGGCTCGGGAACTTGGGTACGATTGGGGCAGGTCGTGCAATGAGCACCCCCACTCACCCGATCAAAGATCGGCCACTACTAAACATGATATCAAGTTTTTGAAAACACATGCGTTCTTATTTCGGTTTATTAGCCTAGGATTACTATGTGATGCACACAGCATACAAGTATAGACTAGATCACCTGAGTTGGAACAAAACATTTCATGTTTGTTTATTTGAAAATGGTTTGATGGTGCTACTCGCAAGTAGGCTAAGACGTGGATTTGCCACCCTCAGGTGGGCTTAGAAAACATGGTGATTTGCCACTCTCAAGTGGGCTTAAAACTCGCAATCAATGCATTGTTCCAATTCAAGTAATCCAACCTTCACCCACAGGCATTCAGGCAGGTATATCACATAGTCAGTTAGCCTCATGGCAAGCATGCTATCATGGCAGTCACTCACACACATGCAAGGATGCTAAAGCATAAACACTCACCGAGTACTCCGAGCCAAAGAAAGAAGCTAATTATAAATCATGCATGAATTCTAACTACGCTGAGATGCCTAATGCAACACATGTAGGATGCAACTAAGATAAGCTCGGCTATTTTAAAATGGCATATGAGATGTTACAGATAACATGTATTCAACTTGGAATTGAAATACAATGCAGTTAGTATGATGCGCTGAGCCCGATGCATGCAAAACAGATGAATGGAAGCAAACATACAAGCATAAGGATGCTAATTGAAACGTTCCCTAAAACTAACCATTATAAGCTGGTAAATAAAAGGGAGAAAGACGTAGGGTTGGAAGACATGCATCACACACACACACACTTATTACAACAGTTGGCCCTCTCGACGGAGGGTTCGAATAAATAATACACAATCGAATTAACTAATTATTACACAACACTAGCTAATTAACGAATTAACTAAACTAGCATGCAAACTATGTAAAATGGGCTGCCTCAGCTTTGCTTTGAATGATAAAGAATGCATGCATGCTCGAGTCGCCTTGTCGGGAAATCCATCGCGATACCCCGGCTCGCCTTTGTTTGCAATTGATTTTAGAAAGTTGCACTAGGCTCCAGAGAGATGAAACTCCACCCAGGGAAGCTGTGGGAAGGTTGCCGACCAGCTATAGGCAAGGGAGACCACCTATCGACCACCCTTGGTGGTGAAGACTAGAAAAGGTGGTCGGCCTGCCGGAAAACCTGGTCGGCCGACCAGTTCATTCTCCTGGTTTCTACTTTTTCTACAACAAAGACAAGAGAGAGAGAAGGCAAGGTATTTTCAACATATGTGTGCCCAACCATTCTCCCCATCATTGCATAAACTATAGGGAGTGTAGTCCTTGATCCTTAGGCCACCAATCACGCATCCCGATGCATGATGGCCGAGGAGTTGAATTGCACGACTCAATGGGACACGAATGAGCATATAAGCAACTAAAACCAACAAGTCCATCATGGATGGTCAAGAACGTCGGTGACCAGGAATCGAGACACGTTTCATCACTTGGAGTACGAAACGTTCCTCGTTTCCCATGTTTGGACTAACTCCTATTCTAAACATAATGCAACAAGTAGAATGGCATGGCATGTACAAATGCAACTCTAGTATGCAATCTTAAATGTAATGCGACTAAGTGATGCAAATATGCAAAGGATGACATGCAAGCATGCAACTAGCATACGCAATGCTATGAACTAATCAAGGGCATACTCAATGCAAGTGGATTATATGGCATGCATACACAAGGCACTAACATACGCAATGTTATAAACGAGGCATACGCAATGCAATGATCAAACATGCGATAACATGGACTATATGGCGTACACAATGCAAGATGGACTTAAACCAAGATGGATGGACCTCAGCCACACCCAAATCAGTGGCCAAATATGATGAAATCAAGGCAATGATACACACACAAGCATGCACAATGCAAGGGATCAAAGCCTAAGGTATGAGATACAACTCTACAAAAGCATTGAAAGGATGAAATATTGCATACAATGGATAAGTTCCAACTCTAAAATAACAAGCAATATGGTCCCGAATCACGCAAACAACTCACACAATGCATATTGGGAGGCTCAAATACCGAAACTAGGTATGCAAAGCGATGCTCAAATGACCAAACCAACCCCAAACAGTCCTTATGCAGGCCCAGAATAGTAGCAAAATGGACTAAGATGATGGTTTGAAAGGTACAAAAATGAAGCTCATGCAATAGCCCAAAAATGATGCATACAAGCACAACTCTCAAACACATTTAAAGAGTGGAAAACATGGGAATATGGCAAAAGTATAAGCTCTGAAATAACATGTTCAATGATGCCAAAACATGAAAACAACTCAAGTTAAGCATGCAAGAGGCTTCAAAACTCGAAGCTAGGCAAGGGTATTACACTACAAGCATGCATGGAAAGCATCATTCGACCATGGGACCTCAAAATAGAGCTAAGGCAGCCCAAATCATGAATAAAATTAGTTCTGAACATGGCCAAAATATGCTAGAATCAATGGCCAAAACAATATGCAATGGAAACTAGTGAGCATGGTTTACACTACAAGCATATGAAGCATTCAAGAGGCCACTAAACCAGAAAAATTCAGAGACATGACATGCCAAATAAAGCCCAAAAACCCACTGAAACATGATCAATGCATGCAAGAGTGTCATGCTCCTTTGATAGGCTATAAGAGGGGTTATTGTACACATGCAAGAGACACACCCAAGGTGACAAAACCAACTCTGGATAGAGCCTAGGAAGGCCTTAAAAGTCACTAAAAAAGGCCTGAAACAAGGGTTGGAGGTGTGCAAATGAAGGCTCCTTTGCAAGGCCAAAAATGCTAGTGAACAAGACGAGGAGGGAGAGGGTCACCCCTCTCTGATTTTGGCTCTCAAAAACACATGTTAACCACTGAAAATCTTCTGGACTTTAGTGGTTAAAAGGCCAAGCAAAGGTCAACACAAAGGCCTTAGGGCATGGCTCAAAACAAGACAAAATGAAGCATGCAAGGGGGTAGATGACCCCAATCAACAAAATGACCTTAAACAAACATCAAAAGGACCTCAAAACAATACTTTTTTTAGTTGACAACAAAGCTCAGATATGCATGCAAATAAGTCTAAGAGATGGATCAAAATAAAGCTTAAAAGAGAGAAAAGGTGTGTTACCCTTGAAGCTCAGCAAGACAGCAACTTCTAGACCCAAAACCCAACTCCTTAACCTCTGAAAACGGCCTCTAAGAAGCTCCAAGCAATGGTGGAAGGGTTAGGCTATGAGGTGGTGTGCAAAGGTGCAAAAACAATACACTTTTTGAGCCAAAATAGAGAGATATAGAGGGAGATATATTGTATGCCTTCAATGAACTTCTCAACCCTCACAAAGGAGGGGGAGGCCCTCCTTTATAGCTAAAAGGGACCAAAGCTTCTCACAGAAGCTAAAAACCAAGGTTGAAGATCCAGTCTGTGCCTTCCAACTGCCACAGCTGGCAACAACTCACAGAGACAAAACTGGGAGAGGCAGGCCAACCAATTCAGGTGGTTGGCCGACCACTTCCCCTGGTCGGCCGACCACTTCAAAAGGTTCAACTCAATGAAAGGTGGTCGGCAGCCCCATTTGATGGTCTCCACATTGAATACAAGCTAGTGGTATGGTAGGAGACCAGTAAATGTGGCTCAAAGACCAAGGAGGCCAGCTTCCTGAGAAGAAAACTGGTTGGCAGGAGAAAAGTGGTCTCCGAGGAGGAAAGGTGGTCTCCCACCCTTGTACCACCTCCCAAACAATGGAAACAAGGTCCATGCCAAAAATGAACCAAGACCGATGCAAAACGAGGGTTCGGGGGTCAAAATGCGTAGCCTGGTGCCCCGAAAACAGGCTGTTAAGCATTGAAAGTGTTGTGCGACCACAAAGGTGCTCTCCCAAGCCACAGTGTCCCTCTAGAGAGAGGAATCAAGGTGTGTGCCAAAAAAAACCGTGCCAAACGGAGAAGGTTAAGCGGTCCCAAACCGAGGCGCACGGCCGACGGCTTCGAAAATCAGAAACTGGTCTCCAAACGAGAAAAGTGGCCTACGACCACGAAAAGTAGCTTACGACCACTGAGAGATGGTCTATGAGACCTCTCCCTCCCTTCTGGAAGAGAAAACAAGACCCGATTCGCAAATCGAGGCAATGCACAAAAGGGTCCCGAGGTCCGGGGGTAAGGCTCTCAACCAAAACTCCGAAAGCTCAGAACGAGCACAACATGCACTAGTATCGGGCGCTCATTCGATGACATCTGAGTCTTAAGGTTGGTCAAAAATGGGGTGTCTACAGAGAAATTTAGAAAACCCTGACTCGTGTCAAAGGCCACGTGTCCGTCATCACGAAAGTTGCCTCGGCTCAGGAACTTGGGTACAAGAGGGGAAGGTCATGACCCACTCGCCTAATGCCTAATCAAAGATCGGCCTCTACTAATCATGATATGATTTTTTATAAACATTATGTGTTCTTATTCCGGTTTATTAAGCTAGTTTTGATATGTGATGCGCACAAGCAAGTATAAACTAGTTTGCTCAATTTGGAACAATTCAACTCATGTGTTGTTTTGCGAAAAGGGTTTGAATTTGCCACCTCAAGTGGGCTTAAAGTTTGTGAATTTGCCACCAAACATAGTGGGCTTAAAACTGATTTGCCACTCAACAAAGTGGGCTTAAAACGCACATTCGTTGAATCGTTCCAATTCAAACAACAAGCCTTCATCCACATGCATTCAAACAATTTAGCATTTAAGCACATAGCCTCATGGTAAGTATGCTAGACATCGCAACATTTACATTCATGCGAGTATGCTAAAGCATTAAAACTCACCTAGTACTCTATGCTAAGAAAACATGGGTTAAAAAAATATGCATGATAACTAACTGTACAAGATGCCTAATGCAACACATGCAATATGCAATTAATAGGCTCGGCTACTAATATAGCATATGAAACAATTCGATAACATGTGATTAAGCACGTATTCAAATAAGATATTGAAATAGCAATGTAGTTTGAATGATGCGTTGAGCCTCGGTGCATGCAATACTAATGAATGGATGCAAGCATGTGATATGCTAATTTGAAATATGTCCCTAGTCTAACCACGCAAGTATACTTATTACAACATTGTGCCCTCGCAAAGGAGGGTCCGAATGAATAAGGGCTAAGCTAAGCTAAGCTAAGCGAAGCTAATCTAATTAAGCTAATTAGACTAATTATTACAAGCCAAATGAATAACTAGCTAAGCTAATTATTACTAATTATTACACTTTAACTAACTAGTAAACTAATTAATTAATTTACAACACAAATGCACACGAACTAAGCATGTAAGACATTAAACTATGTTGCCACTGCTTTGCCTCAGGAAGTGGAAGATGCACATGCTTGATTGTCGCTCGGAAAGACTTTCGTTTTTCTCTTGAAAGTCTCTGTTTGCAAAGTTGAACATTTACAGAACCTTTCTGCTTCACCTTACCAAATCTTTGCTGAGGTTTACATCAGTGGCCTGCCGGCCATTTGCAAGCCAAAAAGGTGTACTGCTGGCCATCAATAGTGCACTGCCGGCCATGGATGGTGGCCTGCCAACCACTGATGCACTGGATCACCATGCTGCTGCAGAGTACAAATAGTGCAAAAAGAGGATTTTTCCAAGGATTTGTTTGTACTATATCCCTCCTTTTCCTCTCAATATCTCAAAGGAGTGACACATTTGGATCCAAAACCAGCAACCAAGCAATTTCATTGCATGATGGTCAAAGATCCAAGTTGTACAATTTCGATAAATGCACGAATACAACTCAAATGACCATCACTCTATCATGCATGATCGAGGGCAATGGAGACTAAGGAAATGGCACATTTCATCATTTTGAGTATGAAATGTGCTATTTTCCTTGTGTTCAAACTAATGTCCGCCTTGAAAACATGCAATGCAACACAAAGAAAGCTTATCTTGCCTCTTTTATTTGCCAATTTTGTTTACTCATTTTAATTACCAAATCATTCCTTTAATCAATTTGTCCAAATGGAGAGTGTCTTCTAATGGAAAGAAGGTTCAAACCACAAGTTGCTTTGTGCATGAAAGAGGCATTACATTGTTGGTAATGAACCCCCTAAGGGATTAAACCATTAGGTGTAGCACCTCCATTTCACACTTAGGCAAACAAGTGGTTTGAAACCACTTTCAAAGCAAAACAAAAGAGTGAAGAATTGAGAGAGATTGCAGAGATTTAGGTGCTAAAATTAAGTGAGAAAAGCACTAAAAAAAACATGCAACCAAGGCACAGCAATGATGTGTAAAGCCTTAAAACACCAAGCTAGTGATGGAATTAACGCTACAATTATACAAAACAAGCCTCAAACGAACTAACCAGCCCAAAAAAGAGCCAAAACAGGCTATTTCAGATGCTAAAACATGCTGGACTTAACCCACAAAAAGCTAAACATTAAGCTATTACATAGGGCTAACTAGGCATGCAAACAAGATACAAGGAGGGGAGGCTAACCCTTCCAATTTTGGACTTCAAAATAAGTTTTTTACCACTGAAAAAAAAACCTCTAAAATTCAGTGGTTTGAAGGCTTAAAAATTTTGATTTGAAAGTGATGAATAAAGTCACAAAAACTTTAAGAATCAAGATGCAAGAATGGTGAGGTACCCTTTAACCAAAAATGGCCTCAACTAACACTTTTAAACCACAAAAAATAGAGCTTTTTACAGTACAAAACCAACCTCAAAACAATTGAAAAAATATAGGAAAACAAGTATTAAAATCAAGCTAGCAAGACTAGTATTCTACCTTTTGAAGCAAGGAACACTTTTAAGCACTAGTGCAAGCCAAAACCACCTTCAAGGGCTCCAAGAAGGCCCCAAGGAACCTCAGCTCAAAGGTGAGATGATTTGGTTTAGGAGATGTAGGCAAAAGTGTAGAAAAACGAGGAAAATTCACACAATTTTGCAAGAGAGAGAGAGAGAGAGAGAGAGAGAGAGAGAGAGAAATCTAGAGAGAGAAAAATTTTGTCTCAAATTTTTCTAACCCCCACACATGAGAGAGAGGGGTCCTATACATAGAAAACACTAATCTCCCTCATAAACATCCAGCTATACACGTATAGGAAGATGCATGAATCTATGTGAACAGCCGGCACCAAATATCACAAAATATCTACAAGAAACACTGGTGGCCGGCCGGCCATCAGTGATGGCTGGCAAGGCGTCATTGATGGTCGGCAAGGCACATCAATGGCCGGCAAGCCAAAAGCCCTGGCCAGTAGGCCTAATTGATGGCCGGCAGGGCACCAAAGACTGTAGGGGAGAGAGGCCAAGAC
The DNA here is from genome assembly GCA_022316695.1 of Camellia oleifera. Classification (NCBI taxonomy): domain Eukaryota; kingdom Viridiplantae; phylum Streptophyta; class Magnoliopsida; order Ericales; family Theaceae; genus Camellia; species Camellia oleifera. The sequence continues at coordinate 63,606,031 of CM039306.1, forward strand.
ATGGTCCAAAAAGGAGACAAAAAGGATTCAAGGTTTGGAAAACTCAGACCTGTGGCATTCTGCTGAGGACTTTGAGCGTTTTGCAAGCAATCAGGCTTATCATCGGATGTACCTGCAAGAACATCCAAGTCTTGAAGAGTCGTAAAAACTGAGGCATCTACAGGGGTCAGTGTCATCTCCCTGGTAGAAGAGAAGTGAAATGAGTTGGTGGTATCCCACCATCTCTCTACCATGGCCCCGTTAAGCCAAGAGTCGGCCCTCATCTGTATGAGCCTGGCGCAAGAGGGTCCAAAGCCAACAGCATTTACTATAGTGCGGTCCTCTGTGGGAAGCTGCTCGTACCAACGTCTGGGGCCGGATATAAGCCGTAGCCGCCTATCCTCCTGGCAATCACCTATCAATTGAAGTTTTATCAGTATATGTACAGCAAAGATAAGTGGCTTGTTCATCAAGTCCAACATTCAACATATGTGCAAGGTAAAATTCAAAATAAAATAAGCGGAAAGGTCATGCACCGTCGAAGCGTCGGTAGATATATGCTCCATGGGCTCCCACAATAGAGTATCCTTATCTAGCCCGGGAATGAAGCCCTCGAATCTCAAGATGCCGCCATGGGTTGGCACATGTATACGTGGCTAGTATGTGGCTGCATCAAAAGGCCTCTCGGCAAGAGAAACCAATGCTACTCCTGCATGTCTGCACCAAGGGCAGCACCAATACCTACAGCGGGGTCGGGAATGGGAACCTCGTCACTAGCCATGAAAAAAGTGAAGAAAAGTGAAGGGGATGATTGAAAATAGGTGAAATCCTAAATTCCAAACCCTAAGAGAGAGAAAGTGAAGAAATTGTGGAAAATCAAAAGGGGATAGAAGGAATGTGAGCAATATGGGCAAAAGTGAGAGAAAACCTGAACTTCAAACCAAAACAATTTTTAATCGGTTCAAAAGATGGAGGATCAAGAGGGTTTTAAGGAAAACTTTTGCAAGGATTGTTGGGTAACTCAAGGTTAGTGAAAATTTAGAGACAGGAGGAGTTTAGAGAGGGAAAGGGTTGTTTTTCAACCTAGGGTATGTGAGAAAGAGGGGTTGTTTTGTGTTTATAAACTCACGGGTATCGGTTTTACTGATTCGCCCCGTTGTCGCTTCTGAAGGCCGACCGACTGTGTCAAGGCCCGGCCGTGCATCGGCGAGGCCCGGCCGACCATTGGTGAATTTAGTTTTATTTGTTTCCTTTTGTTGTTTATTTAGCCTTATTTTGTTTTTATTATTATTATTATATTTCTAGTATTGATTGAAGTTCTTGGGTATAAAGAAAAAGTGAAAAATATAAAAAGAGTTGTGTTTATTATTATTGTGTGAGCACATTTGTTTTGTTTAAGGCATGTTTATTTAACTGCATTTGTTCAAATATGCATAGACTGAATCATAGTTTACTTTATTATGATCTATCGTAACCAGATGATATTGTATGTACGGTTAATTCAGAGGAGTTCCAGTTTAAATCATTGGTGCCACAATAAAATCATCATCCATTCGACAATCAGATTAGAATGAGGTGTGTTATATCCGGTTTAGAGCCCTTTTGTCTTAACACGATGGCAGATTGGCCTTCATTTTATTGAAGCATTTTGTTAGTTTTGGTTTTATGTATCTCTGTGTAAAATGCGTCTTTTCTTATAAGTCATGTTCATGCGATTTGTTTGTTTACCATCCTTCATCCTCCTGCGTGTGATGCGTTAGGATTCCACCCCTTCGATTAAAAACATTTGGTTGCGTCCCGGTGTTCACACCACCCCTTCAGTTAAAAACATTCGGGTGTGTCCCGGTGTTCACACCATCCCTTCTGTTAAAAACATTCGTGTGCGTCACGGTGTTCACACCACCCCTTCGGTTAAAAACATTCGGATGCGTCCCGGTGTTCACACCACCCCTTTGATTAAAAACATTCGGGTGCGTCCCGGTGTTCACACCATCCTTTCAGTTAAAAACATTTTGGTGCGTCCCGATGTTCACACCGCCCCTTCGGTTAAAAACATTCAGGTGCGTCTCGGTGTTCACACCGCCCCTCCGATTAAAAATATTCGGCTACATCCCAGTGTTCACACCACCTCTTTGGTTGGAAACATTCGGGTGCGTCTCGGTGTTCACACCACCCCTTTAGTTAAAACCATTCGAGTGTGTCCCGGTGTTCACACAACCCTTTCCTTCTCATGCGTGCAAGGCGTTAGGATCTCAGTTCAAACCTCGAGTGTGCCCGATGGTTATGTCATTCTTCGCCTTTCCTGCGCGTCACATAGTTAAGCTTTAATTTTCTTACATCTTTTTTGCATGAAATGTGGTTTGGCTCTAGATTCCCATGCGTGACGTGTTTATTTACTTACTTCTTTGCATGCTTGGAATTGCCGTACCTTGTTTCGGTTTGTTTAAATATGGCATTTTCTTTGCATAGTATTTGCATTCAAATGTTTCATTGCACAACCTCATTGCATGATCATAAGTTATGTTCTTGCATCGTGCCCTAGAACTACGCTGGTTTGATTCTTTGCAAAGGGATATATAGGCAGCCTGCGGGCGCAATCAATTTAATTTGTCTTGCTTTCTCGTCCAAGTCTTTCAGCGTTGTCAAAATAGGTCGTCTCTAGGCTTTGACATTTAGTCATGTCATTTCATGACTTGAAGCTTTGTCAAAGAGGGGCAACTGTAAATACCCCATTGTTGACCGCCCGTAAGACTTTGGCGTTTGGTCCAATACACTTGATGATGAAAGTTAAGTTGTGAATTCGCAGCGATTTGGATTCAATCAGGCTCCCAAAATAACCCCAAATCATCAACATTTACCTTGTTTGAACCTGTGAGTTTCATTTTTGGACCTTTTCTCACCCTGAGTTGGGTTTGAACCAAGAAAATAGGGGAGGCCACGAAGGCCCGGCCGTGCATCAATGATGGCCAACTGTGGCTATGAATGGCTGGCCGGCCCTCGATGGCGATAAAACACTGTTCTGGGCGAGAGGCCGCCAGCTGTCCATTTTTGAAGATATTTATCACCTTTTGAGCTTGAATTCTATAAAAACAAAGCTGTGTGATTGTTTTGAGGGTTGAACAAAAATCTAGAAACCACATATACACTTTGAGAGCTCTTGCCCCCTCCTTCTTTCATTGTAAGTCATCTTTGAGCTTACCCAGCTTGTTTATACGACCTCTATACACCATACACAACCTGGTCTTACCACCCTAGAGCCTTGGTTGATCTTGGAGAAACACAATGTAAGTTCAAGGGTGAATTGAAACCAAGTTTGAATCATCAACTACAAGCTTGCCCCTTGAAAGGTATAAGCTTGTATTCTTCTCTCTTGTCTTCATTTCTATCACCTACTTCTTAGTTCTTGCTATTTTGAATTGTTTTAAGCTTATTTGAGGTGTTTGGGGTTGGGTTTGAAGAGTTACCAAAAGGGTAGAGAGAGCTTGCTTTTTTTATACCTTTACTTATAACTCAAACCTTCCCTTTTTCACTCTTTTCCTTTGATATTTACATTGATTTTTAGAGTTTTGGAAAGGCTAAAAATTATGTTTTGAAGCTTCAAAAGTTGAGGGGTTAGCCACCCCTCCTTATTCTTGCTTGCTAGCCTCAATTCTCGTCTTTATTGTTTAGTTTTCCAAGCTCTTTTCATGCATGTTTTACCTCTTATTGTCATGTATTAAGGGCTGTTTTAAGGTTGTCGAAGCCTTTTCAATTGGTTCATGCCTTGTTTAGGACACTTGTGGTCTCATAAGTTGGCATACTTGTTACTTGTTATGCTTTACTCGTTCATTTCCATGTTTGGAGTCTAAGTTTAATAATCAATCCATCATTCATCTCTTTCATACTTGAGAATGATTTCAACCAATTGAGGTTGTTCGAATTATGTAAGAAAGGTTCCTGCTTAATGGCTTAATCTTTCCAAAGATTCATTGCCAACAGTGTGGCCTTTCTCTCATGCTTTAGAAGAACCTCTTGCTTAACATTACTTCTTGTCTAGAGGACTTTAAACATCACCATGGACAAATGGACTAAAGAATGGCAAGGCCTAATAAAATTGGTTTCAAACTTGGATAAACACACATAAAGAAAAAGGCTTAAAATTGCTTCAACTTGGCTGGACGTTATGCCAAGTTACTTGTGTCAAGAGTCGTCACATGTTAATTCATAGCATTTTGATGATTCTTGAAGCGTTACAACCTTTCTCTTTGAGTTCATACTATGACAAGAGGGAGGAGTGGTCTTATTCTTTGCATTTTTATCAACTTTTGTCCAAAATTGAATCCGAGATCATCAAGCAATCATATTGCTCATTGATGGTTTTGAAATCAATTCTAACCCACTCTCGAGGATTTCCCATGATAGAGAAGGAAAAAAGGACAAACAGAGCTTGAAAATGCTCTATCTACACTGATTTCACCTTAGAGCACAGAAACAGAGCTTTGCACCAAATTGATGCACGGCCGGTCATCTGTATACCCGGCCGGCCATCAGTGATGTACGGTTAGCCCTTGGTGTGTGGCCAGCAGTGCAGTTTTGCAGAAACAGAGGCAGTGGCTGAAGATGAAACAGAGATGGCCTAAGTAGATAGAGTAGCTTTCAAGCGATGCGCATGCAACCTTCATCCATCTTCCATTATGTTCTTATCAAATGCAATCGATTGTTTCATTTGTATTATTGTCATATTGTCATATTTGTGAATAAATTGTGTTGTAATATTTAATTAACTTGGCCTAGTTAAATTCTTAATTAATTAGCTTAGATAGTTAATTAATTATTCATTCATTCAAGTGTTGTGATAATTAGTTAATTAGGTTAGCTGTTTATTCAAGTTTTGTAATAATTAACTTAATTAGCTTAGCTTAGCCTGGTTAGTTAGATTATTCATTTGGACTCTCCTTTGCGAGGGCATGTTGTATTAGTGTGTATGTCTTCCAACCCCACGTCTTTTTCTCTTTTATTTATTCACTTTTGATGGTTAGATTAGGGACATGTTTCAATTAGCATATCGCATGCTTGCATCCATTCATTTGTATTGCATGCACCGAGGCTCGGCGCATCATTCTAACTGCATTGTCATTTCAAATACTTCGTTGAATACGTGTTTAATCAGATGTTATCAAAATTGATCCATATGCCATATTAGTAGCCGAGCCTATTAATTGCATATTGCATGTGTTACATTCGACATTTTGTATAGTTAGGAATCATGTATATTTTTCTAACTCATATATTCTTAGCTTGGAGTATTATGTGAGTTTTTAGTGCTTTAACATACTTGCATGGGTTTGAGTGATTGCCATGACTAGAATGCTTGCCATAAGGCTAAGTACTTACTTGTTAAACTGCTTGAATTCTTGTGGCTGAAGGCCTGTTGTTTGAATTGGAATAATTCAATAATGTATGCTTTAAGCCCACTTTGTTGAGTGGCAAATTCGCAAACTTTAAGCCCACTTGAGGTGGCAAATTCAAACCCTTTTCGAAAAACAAACATGAAATTGAAATGTTCCAATTTAAGCAAACTAGTCTATACTTGCTTGTGCGCAGCATGTAGTAAAGCTAGCCTAATAACCGGAACAAGAACACATAATGTTGATAAAAAAACATATCATGATTAGTAAAGGCCAATCTTTGATCGGGTGTGCGAGGGTGCTCAATTCATGACCTTTCCCTCTCGTACCTAAGTTCCCAACCCGAGGCAACTTTGGTAATGACGGACATATGGCCTTTGGCACGAGTCTTGGGTTTCCTAAATTTTTCCAAAATAAAATATTTAGGTGGCGACCCTGTATTTGGCAAAGTAGTCCAATTTTGACATTTTTTATTCAAAAATCAATTTTCCAAAAGATTTGACCGATTTGGACTCTTTGGTGTTTATCAATTTCACATTGCACTTGTGAGATTAGATTCAGAATTGCGGGAGTCCGAACTGTAGAGCTTTTTATCAAACCTCCGAAAGGGGGTGCCAAAAATTCGAGCTACAAGGAGGAGGGTGAGGTAGTTGACATGCAGTCTAGCAGCCCCAGTGATGACAGCGATGCACCTCCTCTGCAGCTATGGAGGAAGAGAGCGAGGATGGGTTGCTGATGATGTTGATTATTTTTGTTTTTTGTTTTCTTTTCTTTGTAGTTAAAGACTAGCTTCAGATAGACCTTTTGTTTTTGAAGGATTTTCTTTCGTTTTGTCGCTTTGCAAAACAATGATCGGGGTTGGACCCATTAGTTTATAAAAGATAGGTTTTTCCTTGCATGTGTGATGAATGGCGCAACCTTTGCAGGGCAACTTCGCATAAGACTTAAAACAATGAATATCTGCTCTTGCATTCATTCTTGAGTCAGATAGCAACCAACAACCGGACAAAATGTAAAATACAACTCAATAACAGGAAACCAAAATAATAACAACTCGAAAATACTAAAAAAAATATTTGATACAAACAAAACAAGACTTAAAACCAAGCCACAATACGTCAGGACAAAGACCAGCTTTTCCTGCAACTACACTGATCTGAACCACCATTTAGACCCGGCTGGGCCTAAATAGGCGCAGCTGGGCTTCACTGAGGCATGGTCAGGCCTAAGTCTGAGGTCGGTTAGTGCTGCCCAGCTGTCATGCATTGCTTCTTCTTATCCTCTACAAATGGTGCTCCTATGTGTTTTTTACTAGCAATGGAGACACGGTGCAACAATAGGCTCCGAGACTGGATAGCCACTTTGGATGGCTCGGAAAAGGTGAACTTTTGCAGTTTTAGCCTAAACGCCCTTTTCCCCCTAAGCCGCACTTCTCTTTGCTTTCCATTCCTACATGCCGCTATTCAATGTTAGAACCTGATCATTCATGTATTTCAATTCGGATCACAAGAGGTGTGTCTGACACTCGAGGAATTTCGAGCTTTGATAGAGTCTCGGCGCGACGAAGAAATCATACCGCCACACCATTTTTGCCATGTCCAAGCTTTAGGATGGATGTGCATATTAACATTACACGAGGCTCGATCCTTGGCACATGATGGGGAACTAGACATCCCCGATTTAGTTCATCAATTTTCCGCTATTGGAGACAAGAGTGACATTCTTTGGCGAGGCCGCCAGCAACATACCCTCTGTTTATGCCTTCTTGTACAATTCCTCCTTGCCCCTAGTTTTGGCGGAGCTAGCATCCGATTGATGAAAGTGGCCTAACATCTGAAAGTGGATAAGAGTTGCATGGGTTTGGCATTGGCCGAAACCTTGATGGGTTTAGATGCTTTTTGTCGAGGAGAGACTACCCGGTTGGCAGGAAGTCCACTTCTTCTCCAGATACTGTTTCCCACCTTGCTAATTTATAATTCTCACATCACTCGACATTCACTCTCTATTTCCTTTCATAACCTCTTCCTTACTTTTCTCTCATCGTGCACCTCTCTATTCTTTAATCTCTCTTATTTTTCATCCCTCCCTAGCTATAGTTGATGGATAAACTACAAGTAGTGGACCCTTACCCTGAGTACTCAGCCAGAGCTTACTTCTTTTGTCAACGACTGGTCAATTTCCCCTTAGAGGGGTTATGGTGTGATTGGATGTGCAACAAATCTATAGCGGGCATAACTTGGCGTTGCCCCTCGCTTAATTTGGTTGAGATGAGTTACATCATGTCCCGACAGTCGGGTGCAAATTTAATTGGCCTTACACATTGTGCATTCTACTTTCCTCTCTGGTTCAGACTCTAGTTCAAACATGATCAGATACGTCCAGATGAGGGAGTGGAATACACAGCTTCATTTTCGGTTCATGCCTCGCACCTGCCACGGTATCTTGCAACCTGGAGGACGAGAGAGATTCTGGCCCCTGCCATTAGTTTTAGTTACATCCAGTCTAAGGAGTGTTTGGCTTGGCTTGAAGAGGAGGCAGAGGTTGGGCCGTCTTTGGCATAGAGACACCTGACTTATCTATGCCCCTAGTTTTACTGCTCTGATCTTTTCTTTTCAAGTTTTGAGATATAAAATCAACTTTGATCTAAATTAAAGAGGCAGAACGTACTTGTGTTGAAATTAATAAAATTAAAGTTGCGAGTACTGAAAGTTTTCCTTTTGGGTCCCAAAAACAGGTCCAAGTTGTAAAAGGGTAAAATTTTGAACAAATCAACTTTTATTAAAACTTTTCAAAATAATTTTCGGAAACGATCATCACTTGACACACATAGAATTGATTCTCAAGATGTACAATCTCGAATCAAAAGATCATAACTGCCCCTGATTGTATATTATTGCTGCTCTACACTGTAATCAGCTTTTCTTCCCAACATAAAGAGCACAACCGAACGAATAGATGATGAACAAAGTTGACCTGATTGGGAAAACGGATAGGACAATTGAGTTGGAGATAGTTACAGCCGAACTTCAGTGTGAAGTTGCCTACATATCCGAAAAATGGGAATCAGGCCTTATGCAGTTTGGTTAAGATTCACTCGAGTATTAACTATCTCCTTTTGCGCTCTAACTTTTGCCAAAGTTGCCCTTTAGGGTTGTCAACCTTGCGAGCTCAGTTTTTCTTCATTTCTAATTTTTTATGCTCTAACTTTTGCCTAGGTTAGTCTTTTGGGTTTTCGACCTAGCGAGCCTCTCAGGGGTAATATTTTTTCAACTTGTCCATGTTGATCGGCTATGAAAATTCTAGGGAATCTAAGTCCATGAGAATAACCGCCCCTCCTAACCAGATTGACTTGATGATGTAAGGACCAGTCCAATTGGGTATGAACTTTTCCCTAGGGTCATGGATGGGAGCCCAATTGTCTTTTAGTACCATGTCCCCTTCTTTAAGATTTTTGGACTTAACTTTCTTGTTAAAAGCCCTGGCAATTTGACGTTGGTAGCCCTAGACATGATACAATCCCCTCAGTCTTCTCTCATCAAATAACAATAACTCCTCAAACCTACTTTGCCACCAATCTGCCTCTACTATCTGACACTCAGCCATAACCCATAGCGATGGCATTTCAATTTTGATCGGTAGAACAACCTCTATCCCGTAAATGAGAGAATAGGAGGTTGCCCCTATAGATGTTCGGATTGAGGTTCTGTAGCCCCAGAGCACAAATGAAAATTTATATGGCCAGTCCTTGTAAGTTTCCACCATCTTCTATAGAATTCTCTTGATATTTTTGTTAGTGCCCTCAACGGCTCCATTGGTCTGCTGCCTATAGGTTGAAGACTTATGGAAAGCCATGTTATAAACGGTGTGGTGTTGTCGCAAAAAAAAAAAAAAAAAAAAAAAAAAAAAAAAAAAAAAAAAAAGAATAAACCTACAATAAAATTATTAAAAGTATTAAAATTACTTGTATTAAATGAAAAATGATTGAAAAAGAAACCAATAATTGCATAATAATATAAAAATTCCTATATAGAATAAACAATTTCTCCATAATAAAAATATTCTTGCATTCATAACTACACATCAACAAAACTACCGCACCACATAATGTTCCATAATAGATATATAATGTTTAAATACATAATGTTGTTCCTAATTCAAAATAACAAAAAAAAAAAAAAAAAAAAATTACAAGTTTTGCTCATCATTCTTCGTGGGTAACAAAAACAAAAGTTAGTCGCATTCTTCACAAACATGCGTTCCACAAGAAGCAAAATCCTACTCGGGAAATATCTGGAAAAAAAATATATATATATAATTGATGACAATATATTTTTTTGTTAATATGTTAATTACAAAAAAACATAAAAATTTAACTACTATACAATTACAAAGATAATTAAGTAAATAATTTTCCTAGACCGAAATCCGGCTCTAACTCCCAAACAGGGAACACGAATCGAGTCCCATCTTCTCCCACAAGTCTCTCGTGCCTAGGTAGTTGTGTTTGCCACGTTTCGTTCTACTTCGACACCGTTTGGTGATTTTGGGGCGTTAACACCTCGAATTCTAAGTTTCTTAAGAAATTAGTTTGTCCAGAGTGAAATCCAACCCTAACTCCCAAACTAGGAATCCGATTCGACTCTCGTCTTCTCCCACAAGTCTCTCATGCCTAGGCAGTCGTGTGTGCCAAGTTTCGTGCTACTTCGACACCGTTTGGTGATTTTGGGGCGTTAACACCTCGAATTGTAAGTTTCTTAAGAAACTAGTTTGCCTAGAGTGAAACTCGACCCAAACTCCCAAACTGGAAACCCGATTCGAATCCCGTCTTCTCCCACAAGTCAATTGTGCCTAGGTGGTCGTGTCTGCCAAGTTTCCTGCTACTCCGACTCCGTTGGTGATTTTGGAGTGTTAACACCTCGAATTCTAAGTTTTTTAAGAAACTAGTTTGTCCAGAGTGAAATCTAGCTCTAACTCCCAAATCGGGAATCCGATTCAAGGCCCGTCTTTTCCCACAAGTCTCTCGTGCCTACGCGGTCGTGCGTGCCAAGTTTCGTGCTACTCCGACTGCGTTTGGTCATTTTGGGGCATCAACACCTCAAATTCTAAGTTTCTTAAGAAACAAGTTTGTTTCTTAAGAGTGAAATCTGGCTCTAACTCCCAAACCGGGAACCTAATTTGAGTCCCGTCTTCTCCCACAAGTGTCTCGTGCCTAGGCGATCGTGTCTGCCAAGTTTCATGCTACTCTAACTCCTTTTGGTGATTTTGGGGCGTTAACACCTTGAATTCTATGTTTCTTAGGAAACTAGTTTGCCTAGAATGAAATTCGGTCCTAACTCCCAAACCGGGAATCCGATTTGAGTCCCATCTTCTCCCACAAGTCTCTTGTGCCTAGGCGGTCATGTATGCCAAGTTTCGTGCTATTCCAACGCTGTTTGGTGATTTTGGGGCATTAACACCTCAAATTCTAAGTTTCTTAAAAAACTAGTTTGTTTTTTGAGAGTGAAATCCGACTCTAATTCCCAAACCGAGAACCTGATTTGAGTCTCGTCTTCTCCCAAAACTGTATTGTGCCTAGGCGGTCATGTGTGCCAAGTTTCATGCTACTTCGACCCCATTTGGTGATTTTGGGGCATTAACACCTAAAATTCTAAGTATCTTAAGAAACAAGTTTGTTTCTTAAGAGTGAAATCTGGCTCTAACTCCCAAACCGGGAACATGATTTGAGTCCCATCTTCTCCCACAAGTGTCGCATGCTTAGGCGGTCGTGTGTGCCAAGTTTCATGCTACTCTGACCTTGTTTGGTGATTTTGGGGTGTTAACTCCTCGAATTCTAAGTTTCCTAAGAAATTAGTTTGCCTAGAGTGAAATCCGGCCCTAACTCCCAAACCGGGAAACCGATACGAGTCCCGTCTTCTCCCACAAGTCTCTTGTGCCTAGGCGGTCATGTGTGCCAACTTTTGTGCTACTCCGACATCGTTTGGTGATTTTGGGGCATTAACACCTCAAATTCTAACTTTCTTAAGAAACTACTTTGTTTCTTAAGCGTGAAATCCGACTCTAACTCCCAAACCGGGAACCTAATTTGAGTCCTGTCTTCTGCCACAACTTTGTCAAGCCTAGGCGATTGTGTGTGCCAAGTTTAATGCTCCTCTGATGCTATTTGGTGATTTTGGGGCGTTAACACCTCGAATTCTAAGTTTTTTCATAAACTAGTTTGCCTAGAGTGAAATCTGGCCCGAACTCCCAAACCGGGAACCCGATTTGAGTCCCGTATTCTCCCACAAGTCTACCGTGCCTAGGCGGTCGTGTGTGCCAAGTTTCATGCTACTCCTACGCTTTTTGGTGATTTTGGGGCATTAACACCTCAAATTCTAAGTTTCTTAAAAAACAAGTTTGTTTCTTAAGAGTGAAATCCGGCTCTAACTTCTAAAACGGGAATCTAATTCGAGTCCCATATTCTCCCACAAGTCTCTCGTGCCTAGGCGGTCGTGTGTGCCAGGTTTTGTGCTACTCCAATGCCGTTTGGTCATTTTGGGGCGTTAACACCTCAAATTCTAAGTTTCTTAAGAAACTAGTTTGCCTAGAGTGAAATCCATCCCTAACTCCCAAACCGGGAACTCGATTCGAGTCCCGTCTTCTCCCACAAGTCTATCATGCCTTTGCGGTCATGTGTGTCAAGTTTCGTGCTACTCCGACTCCGTTTGGTGATTTTGGGGCATTAACAACTCAAATTCTAGGTTTCTTAAAAAAGTAGTTTGTTTCTTAAGAGTGATATCCGGCTCTAACTCCTAAACAAGGAATCCGATTTGAGTCCCGTCTTCTCCCACAAGTCTCTCATGCGTAGGTGGTTGTGTGTGCCAAGTTTCGTTCTACTCCAATGCTGTTTGGTGATTTTGGGGCATTAATACCTCAAATTCTAAGTTTCTTAAAAAACTAGTTTGTTTCTTAAGTGTGAAATTCGACTCTAACCTCGAATTCTAAGTTTCTTAAGAAACTAGTTTGCCTAGAGTGAAATCTGACCCTAACTCCCAAACCAGGAACCCGATTCGAGTCTCGTCTTCTCCCACAAGTCTCTCGTGCCTAGGCGGTTGTGTGTGCCAAGTTTTGTGCTAACAATGGTAAATCCTTTGTCTTTCTTTCTAATTATGGAATTAGCCTCTATCATTTTGAGTTGTGTACAGTTAATGTATTCTTAGCTTAGAATGCAAAGATGCATTTTATCCTTGATCTTCTGGTGGTGGTGTATATGGAGTCTCATCTCTTGCAGATTCTCTAAATACCCGATGGCAATGATTTCATCAACACAGGGTTCAGCAAACCTCTCCTCCTCTCGATTAATCAAGTTTTTCAAAGCCAAGGGAATTTATTCCCCTTTGTTTTCATTAAAATGCTGAAAATCTTAGTCAATATAATAAACCAACGGCATAGAGAAGCACATAGAATCTGCAGAGTTCTCATTCAAAAGGTTCAAATCTTCAGTTACAGACTCAAAAGAAAAGCTAAATGAAGACCTAGACAGGACTTTGGTATCCAGGTTCCCACCCCCAGAAATACCATACTCAAACTTAGAAGAACTTGAATCTGATCCCGACCCCACAGACTAAGTGGAATCAGATTCTAGCTCACCACTCGATTCATAACTGGAAAGATAGCCTTCCTCCAGCTGCCAGATAAGAGATGGTGCCCTTGATGCATCCAAAATGCCGCTGGATGGGTTCACACCCAGTTAGTCATAGGATCTATCGGGAGACTAGCCAGTGCTATCCTTACTCCAAGTTCGCTGCCATTTGAGTCACCTTCCGTGCTCTGTTTAGCTTTGATGCCTGGTTCAACCCTTTCTTCAATATCAATGTCATGCAACTGCAAATCAAAGAAGATCTCAAACCCGGGAACACATTGCTTCGAGGAATTCACAGAAGGCTTGGGAAAGCCGCAAAAAGGGAAATCCTCTCCCTCCCGAACAAAGCGGCCATTCAGTGTCCCTTGGATTAGCCTGTGGATGAGTTCATAGTGTTTTCCGACTTGTTTGGACTTGGCTCTACCTTTCAATTCTTCCCTCTTCCTGATCCAGTTCTCTTTGGTGGGCACATAGCCTAGTCTAAAGGCATGTCGATTGTGTGGCACATCTGTCAGTGCTACAACGCCTTTCCAGCCACTTCTCTCGAGTCCCATTCCTGGAACATGTTGTAGCTTGTTCATGAAATAGATGGACTAGGCGTTGACGTATATATGCTCGTTTACCACCAGAATGGTCTGCACTACCCGGGCTTCAGCCAAAGTGAATCCTAAGAGGAATACATCTTTCTCGCCATGGGTGATCTCCAGTACTGGCGTAGTTACCTCTAGCGGCGGATGAATGGATGAATTCCCAAAAACAATCACCACTCATTCCCCATGAAAGTACTTCAACATCTAATGGAGAGTTGAGGAAACAGCTTTCACATTATGCAACTTGGGCCTCCCTAACAGTAAATTGAAGGTAGCTGGCACATCCAAGACATGGAACTTGACCTCTTGCTTAGCTTGGCCAACCTAGACTCTGACTTGTACTATGCCCATGACCTTTCTATTTATATTATCATATGCCCGTATTACTTGGGCTGTGGGAACAAAGTCCATTGGTTTCAGGCCAATTACATAGGCGGTGCAAGAAGGATAGACATTGATGGCCAAACTGGTATCTACTAATACCACCAACACCCATTTCTCCATTCACTCCACAGATATGTACAAGGGTTTGTTGTGAGCCGAGCCCTCCAGCAGCAACTTTTTGTCAGAGAAGGTAAGGGTTGGCTTGGCACCACTTGGAAAGACCAAATCTACTAGCTACTCGGGCGTGGTGTCAATGGACAATTTAGCCTTGTCCATTCCCGACAACACTACATGTTAGTGTACCTAGGAGGCCATGAGAAGACCCCAGATAGAGATGTCAGCTTGGATTTTCTTAAGCTATTTCAAAACTGTCTTTTCCTCTCACTGTTTCTCGGCCTCTCTATCTTTTCTAGACGTTTCTGCTTGATCTGGGTGCAGCGGCTTAAAATACCGCCCACTTCTTGTCAGATGGTCTATTTCTTCAGCATACCATGGGTTGTCCGGAAGGCACTCGCCCCAGTCTTCGTCGGTGTGGGCTAGACGTAGATCATCGTCGTCCCGCCATTCACCCTCAACGGCCAATAAATAGTTATCCAGCTCTGTTTGTATCATTTTTACATCATAGGCACCCCCCACAGGGTGTTGGACCATTACAGCTTCCCCATCGTTTTTAATCCTTTCTTTTTCAAACTGTTTCAATGAAGCTTCCTATTCCGTGTCCACGGTACTCACAATGCCCACTTCCTGGGATAGGTTTCTCACACCAACACTCTCCGGTAGTTTTCCTTTCTCATCGGCCCTTTCGACCACTACAACGATCTCTGCTTCCTTTCCGTCTGGTTTCATTTCAGTTCTTTCCTCTTTATCTGGTTGATCACTCAGCCATCCAGAGTTGTCAATTGATCTGTTCAAGTCGAACCAACTGATCTGTATATCTCCCTAATCTTACTCGTCAAAGAACTGCAGGTTGTCCAAATCCTCCTCGAGTTCTGCCAAATCATCTAATCCCTAGTTTAGGCCATCTTCCTTGACCACATTGACTTCTATTGAGGTTGGCAGCACTAATTTGGGCTTGATTTGACCAGTTGGCACAATGTAGCAGCTTGGGTCGCACACCTTATTAGGTAAGTCCTTAGGGCACTCCAGTAACAAACTAGTACATTCCTCTAACGTCGACTCTTCTTCCACTGTAAGCATCACCACAGGCTTGGATTAGGGGCTGGACGTGTCCAGCATGCACAGATATGTACCTTTTGGAATGAATAACGTCAATTTTGCTAGGTGGAAGGAGGTAATATATACGCTGGGGTCATAAGGGGTGGCCAGTGTATGGATCAAGTTGAGATTTCGAGGTGGGGGGACTTGACTATGGGTTGGGAGTGAATTTGTGGTTACATTTGGCTTTTGAGGTGGAGCGATCACCTTTTGTCAATGAGATCTTGAATCTCATGACGCAATCGGAAGCACTAGTCGGTATCATGACCATGCTGTTGGTGAAACATGTAGTATTTTGCAGGGTTATGTTTGGATGAAAGAGGATCAGGCAATGGGCAGGTTGCTAAGGGTTTAAGGTGCCTTTTCTTGACTAGCACCTTCATGGCTTGAGAGAGAGTCATGTACAGTTCGTTGAAAATCCTCTAGGATTGGGTAAGATTGGATGATGTTTGTGAGCCTGTATTGGCAAAGGGATAGGTAGTCTGGGTTATGGTGACAGTGCTTACATCTGACGACCTCGCAGTTGTGCTACCACTGGCAGCATTGGAACTACAGACAAACGGCCTTTTTGCTAGCTCCTGTTTCATAGTGTCTTCAATTTGCACCCTTATTTCATGGAGTTCTGTAAATGTGAACAAAGGTAGGATGATCATCTTTTGCAGCAACTAGTCGTGCAGATTCCGGACGACCATCCTAATCGGATCCTTCTCGGACGGCCTTGTGGTCATCATTGAGGCCTTAGCTCTCCACCTTGTCACAAATTCAGAGAACCCCTCCTTTGGCTCTTGGCATGTTGCCTCGAGATCACGAGTTGTGACCTCGATCAGTGTATTATACGAATATTATGCTACAAAGGCCTCAACCATCTCTTCCCAATTCTATTTGACAAACTCTTCTAACTTTGCATACTATATGGCCGCTATACCCGACATGGTACTGCCAAAGAGAGACAGCTTCTATAGTCTAGTCAGGCCCATAGGCCACAAGATATCTGAAAACAGCCGTAGGTGAACCATCGGATCTCCAGAACCGTCACAACGGTCGATGTACGGAATTTTGAACAGATCTGGCAATGTCACTGCAGAATCGCTATACCCGTCCTCTATGTCCGGGATGGAGTTAACCCCTTGTGCTCTCTTCAATAACTTCTCCAGTTTATTGACCTTGACTACAGTTGGGTCAACCTCAAACTGAAACGGAGCCTCAGTTTGATAAACAAGTGCTTTGGAGGCTTGTGTTGGGATTGGCCTTGTTGGATTGCCCTGATTTTCTTGGACATTAGTAGTATGAGTAGTGGCTCCAGGTGCTGGGATACCCGTGGGAGGTACATGGGATGAAGAGGTCGTAGCCAGCTGTAGTTGTTGTTGTTGTAGCCTATTTATAACCTCGGCCTAACAGGTCATGACCTTGGCCTAGTGGGCAGCATCTTGTTATAGGATTTCAACTGTCTGCTGCAAATGATGTATCAATTCTTCCATATTCACTGGGGGATACTGTGTCATCGGAATAGGTGAGTGATCTCGTACTGGGCTAGAAGTAGATGACTGTCTCCGAACCTGAATGGAAACAGGTGAATTGAGGGGTGACTAGTGTAAAAACTAAATTGGTGAATTTTGCCTGATTCTCTTCCGTCTTGTAACCGGTGGGAGTGAGGTAAACACGGGCTGTCCCCGAAGAAGATCGTTAGCTTTACAAAGCCTTCTGACTCGAGTCCAGAGTACTTGGGGGATATTCAAACTTTCTGAAGCTATGATGTTAAACTACCTACCAAAAGAAATAAAGCAAAAATAGCAGTAATCATAAACCGCATAGCACCTCAGCAAATGATGTAACCAACACATACATGATCAAAGCTGTAGGACTGCACTCCACACTAAATTCCCCTTCCCTCCCAAAAAAAAAAAAAAAAGATACCAAACTTGCAAACTTGCAACTGCTATGCACATTCCTGTACAATTTCACTTTAAAGCACATACGAGTTAAGTGAGAACCAGAACACCCCTATGAGGGGGTATGGTTACCCCGTCCTAGTTTCGTTAGGAACTAGGGTTCACTATTCAAACAAAGTGGCTTCCACGCAATTTTGCATTTTGAGTGATTATCCTGTCCTAGTTTAGAACAGTCTCTATAGCTTTTCGATATGCAACTAGGCCGAATGGTCAAAAAGGGTATCTCAGCAAGACTACCTAATATACCTCTCACACCTAACACCGTGAAGTGAAAGGAGGATCAAATGGTATAGTGGTAGTCCAGATCCAAGGGTTGTGTTTCCATCATGGCAGAACCCACGACCGGTCAGCCGTTTGGCGAGTTTTTAGGCAAGCCTTCAGCAAACCGTCCAAGAATAGCAGATGGCAAACACAATGACTTAAGCGCACCAATGCAAATGCAACGCAAAGAAACATATAAGTATAGATAAAATTTCACATCATGAATTTCAAGTCAAGTTCTCTAATTTCCCTAGCAAAGTCGCCAGAAACTATAGCTCGACTTTTCGTGCTCCTTTCAGAAGACGAATAAGCCCTGCAGTATCGGACTACCACGGTTCTGAATCTGATCTCATAAATGCAAAGTGAAATAGATAAACACCAAAGAGTCCAAATCTGGCAAATCATTTGGAAAATCGATTTTGAATTAAATTGCCAAAAATGGACTACTTTCCTAGATACAGAGTCGCCACATAAATATTTTTGGGAAATTTAGAAAACCCATGACTTATGCCAAAGGCCACATGTCCATCATCACCAAGATTGTCTTGGCTCAGGAACTTAGGTATGAGAGGGGAAGGTCATGAATTGAGCACCCCCGCTCGCCCGAGCAAAGATCAGCCTCTACTAATCATGATGTGAATCGTATTTACATTATATGCTTTTGTTCTGATTATTAGACTAGCATTACTATGTGGTGCGCACACAAGTATAGACTAATTTGCAAATATTGAAACATTTGCTCTCATGTTTGTTTTGAAAATTGTTTCGAATATGTACCACTTGAAAAAGCAATCGCATAATGAACATTACTCAAATTATTCTAATTCAAGTAATTAGCCTTCATCCACGGGCATTCAAATAGTTTATCATTTAAGCACTTAGCCTCAGGGTGAACATGCTAAACATGGCAACAATCACATGCATGCAATATGCTAAAGCAAATAAAAGCTCACCTAGTACTCTGAGCCAATAAAGATGACAAAGTTAGAATAATGCATGATCTTAACTATGTAATTATGACTAATGCAAAACATGCGATATGCAATTACTAGGCTCGGCTACTAATTATGGCATATGATCAATTTGATAGCATGAGGTCTAAGCACATATTCAAAGCGGTATTCAACTAACAATGCAAGTTAGAATGATGTGCCGAGCCCAATGCATGCAAGACAATGGATGCAAGACATGAGAGATGCTAAACGAAACATGATACTCTAAACTAACCATCACAAGCAGGTAAATAAAAGGGAGAAAGACGTGGGGTTGGAAGACATACACATTATTACAATTGTGCCCTCGCGCAGAACGGTCCAAATAAACTAACTAGCTAAGCTAATTAACTAGCTATTACAAAATGAATTAAGTAACTATTCTAGCTAATTAATAATTACAAAACAAAATTAATTAATCTAACTAATTATTAATTACAGCAAACTAACTAGCTACGCTAATTAATTAATTACAATGCAACCTAACTTGCAACTTCTAACTAATTAATTACAGTGCTTACGGGAAGGCTAGCCCATTGGTTGCTTCTTCTCTCTGAATTTGATTTGAAGTATGTGACGCGCAAGTCTGTTGAGGGAAGAGCTGTAGCAGAATTTTGGCAAATCACCCAGTAAAAGGAGACGAAGCAGTAGAGTACTTATTCTTAGATGAGGCCATTCTACAAATTGAAGAAGAAACTTGGACAATGTACTTTGATGGAGCGTCTAATCAGTACGGTTATGAGATAGGGGTGTTGCTAATAGCACTTGACAATTCCCATATACCTTTAGCTTTCAAACTCCGGTTCAAGGTATCGAACAACGAAGCAGACTACGAAGCATGTATCGCTGGTTTGGAAACCGCCCTAGAACTAGGGGCAAAACGATTGGACGTCATTGGAGACTTGAACTTGGTTGTATCTCAAGCAAAAGGAGATTAGAAAGTTAAAGAAGAAATAATGAAAGTTAAAGAAGAAAAGATGAAAAATTATCACCAAACCGTAGATGCTCTAATTCCTAGGTTTGAGAAGTTAACCTTCACACATTTGTTAAGGGAGAACAACAGGTTTGCTGACGCTTTATGAACCCTATCTTCTATGATAGGCATCCCTTTTGGAGTTGAAATGCGTCCGATCATTATTGAACAGAGATATGTACCAGCCTACGAGTTGATCGCCGCAATAGATGAAGTACAAGATCAGAACCCCTGGTACTATGATGTCTGGAACTTCCTAGAAAATGAGGCTTATCCACTAGGGGCAAATGCCAAGGATAAAAGGGCAATACAACGAATGGCTGCTCAGTTTATCATCTGCGGGGGTAAATTGTACAAACGAGGCCATCTGGGAATGCACAAGCTGTGTTGATGAAAAATAGTCAAAGTGCCTAATGGAGGCCATCCATGGAGGGAAGTGCGGATCGCACATGAGTAGAGTAATGCTGGCCTAGAAGATTCTCAGGCAGGGTTACTAGCGGTCAACCATGGAGGAGGATTGTATCGCTTTTGTTCGGCGATGCCACAAATGTCAAATCCTTGCAAATCGCATGAATATACCGTCATCAATGTTGTTCAACATGACTTCACCATGGCCTTTTTCGGTCTGGGGAATTGATGTCATTGGGGCAGTTACGCTAAAAGGATCGAATGGGCACGAGTATATCCTGGTAGCGATAGACTGCTTTACAAAGTGGGTCGAGGCCCAATCCTACACAGTGCTAAAAGTGTCACACGTAGCCAAGTTCATCAGAACTAATATCATATGCCGTTATGGGGTCCCGAATGAGATTATTTCAGACAACGGCTCCCATTTCAAGAAGGAAGTGATCGACTTGTTGGAGAAGTACAATATGGTTTTTCATAAGTCATCCACATATTAGCCGTAAACCAATGGAGCTGTTGAGGCCGGCAACAAGAACATCAAGCACATTCTACAGAAGACGGTTGAAACTTACAGGGATTGGCCAGACAAACCGCCATTTCCTCTCTGGGGCTATAGAACATCAATTCGGACATCTACTGGGGCCATTTCGTATTCCTTGGTTTATGGGATGGAAGCTGTTTTGCCAATTGAAGTTGAAGTTTCGTCGTTGCGAGTTATGGCTGAGTGCCAGATAGCCGAAGCGAATTGACAGCAGAGCAAGTTCGAGGAACTAATGTTGTTCGATGAGAGAAGGTTGAAAGCACTGTACCACGTTCAAGGTTATCAATGTAGGATTGCTAGGGCTTTTAACAAGAAAGTTAAGTATCGAAATCTTAAAGAAGGGGATTTGGTTCTCAAAGACAATCGAGCTCCCATCCACGACCGTAGGGGCAAGTTCAGACCTAATTGGACTGGTCCTTATATCATCAAGTCTATCTGCTCGGATGGAGCTGTCATTCTTATGGACCTAGATGGCCTCGAATTCTCCTAACCCATCAACATGGACAAGTTGAAGAAATATCACCCCTGAGAGGCTCGCTAGGCCGAAAACCCAAAAGGGCGACCTAGGAAAAAGTTAGAGCACAAAAAATTGGAAATAAGAAAAACTGAGCTCACAATGTTGAAAACCCAGAAAGGGCATCCTTGGCAAAAGTTAGAGCGCAAAAGGAGAGTGTTAATACCCGAGTAAACCCAAACCGAACTACGTAAGGCTTGATTCCCATCTTTGGGATATGTAGGCAACTTCATTCTGAAGTCCAGCCATAAACACTTCCAAATCAACTGTGTCCATGTGTTTGATTAAGGCATCTTTGTCCTTTCTATATCCAAGAGTTCGGTTGTGATCTCCACTATGAGAGCTGGTTACAGTACAGTGCAGTGTTATTCAGACAAGGGGCAACTTTCCATTTGCTAGGATTTAGAGTTGTACATCTCAAGGATAAATTTCGGGTGTGTCCAGTTGTGGTCCTTATCGAAAATGGTTTTGAAAAGTTTTAATAAAAGTTGATTTTGTTCAAATTAATCATTTTACAACTTAGACCATTTTTAGACCAAAAGGAAAATTTTTAGTGCCCACAACCTTCAATTCATTGATTTCAATACAGAGCTCTCTACCTCTTGATACAAATCAAAGTTACTTTTTATTACATTCAAAAGGAAAACTTGAAATTACAGATCAAAGCAATAAACTTGGGGCATTGATGAGCCAGGTGTTCCTGCGCCCCCTCCCAGAGCTTGTGGAAGCTTCAAATGCTAAAGTAGGCCCCGGTTTGCACCTCATCTTCAAGCCAAGCTATGCATTCGCCAGAAAGAGCGCAACTAAAATTAGGAGCGGGAGCCAGAAGTTCTCTTATCCTCCATGCAATGGGATATCGAGCTAGTTGTGAGCCTCGGATTGAAAATGAAGCCGGGTACTCTACTTCCTCTTCTGAGCAAGTCTGGTCGTGTCCGAACTGATGCCGGAACCAAAATAGAAAGTAGAAGACAGAGTGTGTCAAGCCAATCAACTGAATACCAGGCTGTCAGGCCATGCTGTAACTCATCTCGGGAAGATCAAAACAGGGGCAACGCCAAGCAATCTCAATAGCAGACCTGTTGCACATCTATTGGTACCACCACCCCTCATTCTAGAAATTAACTAGCCGTTGGCGAAAGAAATAGCTGTGCGCTGAGTATGCAGGGAAAGAGTCCACTACCTTCAACCTATCCGTGAGCCATATCTGGGGAGGGATGAAAAATAAGAGAGATTAAAGAATAGAGAGGTGTACGTGGAGAGAAAAAGTGAGAAAAGGTTTTGAGATAAAAACAGAGCCTGAGTGCCAACCTATCCTTGAGATTTCTTGAACAGCTTTTCAAGCTTGCTCACTTTTAATGCCGTGGGGTCCACTTCGAACTCGAAAGGAGAATCTGGTAGATTGATAGGCGTGGGTGCCTTGGATAGTTGAGGTAGAATCGGGGGCAGAGGTGGCTCCGTTGGGATGTTTGTATCCTCCTGGACATTCTGGACATTTGTCGTCTCCCCGGGTATTGGGACTCTTGGTGGGAGAGGAGCTTGGTGTGAAGCAGATGCTCCGGCTTGCTGCTGTAGCCTGGTAATTAACTCTGCTTGTTAGGCCATGATCTTGGCTTGTTGTTTGGCAAATTCTGCTTGACGAGCAGCGTCCTGCTGCATGGTCTTCATACTCTCTTGGAGTTGACACATCGTCTCCTCCATCCCTGCCATACTGCCCTGATCTAACTGAACTACCGGTGTATCTGTCTCGGTAATAGACTTGGAAATCTTAGCCTGGCTACTCAAGGACCACTGATCTGGCGGCCGCGGTACCGATACACTGCGCCTCACAGACCTCCGTCTGGCAACCGGGGGTAAAGAATGGAACACTGGTTGTCCATCTATCAGATCCTCAGATCGATGGAGTCTGCAGCCTCTAGTCCAAAGTGCTTGGGGAATATCTGCTTGGTCGGAAGCAATTGTGCTAAACTACCTAGTAAAAACATGAATAAAGCATAATAAGGAAACAGAAAAATGGACAGCATAACAGCTTAAACAAAGACAACACACAGTTGGCAAACATATGCTGAATGAACCGTGCTCAAACACTGATCACTGTTCCCGAATTACTGCCCCATATCTGAATCAGATACCCGCGGATATAACTGATTCTCAAAACACTAATGCCCTCAGGCCTGATACCCAGACTACCGAACTGATACATGCATTCATGTAGAGACACTCTAAAAGCACACAGCAAACAAGTGAGAGCCAAAAACATCCCTATGGAGGGGTAGGGTTTCCCTGTCCTATTTTGTCAGGAGCTTGGGTTTCACTACACACACAGCGGTTTCAAACAACCTGTAATCGGGTAACCAACTTGTCCTAGTTTGGGATGGTCGCTATGGATTCCGAATATGCACTAGGTCGAATGGTCAAAAAGGGTGCCCCGATAAAAATCGGGGTTTGTGTTCCCATTGTGGCAAAGCCCGTAACCAGTCAGCCTTATGGCACGCTTCTCAAAGCGATCCTCCGGTAGACCGTTCAGGAATGGTAGATGGCAAACACGGTGTCCTAGGCGCACCAATGCACATGCAATGCAAAGAAACACATAAGTGTAATCAAAACAACACATCATGAGTTCGAGTCAAGTTCTCTAAATCCCCGGCAAAGTCGCCAGAAACTATAGACGCGCTCGAACGTCCAGGGAAAATCCCGTTTTGCACATTGGGCTTACTACAGTTCGGACTCCATGTCACGGTTCTGAATCTAATCTCACAAAGTGCAATGCAAGATCGATAAATCACCAAAAAGTTCAAATCCGACAAATCATTTTGAAAAACTAATTTTTAGAAAGAAGTGCCAAACATGGATTGTTTTGCCAGATACAGAGTCACCACCTAATTATTTTATTTTGGACGAATTTAGGAAACCTTGACTCATGCCTAAGGCCACGTGTCCGTCATCATCAAAGTTGCATCGGCTCGGGAATTTGGGTACGAGAGAGGAAGGTCATGCAATGAGCACCCCCGCTCGCCTGATCAAAGATCGGCCTTTACTAACATGATATGTTGTTTTTTGAAAGCACATGTGCTCTTATTCTGGTTATTAGCCTAGAATTACTATGTTATGCGCATGGCAAACAAGGATAGATTGGATCACCTAAGTTAGAACAAAACATCTCATGTTTGTTTTTGAAAGTGGTTTGCTACTCGCAAGTAGGCTAAAATGCGGATTTTGCCACTCTCAAGCGGGCTTAGAAAACATGGTGATTTGCCACTCTCAAGTGGGCTTAAAACTCGCAATCAATGAATTGTTCCAATTCAAGTAACCCAACCTTCACCCACAGGCATTCAGGCAGTTATATCACGTAAACAGTTAGCCTCATGGTAAACATGCTATCATGGCAGTCACTCACACACATGCAAGAATGCTAAAGCATAAATACTTACCGAGTACTCCAAGCCAAAACAAAAGTTATGTTAGAAATCAATGCATGATCCTAGCTATGTCAAGAATGCCTAATGTAACACATACAAAATGCAACTAAGATAGGCTCGGCTATTCTAAAATGTCATGTGAAATACAATTTCGTACATGTATTCAAACAGGAATTGAAATACAATACAGTTAGTATGATGCGCCGAGCCCGGTGCATGCAAGACAGATGAATGAATGCAAACATGCAGAGCATAAGGGTGCTAATTGAAACATGCCTTAAAACTAACCATCGTAAGCTAGTAAATAAAAGAGAGAAAGAAATGGGGGTTGGAAGATATGCATCACACACACGCACACTTATTACAACAGTTGTGCCCTCTCGACGGAGGGTTCGAATAAATAATATAGAACCAACTAATTAACCAACTATTCTAATTAAACTAGTTATTACACAACAAAATGAATAACAAGCTACAGCTAATTATTTCACAACACTAACTAGTTAACAAATCAACTAAATTAGCAATTAAATAAGCATGCAAACTATTGTGAAGTGGGCCGCCTCAGCTCTGCCTTGGATGACGAAGGATGCATGCATGCTCGAATCGCCTTGTTTGGAAATCCCTCGCGATGTCCTGATTTGCCTCGGTTTGCAATTGATCTCAGAAACTTGCACCAAACTCCAGAGAGATGAAACTCCACCCTGGGAATCTGTAGGGATGCTGCCGATCAGATATTGGCCTTGGAGACCACTTGCCGACCACTTTTTGTGGTGAAAACCAGAAAAAGTGGTCGGCCTGCCACTTTATCTGGTCGGCTGACCAGTTTTTGCTGTTGGTTTCTGGTTTTCTGCAACAGAGGGCAAGAAAGGGGCATGGCAAAGTATTTGCAACACATGTATGCGCAACCACTCTCCCTATCATTACATGAGCTCAAGGGAGTATAGTTCTCGATCCTCGGTCCATTAATCACGCATCTCGATGCATGATGGCCGAGGAGCTGAATTGCACAACTCAATATGAAATGAATGCACATATGAACACGTAAATCCTAAAACTCCATCATGTATAGTCAAGAGTGTCGACGACCTGGAATTGAGGTACGTTTCATCATTTCGAGTATGAAACGCCCCTCATTTCCCGTGTTTGGGCTAACTCCTATCCCAAACACAATGCAACAAACACGGCATGCATAATGCGACTTCAAATATGCAACCTAATGCGATACAACTTAGACATGCAAACATGCAAGGAATGGACATGCAAACATGCGACTAGCATACACAATGCTATGAATTACATTGCATACGCAATGCTCATGATGCTTGCCTACACAATGCACATGGCAACTAACATACACAATGCAATGAATATGGCATGCACAAATGCAATGTTTGATCATGCAACCATATGGCATACTCAATGCTATGGACTACATGGCATACTCAATGCACAATGGACTATACCAAAATGGATAGGCCTCGGCCATGTCCAAATCAGCGGCCATTGATGATGAAATCAAGGCACCAAAACACACACAAACATGTATAATGCAATGGCCCAAGCCTAAGGCACAAAATGCAACTCTCCAAGAGCATTGAAAAGATGAAACATGGAGTACAATGGCATGTGTTCCAGCATTGAAATGGCATACAAAATGACTTCGAATCATGCAAACAACTCACGCAATGCATGTTGAAAGGCTTAAGTATCGAAAGCTAGTGAAACATGTTACACTAGGGGCATGCATGGCAATGCTCAAATGACCAAACCAACCCCAAACAGACCCTATGCAAGCCAAAATAGTAGCAAAATGAGTTGGGATGGTGGCTTTGAAAGGCACAAAAATAGGGCTCATGCAATGGCTCACAAATAGGGCATAAAAGCACAACTCTAAAGAGCACTTAAAGAGTGGAAAATATGGAAGTATAGTAGCCTTATATGCTCTGAAATAACATTTCTAATGATGCCAAAACATGCAAATATCTCAAGTTAAGCATGCAAGAGACCTCAAAACTCAAAGCTAGTCAAGGCTATTACACAACTAGATGCATGACAAGCACCATTCGACCAAGAGGCCTCTAAAAAAGAGCTAAGGCAACCCAAAATATGCACAAAACCATGTTGGAGCAAAGCCAAAATGTGCTAGAATAAAGAGCCAAGACATCATGCGAACCAAGCTAGTAAAGAAGATTTACACTACAAGCATATGGGGCATGTGAGAGGTTACCAAAACAGCCAAAAATAGAGCCATGTAATGTCAAATGATGACCAAAAAAACACTGAAATGGAGCTAAAATATGCTAGATTGACTTCCTACCTTGATGAGCCATAAATGGGAATACACTACACATATGAGAAGCATGCCAAGGGTGACCAAACCAACCATGGATAGAGTCTAGGCAGGCCCTAAAAGTCACCAAAAAGTGCCTGAACCAAGCCTTGAAAATATGAAAATGTATGCTCCTTTGATAGGCCAAAAATGCAAGTAAACAAGACAAAAAGAGAAAGGGCCACCCCTCTCTGATTTAGGACCTCAAAACCACATGCCAACCACTAAAAATCCACTAGATTTCAATGGCTAAAAGGCCAAGCAAGGATTAGCTCAAAGGCCCTAAGGCATGGCACAAAACAAGGCCAAACAAGGCATGCAAGAGGGTCGGAGACCCTCAGCACCCAAGAGGCCTCAAACAAACATGTTAAGTGCTCAAAAATGAAGCTTTTTTTAGTTGAAAACAAAGCTCAAATAAGCATGCAAGTATGTCTAAGAGAGTGACCAAAACAAAGCTTAAAAGAGGGGAAAAGAGATTACTCTTGAAGCACTGCAAGACTAGCAAGTTTCTCAGCCAAAAACTAGCTTTTCAACCTCCCAAAAGGTCCTCCAAGAACCTCAGTTCAATTTTGGGATGTATGGTTAAGAGTTGTGGTGTAAAGGTGAAGAACAACACACACTTTAGGGACCAAATATGGAGATATAGAACGAGATATATGCCTATGCCTTAAACCAAATTTCAGAACCTCTGGAATGGAAAGGGAGGCTCTCTCTTATAGAGGAACAAAGTTAAAGCTTCCTTAAGAAGCTCAAACTTGGATGCAATCCCTCCATATATATGTATGGAGGATACAATCTGTGCCCTCCAGTTGGCACAGCTGGCATCCATTCAGTCTGACAAAACAGAAGGAAAGCTACCGACCAGAAAAGGTGATTGGCCTGCTACTTTTAGTGGTCGGCCGACCACCCAAAGTGGTCTCCTAGAAAAAATGTGGTCGGCCAGGGGAAAAGGTGGTCTCCACACTAAAAGCAAGCCAATGGTGGGGTGGGAAACCAGAAAATGTGGCCCAAAGACCAAGAAAACTAGTTTCCTGACCCGAAAATCGGCTGGCGGGGAGAAAAGTGGTGTCCAAGGATAAAAGCTGGTCTCCCACCCTTGTACCACTTCCCAAACATGGAAAGTAAGGTTTCTACCCAAAACAAACCAAAACGGATGCAAGATGAGGGTTCGGGAGGCAAGACGCACGGCCTAGAGCCTCGAAAATCGGCTGTCGAGCATCAAAAGTGGCGTACGACCACAAAAGTAGTCTCCCAAACCACAGTGCCCCTCTAGATAGAGGAAACAAGGTGTGTTCCAAAAACCATGCCAAACAGAGAATGTTAAGCAGTCCCGAGGCGAGGCGTACGGCCGACGGCTCCGAAAATCAAAAACTAGTCTCCAAATGGGAACAATGGCCTACGACCACCAAAAGTAGCCTACGACCACTGATAGATGGTCTAAAAGACCTCTCCCTCCGTCCGGGAAGAGAAAACAAGACTTTGTCCGTGGACCGAGTCAAAGTACAAAGGGTCCCGAGGTCCGGAGGTGAGGCTCTCAGCCAAGATCTCCGAAACCTCGAAACGAGCACAACATGTGCAATCATCGAGCGCTCAATCGATGACATCTGAGTCTTAAGATCGGTCGAAAATGGGATGTCAACAGCAGCTCTGGCCACCCCATCCTCTCTCTCGTTAGAGAATCTATCCTGCCATGGGTCCTGGTCGCCCTGGCCTCTCTGTCTCTCTCTCTCTCTCTCTCGCAACTGGAGCCCTCGCTCTCTCACCTCCACGGGCGCCAGTCAGAGGTGGCATGAGGTATGTCTGAATGAAGGCTGTATAATCACTCTCGACTCGAAAAAAGTCAGCGTACCAGCCCCTAGTGAAATCAATCATCTCCTGAAAAGTAAATTTCTCTGTGGCTCTCATATATGTCGGAGGTGGCATGGGAACTATCGACTCAGGCGAGCCAATGGTCTGGTGTAAGAACCACTCCCCTAAGAACCATGCTTGACAAACCGTGCCCTCGAGCAGGAGCCGAAAACAGGAAGCCTCTCGAGCACCAACAAACTGATCCCTGACTTCCTCAAGCATCATCGCCCAAGGCTGCCAAGTGATCTGCAAATGGAGATTGTGCAGATTGTTAGCCATCATTAGATATTGCGATATGAATCAGAATTGAAGGAAAATGGAAATAATAGTGAATCTTGAGTTACCTCAGTCACGGTGACAATATCGAAGTATCGACGGAAAAATGGAAAGGATTGTCGGGTCCTCTGCTGGCATCTCCCGTCATACCTGTGAGAGTATGGTACGACAGGAGGCATCTCCACCTCCGGCTCTGGGGTGAGCGTCGAAAAATAGGCATATACCCATAGCTACACAAAGCGAAAGGGCAACAGTGAGTATACCACAGTGTATACCTCGGAGGCGCCATAAGATAAATGAGACTTCGGCTCACGCAGCAAGAGGTCCTCTGGTGCACCTCGTGCAAACCCTCTGAATTGACGAATGCTATCGGGTGGTAGCACATGTATCTCAGGATGGTACATCGCCGGGTCAAAAGGTCGAACGCTGAGTGGCAATGGCTCAAGCTCTGGATCATCCACCTCCATCTCTGGAGAAGCTCCGTCATGTGGGATGTCATCCACCATCTCGAAAGAAGATGAGAAAATGGTCAAAAATGGGGAAAATGGGTGGAGAATGCCAAAAGTCAACTCTTAGAGAGGAAAAATGGAAGAAAAAGTCAAAGCCTAGGGAAAAGGAACTGATTCCAAGAGAAACGCAAGGGAAACAAACCTCAAGTGGTGAAAATGAAGAAAGAAGCACCGAAATCGACTTTCTATCAGTTCAAAAACAAAGTAAACTAAGAGAGTTTAGCGAAGAAAATGTTATGGGGCGTTGGAAAAAGCATATAATGCTCAGATCTAACGAGGAGGATGGTTTAGAGAGGGAGAGGAGAGATTTTCGAACTTGTGGTTGTGGGGAAATGAAGTGTAGGTGAGTATATTTAAAGGCCCAAGGTGAAATACCCATTCTGCCTCAAATCTGCCATTGGTGGTCAACAGCCACCATCGGTGGCTGACAAGACCAATTTGTGGCCGACAGTGCTTAGGAGTGGCCGATGGGTGGCCGGCACCCACCTTAGTTCCTATTGCTCCTATTTTGGTGTTTTCCTACTGTGTTGTTCCCTATTTCCCGAGAGGTGCGATGGAAGATTACTGTCGAGCTCGAGTTCTCTCCGCGAAGGCTTGAAATTGTGTTCTCGGTGATCATTGTTTGCCTCTTGTTGGACGAAGTGTATCCTTTTTTAATATTGCAACTCTTTTGAGAGATAGATCCGAGAGTTGCCCTTTTGAACCTGTTCCATTAGAACATATTTATTCTTGCATAAGCTACGCATTTCTTCATTGCATATGTAAGGCGTGTGTCATGCATTTTGTACTTTAGCATAGAGCATGCTTTTAATTGTGCATTGAACATGCGTTTTGTACTTTAGTGTGTAACATGCTTTGCATAACATATGCATTGTTGTTATTTTGCATAGAATATGCATGTTGCATTGTATTGCATTGTACATGCTCTTACATTCGTATAGAAAATGTTCGTACCTTTTGCATAGGACATATGTTTGCTATTCTTGCATGGAATATGCATTTTGGTGTTGCATAGAACATGCTCCAATTTTCGTTGCATAGAATATGCTTTTGTTTTGTTCCTTGCATGTTGTGCATGAAACATGTCCTTAACATTGTGTCATAGTTATTCGTCTTGCATAGAACATGCACTCTTGCTATGTTATGCATGTTGAGATTCTTTCTTATGCAGGCACGATATTATATGTACAGTTCACTCAAAGTTGGTTCAACCAGACGATATTGTATGTACAATTCATTCACAGGAATTCCAGGTGAGATCATTCCTGTCCCTTGAACACGTTGTTTTGGTTGGAAGCATTCGGGTGTCCCCCGGTGTTTGCACCACTTGTCTTCGGTTAGGGACATTTGAGCGTGTTCTGGTGTTCTCATTCCCCTTTCTCCTCTCGCGTGCTACGCGTTAGGACACTTTTGGTTTAGAGACATTTGGGCGCATCCCGGTGTTCTCGTTCCATTTTCTCCTCTCGCGTGTGACGTGTTAGCACATTTTGGGTTTAGAGACATTTGGGTGCGTCCCGGTGTTCTCGTTCCCCTTTCTCCTCTCACGTGTGACGCGTTAGGACGATTTCAGTTTAGAGACATTTGGGCGCATCCCAGTGTTCTCGTTCCCTTTTCTCCTATCACGTGCAACGTGTTGGGACGTATTCGGTTTAGAGACATTTGGATGCGTCCCAGTGTTCTCGTTGCCCTTTTCTCCTCTCGCGTGCGACGCATTAGGACGCTTTCAGTTTAGAGACACTTGGGTGCATCTCGGTGTTCTCGTTCCCATTTCTCCTCTCACGTGCAACACATTAGGGTGCTTTCGGTTAGAGACATTTGGGTGTGTCCTGGTGTTCTAGTTGCCTCTTTCTCCTCTCGCATGCGACGCGTTAGGACACTTTCGATTTAGAGACATTTGGGCGCGTCCCAGTGTTCTCGTTTCCTTCTCTTCTCTTGCGTGCGACGCATTAGAATGCTTTCGGTTTAGAGACACTTGGGCGCATCCCAGTGTTCTCGTTGCCTTTCTTCTCTCGTGTGCGATGCGTTAGGACACTTTCGGTTTAGAGACACTTGGGCACGTCTCGATGTTCTCATTCCCTTTTCTCCTCTCGCGTGTGATGCGTTAGGATGCCTTCGGTTTAGAGATATTTGGGTGCGTCCTGGTGTTCTCATTGCCTCTTTCTCCTTTCGCGTGTGATGCGTTAGGATGCTTTTGGTTTAGAGACATATGGGTGCGTCCCATTGTTATCGTTGCCTCTCTCTCCTCTCACGTGCGACGTGTTAGGAAGCTTTCGATTTAGAGACATTTGGGCACGTCCTGGTGTTCTCGTTTCCTTTTCTCCTCTTGCGTGCGATACATTAGGACACTTTCGGTTTAGAGACATTTGGGTGCGTCCTGGTGTTCTCGTTACCTTTTTCTCCTCTCGCGTGCGACGCATTAGGATGCTTCGGGTTAGAGACATCTGGGGGCGCCCCGGTGTTCTCGCTGCCCCTTTCTCCTCTCGCGTGCGACACATTAGGATGTTTTCCGTTAGAGAGATCTGGGCGCTTCGGTGTTCTCGCTACCCCTTTCTCCTCTCGTATGTGACGCGTTAGGACATTTTTGTTTCGAAACATTTAGGTGTGCCTCGGTGTTCACACCATCACTTCTTTCCCTCCGCGTGCAACACGTTGGAATCTTGTTTGATGCCTTGAGTGTGCCTGACATTTGTGTTGTTCTTTGCCTTTCCTGCGTGATGCGTAGTTAAGATTCCATAATTTTCTTACATCCTTTATGCATGAAATGTGGTTTAGTTCATGTTTACTTACTTCTGTTCATGTTTGAGTTTGTTGTACCGTGTTTCGGATTGTTCAAATGTATCATTTCTTTGCATAACACCTGTATCTAGATGTTTCATTATAGCCTCATTGCATGATCATAAGTTAAATTCTTGCATCGTGCATATCATTTGCATCTTGCCCCAGAACTACGCTGGTTTGATTCCTTGCAAAGGGATACGTAGGCAACCTGTGGGCACAACCATTCTTTGCTTTGCTTGCTTGTTTGTCCAAGTCTTTGGCCTTGTCAACAATAGGTCGTCTCTGGGCTTTGACATTCACTCACGTCATTTCATGACTTCCAAGTTCTGTCAAAGAGGGGCTACTGTAGACATCCCATTTTTGACCGTCCTCAAGACTTAGACATCATCATTTGAATACTCGATGATTGTCTTTGTTTGTGTTCGTTTTGGGCATCCAGAGTTCTTAGTCGAGCGTCTTTTCTTTGAACTCTTTGAACCTATCTGTTTTGTGCTTGGTTGTGGACCAAGAGCTTGTTGTTTCAAGTCTAGAGAAAAGGGCAGCCTGTCGGCCAGCCCCACAGCCTATCGGCCATGACTTGTGCCTGTCGGCCATAAGTGGTGGCCGGTCGGCTATATTTATGGTCGGTCGGCCACATTGGTGGCCGGTCGGCTACCAGTGGTGGCCGACGACCATTTGTCTCCTTTTTTAGATATTTGTTTGCCAGTTGTGCCAGCTGTTGCTCACTGAAGTGCATCTCCATACATGTGCGTGGATGGATAAATACAAGCTCCAATCTTGTTTTTCTATATAGAGGGGGTGTTCTCTCCCATTTTGGAGGGTTAGACAATTTAGACAAAAATTCTCTCTCTCTCTCTCTCTCTCTCTCTCTCTCTCTCTCTAGAATTCTCTCTCTCTCTTCTTATTTTGTGCCTTGTAGTTGGTTTTCTCTACACTTTTGCACATAGACCCTTGATCAAACACTCTCACCTTGGAGCTGAGGTCCCTTGGAGCTTTGTTTGAGCCTTGGAAGGGGATTTGAGCTTGAGTTTGTGGCTGAATTGCTCTTTGCTTCAAAGGTATTGAACTTACCTTGTTTAAGCTTATTGTGCATGCTTACTTTGCCATCCTTTTCAACTGTTTTAAGGCTGTTTTTGGAGTATAAAAAACTCTGTTTTTTAGGCATAAAAATGGTAGTTTGAGTCTTTATGAGTTAGGGGGTTGTTC
Source organism: Camellia oleifera (assembly GCA_022316695.1). Classification (NCBI taxonomy): domain Eukaryota; kingdom Viridiplantae; phylum Streptophyta; class Magnoliopsida; order Ericales; family Theaceae; genus Camellia; species Camellia oleifera. The sequence continues at coordinate 63,639,204 of CM039306.1, forward strand.
CCCCTTTTTTGTTCCTTAGCTTGTGAAGCTTTTTGTGCCATCTTTTCTTATATTTAAATCAAACTTTTTGGGCCTTTTAACCACTGAAAATCAGAGTTATTTTGGTGACAAAAACTTGGTTTTGAAGTCCAAAATTGGAGGAGTTAGCCTCCCCTCTTTGTTGTCTTGCTTGCATGCCTAGTTGCCTTACATGTAAGCATGTTTTTCTAGCATTTTGTAACTTGATCTCAATATGTTTTTGCTACTGTTTTGACTTGTTTCAGCTCTGTTTGGGGCTGGTTAAGTCCTTTGAGCTTTGTATTGTATGGTTGTGGTGCAATTTCCTTCACTAGCTTAGTGTTTTTAGGCCTTAAGCATCATTTGTGTGCCTTGGATGCATGTTTTAGTGCTTTTTACATCCTAAGTCTAGCACCAAAATATCTGCAACCTCCCTCACTTCTATACTTTTTTATTTGCTTTGAGGATTGTTTGGCCTTAGGGTAGTGTTTAAGCTTGAGATTGAGGCTTGTGCTCAATGGTTTTAATCCTCTTTTGAGGGTTTCCACTAACCAAAGGCATGACCTCTCTCTTGCCTTAAACCATCCCTTGGTTGACACCCCTTCCATTAGAGGACACTCACCTTGGACTTAATAAATTAAAGAATGGATTGGTAAGCTAAAATGAGTAAACAAAAAATAAACAAGTAAAAGAGGCAAGATAAAGCATTTTCGTGTTGCATTGCATGTGTTCGGATCAGACGTTAATTCAAACATGAGGAAAATGGGACGTTTCATACTCAAAGTGATGAAACGTACCACTTTCTTTAGTCACCACCACCCTTGATCATGCATGATAGGGTAGTGGTTTTGTTAAGTCTTGTTTTGCACTTATTAAGCTTGTACAAGCTTGGTTCCTTAGCAATCATGCATTGAAAATGCTTGGTTGATAGTTTGAGGGCCAAGAATTACACTCCTTTGAACTTGTGTAATGATAAGGAGGGTAATAGTACACACACTCCTTGAGAATACATTGTTTTGCCTCTGTTTGCTCTCTGTTGCAACAAAAAAGGGAAGTCTAAGAAAGGGGTGGCCGACCGGCCACCAGAAGTAGCCGACTGGCCACCAATGGTAGCTAACGACCACCATTGGTAGCCGATCGGCCATCAATGAAAGTTGCTCAGTGTGCTCCTAAAAGGGATCTGAGGTGTTCTGGAAGTTGGCAGAATCTTCGGTGTTCAACCAAGTGCAAACAGAGGTGTCCGATGGCAAAGCGGTGGATTTTCAGGAGGAAGCCAACCAAGCATGCATGCGTCCCTCGCCCTCGAGGCCTTTTGATTGCTTTAGTTAGCTTAGAGTAGCTAGTTCAATTCAAGTGTTGTACTTAATTAGTTAGTGTAACTAGTTATTCAATTCCGATTTGTTGTAATTAATTAGCTTAGAATAAATTAGTTAATTAGTTTTGTGTTGTAATAGTTAGCTTAATTTAGCGTAGCTAGTTAGCTTAGCTTATTCATTCAGACCCTCCTTCGCGAGGGCATAATGTTGTAATAAGTGTGCGTGCGTGTGTGCATGTCTTCCAACCTCACGTCTTTCTCTCTTTTATTTTATCGCTTTTGATGGTTAGATTAGGGACATTTTCAATTAGCATACCTTATGCTCGCATGTTTGCATCCATTCATTTGTCTTGCATGCACCAAGGCTTAGCGCATCATTCAAACTGCATTGTTATTTCAATATTTTCTTTGAATATGTGTTTAATCACATGTTATCAAATCGATCCAGATGCATATTAGTAGCTGAGCCTATTAATTGCATTATTGCATGCGTTGCATTAGACACTTAACATAGTTAGGATCATGTATTTTTCTAACTAGTTTTTATTTTGGCTTGGAGTACTCGGTGAGTTTTATTCTTTAGCATGCTTGCATGAGTGTGATTGCCATGTTGCCATGTTTCACATGCTTGCCATGAGGCTATGTGCTTATTTGCTAAATTGCATGAATGCTTGTGGATGAAGGCTTGTTGTTTGAATTGGAATGATTCAATGAACGTAAGTTTTAAGCCCACTTTGTTGGGGCAAAATCATGTTTTAAGCCCACTTGAGGTGGCAAATCCGTGCTTTTAAGCCCACTTAAGGGTAGCAAATTCAAACCATTTTCGAAAACAAACATGAGTTGAATTTTTCTAAGTCTTGCGACTAATCTATACTTGCTTGTGTACGTCACATAGTAAATAGATTAATAATCGGAATAAGAACACATAAGGTTTATAAAAGAACCTATCATGATTAGTAGAGGCCTTTAATCGTGTGAGCGGGGGTGCTCAATTCATAACTTTCCCCCCTCGTACCCAAGTTCCCGAGCTGAGGCAACTTTGGTACTGACAGACACGTGGCCTTTGGCACGAGTCAGGGTTTCCTAAATTTCCCCAAAAATAAATATTTATGTGGCGAATTTGTAAATCTGGCAAAGCGGTCCAATTTTAGCATTATTTGATTTAAAATAGATTTTCTAAAAAGATTTGCCAGATTGGACTCTTTGGTGTTTATCAGTTTCACATTGCACTTGTGAGACTAGATTCAGAATCGCAGGAGTCCCAACTGTGAGGCCTTCTTTTCAACCCCTTTTCCGAAAGGTGGGGGCTCGATAAAGGTGAGCCCACACAATGCCAAGCAATGTCAGCCGCAAATTTGCTGCACATCCAGTCTCACCATAATCCCTTTGAGGGAAAATCCACTAGCCGTGGACGAAAGAAGTAGGCTCTGGTCAAGTACTTGGGGCAATGGTCCACCACTTTCAACTTATCCATCAACCACACCTGGTAAAGGATGAAAAATAAGAGAGATTAAAGAATAAAGAGATGTACGTTGAGAGAAAAGTAAGGAAAGGGCTTCAAGAGAAATTAGAGAGCAAATGCCGAGTGATGTGAGAATCAAAAAGAAGAAAGGGTGGGAAACAATACCTGGAGAAACAGTGGACTCCTTGCAAGCTGAGTAATCTATCGCCGATGAAAAGCATCTAAACCCATCAAGGTCTCAACCAGTGCCAAACCAATGCAACTCTTACCCTCTTTCAGACGTTGGGCCACTTCGATCAACCGAATGATGGCTCCGCCGCAACTAGAGGCAAGAAGGAAGTGTGGAAGCAAGCATAAGCAGAGGGCATGTTGACGACAACCTCGCCAGAGAAGGTCATTCCTATCTCCAATATCTGAAAATCGATGAATCAAGCCGGGTATATCCATCTCCCCGTCGTAAGCTAAGGACCAAGCCTCATGTAAAGTAAGCCCACACATCCGTTCTAGAGCCCGTGCATGGCCAAAACGGGGCTAGGGCATGATCTCCTCATCATGCTGAGATTCCATTAAAGCTTGAAATTCTTCAAGTGTAGGGCACATTTCTTGTGCTCCGAAGCGAAACATGTGTGTAACTGGGTTCCAATATCAAACTGCGGCATGAAAGAATGGAAAATAAAGCAAAGTACAACTCAATGGAAAAAGCACATTTATGCCAAAACTGCGGAAATTTACCTTTTTCATGCCGTCCAAAGTGGCCGTCCAAGCATTGAGCCTCCCGGCAAGAAATATCTCCATTTTCAGAGAAAACAGCAGAAAAAATGATATTCTGTCAAAGAAATAGCGAGAGAAGACCTTTATAGAGAATAAGGTTGTGTGAGTGACGAACAGTTGTTGCCAGCTATCCAACCACAGGCCTTGGCTGGCTGGCCACCTCTCCTGGCGACCGTCCATTCAAGTGGCCATCCAACCATATGTGTTGGCCAAGCAGTTGGCAGCAGTGCTATGTTTGGCCCTTTTTTGTGTTGAGTCTTTTGCTTTTAGCAAGTGTAAATAGCTATTTTTGGTTTGTTTTTACTTTCTTTTTCATTTGTTGAGTTGCCTTTTGCATTTTGGGTAGGTTGTCGGCTCAATATCCGGTTACGAACATCATTCAAATACAAGCTTTTTCAATTTCAAATTTAGTTCCAATTTTATGCAAGTGTGGTGCCATGCTCGAGATGCAAGATAAAACTCCTTTTATTAAACTGCAGGGTTTTATCTCGATCATTACAATAGAGAAAGTACAAGTGTTTGAAAACAAAAGTAACGGTCCTATCTGAATCTATACAAGTACTAAACTACCAAAAACAAAAGAATGAGCAAAGAAACTACAAAAGTCTACATCGATCGCATCAAGCTTAAGAGGCCCTCTTCGTCCTCTTCCAAGGAGAGGACTTAGGGGCACTATCACCGTCAACACCGATGTCATCAGAAGAGCGGGACGCAGAGCTGTCATCATCCTCTCCAGTCCCTGACTCAGAGCTGTCACTGTCCTCTCTACTCCCTGACCCCAAGTTGGCATCGTCATTCTTGCTCACAGACTCGGAGCGCCCGCTCACTGCCTCCTCAGTACTACTGGCCTCGATGACGTCTCCGCTCAGAATTGACTCCGAAGAAAAGGAAGTCTCCTCTGCCTCAGACTCTCTACTCTGGCTTCGAGCACTCATGCCCCTACCTCGGCATCTGTTCTCAGTCCTACCGCGTGCTGGGACCTGTCTACCTCTACTCTCTGCCGCTGGAGGAGGTGCCACTGGTGTAGAGAGAGGCTGAAAACATGAAACAGGAAATTAGTACAGAACAGTGCAGAATCAGTACAAAGTATCATAACAGTATAATGCAAAATTTGTATAGGCATGAATCAGTGCAAGTCAAACCATGAGAAAAGGTAGAATACCTAGTAACCATAGAGAGTAAGTAGTGTCTCCCTCCTCTGCACCATCTGGACTAGGGAGGTGACCAATCCAAGAACGTCGTCCACACACTCCAATTGCACCTGCAAATGAGTTTGAACATCAATATATAGAAAAGCGAGTGTGAAATATAAACTGCAAGGCAAAGTGCATACCTGCTACACGTCTGGGTCCTTGACGTATCCATATTCCCCCTCTGACGGATCAACTGGAATCTGATAGGTCGTCCCAATCGGCCACCAGCATGGGATCGTGGTCAGAATCATTGGCAAATCGGCTACGTGCACAGTAGGAAGGGCCCCCACTAATATTAAGCTCGTTCGTATAGGCAACACCGCCAGCCACAGGGGCACCTGCAGCATCTCTCACGTGCACTCCAGTCAGGGGTGGCATCAGATGAGTCCTGATAAAGGCTGCTTAATCCCCAACCCCACGAAAGAAATCGTTGTTCAGTCCCGCCATGAATTGTACGATAGCCTCAATTGGAAGGCTATCAACTGTCCTCATAGATGGGGGAGGAGAAGTAGGAACAACTAGGGCAAATAGGCCTACAGTCTGGCACACGAACCGCTCTCCTAAATACCAGGTCTGGCAGAATGGACCCTCCAGCAAGATTCAAAACTGAGAGGTAGCCTAGGACCTGGCGTACTGATCCTGTATCTTGGCCATCATCATCGCCCATGGCTGCCACATAATCTGCAAATAAAGAATTCACAGTTGTTAGTTACCATCAGTTGTCAAATAGTGGATCAAAGCAGTATAACGGAATGGAATGGGTATGAGTTTCAGGTTACCTCACGCGCTGTCGCCGTGTCAAAGTATCAGCGGTAGTAGGCGAAGTTGGTATTGTTTTGGTGCCTAGGGTGGCATCTGCCAAGAGTAAAGCACAGCTAGCTCTGCCTCGTCCCTCAGCACCGAGGCAAGGGCGGGGAAATAAGCATAGGCCCAAAGCTGCAAAGAAGAGATCAATTTATATGAGTCCACAATGTATGAATAGAGAAAAAGATAGAAAGTGCAAAGTAGAAAGCACAATTTATGAACAAAGATAAAGACAGAAAGTGCAAAGTAGAAAGCATACGGAACAAACATAAACTGAAAATGAAATGCAGTGTGTACCTCCCAGGCTCTCTAGTAGCCTCCGACCATGCTCCCCTTCTTACAGGAACTAGAGCTCATGTAGCCACATAGGGTGGCGAGGCCAACACCACCCCAATCGTAGAATCGAACCCGGGGCACTACTACGAGAGCACTCAATAGAAACAGACCTACGGTATTCCACCTATTTGCAAACAAGGTGGTACCGAGGAGATAGATCAAGAAGCCCTGGGGTGTACTGCTCGATCTCTTCTTACGTCTTTGGCTGACTCCCGCAGAGGCGGTCGTAGAACCAACTATATCTAACCATAACCGACCTGTCTAGAGAAGGGCGCGCACCAAGCAAGTAGATCCAAACAGCCTCCCATTGGCCTATGTTGAGGTCGAAATGGATCGGATCACCCCTTACTCTCAACCCTGTGATCATGGAGAAGTCGTAGGTAGTCATCGTCATCTCCCTGGTGAAGGAAAAGTGGAAAAAGTTGGTGGTGTCCCACCACCTCTCCACCAAGGCCTCGAGCAAGGCCCAGCTGGCCAACAATTATGAGAGCTCCGAGTAGAATAGGTCAAAAATTTCCTCATCAACTAGCTCACGGACCTGAATGGGGAGCTATTGGTACCAATCCTACGTTGTCACGGCCCCATATCCTCTCCAGGAAAAAGCGACACCCTGTGTTGAAAAGGGAAGAGGAATATGTCAGATGCATAACAAAATGAAAGACAATAATGAAATGGCAAAGTGAGCAAAGTGCAGGAAAATAAAGTTTTTGACTCAACGGCGTCATTAAAAAGATGGGAGGCCCGCTCCCTCAACATGACATCCTTGGACACGCCCATAGCAAAATCCTCAAACTATAGCATCCTCCCGGGAGCCATCGCATGGGTCTAGGGATGATAAGTGGCCAGGTTGAAGGGTTTCATGCTCAACAGTGGCAACTCCGGATCATGATCAGGAAGGTATATCTCCTCCACCTCAATGTCGGCAGCGATGTCCTCCGCCGCCCCGCCAGCCTCATCAGCTATAGGCTCCTCGACCTCTATAACAGGTGGAAGTATTGGTACCTCGGGAGGGGCACCATCATGTGGAAAGTCATCCGCCATGTGACAAATGGTGAGTAGTGAGTGAAAATAGGAGAAAATGAGGAAAAAATAGAAAAACCCGAAAAGTCAAACCCTAGGAGAGAGAAAAAGAGAAAAAAGTCAAAACCCAGGAAAAAGTGCGAAACCCAAGAAAAACACGAGGGAAATAAGCCCAAAGCAATGAAAAACCCAAAAACTCAACCAAAACAAAATCCAATCGGTCCAAAATGAAGAGGGCCGAGTGTGTTTTGCGAAAAAAGTTTGCGTAGAACATTGGGTAACACGCGTAGAGTGCAAATCTAGAGAGACAAAGAGCCTAGAGAGGGAGGTTTATGATTTTCGGTGGTCAAGAGTGTGAGAAATGAAGCCTTGGTTGTGTTTTAAAGCCCCTTGAACGCGAAATGCCGATTCTGCCCCCGTTGCCGCATCGGGTAGCCGGCCGGCTAGTTATGTGGCCGACTGTCCAAGTCTTGTGGCCGGCCGACTCCTCAACTAGTCCAGAGTGGGTTTTGATTGAGATCTTGCCTATCCTATGTATGGGTGGTCCTATATTCATCCTAAAGTGGAAAATTAAAGAAATTGGGTTTGTTTCGATTACAGAAAATTCCGAAATATGATTCTAGACACACTGATTGAAAGCCCTGTCGTTTCTCTAAAGTGGGAAGTGCTCCAATCTCAAGTTTAAGCAAGTTGTATCCTTTTTTGAGCATCCGTGCGGTAAGTCAGAGGTCTTTATGAGGTGTTTTGATATCGTTTTTTGTTTATCCATTCAAATCTATTGCCTGTTATGTTGCATGGAACATGTATTGTCTTGTATTTCGCATCAATTATATCGCATTATGTTGCATTCATGTACATTGTGCCTTTCGTTTCGTTTTGTCTAGCCTTGTCACAGGAGTGTGATTTGGCTTGCCCCCTTAACCCCTCTACGCAGAAGTGTAGTTTGGGTTATTTCTTGTCCACCTCTCTACGCGGAAGTGTAGTACGGATTGTTTCTTGTCAACCCCTCTATGCAAAAGTGTAATGAGGATTGTTTCTTGTCAACTCCTCTACGTGAAAAATGTAGTTTAGGTTGTTTCTTGTCCACCTCTCAACGCGTAAGTGTAGTTTGGATTGTTTCTTGTCAACCTCTCTACGCAGAAGTGTAGTGAGGATTGTTTCTTGTCAAGCTCTCTATGCGGAAGTGTAGTTAGGATTGTTTCTTATCAACCTCTCTATGCGGAAGTGTAGTGAGGATTGTTTCTTGTCAACCTCTCTACGTAGAAGTGTAGTTAGGATTGTTTCTTGTCAACCTCTCTACGCGGAAGTGTAGAGAGGATTGTTTCTTGTCAACCCCTCTACGTAGAAGTGTAGTTTGGGTTGTTTCCTGTCCACCTCTCTACACAGAAGTGTAGTTTTGATTGTTTCTTGTCAACCTGTCTAGGCGGAAGTGTAGTTTGGATTGTTTCTTGTCAACCATTCTACGCAGAAGTGTAGTTAGGATTGCTTCTTATTAACCTTTCTATGCAGGAGCGTAGTTAAGATTGTTTCTCTACAACCTTTCTGCGCAATACATAGTGTGGCTTATGCCCATTTCTTCTTAAGTTTCGGGCGGAATGCTCGTTTATGGTTTCAATTGTTGCATTGCATTGAATCTCATCCTTATAATTTCCAGGCGATATGCTCGTCTATATTCTCAACCACCGAGTTCAATCACACGTTAATTGAACCTATTAAGCCTTGGATCATTACATACTCCTAGTGATGTTAATGGTTCAAGGAACAATGTCCACCCCTTTCATTGAGATAACTCCGTGATAGGAAAGAGGTATTGTTGGTCTTTCATTTCATGTCATTGATCTTTTTGTCCTATTAGTTGATAGATCATCACGCAACAACCTTGCGATGATTGATGATTTGTGGACCAATTCTACTCCTTTTTGATCAGTTCCATGATAGGGAGAGGCAGAGGGGATAAACCTCTCCTGGAAACACTCTATTTTTGCTCTATTTACATTCTATTGCAGCAGAGTAGAACCTCAGAACAGTGGCCGGCTGGCCACCATTCCTATCCGGCCGATCACTCTTTAAGGCTAACCAGCCATTTCATTTTAGGCAGGCATTATCATTTTCATGACAGAATAGAGCAGGAGCTGGGGCAAAAACAAATTTATTTTCTGACTGTAAACATAACAGAATATGGCAGCAGAACATAGGAGTTTCCAGGAGGATGTTCTCGATTGCACGCATGGTTCTTCGACTCTCATTCCAGTTCATTGGCTTGTAGCTCTTAAGCTCTTAGATTAATTAGTGTATCATAATTAATTAGTTAAAATTCCTTTGAATTTGTAATAGCTAGTTAACTTAGTTAAATAATTTGGTATTGTAATAGTTAGTTTAAATTAAGGCATTTATTCGGACCCTCCTACGCAAGGACAAATATGTAATGATTTGTGTATGTCTTCCAACCCCCATTTCTTTCTCCCTTTATTTATCCACTTACCATGGTTGTGTAGCATCATATTTTCTTTAGCATTTTCCATGGCTCGCATCCATTCGTTTTGCATTCATAAGGGTTCGGCTCATCATACTAATCAATGTCAATTTCAAATTCCTTGCTTGAATACATGTGTTATCATATGCCTTGAAATTGATCCATATGTCATATTAAAAAGCCGAATCCAATAGTTGCATTCTGTATGTGTTGCATTGTTTAGGATCATGCATTTTCTTTTCTAACTATTTCCTTTCTTTTGGTTCACCTCGGATGTTTGGGTTAAGCATTTTTTACTTTAACATATTGCATGCGTGCAATTGTTGATATGTCGAGCATAACTACCATGAGGCTAAGTGTTTATTTGATATACCTCTTGAATGCCAGTGGATGAAGGCTTTTTCACTTAAATTGGGATGATTTGATTAATGTAAATATGAGATCACTTTTTCAAGTTGTACATATTCAAAACTCTTTTCAAATCAAAGCGTTCCAAAATGGGCGAATTAGTCTATTCTTGTGTGCATCACAAAGTAAAGATAGCATAATAATCGGAACAAGAGCATATAATATACATAAGATTCACATCATGATTAGTAGAGTGGGGTGCTCAATTCATAACCTTCCCTTCTCATACCTAAGTTCCCGAGCCGAGACACTTTGGTAATGACGAACAAGTGGCCTTTGGCACGAGTCACGAGTTTCCTAAATTTTTCAAAAATATTTAGCTGGCAACTCTGAAATGTGGCAATACAATCCATTTTTGACATTTTTTATTGTAAATCGATTTTCCAAAGATTTGTCAGATTTGGACTCTTTTGTGTTTTTCTGTTTCACATTGCACTTGTGAAACTAAATTCAGAATCACGGGAGTTCGAACTGTAAGGCTATTGTATCCAAGGAGACTAAACCCCTCCAAGGAGCACGAAAAGCAAGCTACAACAATAAGCAGGTCATTTAAATATATACTATTACACAAATATTTTTCTAGCACAATTGAGCAGCAAATTTACAACCCTTGACTTCATTTCAAATAAGAATGCTATTCAACCATAATCGTCAATTGCTCTTCTTCTTCCTACTAATTATATCAGAAAGAAAACCCATGAAAGTGCCAACGCAAAACCCATAAAATACTAGTTCCTTCGAGATTATATTGGTCTTTATTAGCATGAGAGCCCTAGGTTTCAATCAAGGAATTTGCAGGTACCTACTTCTAATTATAAAACTTTTTTTTTTTTAATAATAAAAAAACAGCCAACCAAAGGAGCATTTGAATGTACCGAGTAAATCAAATCATCGCTGCATTTTGCTCACCCGTTTGGTTCATATGTGCATTTTTGTCAGCACTTGATTAAAACTAGCACTTTCGAAATTTTTAGTATATGTTGGATAACCTGCAGATAGGCGTGCAAACCAAGAGAGCCATTCGTGAACAGGTTTGAGCTCGATTTGGTAAGGGCTTGTTCGAACTTAATTCGTTAATTTTTTTTTTTTTTTTTGGCATTCGAGCTCGAGTTCGTTAAAATTTTAATAAACAAATTGAAATATACTAAAGCTCAACTCGTTAGCTCAGCTCATTAGCTGACTTGTTTAACATTTATTATTTATATGTTAAATAATATAAAAATATGTATAAAAATAAGATAAATATATTATTTATATATTTAAAAAAATGTAAATGTAAATGATAGCTAACTATAGATAATACATTTATATAATAGTAGTGGTAAATATTATTATTTTAATAAAACATTGATTTTTCTTTTTGTATATTTATATATATTGTATATATAATTATATAATTAAAGTTTTAATTGTAACTTTAGTCGCATATGTAAATATGAATTTATATATATATTTTTTTTTGGCTCATCAAGGCTCATGAACAGGGTCAAACTCGAGTCAAGCTTAAGTCAACTCAAGTCGAGCTCGGTTCATTAAATTTTTATTCAGCTTGAGCTCGATCTCGAACTTGTTAAAGCTTGGCTCGGCTTGGCTCAGCTCGTTCGCAAACCATACCTGCAAATGATTACAGTTACTCCCTCCATCCCAAAATAATAGTCCCTTTGGGGAATCCAACTTTTTTGGGTAGTACAATTATTGCACTTTAAAATTTTTGGGTAGCGTTGGTAGAGTTTTTCAAATATGATTTGAGAATAGAGTTGTATTTTGAGTTTGTGAGTTTTGGAATTATGATTTGAGTGTAGAAAATTTGTTTGGTTATGAGTTTTGACAAGAGTTTTGAATTGAGTTTGAAATGAATGATGTGACGTGTGATATTTAATTCAAAAATTTACAACTCATAACGAAATATACAATCCAAAATCCTATTCAAAGCTCATAAAAAAAAATTTAAAAATTACGGAAATATTTTTATTTAAATATATATATATAAAAAGAACACTGTTCCAGTCAATCGGCAATGACCAGGTTAGCCAAATTTTTCCGCCTAAAAAGGAGTTTTCAAAAGTGGATGTGGAATTATAATTTGAAAACTCAAAACAAATACCACACTCAAATCAATGGGTGAAAATGTGTTTGGAAAGCTTCTTCAAACACAGTTGATTTTCCAAAATTACGCTTTCATAGTACATTTTTTGAGAAATATCAATTGTCATAATTGTACTTTTTATGTTGTTAATGAATTTAAACGAAGGGGCAAAATAGAAAATTCGTATTTTTGTTCTTAATTTTTGAAAAGAAACTAATATTTTGAGATAATAAAAACTAGAACAAGAGATTAATATTTTGAAACGGAAGGAGTAAAAAAAATCGCTTATGTACCTGACCCCAAAAGGACCATCTTTCAATGCATTGAAAAGATTAAGAGGCTTTCCAGAAGTTAAGATCATTTGGTCGCAAGCAAAAAAGCCCAGTAACTGTAACAATGAAGGAGATGACATAGCCAACACTGAAGATACTACTCGGGTGAGGGAAAGCCAAAGGGATCAAAGCGATGATCAAATGCATGGTGGCCTGTAATTTTTTGGAAAGTAATGGTCATAGATGGTAACAAGATTCTTGTAACCAATCCCAAAAAATAATTATGACAATGCCTTCATTTGGCATCTTAATTTTGGGCTAAAATAGCCATAAAATAACAACGTAGGATAAAAAGTCAATAAGAAAAAATATCACATCTAAATCATAATTATTTCATTTTTTTTTTTCACAAAAGTCAAAAGAGCCAAAAAAAACTAATCCCAAACAAGGCTTTTTAACCGAGGCTAAAATAGTCAAAAAGCCAAAAAACCAACTCACATCCCAAACGAACCCAATGGGATTGCGAAATGAGATAACACATTCCATGCATGATAAAGGACCAACACTATGTTACCTAAAACGTGGATCGTTTACGTGGAATGAGAATGGGATCGCGATATGGGATAGGGGTAATGTGATGCAATAGGAGTAAATTTGTATATATTATACTTAAGAATATAAGGTACTTCTAGAGTAATTTTCTTTTAGCTATTAGGCATCCAATAATATATATACATATATATGTATCTATATATTCATTTTTGATATTTTTGTCTTGTCAAAACTTAAGTCATCTTAGATTTTAATTCATTATATTTGATTTTTTTCTTCTAAGGTAACATTTAAAAAAATATATTAGAAAAAACTTTTAGGATTGCTTTGGATTACTAAATTTACCGTTTTGGAATAAAAGTGTACCATATTTTAGAATATGTCTATCAATACATAATTGATTGGAGTATTAACGTTTTCTGGTAACACATGCCAACATCAATGAAGGGTTATCTAACATCATTGATAAGATGATTTAACAGTGACATTCTATCCACGTCAACTCGTGATTGGACGTTTTTCGATACCACAAACTATACAAAGCTGTTCATTGTTGCTCTCATGGAAACTTAGGATAAGTAAAAAGCAGAGGCCTATGTAGGGAATGCAGTGGATTCATTTTCTTCTTTCACAAACATGTAGCAAGCAAGAGTCCAACAAAACCAGGGCCGTTAGCTACTTGCCACTGCTCGTGTCTCAGGGATGTTAATTCTTTTAAAAATTTCTTTAAAAATGGAACTTAGAGAAGATGGTTATGTGGGGGCAAAGACATGGTTGGTCTATAGTTCAACACTTCCCATTACATGGCCTTTTTGGTATGTTGTGTGGTGATAGATATATACTTGGCCTTGCTGATCAAGACATATATATATACACTTGACCTTTCTGACCGCTCTTCGTTTTTATTTGTTTATTTCTTATACCAGTCACCTACCAATCAAATTTTTATGTCTTCCAAATCTTTCAAAGGTTCAGTATCTCATATGTGTGTTAATTGGTGTTATGTAACATTTACGGAGAACGTGTATTATATCAATCTATAGAATGTGATTTGCAGCCTAGAATATCATTTGTTATTGCATTCTGAAATGTTTAAAGAAACCAGCAAATCATTACTTAATGTTCTTTCTTTCTTTTGGCTTTGAGATGGTCATGAAAGTGGAGCCAAAGTAAATTTCCCAAATAACACCTTAGATTGAAAAAGATATAGTATAGGATATGTAAAACAATAAAATGAATTTAAAAAAAAAATAAAAAATGAACTGTCAACTGCAAAGCTACCTCCAAGACATTTGCTTTATCAATGGAACTGAATTTCCCACACCGCTTCGGCGCAGTCTCAAATGCAATGCGAGCAATCTATGAAGAAAGATTTTCATGTCAAACAAAAAAATATTAAGAAAAGTAAAATAAAAAAAATCCCTCTAAATCTTCTTCTTGATCTCATACATTAGCAAATTTTCTTTCCTTAGCAATTATGTGCCTAATATTACAATCCAAACAAATTAGCTGCCAAGTTCCATTGGGCTTGAGGTTGTCGCCTCGAACAAGCTACATCATACTAGGTTTGATGCTTTGATTGGGTTGAAAAAATAACTTGATTAATTTATAGAAACTGACTCCATATAATCCACAGAATAAAAAAAAAAAGTTAAAAATACTTAGAGAAACCCACAGAAAAATGAAAATATAATTCTTTCTGACAAACTCTGAGCCAAACATGGTATATGACATTGTCTATTGATTGAATTCGCACCCAACATATGAAGTAACACAATTTGAAATCAATTAATACAAAAAATCTAAAAACTAAATTGAAATAAAAAAACATTCAGAATATGACACAAAAATATAGCATAAATCCAGATACATACATATATTCCCATCAAAATTGGTAAAACATTCAAAAAATTGAAAATAGGGACTAGGGTCCAGTGAGAATCATAGAGTGAGATATAGAGAGAGCAAGAGAGTGAGGGAGAGATAGGGTTTAGGAGATACCTTGAGGGAGAGATGGGGCTGCCGCCGCCGCCTCTGCAGCTGTAGTTGCCGCCGCTGAGATGAGGGAGAGAATGAGAGAGTGAAGCGAGTTAGTCAGATTTAGGGCAAAACAGAGGCAATATAATTTTTTTTATGCATGACGGAAACTATATCTATTGCAAAATAGTGTAAAAATAAACAAAATTTCGTTGTTTAATCATTTACCTAATTTTATTTGGGACAGTTAAAGGTATTTTCGTTGCCAAAGATTCAATTTTTTTGAATTTTTGTGACGGTCATTTTACCGTCTCAAAAACTGTCATTGGAGACAGATTTATTTACCCGTGCTAAAAACATACTATTTGTGATGGATTTCATTCCATCGCAAATACTTTCACCATTTTTTTGCCCCTTTTTCTAGTAGTGAATGTACCTCAATCTTAGCCGTAGCTTCTTTCAATTTTGCAACAATACCAGTTTCCCCCCCCAAAAACCCTTTGTACAACTTGCAAAGCCCATTGTTTCCAACCAAAAGAAGCTTATTGAAATCATTTGTGGCTGCTTGAATATCAGCTAGTGAGAAATGATGGTGTGGTCCGGTAACACTATCTGGAAGTGGTTCCCAAAACCAATCATTTGACAGGCCACTCTTAGAACTGTTCTCCTTTCTTTCCCTCCACCAATGGTTCATACCTTTAGGCACAATTGCAATACCTTGAAACATCTTTGTAATTATTCCCTCTGATCTTCCTCTATGTTGTGACACCAATGCGAGATCGAGGCTCCCCACCACTTCAGCCATTGTAGGCCTTTCCTTTGGATGAATTTGTAAACAATTGTAGGCAACCTTTACAAAATACTTCAAACTCTGTGGTGTTATTTGTCCACTCAAAGAGGGATCAATGATTCTATCAAGCTTTCCCTTTTTAATGCATTCTTGAGCCCAAAGTATTAAACTGATTTGATCTTCCTCAAGTTTTATATCCACGGGCGGCCTCCCACAGAGCACTTCCAACAACACCACACCAAAGGCATACACATCAGATTTTTTGGTTAGTTTGTGGGACAAGAAATAATCTGGATCAAAATACCCAAATGTGCCTTTAACTTTTGTGCTCACGTGGGTTGCTGAATGGCTTGTAAGGCCTTTGGACAGCCCAAAATCTGAAATCTTGGCTACCCAATTCTCATCTAACAGAATGTTTGTGGTCTTCACATCTCGGTGTATGAAGCTTTGATCGGTACCAGTATGAAGGTAGTCTAATCCGTGTGCAGCACCGATGCAAATGTTGAGCCTTTGTTCCCATGTTAGAGCAGAAGTAGCAATACCACTTTCTTTTCTACTTGTTTTGTAGATATAATCGGCAAGGGTTCCACGTGCCACATACTCGTAAACAAGGATCATTTCCTGGCAGTCGTTGCACTGGCCAATCAGAGCAACGAGATGAGTGTGCCGGAGTTTAGACAGCATTTTTACCTCAGTCCAAAACTCTTCTGCTCCTTGCTGGGACTCTATGTCCAACCGCTTTATGGCAACAGTTGTAGCACTGTTGTCAATGAACCCTTTATATACCTTACCAAATCCGCCAACCCCAATAACTAATTCATCACCAAAGTTGTTGGTCATTGATTGTATCTCAGATAGTGAAAAGCAACGGCAAGAATCCTCCGATTCAATCACAGCACTTGAAATTGCATCCTCACCGTCTACACCTGACATATCTTGAGCTTTGGGGGATCTATATCTATGTATATCAAAGAACGTGGCGGTAACACTGGATTCAAATCTCTGGTGATATTCAAAGATGAGTTTTAAGAGATGAGAAAGACAAATTGCTCTCTGGTTGGAAGGATATTAATCAATCAAACAGCTTTTTGCTCTCTGGTTGAAACATTGACTTTAATGTTCTGTCGTGTATGATTTGTGTTGTATCGTTTTAGCCTGTTGTTTAATGTAGAATTAAAATATTTAACTTATTGTTATCATTATAGTTGGGGAAATGGTCAAGGACCCAAAAATAATATATAATTATTTAGTCATTGTAAAGATAGTGATTACAAAAAATAATATACAATTTGGCTTTTTTTTAGTCATACATTTGACTCGGCTGATATATTTTTTTACAGTTGTTCTAAAAATATTTGAAGTTGACTAATTAACGAGCACCCACCATAATTCTAACTCCACTCACTCCTACAACCTTCCTCTGGTAGCTCCTCCTCTAGTCATTCTCCTCCAGTTCCATCCCCTTCTTCAAATCCTTTTCGCCATTGGTGACCCCCTCTCTCTCCTCAACAACCCTCATCTCCCTTCCCACCCCTTCTCGCTACCGCCCAGTCACTCACCACCTCTTGGACACTATTGACAGAGAGAGTCGAGGTGGCTGAGGAGGGGTTGGGAGGTGGCAACTGAAGCTAGGGATGAGAATTAGATTGACAGACTAAATTGAAATATATATATATATATTGGGATCCAGATTGACACAATTTAAATATTGGGAACGAAATTGAAATACTTTTAGATAATTAAGACTAAATTGACGTAATTTAAGCATTGAAGATCAAAATGACATAAGACTCACACTTTGAAAACTAAAAATGTAAAGGCACTCGAGCCATAAGTCCAATTTCAAAACTTTTTGGGGCAATAGTCGCAAACTCTATACTTTTACAGCCAAAATGACAAAAATTTGAATGACAATATTAACCCTACCTATATTTCTATTTGTCCACTATCCACCTATCTGTCCACGCCGCTATTTGTCCATTTATCACCTATTTACTCACTTAATATCTATATGCCCATATAACCACCACCACTAGTCACTAAGGCTGGCAATTTTTTCGACCATTTTTTTAACGACATTTTCGGCACCGACAACTTTGATATTGCTTAAGGTGTGAATTTTCACACTTTCTTGATATTGCAACATTTTATTTGGATTCTAAGGTGAGAAAATAAAAGAAATGATTGCATTTTCTCACTGACATGTTTGAATGATAGCGGGGGATATGAGTGAGGTTTCTTTTTTTTTTTTTTCTTCCGTTGTATTTTAAGGTACAATCTTGGGAGACAAAGATCCTCTCCATTCCATAATTCTAATAGAATATATCATCTAAATGTTGTGAAATAATCATTAAAATTTATTAATATTTTAAATATAGAAAGAATCATTATAAATCTTTGGATAATGCAATGGAGATCCTCCATTACAACTTTAGGATGGAGAGGATCACAATCTCAATCTTGGTATTATAAATTTTTACAACCAATCAACATATTTCTCAAAAAATCTCACGACTTTCAGTGAGAAATGAAATGTGCTTAGTAAGATCGTTATCGTTTTCATTATTTCTTATCCTTTCTCACAATTTCTCACTCAACTATTAAACTAAATATGAGAAAACAGTTTTTTTTTTTTTTTTTTTATATAATAATAATTTCTTGTCATTTCTCACCAACTTACTCCATCTGAACAAAGTGTTAAATTCCACATTGAAAATGAAACCTCAGAGGCCTATCTTGAGCCTCTTATTAATCTGCCAACCTTTTACCCAGTCTAGGGCTCAACTAATGTCTCGGGAAAAAAAAAAAAAAAAAAGTAATTGAGGCTATTTCACATTTTTTTGCGTGACTTGGCCATTTTAATTCAATTTTTTTTTAGGCATCCTGGTTCACTCATTCAATGGGGCAATCAAAGTTCTTTAAAGTCAAGGAGGAGTGAGTGCAACAAAGGCACTTCGCAAAGAGTTTCTGCCCTAGTCTTTTTGTTGTTTAAGTTCTTTAGATTGTTTAATTTAATTTCGTAGTTTAATTATATAGTTTCTTCTTCAATTAGTTCTTAGTTATTCTTAGTTTATTATGAACACATATTAAGTCATCATTGATTTAGTTGCAGGTAGAGCCATCACTAAAGTTATTGTTAGTTAGAGTTTTTTAATCTTTCTCCCTCTAAGATATATGGGATGCAAGTAATTTTTTTTCTTATTAAAAGATTTTTCTTATCCAATCATATATATATACACATATATAAAAGTAGTATTTTTCCCTTGCTTATGTAGCACATTCTAATGGCTTACTTTTTTCGTTTTTATTTTTTTCCTCTAAAAAAGCCACCTTAGCATGTATTTTCTTATTTACATATAGAATTCTACACAAACATAAACCCCAATCCAATTTAAATTATCCTAACTTTACTAATTTTATATGGACATTATTTTAGATAAAGTTCTACACAAATTCAATTTCAATTATAATAATCAATTTTATATGGACTCTATTTAAAAAATACTTATTTTCCATATATTTTTCATCGTGTATGTATTTTTGTCATTTTCATATTTCTTTTATATAGTTGATATTTTAATTTAATTATTATGATATTTGAAAAAATTTATCTCAATATACAAATCTATAAAATAAAATAGGACTGTTTTTGAAAATGTCTAAAATGTATCAGAGATACATTTGGTTTTAATAGTCTAGATCAACTCTAAGTATATATCAATGGTTCAGATACATTTGGTTCCCGCCCAAACACTCATCTCTCTCTCTCTCTCTCTCTCTCTCTCTCTCTCACTCTCACTCTCTCTCTCTCTCCCACGTCTGCCTAAACACTTCTACACGTTCTCTTCGACTCCCTCTCTACATGTTCTCTATGATAGATCGAATTTAGCAAACAGCAAAAACCCAATTCATACACATCATCATTCATACACATCATCGACACCTACCTTTCCTTCCAACACTGCTCTCGAACTCAGCTCCCTTCGAACTCGACCATTTCAATACCACTAACCCCTGTTAATCAGGTAATCTGATTTCTTTTTTCCTCCCTTTCTCTCTATCTCTATTTGGCTCTCTTTTCCCAGATTTCTAAAGCCAAGCTATTTGTTCTAGCCACAAGCACATCATCGTTGTATTGCTAGAAATGGCCACCACGGTTCAATCAACACAACCATTTCGCTACCGCTAACCCCTGTGTTACCCAGCACCAGATAATTTGATTTCTCTTTCTCTTCCTTTCTCTCTATCTCTATTTGTTTTTGCCTCTCCTTTCCCAAATTTCTAAAGCCTAGTTATGTGTTTTAGCCATAACCACATCATAGTTGTACCGCTGGAAGTGACCGCCACCGTTCAATCAATATGACCATTTCGCTACTGCTAACCCCTATGTTACCTAGCACTAGGTAATTTGATTTCTCTTTCTCTCCCTTTCTCTCTATCTCTATTTGTTTTTGGCTCTCCTTTCCCAAATTTCTAAAGCCTAGTTATGTTCACATTTTTTGCAATAGCTATACATTTTCTGAAGAGAGAAAGAAAGTAAAAAAAGAAGAGTGACGATTTTGTTTGGATTCTCAAAAATGTTTGTTTGTGTATGATTTTCTTTGTTCAATTTCATGATAATTTATTATTATTATTATTATTATTATTATTATTATTATTATTTTTTTTTTTTTTTTTTTTTTTGAGAATGTTTGAAGTGTTGGTGCTGTGAAATGTTCTATTTTGGGGTAGCTCTTTTCTACTTTCTATGACGATTGTGTTTTGGATTCTCAAAATTGTTTGCATGTTAATGTTCAATTGTCGAGTTTGGTATAGGGTTCGCTGACTTCTTTCAAGTATAATTTATTTGTATGTGTATGATTTTCTTTGTTCAATTTCATGAATATTTTTATTTATTTATTTATTTATTTTTTGGGGGGAATGTTTGGTGCTGTGAAATGTTTGGAATTGGATTGTTTTACTATGAAGTTTTTGAGTAGGGCGGTTGGCAAAATTTAGGGTTAGTTAAAGTGCTGGTAAAGTTGGTATTTCCTTGGGAAATCAATGCTCTGTTTCTAAAAACAACTTTTTTTATCGGTTAATCAATTTTTTGAATTTGGAGTTTATTAGTGTATTGTATTCATTTGAGTTTCATGTCTTCATTTAGGAATTTTTTTTTTCTGCTTGTGAATTCACTCCCTACTCTTTGAAAAGAAAAAAAAAAAAAAATTGATTGATTTTAATTCATTTTGGGCCATAATGCATCGTAAGGTAGTCTGTAGTTTATGAAAAATTTTACTTTCCTGTATGATTCAAAGGTTTAGTCATGGAATTCTTGGGGTTTGTTTAGAATTTGATGGGGCATTCTTCAAAAAATTAGAGGAAGCAGAGCCCACTTACTGTAGCAAATAACTTGCAAAAACATACTGTAGCTGGTTTTTTTGCACTCCTCAGAGGGGTTTAGTTTGTGCTCCTGTGATTTTGAATCTGGTTTTGCAAGTGCAATGTGAAACAAAAAAAATGAATGAGAATCCAAATCCGGCAAATCTTAGAAAATCCATTAATCATCAGAGATGCCAAAAATGGATTGTATTGCTAGATTTCAGAGTCGCCACTTAAATATTTTTGAAAAATTTAGAAACTTAGGTATGAGAGAGGAAGGTCATAAATTGAGTACCCTACTCACCCGAATTGTAACGCCCTGGAAATAATGACATTTAACCCAACAATATTGACATGCTATGATATATAAAAGATCCACGTTCTTTCATTCAACAGGGTTCTATTACAAAACGTATTACATGTTAACAACAAAAGCAAATGCCCTAAGGGCTTACAGCTTTCCAAGTTAACACTTGGTTACAAGAAAATAGAGTGCTAGCTCATTTACACATTAAGCCCTAGGCTTGAATTTACATGTAACACTGCAAAAGGAAAGACAAACAAAAGTCCATCCGCCACTAGCCTTCCAAGCTAAGTCCTTGGAGGTGGCATGCTACCAGTACCTGAAAATGATGTTCCCATATAGGGTGAGCCACAGCCCAGTAGAAATATACTAAACCAGTTATAAATAATGACTAAAAGACTAACAATTGATAGATGGCCAACTCTTTTACATTCTTTCATCACTTCAACAAATATAAACAAAACAGATATATTCACACTTTCCATGACAAGCATACATGCTCTGCCAATATTTTCTAGATAAGCATACATGCTCTATCTACGGAGTTCATCCCCTATCTCCTCCCAGTAACATCCGGTTTAGAGGTCCATCCCCTATCTTCCCCTAAACCGCGGAGTACATCCCCTATCTCCTCCAGCACAACACAATGCATATATATAACAATTATACACATCACATATCAATACATAAAATCAATGTATTCTTTCCATCGTCATAACCCATGACCCAATTCTATCTCAATTCCTCATTTTCCACAATTAATTATTCAAATTAATAAATCAATGTAATTAGGACATTTCCATAATTAACATTACAACCCTTAGGTTCCAATTTCACTAATGTTTCAACATTAATTCCATGTTTCTATACCAAACATGCTTCTAGATTTATTATAGACAAAACCCCAACTTTTGTAAAAATTACACAATGGCCCAAAGTTTCCCAAAATTTCACAACAACTACCAACATATCAAAATGCTAAAATTCAAAGACAAAATCTATAAAAAGGAGTAGGATATCCCTACCTCAAAAGATGAGCTCCGAAGGAGAAGGACCCAAAACCAAAATGCTCCAAACACCAAACTATTCGGATCAAAATGACGCCCTCGACGATCAACACCCTTTTTGTGAAGGCAAAAGGTGAACAACACACTCTAGCTAGATCAATACTTAGAGAGAAGTTATGGTTTTTGAGTGAGAAGCTCTGAAAATGGTGTTTTGGTAAAGTAAGAAAGAAGAAGATAAGTCAAAAGTGATTTCAAAATGCCCAGTCCCACTCAGTTATACGACAGGTCCGCTCGAGCGTAAGACTCTCCGCTCGAGCGTAAAGACACATAAAACAGGTTCCGCTCGAGCGCAACATTGTCCGCTCGAGCTCCAAGACACAGACACAAAGTTTGTCCGCTCGAGCGTAGATCCCAACCCGCTCGAGCGCAGGTCTCCCCCTCCCAGAACTCTCACCAAAAACACACTGTACGCTCGAGCGCACAAAGATCCGCTCGAGCGCAGAAACCACACTTGCAGAAGTTTTGCAGGTGCACGAAATACTGAAAGGGTGCATTCTCCGCTCGAGCGCCAAAACCTCCGCTCGAGCGTACAAGTAACAACAACCCATCCGCTCGAGCGCAAACATGTCCGCTCGAGCGGACCAGTTAAAACCTGGGCAACTAGACTTGGTTCTAAAGCTTAACCAACCTGTGACAAACCTGCCCAACACATCCTGTAACTTCAAAAATAAAGCAAGAAAGGACGTAAATAAGACAATACTCAATTACCAACGTCCACGGACACATGTCCGGACCACTATACAACAAGGGGTAAACCCGGGACCGCTATAACCTCCCCCCCTTAAGGAATTTCGTCCCCGAAATTAAAACAAGTTTTTGAAAAACAAGCATTTTTTCTCCATTTTAAACAATGTTATATCACAACATTACACAATTCGACCCATTACCGGTCATTCCATCTCTCATCAAGAGGCATTTAACAATATATACATTTCCACATGCATTTTCCTTCCGTTTCAACCATTTCCCACATAGATGGTTTACAATTTATATCATAAGCAATAATCATGATACAATTCAATTTCTATAATATGGCCAACATATGCACTATTATAATCAACTCCCATAACAAGGCAAGTTCTACAACATTTACATTAACCAAAACATACACCATGTTTCACAACTTAAGACATTTCATTACACATCAACAAATAAGTCTGGATATTTCTCACGGGCTCCCAACTCACGTTCCCAAGTGGCCTCCTCCACTCCGTGATGTTTCCACAAAACCTTAACCAAAGGGATGGTCTTACCACGCAGGACTTGATCCCGCCTATCCAAGACCTGAACCGGCCTCTCCTCATACGAGGCATCCTCATCTACCTCTAAGTCGGTCCAATCCAACACGTGTGATGGATCCGGCTCATACTTCCGAAGCATACTTACATGAAACACGTCATGAACTCCGGCCAACTGTGGCGGCAAAGCTAAACGATAAGCAACCTCGCCAATCCGCTCAAGGACCTCAAAAGGACCAATAAACCGAGGGGACAACTTCCCACTCTTCCCAAATCTCAACAAACCCCGCCTAGGTGATATCTTCAGAAAGACGTGATCACCCACCTCAAACTCTAACGGTCTCCTCCTACGGTCAGCATAGGACTTCTGACGGCTCTGGGCCGTAACAAGCCTCCTACGGATAAGCTCAACTTTCTCCGTCGTCTCCCTAACCAACTCCGGACCCAACAAAGGTGTGTCACCCACCTCGGCCCAACAAACTGGAGACCTACAAGGTCGGCCATACAAGGCCTCAAATGGTGCCATACCGATACTAGACTGAAAACTGTTATTGTAGGCAAACTCCACCAGCGGTAAGTGCCTCTCCCATGTCCCACTGAAATCAAGGACACAACCCCGAAGCATATCCTCAAGGATCTGAATGGTACGCTCGGACTGCCCATCAGTCTGAGGATGATAAGCTGTACTAAAAGTCAACTTAGTACCTAAAGCACTCTGCAAACTCTGCCACAACCTAGCAGTAAAACGAGGATCTCTATCTGAGACGATCGTCACTGGTACCCCGTGCAATCTCACTATGTCCCGAATATATAAGTCGGCAAGATGATCTACTGAATCTCTCACGCGCATCGGAATAAAATGCGCCGACTTGGTCAACCGGTCTACAACCACCCAAATAGCGTCACTACCCCGCTGAGTCCTCGGAAGACCTACAACGAAGTCCATAGTGACATGCTCTCACTTCCACTCGGCAATAGGCAAGGGTTGTAACAAACCCGCTGGCCTCTGATGCTCGGCCTTCACTTGCTGACAAGTAAGGCACTTAGACACAAAAACTGCCACATCTCTCTTCATACCCCGCCACCAAAACTGGCGACCCAAATCCCGATACATCTTGGTACCTCCCGGATGCACCGCAAGGCGCGAATGATGGAACTCTCGGAGTACCTCCTCTCGGCAGGCCTCCGGTACAAACAAACGGTCTCGGTATCTCACACTCAGGTCGGGATACACCGTCAAACCCTTCTCAACCTTCCCATTGGAGATCCTCTCTCGGAGTGATTCCACCTCAAGGTCACCTCTCTGTGCCTCTAACACTCTAGTCACTAGTGTAGGTTGCGCAACAACAGAAAACAAGGCCGCAGCTTCAGCGGATTCGCCCAGAAGCAAATCAAATTCTCCGATTGCCCCCAACATCCCCCACTCCCGGATAGCGATACAAGCTACATTACTAACGGATTTTCTGCTAAGGGCATCGGCC
This sequence comes from Camellia oleifera, assembly GCA_022316695.1. Lineage (NCBI taxonomy): Eukaryota > Viridiplantae > Streptophyta > Magnoliopsida > Ericales > Theaceae > Camellia > Camellia oleifera. Next base: position 63,664,111 of record CM039306.1, read on the forward strand.
ACAACATTGGCCTTCCCTGGGTGATAATGCAGCTCGAAGTCGTAATCTTCTATAAACTCCATCCACCTCCTCTGCCTCAAGTTCAAGTCTTTCTGTGAAAACAGATACTTCAGACTTTTATGATCCGAGAACACCTCGAATCTCTCACCATAAAGGTAGTGCCTCCAGATTTTCAAGGCAAAGATCACAGCCGCCAACTCTAGGTCGTGTGTAGGGTAATTCTTCTCGTGTATTTTTAACTGACGTGAGCCGTAGGCTACTACTTTCCCCTCTTGCATTAACACACAACCCAAACCCTCTCGTGAGGCATCACAATAGACTGCATAACCCAACCCTCTCTCCGGAATAATCAAGACTGGAGCGGTGGTCAATCTAACTTTCAACTCCTGAAACGACTTTTCACAAGTCTCACTCCATACAAATTTGACTCCCTGGCGAGTCAACCTAGTCAACGGCGAAGCTAACCTGGAGAAATCTTTCACAAATCGACGGTAGTACCCAGCTAATCCCAGAAAACTGCGGATCTCAAACACACTCTTAGGCTGTGCCCAGTCTTGCACTGCCTCAGTCTTGGATGTATCAACAGACACCCCTTCCCCAGAAACTACATGGCCTAAGAACTTGACTTCTCTTAGCCAGAACTCGCACTTCCCAAACTTGGCATACAGCCTATGGGCTCTAAGCAATTCAAGCACCACTCTCAAGTGTTCCTCGTGCTCTTGCTCTGAGGGTGAATAGATAAGAATGTCGTCCACAAAAACGACCACAAAACGATCCAAGAATTCCCGGAAGATCCGGTTCATCAAGTCCATAAAGACTGCCGGTGCATTGGTAAGCCCAAATGGCATCACCAGAAACTCATAATGGCCATACCGCGTACGGAATGCCGTCTTCGGAATATCCTCCTCTCTGACCCTCAACTGGTGGTAACCCGATCTCAAGTCTATCTTAGAGAAACAACGGGAACCCTTCAACTGGTCAAACAAGTCATCTATACGGGGCATAGGGTACTTATTCTTAACTGTAACCCGATTCAACTTCCGGTAGTCGATACACAACCTCAAGGCACCATCTTTCTTTTTAGCAAAGAGGGCCGGTGCTCCCCACGGCGATACACTAGGGCGAACGAAGCCCTTATCTAGCAATTCTTGGAGCTGAACTTTCAACTCAATCAACTCTGCCGGTGCAAAACGATAAGGTGCCATAGAAATCGGCGCCGTGCCGGGCACTAAATCAATAGAGAACTCTGTCTCTCGGTGGGGTGGCAAATTAATAAGATCCTCGGGAAAGACATCTGGGTATTCACAAACTACCCTCGGCAACTCAATCTGGGTCTCATCACACTCACCATTCTCAAAACTAGCAAGTAAACTACTAAGCTCATTCCACCTTCGCGGACCGCACCCCTGTGGCACAATACTACCAACCCGGTCTCCTAAAAAGTGGAAAAACTCCCCGTTCACTGTACAACAGGTAACCCTCTGGCGGTAGCAATCAATAACCGCCCGGTATGACGATAACCAGTCCATACCCAAAATAACATCAAAACCCTTCATGGGCATAACTACAAATGGAAAAGGAAGTCGATGATCGTCGACCTCTATATCACAGCCTCTACATCCGTGCCTCAAAATTAACTCACCCCCAATAAGTGACACAACGCAAATAGGAGATGCTAAAAGTGCTAACTCCAGTTCCAACACAGATGCAAATGCAGCAGATACAAAAGAATGAGATGCACCCGTGTCAATCAACACTCTAGCAACCGAATTGCAAAACAAAAAGGTACCTCTCACTACTGATGGAGCCGGTACAAGGTCCTGCGCGGTAACAGCATACACGCGCCCTGTAGGCCCCTGATCTACCTGCTCGCCTCTCGGAGCATAGGACTGTTGTACTGACTGGGACGACGAAGCCCCCGGATTGGCCCTCGAGGCCTGCACAGACTGAGCTGGCTGAAACCCCTGCGTCTGTCTAGAACCAGACGCTCCTGAAGTGGCACTCAACCGTGGGCAATACCTCTTCATGTGCCCGGGCTGTCCACACTGGTAACACGATACGGGCTGCCCCCTGCCCGAACTCTGACTCTGTGGTCTGGCTGACGAAGAAGCAGCTCTCTGACCCCCGCCCTTCAGTGGGCAAACAGAAGCCTTGTGACCCGGCTGGCCACACTTGAAACAGGTGAACTCTCCCTGACTGCCCCTCCCGGAGTCTGCACTCGGTACTGGGAAAGTCGACCTGGCCAAACCACCCTGGGACGGCTGAGGGTTATAACCCCTCTGCCTCCTGCCATCACCCTGTCCCTCTTGGCCCCTCTTGGAGCCCCCATGTTTCTCCTCTTCTCCCTCCTGCATCATCAGCTCCATATGAGCTGCAGCATCCACCAAATGCCTGTACTCTCGAATGTAAGGTCCACCAACTTTCAACTTGAGGTCCCACCTCAACTTCCGCTCAAACTCGTAGCAACGGCGCTCCTCTGTCGCCACCAGTTCAGGTGCGAACCTGGACAAGCTAGTAAATGTAGCCTCAAACTCGGCCACGGACAAACCCTCCTGCTTAAGCTTGGCAAACTGATCCCTTAGTCTCTCTCTAGCCACTGCGGATAAAAACCTCTCCTGGAAAGCATTCACAAACGCCACCCAAGTACCACCCGCACGAACTTTCTCATACTTCCACCATTGACCCGCATCTCCCTTCAGCTGGAAGGATGCCAAGGTCACTTTCAATGCTCCATCCTCAATGCCTAGCATTTCGAACGTTTTACTCATCTGTTCTAGCCACTCGTCTGCCTTCAATGGCTCCTTAGGATCCCCAACAAACTCCTCCGGGTTAGACCGGAAGAACTCCCTCTTCAAGAAAGAAGGTCCTGCCTCAGTTGCCTGATTTCCTGCTCTGAGAATACCTAAGGCCCCTGCTATCTCTCGGGCCAAGGCACCCATGGCCTGCTGACCCACTGGCTCGGCCACATTGGCCTGACCAACCCCTTCCTGAACTGTCGGAACCTCATCCGGTAATGGCACTTCCTGCCTCCTAGGCCTACCACGCCTACCACCTCTTGCTCGTCCTGACATCCTAATAAAGGTAACACAGAACGTTAGCACATTTATAAACGTGCCAAAACTAAACACTCACGTCCTAATGCATGAATAACCGTAATTCATTCCACGTAAGCACATAAACACATATAGCACTTACGAATTTCATTTCCGGATGATGATAGTCCCAAGGCGTTACTAGAGTACCGGTTAGAAACAGCATTGATCAAGTGCCTTTCCAACAAGACTCCCAGAAACCCAAAGACCCAATCAACATCCTAGAAACTAAATCCCATACCCAAATAATCACATAAGCATGTTATCACATAAACATATAACAGTACACCTAAGTCTCTATCAAGCGAGACAAACCCATTGTGATCCTAATCACTTCCCACGTACCCAAAGTATTCGAACCCGGTACGCTCTGATACCAAGTTGTAACGCCCTGGAAATAATGACATTTAACCCAACAATATTGACATGCTATGATATATAAAAGATCCACGTTCTTTCATTCAACAGGGTTCTATTACAAAACGTATTACATGTTAACAACAAAAGCAAATGCCCTAAGGGCTTACAGCTTTCCAAGTTAACACTTGGTTACAAGAAAATAGAGTGCTAGCTCATTTACACATTAAGCCCTAGGCTTGAATTTACATGTAACACTGCAAAAGGAAAGACAAACAAAAGTCCATCCGCCACTAGCCTTCCAAGCTAAGTCCTTGGAGGTGGCATGCTACCAGTACCTGAAAATGATGTTCCCATATAGGGTGAGCCACAGCCCAGTAGAAATATACTAAACCAGTTATAAATAATGACTAAAAGACTAACAATTGATAGATGGCCAACTCTTTTACATTCTTTCATCACTTCAACAAATATAAACAAAACAGATATATTCACACTTTCCATGACAAGCATACATGCTCTGCCAATATTTTCTAGATAAGCATACATGCTCTATCTACGGAGTTCATCCCCTATCTCCTCCCAGTAACATCCGGTTTAGAGGTCCATCCCCTATCTTCCCCTAAACCGCGGAGTACATCCCCTATCTCCTCCAGCACAACACAATGCATATATATAACAATTATACACATCACATATCAATACATAAAATCAATGTATTCTTTCCATCGTCATAACCCATGACCCAATTCTATCTCAATTCCTCATTTTCCACAATTAATTATTCAAATTAATAAATCAATGTAATTAGGACATTTCCATAATTAACATTACAACCCTTAGGTTCCAATTTCACTAATGTTTCAACATTAATTCCATGTTTCTATACCAAACATGCTTCTAGATTTATTATAGACAAAACCCCAACTTTTGTAAAAATTACACAATGGCCCAAAGTTTCCCAAAATTTCACAACAACTACCAACATATCAAAATGCTAAAATTCAAAGACAAAATCTATAAAAAGGAGTAGGATATCCCTACCTCAAAAGATGAGCTCCGAAGGAGAAGGACCCAAAACCAAAATGCTCCAAACACCAAACTATTCGGATCAAAATGACGCCCTCGACGATCAACACCCTTTTTGTGAAGGCAAAAGGTGAACAACACACTCTAGCTAGATCAATACTTAGAGAGAAGTTATGGTTTTTGAGTGAGAAGCTCTGAAAATGGTGTTTTGGTAAAGTAAGAAAGAAGAAGATAAGTCAAAAGTGATTTCAAAATGCCCAGTCCCACTCAGTTATACGACAGGTCCGCTCGAGCGTAAGACTCTCCGCTCGAGCGTAAAGACACATAAAACAGGTTCCGCTCGAGCGCAACATTGTCCGCTCGAGCTCCAAGACACAGACACAAAGTTTGTCCGCTCGAGCGTAGATCCCAACCCGCTCGAGCGCAGGTCTCCCCCTCCCAGAACTCTCACCAAAAACACACTGTACGCTCGAGCGCACAAAGATCTGCTCGAGCGCAGAAACCACACTTGCAGAAGTTTTGCAGGTGCACGAAATACTGAAAGGGTGCATTCTCCGCTCGAGCGCCAAAACCTCCGCTCGAGCGTACAAGTAACAACAACCCATCCGCTCGAGCGCAAACATGTCCGCTCGAGCGGACCAGTTAAAACCTGGGCAACTAGACTTGGTTCTAAAGCTTAACCAACCTGTGACAAACCTGCCCAACACATCCTGTAACTTCAAAAATAAAGCAAGAAAGGACGTAAATAAGACAATACTCAATTACCAACGTCCACGGACACATGTCCGGACCACTATACAACAAGGGGTAAACCCGGGACCGCTATACGAATAAAGATCGGCCTCTACTAAGTCATGATATGAATTTTATGGACATTATATGCTCATGTTCTGATTATTAATATACTAATATTACAATGTGAAGCAAACAAGTATAGACCATGTCATGTACTTTGGATTGTTTTAATCTTATGCGATTTTGAAAGAGTTTTAGAATATATGCAACTCAATGAAAAAAGCGAGCTCATATGTACAATAATCAAAGTCATTCCAACTTAAGCGAAATAGCCTTCATCCACAAGCATTCAAAGAGGTATTTCAAATAAGCACATAGCCTCATGGTAGTATGTTTGACATGGCAACACAAACACACATGTAATATGCTAAAGCAAAAAATGCTCACCTAGTACTCAACTGAGGCAACCAAAGAAAAGAATATAGTTAGAAAAATGCATGATCCTAATATGAAAAATGGTTAATGCAACACATTCAAAATGCAACTACTGAATTCAACTACTAATATGACATGTGAAGCAACTCAAAGCATGAGGTAACGAACATAATCATTTAGGAATTGGTAAAAGTGTTATGCATGATGAGCCGAATTTTAATGTATGCAAAAATGGCTACAAAGCATGGAATGATAAATTTAAAAAAAAAACATGATGCTATATGCAACAATGGTAAGCATGTAAATAAAGGGAGAAAAGAATGGGGGTTGGAAGACATACATCAAATGCTACAAATTTGTCCTCGTACAAGAGGGTCCAAATGCCCTAATTAACTAATTAGTACAAACCCAAATGAACTAATTAATTAATTATTACAAATCCAAATGAAAGCGATTAATTAATTACAAATATGAATCAAAGTGACTAATCTAAAGGAATTAAACGAAAGGCGGGGAATCATGTATGCACGGCCAAGAACATCCTCCAGAAACTCGTTCTACTCACTGCTAGAAGCTGCTCTGTTTATAGTCTGAAAATAGCTCTGTCTTGGGCCTCAGGATCTGTTCTGGTTGGCCGTACAGGGGACTGGCCAGCCGACCACTGCTCTTGGAGAAGGTCCTACTTCAACAGAGCTGAAATAGAACAAAACAGAAGGTTTCCGAAGGATGTTCATCATGGAGAGAGTAGGTTTACTTCACAAATCATCAAACATCCCAGGGGTATTTAGATGATAATTAGTGAAGCAACGGGATGAAAATTAATGGATACAAAACTAACTAAGGCTAATTATGAAACAAGCAATCAAAGGGATGGCTAAAAACCTACTGAATCTCATGGAAAACAAGAGTAAGTGAGTACTCAAGTTTTACAGAGAATAGGTTTAGAATGAGCCATTTTTTAAGACAAAGCTTGTACACAAAAGATTTCATCATTGAGGAGAACAAAGAGACTCTTCTTTCTACTCATGGAACATGGATTAAATTCCATTTCCATGCTACGAAAGGAACTAGAAGAGAGTCCCTAATGATTCCAATGAAAGGGCTCTCATGTTGTGTAATGCCCTTAAATTAATACATATAATTCAATCATTCATGACATCCATAGATATATGAAAGTAAAACATATTCATCCATCAGGGTATTCTTTACAAAAAGTATTACATGTTGACAACAAAAGTAAATGCCCTACAATCTTACAACTTTCTAAGTTAACACTTGGTTACAACAAAAGAGAGTTCTAACTCTTAACATATTAAGCCCTTGGCTTGAATTACATGTAATACAAAAGATAACTACACAAAAAACAAAAAAAAAAGTCTTCAGTTTCTAAACCACCCAAGCTACATCCTTGGAGGCTGCATATCACCTGTACCTGAAAATGATGTCTCATATAGGGTGAGCCAAAGCCCAATACAGATATACTAAACCAGATATGAGAAGTAACTAAAATATTAGCATTTGATAAATGTTACACACATACATATTAGTTTACACCATTTCTATAATCTATCAACATTGATGTTCATCTTTCAAACCGGTTTCATTTCTATTCCCAATCCATCTTATTGACATGGTTCATTTATCCAAATAATTCAAATGAGTCTACAACTCATATTATCAACACTTCGATTTATCAACAATTCAAAAAAATGAGACTACAACTCAAATTATCAACACTTCAATTCATTAACATCATTCAGATGTATAAAAGGTTTCGGGTCTTTCACCCTAGACACTCCAGCCAACTTAATTATCAATGGAGTCCATCCGCTATCTCCTTCTAAATCATGGAGTACATCCCCTATCTCCTCCCACACCGTGGAGTACTTCCCATTTCTTCTCCCAAACAAAATACATATGCAATGTATTTAAACATTTAATCATATACAATGATCAATCAAAGCACATATTCAATGTGTTAATCCAACCGTCATAAACAATGACATCATTCAATTGATTAGTTTCAATTTACCTAATCATCATGGTGTGTCTACAACAATCAAGACTATTCTCCACCGATAGCCCAAAACAGTTATTTCGAAACAGATAAATAAATCTATCAAATAGATAATTCACTTCATTTCCTATTGGTGAGTGATTCATTGATCCAACTACACCCTCTAACTACAATTCCATCTAATTTCATGATTTCCAAATCAATTTCATATTCCCACAATTTACCACATCAATTATACAAATTAACTATTCAAACTTAATTAGGGCATTTTCTCCATTTTCTTCAACATCAACCCTAAGGTTCAATTTTATCAATTCTACACCAATAAACCCCATTTTTTCAAGGTTTCATATACACATGGAACTCCACATTAACAAACCCCTCTTTTATAATTTCAATTTCAAGACCCTAACTCTCCAAAATTTCCAAATCAACATCATCTATACAAAATACCCAACATTTATGTCAAAACTCATAGAAAGGAGTAGGTTATCCCTACCTCAAATTTCGGAGCTCAAAGGAGAAGATGAACCAAGCAAGTGGTGAACTCCAAAGATGATGAAATCAACTTCTATTCGGATGAAAATGGAGGTCTTGAGAAGCTCTAACACTTTAATGAAGGCACAAGGGTTGGGTCTCACTAAATCAACATCAAAATATAGAGAGAGAGAGTGTATTCTCGAGTGAGAAGCTCTTAACCTAGGGTTTTGGAATGCTTTAGAAAGAGAGAGAGAGAACTGAAAAATTGATTCAAAATGGCTTCTTCTCGGACTGAAATACATTACAGCCCACTTGAGCGTGGGACGCCCCGCTCGAGTGTCAGACACAGACTCCCGCTCGAGCATGAAAAGCGTCGCTCGAGCGTGGAATGCAAACTTCCAGAAGTTCTGCAGACGAAGGTCCCCGCTCGAGCGTAAAAGTGGATGCTCGAGCATCCGATGACCTGTAGGAAAAATATTGAGGGCTGAAGAATCCCGCTCAAGCGTCAGACTGGCCGCTCGAGCGGAGGAGCAAATTCAAAAGGGCTCGCTCGGGCATGAAAAGTCCCGCTCGAGCGGGGAGACCAAAATCTGGGCAGTAGCTATTTGTTTCAAAACACAACCGACCTGTTTCAAACCTGCCCAACACATCCCCAAACTCAACTACAAAGAATTAAAGGACGGAAATGCGATACAGACAACAACAATAATCTACAGAACCAAGTCCAAAATACAATAAACAATGGAGGGAAAACCGGGATCGTTATATGTTGCTTCAAAGCAAAATTAGAACAAGACTAAGTAAAAGCAAGAAATGAAAGCTATGAAGAGATGGTTCTAAGCTCATTTTCCTACTCATGGAACATGGATGAAACATCTATTTCCATGCTGCAAAGATGGAACTAGAAAAGGGCTTTACAACATCATCAAAGAAGAGAAATAGAGGACAAGAATTAAACTGTCTATTTAAGTTTTAAACACATATATACAATTCATATTTCATCAAAAGCTTCCTAGAACAGTGCTGAAATTAAAAGGAAAGAAGCAAGAACATGAAGAACAATAAGAGAGCAATACTAAGAAATAAGCCTATGGAAGGGTGATTAACCCATCCACCTTCAACAAGGTTTAAATCACATTTTAAAGCCTAAAATACTTTGAAAATCAGTATTATAATGAAGAACAAGAAATTAAGTAATGAAAAGAGCTCAAAGATCAACCTGTAGAGAAGAGGAAGAGCTTCTTCAATCCAAATACTCTCAAGTATCTGAAATCAATATCAAAACCTCAGTGAAAAGCTTCAAGTCCAAGCTTCAATGGTGTATATATAGTATATCTATATTCAAGAGGGTGTATAGATGCTTTGAGGGAACTCCTAGCTTGTCAAACAATTCTCCAACCCTAAATTCAGAGGGAATGTGCTATATTTATAGACTGTCAACTGCCTTTCAATGCCAAAATCTTCAAAAGAGAGCAGCTAGCCAAATCCCATACATAGGAGTAGCCTGCTGCTGCAAAATATATGTTTCACTAAACATAGCCTGCCAACCAAGAGAATGGCAGACCAGCCAAAAAAATGTGGCATGTTGGTCATTTTTTAGTCTTGCTACTTTTTGAGTGATAAAAACAAGTTTTGGTCTAAATGGGGTGCAAGGTTTGGGTTTGAAGCTCAAAATTGAATTTTTTTGCCGAAGATTCGAAAAATTGCACAACATAATGTTCCATCATCAGGTGTTCGAAATGAAGCGCCCAAGTCTTAAGGGCTGTCAAAAATGGGATGTCTACACATATACTGTTTACCATTTTCCTAAGGTAGAGAGAGAGAGAGAGAGAGAGAGAGAGAGAGAGAGAGGCTATTTTCGTGGTTGTAATGCGAGTGCTAAAAAGTTTGATAATTTGTTTTTCTTTTTTTTTTGCCTCTTGCCTTCTCTCTCAGTTTTTTGTTTTTGGTTGATGGTTGTGTCTGTTTTTGGCTGATGGTTGTGTTTGTTATCCATTTTACCAAAGCACTGCTTATACTCTTTTCACTATCATACTACTGGTACTACTTCAACCCATCACTACCACCAACCAATTCACACTGTAGCTTTGTCCAGAAACTTCCATAAAACATTATTTGGCTTGCATAGGCAAATACAATGCTCACATGTTTGTGAATTCCCTCATCTTCTGCCCATCAAGTTTCTGCAAATTTTTGCAAATTTCTACAGAATGTCTAAACTGTGTTCACATTTCTACAAATTTGGTTCTAAAGCATTTTGTTATCCATTTTACCAAAGCACCGCTTATTTATTATTATATGTAGAACTCAATACTCTTTCACTGCCAATGCACCACTACAACTTTATCCACTAACCCCCATCAAACACATTGAAAATAGTAGGTATGGTTTGTTCCATTGTTTTTGGGAATGAAAAATTGTATTTTCAATGTGTTGGGTTAGTTTTACTTGATAGTTAGTATAAATTGCTGATGAAATAGTCTTTGTTTTTTTTTTTTTTTTTGGAATAAATTTATGTGCAATAAATTTATTTTATTCCCTTGCTACAATTCAATACAATAGGTATGGTTTAGCCAATGCATTTTTTTAGTGTGTGTGTGTGTGTGTGTGTGTGTGTTTTTTTTTTTTTTTTCTAGTACGTTGAGTTTGTTCCATTGTATTTTCAATTGTGTTTTCCATTGTTTGTTCCATTCTTTGTTTGTTCAATTGTATTTTTACCATTTCTGATTATGAAATTGGGGTTGTTTGTTCCATTGTTTTTGGGAATGAAAAATTGTATTTTCAATGTATTGGCTTAGTTTTACTTGATAGTTAGTATAAATTGCTGATGAAACAGTTTTTGCTTCTTTTTTTTTTTTTTTGGCATAAATTTATGTTTGGATTTTCTAAATGATAAATGGTAAACTTCAAAATACTTATGATTATAACGGATTTTGATTTTGGTTTTAATTTCATGTCTATAAAATTGAAGTTAGTTGGGAAGGAGAAGAGTACAAATTTAGACAATTGTTGCGCTCCAATTTCAATACTCTTCATGTTGCTAGGGTTGATTTTAATTTTATTATTTTAATGTGACTGTTAAAATACATCATTGATGGGTCTAAAATTATATAACCAAACATTTTCAGGTTAAAATACAGCAGTTATGGACAATATCACTATTTTCGGTCAAGTAAATTTTTTTCCCCCCTCTCCATATAAATTTAAGTACCTCTCTTATAATGTAAGGCCTATTTATTTATTTATTTATTTATTTATTTATTTATTTATTTTAAACTTATCATATCTAATTTTCTTCGAATAAATGCTTTTTCTTCATACTTTATAGGGGGATGGAGATTTACACCGAACCGTGATATTAAGCAAGAAATGCATTTTTTCATATTTATGTGTATAAAGTTTTATTTATCACTCTAAAGTTTTTGTATATATAGATTCAATTTCTTCAAGAAATAAATGTTAATGTTGTTGTCCGCGATAAGCGTAACCTTAATACTATTCGCATTCGTGAGGTAAGCCTAAAAGTAACTTATATTTGCATGCATTTTGTTATCATTTTATAAATAATTTATAAATATATTCTACTTATTTTTTATATGCAAAGGAAAATGTAGACACTCCATTTTTGACTGACCTTAAGACTCAGACGTCATCGATTGAGCGCTCGGTGATTGCGCATGTTATGCTCGTTTCGAGGTTTCGAAGTTCTTGGCTGAGAGCCTCACCTTCGGACCTCGGGACTCTTTGTACTTGACTCGGTCCGCGGACTAAGTCTTGTTTTCTCTTCTCGGAGGGAGGGAGAGGTCTTATAGACCATCTCTCAGTGGTCGTAGACTACTTTTCGTGGTCGTAGGTCACTATTCCTGTTTGGAGACTAGTTTTCAGTTTTCGGAGCCGTCAGCCGTGCGCCTCGGTTCGGGACCGCTTAACATTTTCCACTTCGCACGTTTTTTGGAACACACCTTGTTTCCTCTGTCTAGAGGGACACTGTGGTCTGGGAGACCACTTTTGTGGTCATACGCCACTTTTTGTGCTCAACAGCCAGTTTTCGAGGCCCCCGGCCGCGCGTCTTGCCTCCCGAACTCTCGTTTTGCATCCGTGTTGGTTTGTTCTTGGCATGAACCTTGTTTTCCTTGTTTGGGAAGTGGTACAAGGCTAGGAGACTAGCTTTCTCCTTGGAAACCACTTTTCCCCTCGCCAGCCGATTTTCTGGTTGGGAAACTGGTTTTCTTGGTCTTTGGGCCACATTTTCTGGTTTCCCACCCCACCATTGGCTTGCTTTCAGTGTGGAGGCCACCAATTCCCCCTGCCGACCAGCTTTTATTCTGGGAAACCACTTAGGGTGGTCGGCGGACCACTAAAGGTAGCAAGCCGACCACCTTTTCTAGTCGGCAGGTTTCCTCCTGTTTTTTCTGACTGAATGGATGTTAGCTATGCCAGCTGGAGGGCACAGACTGTATCCTACATACACGTGTATGGAGGGATTGAATCCATGTTTAGCTTCTCCAAGAAGCTTGAACCCTTTGTTTTTTCTATAAGAGAGGCTCTCCCTCTCCTTTACACAGGTTCTAAATTTGGTTGAAGGCATAGGCTTATATTCTTTATATATCTCCCTCTTTCTCTCTCTATAGTGGTGAATTGCTTCACATTTGTGCACAACCTCCTAGCCCAAACACTCTTACCTTGTTACTGAGGTGCTGGAGGGTCTTGAGAAGGCTCAAGAGTTTGGTTTTTGGCTGAGAAACTTGCTGGTATTGCAGTGCTTCAAGGGTAACTTCGTGTCTCTCCTTTTAAGCTTTGTCTTGATCACTCTCCTAGCCATACTTGCATGCTTATTTGAGCTTTGTTGTCAACTGAAAAAAAGCTCCATATTTAAGTGTTTTTCATGTTTGTTTAAGGCCCTTTTGGTGTTGAGGGCCATCTTCCTTCTTGTATGCCCTATTTGGCCTTGTTTTGTGCCATGCCATAAGGCCTTTGAGTTAACCCTTGCATGGCCTTTTAGCCACTGTGGCATGTGGTTTTGAGGCCCTAAATGAGAGAGGGGTGACCCTTTCTCTTTTGGTCTTGTTTGCTTGCATTTTTGGCCTATCAAAGAGCATATGTTTTCATACTTTCAAGGCTCAGTTTAGGCACTTTTTGGTGACTTTTAGGGCCTGCCTAGATTCTTTCTATGCATGGTTTGGTCACCTTGGGTTTGCCTCTTGCATGTGTAGAGTAATCCCTTTTGTGACTTATCAAAGTGGCATGTCATTCTTGCATGTATTGGTCATATTTCAGTGGGTTTTTGGTCATCATTTGTCATGCCATGACTCTGTTTTTAGCTGGTTTGGTAGCCTCTCACATGCTTCATATGCTTGTAGTGTAAATCATGTTTACTAGCTTAGAATGCATGATGTTTTGGCCCTCTATTCTATCATATTTTGCCATGCTCCGACCTGGTTTTGTTTATATTTTGGGCTGCCTTAGCTCTGTTTTGAGGCCTCTTGGTCGAAAAATGCTTGCCATGCATGCTTGTAGTGTAATAGCCTTGACAAACTTCGAGTTTTGAGGTCTCTTGCATGCTTAACTTGAGATATTTTCATGTTTTGGCGTCATTGGGAATGTTATTTCAGAGCATATAGGGCTGTCATACTTCCATGTTTTCCACTCTTTAAGTGCCCTTGAGAGTTGTGCTTTTATACCCTATTTTGTGAGCCATTGCATGAGCTTCATTTTTGTGCCTTTCAAGCCATCATCCCAACTCATTTTGCTACTGTTTTGGGCCTGCATAGGGTCTTTTTGGAGTTGGTTTGGCCATTTGAGCATTGTCTTGCATGCCTATAGTGTAATACACTTCACTAGTTTCGATGCTTGAGCCATTCAACATGCATTACATAAGTTGTTTGCATAATTCGAAGTCATTTTGTACGCCGTTTCAGAGCTGAAACATGTGTCATTGCACTCCATATTTCATCCTTTCAATGCGTTTGGAAAGTTGTGTTTTGTGCCTTAGACTTGGGGCCGTTGCATTGTGCATGATCGTATGTCTTTTGATGCCTTATTTCCATCATCTATTGGCCGCTGATTTGGGTGTGGCTGAGGCCCATCCATTTTGGTTTAAGTCCACTTAGCATTGTGCATGCCATGTAGTTCGTTGCATTGAGTATGCTATTTGACATTCGCATTGTGTATGCTAGTCGCATTTTGTCATATTGTTGCATGCTTATGTTGTCTTGCATTGAGTATGTGTGCATTAGCATTGTGCATGTCATTAGCCTTGTTAAGGTGTTCATGTTGCATTCCATATTGGCATTGTGTATGCTATCATGTCCCTTGCATATTTGCATGCTTAGGTTGCATTGCATGTTTGCACGCTTGAGCCGCATTGAGTATGCCATGTTGTCGCATGATTGATCATTGCATTGTGCATGCCTTGTTCATCTCATTGTGTATGTTAGTTTCTATGTGCATCGTGTATGCTAAGTGTCATGTGCATTGAGTATGCCATTGTTAGTTCATAGTATTGTGTATGCTAGTTGCATGTTTGCATGCTATCCCTTGCATGTTTGCATGACTTAGTTGCATTGCATTAAGATTGCATGCTAGAGTTGCATTGGTGCATGCCTTGTTTGTTGCATTGTGTTTGGAATATGGGTTAGTCCAAACATGGGGAACGAGGGACGTTTCATGCTTGAAATGATGAAACGTGCCTCGATTCCCGGTCGCCGACACTCTTGACTACCCATGATGGAGTTGTTGGCTTTAGGTGCTTGTATGTGCATTCATTTCACATTGAGTCATGCAATTCGACTCCTCGGCCATCATGCATCGAGATGCGTGATTGGTGGCCTAAGGGTCAAGGACTACACTCCCTTGAGCTTATGCAATGATGGGGAGAGTGGTCGTGCACACATGTGTTGCGAATACTTTGCCATCTCTCTCTCTCTTGCCTTCTGTTGCAGAAAACTAGAAACCAGGGGCAGAAACTGGTCGGCCGACAAGATTTAGTGGCTGGCCGACCACTTTTTCTGGTTTTTCACCACAAAAGTGGTCGGCAGGTGGTCTCCAAGGCCAATAGCTAGTCGGCAGCCTTCCCACAGATTCCCAGGGTGGAGTTTCAGCCTTCTGGAGCTTTGTGCAGTGTTCTAAGGTCAATTGCAAACAGAGGCAAGTCGGGGCGTCGCGAGGGATTTCCGAACAAGGCAATTCAAGCATGCATGAATCTTTTGTCATTCAAAGCAGAGCTGGGGCAGCCCACATTCATTCAGTTTGCATGCTCATTTAGATTGCTTACTTAGTTAATGTTGTGTAATAAGTAGTTGTAAATTGTTATTCATTTCGTCGTGTAATAACTAGTTTAATTAGATTAGCTTAGATTAGCTAGCTGGTTATGTATTATTTATTCGGACCCTCCTCCGAGAGGGCAATTTTGTAAATAAGTGTGCGTGTGTGATGCATGTCTTCCGACCCCTATTTCTTTCTCCCTTTTATTTACCTGCTTACGATGGTTAGTTTTAGCGCATGTTTCAATTAGCATCCTTATGCTCGCATGTTTGCATCCATTCATCTGTCTTGCATGCATCGGGTTCGGCACATCATACTAACTGCATCGTATTTCAATTCCAAGTTGAATGTGTGTTATCTATAGCATCTCATATGCCATCTTAGAATAGCCGAGCCTATCTTAGTTGCATTCCTGCATGTGTTGCATTGGCTATCTTAACATGAACTAAGATCATGCATTGATTACTAACTAGTTTCTGTTTTGGCTCAGAGTACTCGGTAAGTGTTTATGCTTTAGCATCCTTGCATGTGTGTGAGTGTTGCCATGATAGCATGCTTGCTATGAGGCTAACTGCTTATGTGATATAACTGCCTGAATGCTTGTGGGTGAAGGTTGGGTTACTTGAATTGGGACAATTCATTGATTACGAGTTTTAAGCCCACTTGAGAGTGGCAAATCACCATGTTTTCTAAGCCCACTTGTGGGTGGCAAAATCCATATTTTAGCCTACTTGCGAGTAGCAAACTGTTTTCAAAACGAATATGCAATGCTTTGTTCAAACTTAGGTAATCCAGTCTATACTTGTATGCTATGCGCATCACATAATAATTCTAGGTTAATAACCGGAATAAGAGCACATGTGTTTTCAAAAATAAGATATCATGTTAGTAAAGGCCAATCTTTGATCGGGCGAGCAGGGGTGCTCATTGCATGACCTTCCCCTCTCGTACCCAAGTTCCCGAGCCGAGACAACTTTGGTGATGACGGACACGTGGCCTTAGGCACGAGTCAGGGTTTCCTAAATTTTCCCAAAATAAAATATTTAGGTGGCGACTCTGTATCTGGCAAAGCAGTCCATGTTTGGCACTTCTTTCTAAAAATCAGTTTTTTAAAACGATTTGCCGGATTTGGACTCTTTGGTGATTTATCGATTTTGCATTGCAATTTGTGAGATTAGATTTAGAACTGTGACATTGAGTTCGAACTGTAGTGAGCCCAATGAACTAAACGAGATTTTCCCGGGACGTTCGGGCGCGTCTACAGAAAAGGGAAAAAAAAACAAAGTAATATTAAAGGAGATATAAAAGGCTCTCCCTTTTGATAAAGGAAAGGAACATGCAAATCTCGTGGTATGGTTTATCAACATTTTTTAAAAGTTTGTTTTTCGAAAAATTTATTAAATTTTTGTTTTTATATAGATTTTTTTTAAGAATTGCATAGTGTCATATAATCTTTTTTATGTACATTTTTTAAAAGTTTCTTTTTCAAATATTCATTTTATACTTTTGACTGATTGTGAAATATTCTTCTAAACCATGTTAAAGTGAGTATTTGTACAAAATGCTAATGCATTTGTCTCAACATTAATTTGAACACATGCTGCACTTACAACATATCATAATAAAAATATAAGAGCAGAAATCGAAAAATGAAAGGAAGTTTTTAATTATAGAATATAATTTTTAAAATTTTTATTTTTCTTATAAGAAGTTCTTAAGGAAAGAAGAAAAAGACAACAATCAATTTTAATGTAACGAAAAGAACAAGAAGAGAGAAGAGGAAAGTAGAAAACATTACATGCTAATATTCACATTTTACGTACCCAATCATTTAACATTTACCTTTTCAACGTATATTTGGTAAAGACATGGGTTGTGTCTTTAAAGCAATAAGTGCATAGTGAGTTTGTAATTTTGTGTACTTAATGTGTTTTCAAATTGTTTTTTTCCTCCTTTCTTAAATTTCATCAATACATGTATTGGTTCTTATGTGACTAACAACTCAACCGAGTGAAGAAGAAAAGTTAGTTAAAAGGAAAAACAAATACACGATGAAAGGAAGGCAAGAGAGGGGATAATCTTCACATTTTATGCACCTAATTATATAATGTTCTCATTTTAGGCACACAATGATAATGTGTTATCAAAAGCTGCATTGGCTCAATGTGCACGGCGAGAATGTGAAAACAAATCAAAACCCACGTCCTAGATATCAATTAGGACAATGCTTGCGATGAGAACGAGAGAGATCAAAGGAATGTATTAGCCCAAGACAACCTTTTTTTACTCTAAATTAGTAAACAACTGTGTTTAATTCTTGAAATATATATTCTTACTATTACAACTTTATTATATAGATTTTAATTTATTTTTTTCACAATCTATTTCTGTAGGCCTGCTCTACAACCCCATCTAGAAATGTTATTGTGGTTATCCGTGATGAGCGCGAACTTAATGTTATTCGTGCTCGTGTGGTAAGTACAAAATCAAGGCAAACATTGTATGTATTTTACTTATATAAGATTTTTTTTTAATCTTTTGAATATTTTATTTATATTTGTTAGGCAAAAGAAAAAGAAAAGATCAATCCAATATCTAAGGGAAAAGAAAAGGTGGCTCATTCTGACAAGAGAATGACAAATGCATGTCAAGTGGTATATATTCCTTTTAAAAAATATGAAGCAAAGATATGAGTTTATGAAATGAATTTGTTTGTTTTATATTGTTTTTGTAGAATGATTGCAATATATTTTCCTGTAACTTGCTATTATTTATATGTGTTTTCCAAATTTATTTATTTTTATTTTGCATGGATACATGTGCATTTATAATGTACCATATGAAGAGAATAGGAAAAAAGAAACAAAGGAATAAAGAAAAAATATATAATGAAAGGAGAAACTAAATAAGATAGGTTTTTAATTCTTATTTATTTTTTTAATAAAAAAAAATGCATGAAGAAAAAAAGAAATAATGATAACACTATTAAATGTATAAAACAAATAAAATCGAAAACAAAATTAAGAGAAACGAAAGAAACAAGAAGATATTTTATTTTAAGCACAAACTATTCACATATTTTGCACCAATGACAAAATATTTTCATTTTAGGCATAAAATGATAATGTAATATCAAAAGGTGCATTGGCCCAATGTGCATGGTGAGAGCATGAAAAAAATGAAAAGTCATACTTTGAATTTCAATGCTTGCAACGAGAACAAGAGGGATCAAAAGAATGTATTCAACCAAGACAACCTTCTTTAACACCAATTCGTCACAATCGCGCTTGCCTGGAATGGGAAACAATAACTGAAGATTCTCATTTGGCACAAAAACGAACAATGGTTACCCATCATTCTACATGTTCATTTTCTATGCCAAGCACATCTTTAGCTTCAAAAAGGAATCGGTAAACTACTATGTCTAATCTTGAAATACATACTCTTACTCATACCATTTTGTTTTATAGAATTTTATTTCTACACAAATATTCATAGGTCTACTCTTATAAATCAATTTCTTCAAGAAGATCTATGTACTGATGATGAATTATAAGATATGCCTATGAGTACATCAATTGATGCCCCAAGCATACAAAGATTCTTACCGCCATTATCTTGGCGAGATAGATATATTATGTCCTTATTGTTCAGCCTTACACTGGATGGATGAAAAATTGATAGAATCATCTATGAAGCATCTCTTATTCGGAACTTGTTGTTTGGAAGGAAAGATTATGCTACCTTTAATTATTACACCCCCTCCAACACTTCAGGCATTGTATGATGGGAAAAATGATCAATCAAAATCCTTTCGAAGTTATACTCAAGTGTACAATGCAGCCAATGCTTTTACAAGTCTTGGTGCTACATTGGATCCTAGAGTACTCAGTGGAAGGGGCCCTATATCATTCACAATTCCTGGGGAATTGTGACGTTGAACAGGATCACTACAACCGCAACCAGGGCAGGAGGCGAGTTATGCTCAGCTATATATCTATAACCCTAATTCAACGTTAGAAATTTGTAATTGAAGAAACCCTAACTTGAGAAGGGATGTTCTCAAAACTATTCAGGATAGTTTTTACCAGTCAATGCATTTGTAGCTACATTTCGCCAGGCTCGTGCCATTTTACATCAATTAGACTCAGCAAGATATAATCTACCTGCTCATCTTCATTACAGTTTAACAACTGATGTACGTCGGTATAACCTACCAACTGCAGATGGGATTGTGATTGTAATACCAGGTGATGGAACAGAGGTAAGTGGAAGGTGACGTGGACACCCATCGAATTGAGTAGCTTGGCGAATTGGAGACAAGGGTTGATGTGGCCCTGAGCCGGAAAAGTAAGGAGGAGGATGTGGGGGTGTACCATATTGGCTGCAGCGCGTGTGGTGGTTTGGGGTTGTGTGTTATTTTGTTTTTGCTACTCTATGCAAAAACTCAATGTTGTTTGTATGCTATTGGCTTGAATTGATGGGCTTATATAAAGTATAATTATAAAAAGGAAAATATTACATGTCTCAAATTTTTTATTAAGGGGCTTTTTGGTAATATAGTAAAAAGTTAGCTTTTTGGTTTTTGAATTTTTTTGGGTCACATCACCTCTTTACTTTTTCTACAGAAAAAAAGTTAAAAAGTTACCAAAAAAAGTCAAAAAGTTAGCCTTTTACCAACTTCCCAAAACACCACTAAATAAATGGTTAAATGTTCCACATAAATATAGGGTTCATAAAATATGAATTTTACATTTATGTAAAATATTTAACTATTTATTTGGTAGAAAATTTAATATCTCTAATATTATTCTTATAAAAAATATATATATAAATACTATTAGACCAATGGGTTGAGAGCCGAGTAGCAACTTGGAGATCTTCAAAACTGAAGAAAATAATAACAAAATAGTTCGAATTGGCATGTGCATATATAGTCGAGATCTACGAAGGAAAATATCATAAATGCAAGTGTGCAAATAAGGATTGAAAAATCATTACAGACTAAATTCAACCAATTATCAAAATTGTGTTGACGGTTCTTTTGCCTCAATGAAGAGTACTTCAAAATTGCCAAATGTAGAGAAAAGAAAAATTAAAAAAAAGAAAGAAGGAGACGGAGAAAGATGATTGAGTGAACAATCAAACCATCTATTAATTTACCTATACTCCTATGTTTCGAAAAAGAAGTGTATAAAATAAAGTGTAGAAAATTTACCTCTACTCCTATGCTTCGAAAATGAAGTGCATAAAATAAAGTACAGGAAATATAAATGACAAGAAAAATTTAAATAAATTTTCTTTGATTTGGGTTCTAGATCTTTATAATGTAGCCATGAATGGCTATTTCTAAACAAATATTTGTAGGAAAAAATTACCTAAAAGTATCCACTCTTCCAACTCCTCCATTTCATACTCCATGATCTTCCATAACTTCCTTCAATCTGCACTTCATGTTCCATGTTCTCCATTTTGTTCTCCATCATCTTTCCACATTTCATAACTTTTCATAACCTCCAAATGAATAAAAGGGTGCCACATGTCCTATAATTATATAAATAATAAATAATAAAATTGTAGATTTATGGTGCCAACAGTTTTCTTTGTAAGCTTAGAATTTTTTTTAAAAGTGATTATTAATATTATTATATTTTCAATTTAATACTATTAGATTCTTTATTTTTCTAAAATTAAATCTTAATTATTTAAAAATTCATTCTAAAAAAAATAAAATCACGAGGATCTCATTATTATAGATTATTTTGGAAAGATGGTTAAAAGTCATCTTTTAACTTTTAATTTATCTTAAGTCATATTATCTTTTTATTTTTTTACATATTTTTTAATAAATAAAAAATAATAATTTATAATTAACTTTTCAAAATAGCCCTATTTGCGTATGCACTTACGTACCGTGACTTTGACACAAGGGCTTGTTACCATTTCTCTTTCAAAAAATTAGCATGTTCATTTTTTCATATTAAAAACGTCCAAATGACTATCAGTTTCCAACAAGATTTTTCAATCAAAAGAAGTCAAAAATAAAAAATAAAAAAAAATACTAAATTTTTTAAAAAGTCAAAAACTCACTAAAAAGTACATTATATACATCAGTCATCAAATTTTGTTACAGCTCGTGTCAATCATATTAAGATATTGTTTGCCTTTGGTACTTTTTATTACAATTCCGTTATAGGGCCCGAAATACCCAACGGCTAGAATGGCTCGAAATGGTTTCCTTCAGAAATTTTGATGCACGTGGAGCTCACGTGTTATGCACAAAGTAATGAAATGAAACAAAAAACAGAAACAAGAGAGGAGAGAATGGAGAGAGAGAGGTTGCGACGACGACGATGGCGGCACGAGAGAGACGACCATGAGGACGATCAACCTGGTGTTCACTGACGGGCGTCATTGACCACCGTCCACCACTGTTCGGAATCTCCATTTTGTATCTGTGCATGTAGGTAAGTAATTGGTTTATTTGAGATGCATTTGTCTCTTACTCATAAACAAAATGAACAGATGAACTGTAGTTGACATTACATCCATTTTGAATGCATTCTTTTTCTTACTAGTTATTGGTCAACATTTTTTCTTTTTTTTGAGATGCATTTGTAAGAGGCAATTTATTTGATTTGATCTGTGTATGTTAAAAAAAATTTTTTTGGTTGTTCTGGAAGCAAGCCCTCTGTTAAACATTTCCATGGTATAGATGCATGCCAATTATATGATGAAAGTTTGCATAGAGAAATTGCCCTGATTTTTTATGTGTTGGTTGATGAAAGTCTTGATGCTAATCTGTGTCATCTTTCTTGATGCTAATTTGTGTAATTAAAATCCTGAAAGTCCTGATTTTTTTATGTGTTGGTTGAGAAATTATGTTTGAAACTAATTTTGTCATTTAGGGTAATTTACCTAATCTCTGTGTTCTTAATTTACCTAATCAACTCATTACTTAGATCATCTCAGTGTAAGATTTAATGTGTTGAATTAATCTCAGTGTGTTGAATTAATTAACTCATTACTCATTACTGAGATCAATGTGTTGAATTAATCTCAGTGTTGTTGAAGTCATCTCAATTGGAAAAATTGAAATGCACATACATGCACCATTTAATATTGTTGAATTTATTTTCTATTTGGTTTGAAGCTACACGAACTACACACTTCAATGGACATTGATTCAACCAATCCTTCATTGAATGGGAGTGAGAAAGTTGAAGAGGCGGAGAACAATCCGTCATTAAATAAGATTGGTGAAGTTGAAGAACCTAAGAAGGGCATGTGTTTTAGCTCAAAGCAAAAAGTATATTCCTTTTATGCAAAATATGCGAAGCACCTCGGATTTGCTATAGCTTATAGAACACAGAATATTAGACAAGATGGGGAAGTAAAATACTTTGGAATTGAATGTACTCGGGCACGCAAGAGAAGTACACCCTCTCGAACCATCTTTGTCATCATTCATTGAATGTAAAGCAAAGGTTAGAGCAACTCTAAAAAAGGATGGAAGATTTAAGTTGACCACAGTTGTGCTTGAACATACGCATGACTTGATTCCTAGTGACTCACGACATTTTGCAATAAATAAGAGAAATCTTACCCCTGTGAAGAGAAGACTAGAAATAAACGATGAAGCAAGGATATGGGTGGCTAGAAATTTTCATTCTATAGTTGTTGAAGCAGGGGGGTATGAGGCATTAACATTTGATGAACAAGATGCAATGAATCATATTCAGAGTATGAGAAGATTGAGGCTTAGGGTAGGAGATGCTGAATTAGTTGCACTTCATTTTCATAGGATGCAACAACAAAATTCAAATTTCTATTATGCAATTGACCTCGATGAAGATGATCGCATGCGAAACTTGTTTTGGGCGGATGCAAGGAGTAGGGTAACTTATAAAGCATTTGGGGATGTGGTTTCATTTGACACAACTTATTTGACAAACAAATATGATATGCCATTTGCTCCGTTTGTAGGAGTTAATCACCATGGGCAGTCAATTTTTCTTGGTTGTGGGCTATTATCTAATGAGAGTGAGGAAGCATTTGTGTGGCTATTTAGAGAATGGTTAAGTTGCATGTCTGACGTTCCTCCAAAAGCTATAATTGTGATAACCCTGGTCCGTATTATGCTAATTAATCTTAATTGTGCTTGTGATCATGTACTTAATATAATTTTGAGTGCCATTTATATGATTATATGTGGCTTTGAATTTTTATTTGTTCACCGTAGGAAAATCTGTTCAATTTACTGTTATAAACTGAAAATTGGAGGCCTTATTGGCCACATAAACTGAAATTGACTATGCCATTGTGATTGGCGTAATTTTTAGAGCCTATGGTGAAATTTAAGTGGAAACTGATTCGGAATGAAATAATTAGATTCAGAACGATTAATTAAGCTCAATTGCTTAGCCTTAATCAAATTTGATTAGGCACAAATATATAAGGGTCTTATTACACTTAATTCTTCCTCTTGAATTCATTTTGGCTGAGATTAGCTCTCTAGAGAGATAGGGAACCGACTTTGAGAGGGAGAGAGTAGACATCTTTGGGAATTTCGGCTCAAGATTTGGGAATTTGGAAGCTACACTCAAGAATTGAAGCTCCTAGGTGAGTAACCAACCCTTAATTCATGGGTTTGAGTTTGTAACCATATGATTTCAAAAAGAATAAGTGACCAAGAACAAGAATTGTGTTATAATTGATGAATTTGAAGTTAATATGCACATGCATGTATAGAATTACCATGATTTTGCATAATCAAGCATGTATCAAGTTGAATATGGAAATGTGAGTATTAAAGCATACATGCAAGCATAGTTTTGTTGATTTTCATGGTTATGAGCATCATTGGTGCTATTTGAAATGGAATTAGGGTCAAAGACTAACATGCATGTTGAATTGGTAGAGATATGAATTTTGGATGAAGTTTGAATGCATGGGTTTGACCATACAAAAGAAATGAGGATTTATTTGAGAATTAGATTGTGATTTTGAACAATTCAGTCCCATACACTTATATTCTGATGTGGTATAATGTATTTGCATGTTTTGAATCAAAATCATAAGTTTTGGACCTTTGAAGGTCGAGTTTGAGCTTCAAGAATAGTTCTGGAAAATCCAGAATTCATGAAGTCCGCTCGAGCGAGGGAACCGCCGCTCGAG
Organism: Camellia oleifera; assembly: GCA_022316695.1. NCBI lineage: Eukaryota > Viridiplantae > Streptophyta > Magnoliopsida > Ericales > Theaceae > Camellia > Camellia oleifera. Next base: position 63,688,696 of record CM039306.1, read on the forward strand.
CGTGAAATGTGAGCTCCCAGAATTTTTGCAGACATTGATGTCCACTCGAGTGGGTATATTCATGCTTGAGCGTGAGTCACGTATGTCGACCCTCAGCTCAAGCATCCAAAGTCACGCTCGAGCATAAATATGAGGTAACCAGTACTTTTGCAGACAAAAGGGGGCCCACTCAAGTAGGTACCAGCTCGAGTGGGGAACCCTGTTTCAGAAATTTTGTAAAGTTGAATTGAGTTTGGTTTTCCGTTCTCTTCCACTTCTAAGCACCCTTAGGCACACATTAAGCATTATAAATGAATTAAAAGGGAAAAGAATGAAGCCTAAGAGGGATGTATGAATTAAGAACGGATTGTGACCCATATATGTGTTATGTATTGTGTAGGGTCAAACTCAAGGGCAAATCTTCTAGCAGATCACTGTGAGTAATATCTTAATAAAGATATTTTGAAGTATATTATTTGTCCTATTGCTTATTTCTATATAAGACTTATACGTTTGCTAATCTGAATTGTGGACAAATATTTGTTATGCTGAACGATCGGGCCAAGGGCCGTTTGATACAATTGATTGGGCCAAAGGCCGTTTGACATGAATGTTTGGGCCAAAGGCCGTTTGACATGAATGATTTGGCCAAAGGCTGTCTGACATGAATGACTAGGCCAAAGGTCGTTTGACATGAACGAATGGGCCAAAGGTCGTTAGACCTGAATAAATGGGCCAAAGGCCGTCGGGTATGAGTAAATTGGGCCCGAGGTCGTTTGATACGTCTAGAACTTTAGTCGTTTGATACATTAGATAGAAACATGGATTGGGCCCAAGGCTGTTTGATATGACTGTTTCAAAGTTTGTTCATGTATCTTCTTTACTTGGTATTATTCACTGGGCTTTCGCTCAGCCTCATTTATGTGTCTGTAGGTGAGCCAAGAGACGTTCAAACCCAGCCCCAGTGACATATGTAAGAAGCAGCTACAGTTTTGAGGAGTCAGCACATATGTCTCATGCACAAGACTAGTTTTCGCCCTTTTGTCCCTTTATTGTATTTTTGCTATGTCGACGAAAACATTGAATCACTTTTGTATATGAGTTTTGTTTGGCTGACTGTATAACTGAAGTTCCTGGATATGGATTAACTCTATGTATATGTGTGAGTTATTATAAAATGTTTTTGAATCGATTTTGTTATGCCATGTAAGCACAGCTCAATGGACAAAGTTTTAAGTTTTGCTTCCGCTTTGGCTCCTTAACTCTAATAAGATATGTCTTGTTTGGTTTGAGGCCGTAGGTAATCTCTTGATTACTGGCCGGTTATGACCTTAATCCATGGGGGCGGGTTCGGGTCGTGCCAATAATAATAGACCAGTACAGAGCTATGCAAAATGCCATTGAAGTTGTCTTTCCACAAGCCCGGCATCGTTGGTGCTTATGGCATATCATGAAGAAAATTCTTGAGAAATTAAGAGGATATGCCCATTATGAATCCATCAAGCTTGCTTTGCAAAATATAGTTTATGATTGTTTTACAAAACATGAATTTGATGAAGAATGGCAAGCGATGATTGCAAAGTTCAAGCTAGATGATAATGAGTGGTTGGGGGTATTATACAGTGAGCGACATAGGTGGATTCCTGCGTATGTGAAGGATGTTTTTTGGGCTGGCATGTCGATTACACAATGAAGTGAGAGCATGAACGCATTTTTTGATGGATATGTGAACTCAAAGACAACTTTAAAGCAATTTGTTGAACAGTATGATAATGCCTTGAGAAGTAAGGTTGAGAAAGAGATGAAAGCATACTTTAAATCTTGAAACAAATTGTATGATTGCTTAACGGTATATGCATTTGAGAAGCAATTTCGTGCAGCCTACATGAATGCAAAATTTAAAGAAGAGCAAGCAGAATTGAAACGACTATTGTATTGTCGTGCGAATCTTGTCAAAGAGGAGGGAGCAATTTGTACTTATCATGTGAAGGAGGCTGTTCTTGTGGGTGAGAAAATGAAGACTGTGGAATTTGTTGTGTACTTTAATGCAACTGAATGTGAATTTCATTGTATCTGTCGGTGGTTTGAGTTTAGGGGCATTATGTGTGCCCATGCAATTACTGTGCTACTTCAGAGGTGTATATATCAGGTGCCAGATAAATACATTGTATCAAGATAGAGAAAAGATATCGAAAGAGGGTACACATGCATTCCAACCACATACACTAAAGCTGGGGCTGTTCTTAATACAAAGTTGCATGATAAATACCACAAGATGTTGGATGAAATCATAGAAATTTCTACCAATGATGATGGTAAACACGAAGTGCTTGATCTTGGGTTGATAGAAATCAAGGATAGAGTGAGAAAATATCAATCGGGTAGTGCGAGCCATGCACCACCTTCTACTAGTAATGTGCAACCTGCTACTAGTAATGTACCACCTTCTCATAGTTCGTTGACAAGTCCGTCTGCTCGTAGTACTACAAAAACAAGCATGTCTCGCAAGATGCTTAGTCCAATGGTCGTTCGCCGAAGAGGATGTCCATGTACCAAACAGAAGGTTAGCAAAGTGGATGCAATAGTGAATCGGTTGAAGGAAAGAGTAAGTTTTTTTGTTGTGTGTGACATGGAAATTGTTGAATGTATTTAAGATAAATTATTCACCTATGTGTCTGTGTCTTACTATAGGGACGCACGGTTCCTCAATGTAAGCCTCGGAAGTTAAATGTTTCTGGTACAGATGATATACAATACAATACTTATCATGACCCGGTATGCATTTGAATTTTTATGTTGTTGGTTGTTTTTTATTTAAATGTCTTTTTATGTATAATGAAATTATGTTACTATGATCATAAGGCGATGCAAACTGCACCTTACTATTTTCCTTGCATGGATGGCACGTAACAGAGTATGTATGTACTGGTATGTGGTCAATGTTTAAACTAAAATATTTGTTCTTCTTTTAATTGATATATATGTTGAATGGACAATATTTGTAAAGTGTACTCGTTTATTGAATAGGCACAATTTGGTCAAACGCAAACGGTGGACAATATTGGAGGCACATCTCATACTCAATTAGGAATGGTAAACAACATCAGTAGTCAAAGTTTGACAATCACTTCAAATGTTCACTTCAATGTAGATGCGAATCCAAATGTCCCATTTTTTTTTTTTTTAGTTTCACATTGTACTTTAATGGTAATATTTTGTCACTGCTTTTAATTTCATTTGTAGTCAGATTGAAGATTCAAAGTTTTCATACACAAACATTTGTTATGGTCTTTGTAGAGTTTTAATTGGGAGCTATATGCATTGACTTGGCCAAGTTCTACATAGGGAGCCAATTCCAGATATGAGATATTTTGATTGGTGAAGGTTGGGATCTAATGGACATGTTAAAGTATTTAAATAAAGATGTCATTTTTTTTTTCAGGAAGAGGAGCTGTTGTATTTGCTCCGTGATGAAGAAGATGTAGAAGAGAAGATGATACAGACAGGTGTCAGTGATGAAGATTTGGAAAGGATCTTAGACCGCAGTGATCTGGTTGCTGGTGCATTAGCTGAAGATGGGAAGCCAGACTTTGCTGTCAGTTCATCATGCATTTGTTCAAATGTTCAAATTGATCCTGTTGTAAATCATCTATTTGGAGATGATGGCAAATTATACGTTGAATAGGCCAGATTTGGTTTCAGATTATGTCTACGAATGTCACTGAATGGGCCAGATTTTGGTTCAGATTATGCTTAATTTGTATGTCTATGAATCTGCGTGAATGCTCCAGGTCATGGTTCAGATTATGTCTATGAATGTGACTGAATGGGCCAGATTTTGGTTCAGATTATGCTCAATTTGTATGTCTATGAATCTGCGTGAATGCTCCATGATACGGTTCAGATTATGTCTATGAATGTGACTGAATGGGCCAGATTTTGAATGCTCAAATGTATGTCTTTGAATGCTCCAGGTTATGGTTCTTGAAATCTGTTAAAGATTTATCAATCTGTTAAACATTTTGAATCTGTTAAACAGTTCAGCAGGTTATGGTAATACTTTGCAGGTTAATGGTAATATTTTATGTTGAATGATGGTAAATTATATGTTGAATAGGCCAGATTTTGAATGCTCAATCTGTATGTTTGTGAATCTGCCTGAATGCTCTAGGTTATGCTACAGGTTATGTCTATGAATCTGCCTGAATGGGCCAGATTTTGAATAGATCCATTCAAACAGATCCATTCTGTGAATCTACTCTAGGTTATGTTTAAACAGATCCGTTCATAATAAAATAGATCCATTCAAACACTAAATTCAACATGTCAATCTATTAAAATAGATCCATAATAAAATGCTCCAGGTTATGGTTGTTTAATCTGTTAAAGATTTATCAAACAGATCCATTCAAACACTACATTCAAATTACATAATAGAATACACAAAATATGTCTATTACATCTATTCAAACACTACATTCAACGTGTCCATTACATTCGCTTACATGATAAATTAAAAAAATACACAAAATACAATGACATAAGTCATTGCCTTGAAAATCTTCTCCATCATTTCGAGCCTTCTATCATGCTTATGCATTGCATTGTCCATCTCACCAAGCCTTCTTCTTAGATCATTAATTTCTTCAGTTCTTATATCTGTGGAGGTAACATCATTGTCATCATCATCTGTGAAGCTGAAGTAATTGTAGTTTTCGTTCACACTCTACAATGCACAAGAATTGGTTAATCAAAACAGACAAATGAAATTTGTAAAAAGTGAAACATTAATTTATATAATAGATACTTATATATTTGTCTGGGCAAACAAAAAACATACGTCCTTCATTTCCATTCCCATTGGTTCGTACAAATATGCATAGAAGCTGTTCTTTCACAATAACAGAATCTTGGCTTTAATATTTTTTTCCTATTATTAGTAGAAGATGAAGCCATTTTTTTATCTGCATAAAAAATACCAATAGATTCAAGTACCTCATACTGATGGATAAGTGTCCACTGATGCATAATTATGCATTCATAGTGATGTGATCCATAAATAGAGATCAATCTTGATAACAAAGCCACTTTAAATTCTTATGAATGTTGAATACTTATGAATGTTGAATGCATAAATTCAATGTTGATAACAAAGTGAATGCATAAATTCAATGTTGACACTTAGAATGATCTTTCAAAGGTATCCATCTCAAACAGATGATAAGTCTCTTTGAATTTGTCACTTACTTATGAATCTGTTTGGGGTTTTGTTAAGTTTTATGAATCTGTTACTTACTTATGAATTTGGTGCTTTATTATCTAAATGATGTGTACTACAAAAAGTCAAGAACCCACTAGTTTACCCTTGTATTTCCTCTTTTTTGACAACTCTCTTTTAGTTTTGACTAGTGAGAAATGGCTTTTTTCTGGGTTGCTTATTTTTATTAGGAAAGTGATTGTCTACAATCTGCTGTAGCTAAGCTCTTTGCATCTGCCAAGAGAAGAGGAATGTTAGTGAATATGGTGCTTCTAGTTGCTGCTTGTAGAACTTGCCACCTGAAGGACAGATTCAGATAGACAAGTCTCTTCTACTTGGCTTCTCCAAATATTTGTCACAGATTTCAAGTATTTCTTCATTTTAATAAATATTTATTGGTTCCCTAGGTTACTACTACTGCCTTTGAGGTCCAGAAGCTTCTGGTTTCTGGTAGAATAAGAGAGGCTTTACAATGTGCACAAGAAGGTCAATTATAGGGGCCAGCCCTTGTTCTTGCAGCTCAACTTAGTGATTAGGTTGTTTGATTGTTTGTTTTTTTTTTCTCTCTCTTCCATTTGGTGTCCTCTAGACATATTTAGAGATGGATACTTAGAATGATATCCTCTGTATCCTCTGTAACCATTCTCATGAATCTGTTACTTAGAATGATGTATGTACTAGATGATAAAGTTGGATAAAGAGATGGATACTTAGAATGATCTATCAAATAGATGATAGACTTGGATAACTATTCAAGCACAACCAAATTAAAGCCAAAACCAATTAAAGCAAATTTGAAAGCAGAGGCTAACAGATTCATGAGAATGGACACAGAGGATAACCAATCAAATATATTTTGAACATAAGTCATCACAGATGTGTGTTTCAAGCAATGCTAATCTCAAATGTATATAGAGGATAACCAATCAATATATTTCGAACATAGGTCATCACAGATGTGTATTTCAAGCAAAACCAATCAACTGTATACAGAGGATAACATATTCAAATGCAAATATCAAACCCTAACACATCAGAAATTAAAGCCAAATCCCAAACCCTAACACATCAGAAATTAAAGCCAAATCCAAAACCCTAACACAAATTTCACGCAAACTCCAAACCCAAACACTCACAATCGACTAATTTCTACAAAAAATTGAAGCCAAACATAAACCCTAACATGGCTCAATTTCGGGTTTACCTCAATCGTCCTTCGTACTACTTCAACAGTCAGGTGAGAGAGGCGAGACTGAAGAGATAGCAAGAGGCGAGATTGAAGAGATAGAGAGAATATAGAGTCGACATGAGAGGGATGAGTCCAGAGAGGCAAGAGGGATGAGAGGCGTGGGTCAAGAAAAGGAAGAAGAAGAAGAAGAAGAAGAAGAAGAAGAAGAAGAAGAAAATGAGATCCAAAATGATGTCGTTTTGGATTTTGAGCCAATTCGAGCCAACGGGATTTCGAGCCGTCAAATATTTTTGTTTTTATTAATTATTAATTTTTATATTAAAGATATCAAATATATTTCGGTGATACTACATGTACTAATTAGTGCACTAACTAGTGTACCAACATTCACTTCAAAAAAAGTCACTTTTAGCGACTAAAATATTAGTCGCCAATTGTTTGATTTTTGGTCGCCAATGACATTTTGCGACCAAAAATTTTGATCACTACGTTTGCTGCCAAAACCCTGTCAGGAAAGGTCTTTGAGGGCTTTGCCGACCAAAAAATCTTTGGTCGCCAAAAAGCAAGTCTTTAGCGTCCAAAATTTTGGTCGCCAATAGTCAATCATATTTCTTTAAAATTATACATTTACTGACCAATGTTTTAGTGGCCAATAGTCAAGGAATCGCCAACCAACACCTTTAGTCGCCAAAAGCTTCAAACGTGGAAAAAAAAAAAAAAATGGTTGTAGAACAATTTGATCCACTTTTGCGGAGACTCGAACCGCTAACCTTCTGCACCATAAACCTTATGCACCACACTCTTCCCACTACACCTCCCACTACACCTCTATAGCACTACATGACTATATATGTGACATATATTATTTATATAGTACATACACCCATATTTATATAAAAGTATATGTATAAACATAATTATTTTAGTACATAATTTATGTAAAATAAACTATTTAGTAGCAAAAAAAAAAAAAAAACTTTTAGCGACCAAAATAATTTTAGATGCTAAAAATGAACACTTTTGGCGACTAAACTTATTTTTTTGTTGCCAACTGTAGACTTTTGGCTACTAAAATTTTTTTAGTCAGTAAAAACCATATAATCAACGACTACATTTATTTTTTAGTCGCCAATTGTAGACTTTTGGCTACTAAATTTTTTTAGTCGCCAAAAAGCTTTACTTTGGACTATTAAAAATTTTTTAGTCACTAAAACCCATATAATCAGTGACCAAACTTATTTTTAGTCACCAATTGTAGACTTTTGGCTACTAAAATTGTTTAGTCACCAAAAAGCTTTACTTTTAGCTACTAATGTTGTTTTGGTCGGGAAATTTGGTCGCCGAATGTGCTTTTTCTTGTAGTGATTAGTTATGACATTATTATTGACTCCACTCATTATACAAATTACAAATACTAAATTTTTTTTTAATTATGTTACATCATCAATTGGTATACTAATTAGTGTATTAATTTGTGCATATAACATTATTCAATATATTTACAAAAGTAATATACAAAATGATTATTACAACTAGTGATACAAATGCAATTTTCAATTTAATTAATTACATTGTGTTTGACTGGGCATTAATTAATTGCCCAAGTGGCTTTTGTTTTCACCACACATTCCATGAGAACCAAACAAGGTATAACAGCAACGTCCACAATTTTTCGATTAGATATATATGAGGAAGGATCTTTCATCAGTCGAATTCCTGTTTTGTGCAAATCCTATATGGATCTATCTATACATTCATTAAAGACTCGACGAAGCCATTGTCCTCTAGTGATTTGTTTCAAATTATTGTTTTATTGAATAAATAAGTCAACACGATAGGTGGTTTTTTTTTAGTGGGTTGTGAGTTGGAGAGATAACAATAATGTTAGAGAATTATACTTTGTACTTATAAATATATTTATGTTGATGTAATAAGAATGATAGGTCTCATATTATTGAGTATTTAATCAATTAAAAATTGACACTTATCAAATTATATCATTATAAAATAAATTGTGAAGAATTTATAAAGATCTCCACCACTTTCCGGAAATAAAATAGGCATGTGGGACTTTGCTTTGACTAGTCCTCTAATGCATGCAATCCTTTCTCTTATACATACCTGATGTTAGGTATCATGAAAAAAAAAATTATGAAAATGATCATGATATATTATCTACCGTTAGATTACATATGCAAGAAAATACCACACACTAATCAAAGGATGAAAAATTTTCATGAACCATTTCATGATAATTTTTTCATGATCCTAGCATTATTCTTAGAGAAAAGTTAGGGATCATGAAATTTTTTTTTCATGAAAACGATCATGAACGATTTATGATCTTTGGATTACCTTGATTAGTGTGTGGTGCTTTATTCTAAGTGTAATCCAAAGGTCACAAAGCTTTTATGATTATTTTCATGAAAGGTTTTTCATGATACCTAACATTGCTGTTAATATTATTGGAGACTTGTCTTGGTAATGAGATCAGTTAGTATATGAACCCATGCAATGGTGGCTACAGTGTCAAGTAAGACATGTTGAGAATTAGATAATCCATTGTGAATTATTTAAAATAATTTGAAAAAAAAAAAAAACAAATAGGTCGCAGAAAACAATACGTAAGGGTCATTCCGCAAACCAATGAAGACTGGCAAGAAAGCCAAATTCCAGTAGCTGGAGAGAAGAAAATTTATTGCTGAAAGGACAGTCGAGTTCCTATCCACAACACTAGGGGCAAATTCAGACCCAATTGGATGGGCTTTTACATCATCAACAAACATTAGCCATTCTCCTAGATTTAGATGGCTTAGAGATCCTATGACCAGTCAACATGGACAAGTTACGCTTTTTTATCCTTGAGAGGCTCGCTGGGCCGAAAACCCAGAAGGGTGACCCAAGCAAAAATTAGAGCAAGAAAAAGAAAAAAAAAGAACAAAAATGAAAAAGAAAAAAAAAAGAAAAAGAAAAAAGAAGAAAAAAAGAAAGAAGAAAAGAAAAAGAAGAGATGAAAAGAAAAAGAAAAACTGAGCTTGCAAGGTTGAAAACCCAGAAGGGCGGCCTTGGCAAAAGTTAGAGCACAAAAGGAAAGCGTTAACACCCAAGTGAACCTCAACCTGGAACTACGTACGACCTGATTCCCATCTTTGGGATACGTAGGTAACTTTATCTTGGAGTTTGGCTTCAATCATTTTCAGCCTTCTTGGCTCACCCATGTTAATTGGTTTATCCTTGTTCAACTCGGCTATCTTATCCATGTGCAAATTGGCTCAGCTTCGTTCAAAATTGATTGTCCTACTCTGTTAGAAGATTCAACTACAAGGCAATTCAAGTTCAGATATGAGATTGTGCATCTCGAGAGCCGATTCTATGTTGGTTGAGCAATGGCCATTGCAAAAATAGTTTTGAGGATTTTTAATCAAGTTGACTAATTCTCTCGAAAATTATTCCATTTTTCCAAACCGGACCATTTCTTGGACCCAAAAAAGGAAAATTTTCAGTGCTCATAGCCTGACTTACATAATTTCAAATCAGAAAATCGAACAAACATGTTAATCTAACTCTCATGTTGGTTAAAATTTGTTTTAGTAGAAAGCCAAAACAAAAAATGGTCAAAATGATGAACTAGGGGCACAGTTCAGTCAGGTTTCCTGTTTGTTCCGCATTATCAATGTATTCACCAGAAAAGGCACAACTGAAGCTAACAGCAAAAGGCCGAAAGCTCTCTCATCCTCCAAGCAGCGAGTTATCAAGCCAAGTACGAAGCACGAACTAGAAATGGAGCTGGATATTCGTTTTCCTCATCTGGGACAATCACGCTCAAACTGGTGTCTGACCCGGAATGGGGACATAGAAAACGCAATGTGTGGAACCAATTAATTGTATACTTGGTTGGTGGAACATGCTGTAATTCATCTCAATCAAGTTAAGCCAACGACGTCGTCAACTGATGTCAGTTGTAGATCTGCTACACATCCAGTTGCATCACAATCCCTCTGTGGGAGAGCTCACTAGTTGTGAGCGAAAGAAGAATCTAGTAGCATACTAGGGGCAAAAGCCCCCAACTTCCTGTTTATCCATCAACCACCTAGGCGAGGGATAAAAAAGAAGAGAGATTAAAGAATAGAGAGATGTGCGTTGAGAGAAAAAGTGAGAAAAAGGGCTTTTTCAGAGAAAAAGAGATTGAGTGCCAGAGTGACGTGAGAATCACAAATAAGAAAGGGTGGGAAACAATACCCAAAGAAACAGGCTCCTCATGAATTGAGAGGTCTCCCACTAGTGGTACACATCTAAGTGTTGTGTGTGTGTTTTTGTTTGTCTCGATTCTTGTTCTGTGTCAATATATGTGTTTAGGTTGTTTTACCTTCGTTCTCTCTTTGTTGAGTTGTTTTGACTTTGGTCATTCATAGGCACAATACCCGGGTATGAATTCATTCTCACTCTCAATTTCAAAAAATGAATCGTTTTGTGTCTGGAGTGTTGTGCTATTCTCCACATTTGTACAAAATAGGATTTGTTCTTTCATAAAACTGCATGGTACAACCCAGGTCATGTGAGAACAATAAAACCAGAACCTATCTGAAGCTACATAGGTTCCGGACTACAAAGCAAAAGAAAAGAGGAAAATTTGGAGCATCTTAGCATGTTTCAACTTCAGCAAATTCCAAGACTGCATTCCAGGTGCATCTTCTCAGGCCTCGCTATTTTCTCTGGAGTATGAGCGTATCTTGACCCCAAGTTTAAGCCTACTTCAAGTTAGAATGGCAGTCCAAATAGTACCCGTGGTTTTCACATGCATATGTTACCCCTCGCCAATATGACCGGGGTGTGTTCTTGTTGAGCTGAGCATGTTGCAAAGTCCTCTGGGAGGTAAATCGGAGGCACCAAAGTACATATTTGCCTCCCTTCTATTGCATAGAATGTGCACTTTCATATACACTTCTGTTGCATGCGTGCCGCGCATCATTATGATTCATGCATAGAATATGCTTATGTTTCATGCATAGAACATGCTTTCATTCTCGCATAGAATGTGCCGTTGCTTTTGTACCTTGGTTGTTTGTCTTGCATGGAATATGCACTCTTACTATATCACACTGTAGACACCCCATTTTTGACCGCCCTCAAGACTTGGGCATTACTGATAGTTTGCTCGGTGTTGAGAGATGTGCAGGGCACAGGTTCAATTCCTTCGGCAAGAAGAGAGGCAAATCTTCCCAAACACTTTGTTTAAGGGTTTGGAGTTGAAGAAAAGAGGAAAGGAGAGGAGAAAACTGGTTTGGGAGAAGATTGGCAAAGATCCGGGTAGAAGGGAATCGAGCAGCTCTCGTTAAATCGGGCTTATTCAATTCAATACTTGGAGTTAAGCTATGAGGCCACCATCGTTGGAAAGAAGACTTCCGGGGCTTCACTTTGTACTCAAGAATCTCCCAGAGCCAAGTCCGGGTGGAGGAGATATGTTGGGTTGAAGCAGGGGATCATCCCGGTTGGATCGAGTCTGCGCGACTTTACGGAAAAGGGCATAACTTTTTGCACAGGAGGAATTTTGATGCAAGGTTTGCGCCATTGGAAAGCTAACTTCCGGGGCTTCGATTTGCATACCCACCGGCCATGTTTTGACCAAGGAATCATATGTCGGCACTCTATTTAGCCGACCGGCAGAAAAGAGTGCCGACCGGCACTTTATTTTGGCTGAAAATCAAATTGGCTGGCCGGGTTGAACCCTTTGCACCCCCCAAGCCTGGTGCATGCCAGCTGTGCCAGCTGGAGTGCACAGAACTCGACCCACGTGCATACATGTGCCTATTTTGCACCCTTATGAGCCCTTTGACCCCCTCTCTCCTCTAGGAGCTTGAACCCTTGGCCAAGCTTCTTGGAGAAGCTTGGCCAGCTGTATTAGCTTCTCCAAGAAGCCTTGCACCTCCCTTTGAACCCCTTGACCCTTTCCTTAACTTAGCCTCTAAGTTTAGTGCTTATACTTGCCTATATAAGCACCTCTCCTCTCCCTTGAGCAAGGGTTGGAGCTTTGAAACAAAAACCAGCAGATATATATGTATATCTGATATATACATATATATCCCACCCCCTCTCTCCATATCTCTTCCATACAACTTCCAAAGTCCATAGTTCTTGGGCCATTCCTTCATCAACCCATAGCACAACTCATACACACTCCATACCAACGACTTGGGGGACATTTGCAGAGCTTAGGAGCACCAAAACTTGGTCCATGAGGTGCTGGTTTGTTGGTCTACAAGGGTAAGTCTTCATCTTCCCCTTTCTAGCCTTTTCTTGCTTCATATCTTAGCCCTAGTTGCAAGCACTTTTGGGCTCCGACCCAAACTTCAAATAGTCTTGTTTTGGGGTCCTCTTCATGTTTGATTGAGGACCCCTTGCCATTTGGTGGCTGCATCTAGCACCTATCTCAATACCCCCTTGTATGCCATGATCTTTGCATGCTATTTTTGACTAATGTATAATCTGTTTCAGAGCATGATGTAAGCTAAGAGTAGGCTTATTTTGAGCCCTTCTTCAACATTGTTGAAGGGCTCAACATTGTTTGCATACTCCATGTGCTACTTGCTTTGAAATCCATGTGATTTACCGTAATCTTGCATGCTTTCTTAGCCTATCTTTCTTCTGTTTTTGTGGCTGGTCATACACTGAAAATGTGCTTATTTTGTCATGTATAAGATCTGTTTTTGGTTGTTTAGGCCATCCATGACTTGCCTTACATAGCCACTTTGCATTTTGGCTTGCTAGCCTTAAGTGCATGAGTATATAGCATGTGTTGCTTGCATCATTTTAGTGGTTTGGAACCATCTAGCATGCTATTTCAGTCCCTTTGGTGTGCTTGTATGCTTACCTTAGTTCTCTCTTTAGTGCTCTAAAAGCATGTGTTGTGTACTCCATGTTTTGGCCTTAATGCATACCTTTGAATTTGAACCATCTAGATGCCATCTAGGGGGTCCTTTGGGCTTAGTTTTATGCGTTAAAACTCTGATTTTAATTGTTTAAGTATTGTCATGTGTGGTTGTACTAAGTGTGGTTCAAAGCCTCATTGGCTTGCCTTAATGCTTGGACCATTTGCATGCATGCTTAGCCTACTTTGTTGCTTGATTTGGCATCATTTTGTAGCATGATTTCAGAGCTTTCCATGCATGCTAGTTGTTCATGTTTAGCTTCCTTTAAGTGTGCTTAAAGCTTGCTTCATTATGCCTAAGTGTCAAGCCATAACATGTGCATATGTGTGTGCATTTTGGCCTTCATTTCCATGGTTTTGGCCACTGTTTTGGACCTAACTTAGAGCTGTCCAATTAGTGTAAGTCCATTCCTTGCATGCCATTCAAGTGTTGTTGCATTATCCCATGTTTACATGCTTTGGTTGCATATATTGCATGCTTGGAATCACTTGCATTTGCCTTGCATTCCCTTGGCCAAGTTGCTTAACATGTTGCATGTCTTGCATACTTACATGTTTGCATTACATCTTGCAAGCTTGCATATGTTGTTGCATACTTCACATGTTTGCTTGCTTAGGTTGTATACCTAATACATGTTATATGTTTGCATGCTTGCCTCATATCCATGTTGCATATCTTAGCTCCCATGCCTAGGTTGCATCGCATTAGCATGCATGCTCTATCTCTTGACCAAGTCATGATGGAGGTAGAAGCCCTTTGATTTGATTGTATGCATTGCATTTCATCTCATTGAAAGTGCACAACTTGGCTCTTGGGCCATCACGCATCGAAATGCGCGATTGGTGGTCCGAGAACCAAGGACTATACTCCCTTGAGTCACAAATATGATAAGGAGTATGGTTGGTGCAAACATTTGTCCCAAAATTCCATATCATGCACTGCTGCTGTCTGTTGCTGTCAAAACTGTCTCCTGCAGGAATTTAGTGCCGACCGGCATTCTTTAGTGCCGACCGGCACATTTTTTGTGCCGATAACTTCCATTGCAGCCGGTGGTCACCACAAGCAGCCGGTGGGCACCTCCCCCAGCCGGTGGCGTACAGAAACAGGCAAGGAAGGTATTCTGGGACTTTGGCAATTTTTGGAGAGACAGGGCAGTAAAAACAGAGGCAACAGTGGCATGGTGCGGACTTTCCGGGCGAGTCGGATCCAAGCATGCGTGCATCCCTCTTCCCGAGGCCTTTTACTGCTTTCAGTAGTTTAATTAATTTGTTAATTAATTATGGGTCTGTAATAATTAATTAGCTAGGATAGTTGATTTATTATTTGGGACTGTATATTATTCTTTTGGTCCCTCCGAGTGAGGGCAAGTCTGTAATAAGTGTGGGTGAGTGGGTGTATGTCTTCCAACCCCCATTTCTTTCTACCCTTTTATTTACCTGCTTATGATGGTAGATTAGGGCATATTAAAATTAGCATACCTTATGCAATGCATGCGTGCATTCATGCATTTGTTTACATGCATCAGGCTCGGTACATCATACAAACTGCATTGTACTTCAATTCCAAATTGAATACATGTTATTTGTAACATTTCACATGCCATGTTTAGGATAGCCGAGCCTGCCTAGATTACATCTTTGCATGTGTTGCATTAGACATTTCAGTATGCTTAGGTCCATGCATGGATTTCTAATAAGCTTCTGTTTTGGCTTGGAGTACTAGGTGAGCTTTTATGCTTTAGCATATCACATGCGTGTGAATGTTGCCATGATAGCATGCTTACCATGAGGCTAAGTGCTTATATGATATAACTGCATGAATGCCTGTGGATGGAGGTTGAATTACCTAAATTGGGACGACATATTAAAACTGTGAGTTTTAAAGCCCACTAGATAGTGGCAAAACCGTCTTTTCTAAAAGCCCGCTTGAGAGTGGCAAAACCTGCATTTTAGCCTACTTATGAGTAGCAAGTCATTTTCAATACAAACTTACAATGTTTTGTTCCAACTTAGGCGATTTGGTCTATACTTGTTTGCTGTGCGCATAACATAGTAAATCTAGGCTAATAACCGGAATAAGAACACGTAATGTTTTCAAAGGAGGATATCATGGTTAGTAGAGGCCGGTCTTCGGACCGGGCGAAAGGGGGTGCTCATAGCTGACCTTCCCCGATCGTACCCAAGCTCCCGAGCCAAGACAACTTTGGTGATGACGGACACGTGGCCTTCGGCACCGAGTCAGGGTTTCCTAAATTCCCCCATTTTAAAAATATTTAGGTGGCGACTCTGTAATCTGGCAAAGCAGTCCATGTTTGGCACTACTTTTCGAAAAATCTGTTTTCCTTAAAACGATTTGCCAGAGGTGGACTCTTTGGTTCAGATTTAGAACCGCAACAAACTTAAAGAGTCCGAGCTGTAGCGAGGTCCCCCCCGGACGTGCTACACACACTTGTTAAGTGTCTTGCTTTACATACACGATATTGTATGTACGATTCATTTAGAGGAATTCCGGGTAAAACCATTCCTCTCTCTTACCACTTTGCTTCGGTTAGAAACATTCGGGGTACGTCCGGTGTTTATACCACCTTGCCCTAGTTAGAAACATTCGGGTACGCTCAGTGTTTATACCACACTGCTTTGGTTAGAAACATTCGGGTACGCCTAGTGTTTTTACCACCTTGCTTTGGTTAGAAACATTGGGCCATGCTCTGATGTTTATACCTTTCCTCCGGTCAGAAGCATTTGGAACATCTTCCGATGCTTATACCACCCTGTTTTGGTTAGAAACATTGGGGCGTGCTACGATGTTTATACTGTCGCCCGGCATTTACACTCGCACTTTCTTGCGCATCGCACTTTCTTGCGCAGTTTACACTCGCGCTTTCTTGTGCATCGCACTTTTTTGTGCAGTTTACACTCGCGCTTTTTTGCGCATCGCACTGTCTTGTGCATTCGTTCTCACTCACACTGTCTTGTGAACCTTGTGGTTGTGTGCCACTCGCACTGTCTTGTGCACTTTATGGTTGTGTGCCACTCGCACTGTCTCGTGCATTGACACTTTGTATCATATTCGCAGTTTCTTGTGCATTCTTTGGTCTAGGAGACCTTATAATCCTACATTTACACTCGTGCTTTCTTGCGCATCGTACTTTTTTGTGTAGTTTACACTCGCGCTTTCTTGCACATCGCACCTTTTTGTGTAGTTTACAGTCGTGCTTTCTTGCGCATCGCACTTTCTTGTGCATTTGAATTTACACTCGTGCATTCTTGCGCATTGCACTTTCTTGTGCATTTGAATTTACACTCATGCTTTCTTGCGCATCGCACTGTTTTATGCACCTTGTATCGCATTGTTTTGTGCACCTTGTATCGCATTGTTTTGTGCACCTTGTATCGCACTGTTTTGTGCACCTAGTATCGCACTGTTTTGTGCATCTGCATCGTACTATCTAGTGCACCCCGCATCGCGTTGTCTTGTGCATCGCACTGTCTTGTGCACCTGTACAACACTGTTTTGTGCATTCACTCTGCATCGCAATTCCTTGTGCATTCTCTGGTCTAGGAGACCTTAAATCCTCTAAGGTGCAATTCCTTTGGTGTTTGTTATGCCCGAATGACTTCCAGTGGTCTGGTATAGCCACCTGCCTGTGTTTGCGGTGAGTTCTTAGGAGATCAATTGAGATGGTGGAAACTAGAGTTCGAATGGTGATGCCTAGAACACAAAGGTTCGGAATTTCTGAGACTAAAGTCTGGTTTAAATACCCAGGGGTGTATCCTCGGCTTGAAATCTGTATGGCAGCCCCATAGGTTGAGGTAGCGTGTATGCGCCTCAAATTTGGATACTGAACCAACCTAGCCTATCACCCTGTTGGAGAATAGGGAAAGCTGCGACCATAGCCAGGGAGAAAAGTAGTACTGGCGGTTTGGAAGCACAACCAAGAAGCAGGAGATCCCCAACAACATAAGGTCAGTCATTGCCGATTGCCCCTGTAAGGTACTTTCACTTCCTAGCTGCTACATCATCTATTACATCTATTGCATTGTATACAACATTTATCGCATGCATCTACTGCATCATATCTATTTTATCGCCTGCATCCTTTCCATGTTGAGCTTAGTTTGGCATGCGCTCATGCATTTCCTTCGTTGAAGCATGGTTCTGTGATAATGTGTATGCACCTATTCCATTAAGAGAATTGTGGTCTGAGGGTGTCGGCACCTTTTCTATGTTAGACGTGGTCTGTTTTGTGTCCATGCCTTTTCTAGGAAAGATGTGGTTTGGCCTGTGCCTTATTCACTGCATCCATTGCATTGTACTTTGTTTTGTTGCATAAAGAATTTAGGATCACGATCTTTCCTCAGCAGATCACTCCTCACTTATATCATGTCACCCAATTACTTGTATTCTTTCTGCGAAACACATAGTTCTACATGTGCACACGCCGATTCCACTAAGAGAGTTGTGGTTTTAGGGTTCTGGCACCTATTCTGTGTTAAACATAGTTTGATGTTGCATCTCCATCCCTTTACGATATTTGTGTGGTTTTGCACTGTTTGTGGTTTGATTATTTCATTGAATTGCATATCATTTGCATTGTTTCATTATATTGTGTATCATTTTGCATCCTGCCCCTGAACTATGCTGGTTTGATTCCTTGCAAAGGGATATGTAGGCAGCCTACAGGCACAACCATTTGTTTCTGCATTTGCATTTTATTTGTTTGTCCAAGTCTTCGGCCTTGTCAAAAATCGGTCGTCTCTAGGCTTTGACATTCACTCACGTCATTTCATGACTCTGAGCTTTGTCAAAGAGTGGCAATTGTAGACACCCCATTTTTGACCGCCCGTAAGACTTGGGCGCCACTGATCATTTACTTGGTGATGAAAGTTGTGCTATGCAAAGGTTTGATTTCTTCAGCAAGGATCGAAACTGAGCAGTCATTACTAAAAGAGGCATATCTTTTTACATACTTAGAATTTTAATGTGAGGCTGCCACCATTGGAAAGCAGACTTCAGGGGCTTCAATTTAGGCTCAAGAATGACCTGCAAAGGAGTCCAAATGAAGGAGATATTCCCATTTGAAGTTGCGTCCAAAAAGTAGATTTTTCTGGCCAACCAAAGGTGGAGGTTACTGACCATGGATGGGATTTTCTGGCCATGTGCCAGCCATGAATGGCCTTTTCCGGCCACCTGTCGTCCAAGAGTGACCCTTGCCGGCCAGAAATGGACATGTGCCAGCCATCAATGATGGCTTGCCGGTTATTGATGGAAAAAGTCAGATTTTTTGCAGATATTTGTGTTCCAGCTGTCCATTTTGGGATATTTTCGACCTGAGCTTGGATTCTTCTATATATAGAGAGCCTTCTCTATGGTTTTGAAGGTTAGAACATTTAAGGAAGAAAAATGTTGGGAGCCTCTCTCTCTACAATTCTCTCTCTCTTGAACCTTTGTGCATAAGTGCATACAAGTGTAGATACACTTCTCCTTTGCCTATACATCCTTGACCAAAGTCGTTGATCTTTGGGCTGAAGTTTCTTGAGGCTCTCTTGGAACGCCTTAAGGTGGTTTTGCTTGGTTTTGTTGCCTAAAATTGTGTTGTGCTTCAAGAGGTATAACTCTCTCCCTTTAAGCTTGTTTTTCATCCTTGCTTTGCCATCTTTTCCCACCATTCAAGGCTGGTTTTGGCATGTAAAAAGTTCTGTTTTTCAGTCCTAAAAGTGGTGGCTTGAGCCTTTGTGAGTTAGGGGGTTGTCCCCCATTTTTGCTCTTTAGCTTGTTAAGCTTTTTGCACCATTTCTCATCACCTTCAAATCAAACTTTTTGGGCCTTTTTACCACTGAAACTCAGAGATTTTTTAGTGACAAAAACCATGTTTTGAGGTCCGAAATAGAAGGGGTTGGCCTCCTATCCTTGTGTCTTGCTTGTAAGTGTAGATAGCCTAACATGTGAGCATGTTTTTCTATCATTTTATGACTTGATCTCAACATGTTTTTGCTACTTTTTTGACCTGCTTTAGCTCTTTTTTGAGCTGGTTTGGCCACTTGAGGCTTGCTTTGTATGCCTGTAGTGCAATGGTGCTTAATTGTCTAGTTTATGCTATGTGTTAGCCTTTCATTCTAACCTTTTTAGTTGACTTCAAGCATGTTTTAGGACTCCTTTTAAACTGTTTTAGCACTATTTTAAAGTGTTTGTCCCTTGTGAGCTTTGTATTGCATGGCTATAGTGTAATGGTCTTCACTAGCTTATTGTTTTAAGGCTTCAAACATGATTTGCATGAGTTGCTTGCATGTTGTAGCATTATTTTGCATGTAATTTCAGTGTATATAGCTCTGTGACATGCTCATTTACTTCACTCTTTCATTGCTTTTGAGAGTTGTTTTGAGTCTTGTTTGTAGCCTAACATGTGAGCATGTTTTTCTAGCCTTTTGTGCCTTAATCTCAACAAGTTTTAGCCACTGTTTTGGCATATTTTAACTCTGTTTTGAGCTAGTTTGGTTAGTTGAGCTTGATATTGCATGCCTCTAGTGTAGTGCTCTTCACTAGCTTTAGTGTTTTTGGCTCTTAACATGTTGTACATGAGTTGTTTGCATGTTGTAGTATTATTTTGCATGCTATTTCAGCACTGAAAGTCTGCAACCTCCTTCTATTCTTCACTTTTCATTTTGTTTTGAAAGTGATCTTGAGCCCCTTGTTGGCTTGAGTGTGAACTTGAGGCTCTCATGCCTAATGGTTTTAACCCTCTCTTGAGGGTTCCTCTTAACCAACAGCATGAGGCCTCTTTCATGCTCAAGATACTTGTGGTTTAGGCCATCTTTCCAATTAGAGGACAATCACTTTGGACTTAACTGATTAAAGAATGACTTGGTAATGTTAAAATGAGTAAATAAAACATGACAAGTAAAACATGAACAAGATAAGCATGTTGTGTTTGCATCGCATGTGTTCAATCGGACGTTATATTGAACACAAGGTAGATTGGAGCATTCAATACTCAAAGTGATGAAATGAGCCAATCTACTTTGTCTCCATTGCCTTTGATCATCCATGACAAGGTAGTGGTCTACAGTCTTGTTTTGTGCATTTATTGAAATTGTGCAACTTGGATCTTTGGCCATCACGCATTGAAAATGCTTGGTTGGTGGCTTTGGATCTAAGAGTGCCACTCCTTTGATGTTTTGAAATGATAAGGAGAGGGTACAGTACAAACATGTCCTTGGAAAACCCTCCATTTTCCTCTATTTGTGCTTTGTTGCAATGTGATGATTCAGTACACGAGTGGTAGTGGCTCACTGATGATCGGTAGTGCTTCATCCTTGGCCGACATGCCGGTAGATGGCTGGCTACAAGAATTTATGGCCGGCAAGCCACTGGTGCAGTCCTTAACATGAAATTGGTAAGGTGGAGCAGAAAGTTCTTAGAGTAAGCTTAACCCTGCAAACAGAGTCTCTCAAGAGCAAACCAGTGGGCTTTTCGCGGTGAAAACCGAGTGCACACATCTTCTACTTTCCAAAGCAGAGCTAAGGTAGTGTAGTTTAGTGTTTTGCATGTTTTAGTTGGCATGAATTTGTAATTTAATTAACTAGTTGCTAATTAGTTAAGTGTTGTAATAATTAAGTAGCTTAGCTTAGCTATTTCTTTATTTTGTTTTGTAATAATTAGTCTAATTAGTTTAATTAGATTAGTTTGATTAGCTTAACTTAGAGTAGCTTAGCTTATTTATTTGGAGCCTCCTTCGAGAGGGTGTAATGTTGTAATAAGCATACGTGTGTGTGTGTGTGTGTGCATGTCTTCCAACCCCACTTCTTTCTTCCTTTTATTTATCTTCTTTTGATGGTTAGATTAGGGACATGTTTCAATTAGCATACCTTATGCTTGCATGTTTGCATAATTCATTTGTCTTGCATGCATCGGGCTCGGTGCATCATTCAAACTGCATTGAATTTCAATGCTTATTTGAATACGTGTTTCAAAGCATGCTATCAAAGTGTTGCAATCATATGCCATATTAGTAGCCGAGCCTATTAATTGCATCATTGCATGTGTTGCATTAGGCATTTTGCATAGTTAGGATCATGCGTTGTTTCTAACTAGCTTTTGTTTTGGCTCAGAATACTCGGTAAGCTTTTATGCTTTAGCATGCTTGCATGAGTGTGATTGCCGTATTGCCATGTTTAGCATGCTTGCCATGAGGCTATTTGCTTGAATGATTAACTGCATGAATGCCTGTGGATGAAGGCTTTGTTGCTTGAACTAGAACAATTCGACGAGTGTGAGTTTTAAGCCCACTTTGCGAAGAGGCAAAATCATGTTTAAAGCCCACTTGAGGGTGGCAAATCCGCGTTTTAGCCCACTCAAGGGTGGCAACTTCAAACCATTTTCAAAAACAAACATGAGTTGTTTTGTTCTAATTCTTGTGATATATCAGATGTGCCACTCAACTGCGGGCAATACCTCTTCATGTGCCCTGCCTGACCACACTGATAACACGAGAGTGGCTGGCCTCTACCCTGACTCTGGCTCTGAGATCGAGCCGAAGATGATGCTGCTCTTTGCCCACCTCCCTTCTGCGGGCAAGCTGGAGACTTGTGGCCCAGCTGACCACACTTGAAACAGGTAATGTCTCCCTGGCTGCCCTTCCCAGAACTAGCACTCAGCACAGGAAAAGTAGATCTAGAAAAACTACCCTGAGACTGCTGAGGGTGAAAACCCTTCTGTCTCCTGCCATCACTCTGACCATCCTGACTCCTCTTGGAGCCTTTCTGCCCTTCCTCCTCTTCCTGCATCATGATCTCGGTATGGGCTGCAGCATCAACCAGACGCCCATAATCTCGAATCATAGTCCCTACAACTCTCAACTTGAGGTCGCGCCTCAACTTCTTCTCGAACTCAATACAACGCCGTTCCTCAGACGCTACCAACTCAGGTGCAAACCTGGACAAGCTAGTAAATGCGGCCTCAAACTCGGCCACTGAAGAACTATTCTGCTTAAGCTGGCAGAACTGCTCTCTCAACCTCTCCTTAACAGCTGAGGACAGGAACTTCTCTTGGAAAGCGTCGACAAAAGCCTTCCAAGTCCCCCCTATACGACTCTTAGTGAACTTCCACCACTGACCCGCATTCCCTTTAAGTTGAAAAGATGCCAAGGTCACCTTCAGTACCTCGTCTTCGATGCCTAGCATCTCAAACGTCTTTGTTGTCTGTTCGAGCCATTCATCTGCCTTAAGTGGCTCTTTAGGATCACCTAAAAATTCGTTCGGGTTAGACCGGAAAAACTCCCTCTTCAGAAAAGAAGGCCCTGCATCTGTAACATGAACTTGAGCTTGATTCTCAGCTCTGAGAATGCCTACTGACTCCCTGAATGCCCCTGCTATCTCCCGGGCCAAAGCACCCATAGCCTGCTGTCCTACCGGCTCGGCCACATTGGCCTGGCCAACTCCCTCCTGTACTGCCGGAATCTCTTTTGGTATAGGTACTTCCTGCCCACTCGGCCTACCACGTCTACCGCGTCCTCGTCCTGACATCCTAATACAGGAAACAAAGACGTTAGCACATCCATAAATGTGCCGAAGCTATAACATTTGCGTCCTAATGCATTGGACAACAATAATTCACTCCACGTAAGCACATAATCACATAAGCACCTACGAATTTCATTCCTGGATAATGATAGTCCCTATGCGTCACTAAAGTTTCGGTTGGATGCAACATTGATCAAGTGCCTTTCCAACAAGACTTTCAGAAACTCAAGGTTCCAATCAACATCCTAGAAACTACATTCCATACCCACATAGTCACATAAACATGTTATCATATAAGTATATAACAGTACATCTAAGTCTCTTTCAAGCGCGACGAACCCATTGTGATACTAATCACTTCCCACGCACCCAAAGTATTCGAACCCGGTACGCTCTGATACCAAGTTGTAACGCCCTCATAAATAAACCCATATTATATAACATTAACATGCATTGATAAAAGAAAACCAATTATCATCTCATCCATCATAGTAATCTTATTGAAAGACATTACATGTAATAACGAAAGTAAATGCCCTACGGGCTTACATCTTTCCAAGCCAGCACTTGGACACAAAAATATGAGTACTAACTCATTTACACATTAAGCCCTAGGCTTGAGTTTACATGTAACATCAAATTAAAACAAAATAAATAACTAATCTAAACAGAGTCTTCAACTCCAAATCCATCCAAGCTAAGTCCTTGGAGGTAGCACATCACCTGAACCTGAAAATGATGTTCCCATATAGGGTGAGCCACAGCCCAGTAGAAATATACTAAACCAAACATAAGCATTGAATAAAGCGATAGCATTCAATAGATGGTTAACACAAAATACCGATTTCATCATCATATAGTTTCATTTATATCAATATGGCTCAGAACCTGGCCAAACTATAACAGTGAACTATATATCACATCAACGTTTCTTCCAATATCAACAACATAAATGGGACAAAGGCCCATATCAAAACACTTCCATACTTCCCGATTGATACACATTTTAGTGCTGTATCAACATGTAAAAACACTTCAAATCAATAAGCACACATATAGTGATGCTAATGGAGTCCATCCCATATCTCCTCCCAAACAAAATCTGGTTTAGAGGTCCATCCCCTATCTTTCCCTAAACCGTGGAGTACATCCCCTATCTCCTCCCAAACAAAATGCATATGCAACACACAATCAATACACGTATCACGTAGTAGCCGAATTTATTAGTTGCATTTTTTTATGCGTTGCATTAGCCATTTTTCATATTTAGGATCATGCATTTTCCTAACTATATTCTTTTCTTTGGCTTGCCTCAGTTGAATACTAGGTGAGCATTTTTTGCTTTAGCATGTTACATGTGTGTTTGTGTTACCATGTCAAGCATACTACCATGAGTCTACGTGCTTATTTCAAATACCACTTTGAATGCCTGTGGATGAAGGCTATTTCGCTTAAGTTGGAATGACTTTGATTAGTGTACATATGAGCTCGCTTTTCCTTTGAGTTGCACATATTCAAAACTATTTTCAAAAAAGCATAAAATCAAGTCATTTCCAAAGCAAGCGAAATAGCCTATACTTGTTTGCTTCGCACAGCAATGTTAGTATATTAATAATGAGATCATGAGCATATAATGTCCATAAAATTCACATCATGATTGGTAGAGGCCGATCTTTGATCGGGTGAGTGGGATGCTCAATTAATGACCTTCCCCTCTCATACCTAAGTTCCCGAGCTGAGACACTTTGGTTATGACAGACAAGTGGCCTTTGGCACGAGTTCACGGGTTTCCTAAATTTTTCAAAAATATTTAGGTGGCGAATTTGAAATCTGGCAATGCAGTCCATTTTTGGCATCTCTGATGATTAATGGATTTATAGGATTTGCAAGATTTGGACTCTCATTCATTTTTCTGTTTCACATTGCAGTTGTGAAACCAGATTCAGAACCACGAGATCGGGAGTCCAAAGTGTTGGTGCCGTGAAATGTTCTATTTTGGAGTCAGAATTGGATTGTTTTGCTATGAAGTTTTTGAGTGGGGCTGTTGGCAAAATTGAGGGTTTAGTTGTAGTGCTGGTAAAGCTGGTGTTTCCATGGGACATCAATGCTCTGTTTCTATAAACAACTTTTTTTATCAGTTAATAAATTTTTTGAATTTGCAATTTATTGGTGTATTGTATTTATTTGAGTTTCATGTCTTCATTTAGGATTTTTTTTTTCTTCCTGTGAATTTTGTCCCTACTCTTTATAAAGAATTTTTTTTTTATTGATTTTAATTCATTTTGGACCATAATGCATCTTGAGGTAGTCTGTAGTTTGTGGAAAATTTTACTTTCTTGTATGATCCAAAGGTTTAGTCATGAAATTCTTGGTTGTTTAGAATGTCACGAGGCATTCTTCAAAATATTAGAGAAAGCAGAGCCCACTTACTGCAGCAAATAACTTACAAAAACAAACACCATTTACCATTTTCCTAAGGTAGATAGAGAGAGAGACAGAGGCTATTTCCGTAGTTGTAATGCGAGTGTTAAAAAGTTTGATAATTTGTTTTTGCTTTTGCCTCTCCCCTTCTCCCTTTGTTTTTGTTTTTGGTTGATGGATTTGTCTGTTTTTGGTCAATGGCTGTGTCTGTTATCCATTTTACCAAAGCACCGCTTACACTCTTTTCACTACCAATGCACTACTGGTACTACTTCAACCCACCACTACCACCAACCAATTCACACTATAGCTTTGTCCACAAACTTACATAAAACATTATTTGGCTTGCATAGGCAAATACAATGCTCACATGTTCGTGAATTTCCTCATCTTCTGCCCATCAAGTTTCTGCAAATTTTTGCTGAATGTCTAAACTATGTTCACATTTCTGCAAATTTGGTTATAAAGCATTCTGTTATCCATTTTACCAAAGCACCACTTATTTATTATTATATGTAGAACTCACTACTCTTTTCATTGCCAATGCACCACTATAGCTTTGTCCACTAACCTCCATCAAACAAATTGAAAACAGTAGGTATGGTTTGTTCCATTTGGGAGTGAAAAATTGTATTTTCAATAAGTTGGGTTAGTTTTACTTGATAGTTAGCATAAATTGCTGATGAAACAGTTTTTTTTTTTTTTGGCATAAATTTATGTGCGATAAATTTATTTTATTCCCTTGCTGCAATTCAAAACAGTAGGTATGGTTCAGCTAATGTGTGTGTTTTTTTTTTTTTTTTTTTTTTTTTTTTTTTTTTTTTTCTAGTAATTATAGTTTATTATTTTCAATTGTATTTTCCATTGTTTGCTCCCTTCTTTGTTTGTTCAATTGTATTTTTTCCATTTTTGATTAAGAAATTAGGATTGTTTGTTCCATTGTTTTTTGGAATGAAAAATTGTATTTTCAATGTGTTGGGTTAGTTTTACTTGAGAGTTAGTATAAATTGCTAATGAAACAGTTTTTGCTTTTTTTTTTGGCCTAAATTTATGTTTGGACTTTCTAAATGATAAATGGTGAACTCCAAAATACTTATGATTATAACGGATTTTGATTTTGGTTTTAATTTCATCTCTATAAAATTGAAGTCAGTTAGGAAAGAAAATAGTTCAAATTTAGACAATTGTTGTGTTCCGATTTTAATACTCTTCATGTCGCTAGGGCTGATTTTAAATTTATCATTTTAATGTGATTGTTAAAATACATCATTGATGGGTCTAAAATTATATAATCAAACATTTTTAGGTTGACTATTTTTGGTCAAGTAAGTTTTTTTTTTCCCCTCGTCTATATAAATTTAAGTACCTCTCTTATAATGTAAGGCCTATTTATTTATTTATTTTGAACTTATCATATCTAATTTTCTTCTAATAAATGCTTTTTTCCTCATACTTTATAGGTGGATGGAAACTTATACTGAGCCATAATATCAAGAAAGAAATGTTTTTTTTTATTATTATTTATGTATATAAAGTTTTATTTATCACTCTAAAGTTTTTGTATATATAGATTGAATTTCTTCAAGAAAAAAATGTTAATGTTGTTGTTTGCAATGAGTGTGACCTTAATACTATTCACACTCGTAAGGTCAACCTAAAAGTAAATTATATTTGCATACATTTTCTTATCATTTTATAAATAATTTATAAATATATTTTACTTATTTTTTATAGGCAAAGGAAAAACACAAAGCAATATCAAAGGAGACAGAAAAGGCTATCCCTTCTGGCAAAGGAAAGGAACATCCAAACCCCGTGGTATGGCTTCTCAACATTTTCAAAAAGTTTATTTTTCGAATATTTATTAAATTTTTGTTTTTATATAGATCTTTTCAAGAATTGCATAGTGTCATATACTCTCTTTTTGTATACATTTTTTAAAAGTTTCTTTTACAAATATTTATTCAATTATTTTGACTAATTGTGAAATATTTTTCTAAACCATGTTAAAGTAAGCATTTGTACAAAATGCTAATACATTTGTCTGAACATTAATTTGAACACATGTTGCATTTACAACATATCATAATAAAAATATAAGAGAAGGAAATGAAAAATGAAAAGAAGTTTTTAATTATGGAATATAATTTTTAAAATTTTTATTTTTCTTATAAGAAGTTCTTAATGAAAAAAGAAAAAGTCAACAATTAATTGTAATATCACAGAAAGAACAAGAAGAGGGAAGAGGAAAGTAGAAAACAATACACGCTAATATTCACATTTTACGTACCCAATGATTTAATATTTACCTTTTTGACGTATATTTTGTAAAGACATGGGTAGTGTCTTCAAAGCAACAAGTGCATAGTGAGTTTGCAGTTTTGTGTGCTTAATGTGTTTTCAAATTGTTTTTTCCTCCATTTTTAAATTTCATCAATATATGCATTGGTTCTTATGTGACTAACAACTCAATTGAGCGAAGAAGAAAAGTTAGTTAAAAGGAAGAACAAGTACATAATGAAAGGGAAACAAGAGAAGGGATAATCTTCACATTTTATGCATCTAATTATATAATATTCTCATTTTAGGCACACAATGATAATTTGTTTTCAAAGGCTGCATTGGCTCAACTTGCACAGCGAGAACGTGAAAAAAATCAAAACCCATGCTCTGCATATCAATTAGGACAACGCCTACAATAAGAACGGGAGAGATCAAAGGAATGTATAAACCCAAGACAGCCTTCTTTAACACTAAATTGGTAAACAACTGTGTTTAATTCTTGAAATATATACTTTTACTATTACCACTTTATTATATAGATCTTGATTTAATTTGTTCACAATCCATTTCTGTAGGCCTGCTCCAAAAACCCCATCTAGAAATGTTGGTGTGGTCATCCGTGATGAGCACGACCTTAATGTTATTAGTGTTCGTACGGTAAGTACAAAATCAAGTCAAACATTATATGTATTTTATTTATATAAGATTTTTTTTTAATCTTTTGAATATTTTATTTATATGTGTTAGGCAAAAGAAAAAGAGAAGGTCAACCCCATGTCTAAAGGAAAAGAAAAGGTGGCACCTTCTGACAAAGGGAATGACAAATGCATGTCAAGTGGTATATATTCCTTTTAAAAAATATGAAGCAAAACTATGAGTTTATAAAATGAATTTGTTGTTTTATATTGTTCTTGTAGAATGATTGGAATATATTTTCCTGCAACTTGCTATTATTTATATGTGTTTTCCAAATTTATTTATTTTTATTTTGCATGGATATATGTGCATTTATAATGTACCATATGAAGAGAATAGGAAAGAAGAAACGAAGGAATAAAGAAAAAATATATAATGAAAGGAGAAGCTAAATAAGATAAGTTTTTAATTCTTATTTATGTTTTTAATATAAAACAAAATGCATGAAGAAAGAAAGAAATAAAGATAACACTATTAAAGGTATAAAACAAATAAAATAGAAAACAAACTTAAGAGAAACTGTCACGCCCCCAAATATTATGTAAATCATCATACATAAGGTCCATATGCATAAAAGAAATATTATATTTTCATTCATCAGAGTCTTCTTTACAAAATGTTTTACAAATGATATTACATGCATTACACTTTCATAAACGTTCATCTTGAAACTATAGCATGTAATTCTAGCTACTAATAACAAAACGAGTGCCCTATGGGCTTACATCTTTCCAAGTTATCACTTGGTTACAACAAAAGAAGAGTCTAATCTCTACACAAGTAAAGCGCTTGGCTTAAAAGAAAACATCCAACACAAAATGAAATAGCAAAAATGGAGCCCTCAGCCCCTAAGCCTCCCCAGCTATGTCCTTGGAGGTGGCATGTCACCTGTACCTGAAAATAGTTTCCCAAGTAGGGTGAGCCAAAGCCCAGTAGAAATATGCTAAACGATATATGAGAAATAACTAAGACATAAGCATCAGATAAATGTGTGATGTTCTTAACTGATATATATATTCTTTCCAAGACCAATCAATATAGATAACCAATATCTCGATTCATTTCCATTTATCCATTTCGGGTAAATTCATTAACCAAATTCATTATTATCAAAACAACCAAAATGAGACTACAACTCAATGGTTCACAATTCAATACATTCAACAATCCAACACTTCTATTTCTTGCCATTTTACAGAACCATGTCCGAGGGAATCGGCACCCATAAAGATATAAGATTTTGGGACTTTCACCCTGGACACTTTAGCCAACTTAATTCTCAATGGAGTCCATCCCCTATCTCCTTCCACACAATGGAGTATATCCCTTATCTCCTCGCAAACAAAGATACATATACAATGTATTTAAACACGTCATATACAATGACTAATCGATTTACATATCCAATGGTTTAATCAAACTGTCATATTCAATGACATACTTCAATTAGTTAGTTTCGATCTTCTTAATCCTCATGCAGTTTCTACAACAATCATGTCTATCCTCCACCGATAGCCCAAAATAGATATTTCTAAAAAGATAAATAAGTCTAACAATAGATAATTTATCAACTTTTCCATAGATAAGTGATTTATCAATCCAATTACACCATTTAATCACATTTTCCCCCAATTTCATAATTCCACACTGATTTCATTATTTATACAAAATAATTTATTTAATTCAAATTAGGGCATTTTTCCCCATTTCCCAAATATTACACCCAAGGCTAAATTTCACCCATTATACACAAATAACCCCATTTTCAAGACCTCACATACACATATGGAACCCTAAATAGAAAACCCCTTTTTCACAATTTCAAACCCAAACCCTAATGTCATGACCCGAACCCGTCCCTGTGGGTTAAGGACATAACCGGCCAGTAATCCTGTGATTACCTACGGCCTCAGACCAAAACAGACATAACTCGTCAGAGTAAAGGGGCCAAACGGAAGCAAAAATTTAAAACTTTGTCCATAGAGCCGTGCTTATATGCACATCAACAAACCATGCTCATATACGTTAATAACCCACATCAAAAGTACAGTAGTAAAACTTCTTTACAGCCAGGATCATCTAAGCTGAGCCAACCCATAACAGACTATATACAAATATACACAAAGTCCTTGCCAACAAAACAAAACATAAATGCATAACAAAATGGCAAAGATGGGTCTCGTGCGTGAGACACAAGGCTGACTCTCCAAAACTCGTGCTGTTCATGGCAGACTTCACTAGGGCTGGGTTTGGATTTCTCTTGGCTCACCTACAAACACATGAATGAGCGTGAGCGATAGCCCAGTGAATAATATCAAATACATAAGTTACAGATCAATATAGAACAACATGTTCCAAATGGCCTTGGGCCCAATTCATATTTCTATTTAACAGATGTATAACTATACGAATTTCAAATCAAGTGACTTGTAGTTTCAACATTCTAGCCTTTGGCCCATTCAGGTTTCCATTCATGTTAAAACGGCCTTCGGCCCACTCATTTATGTCAAAACGGCCTTCGGCCTATTCATTCTTATCAAACGGCCTTCGGCCCACTCATTCATGTCAAAACGGCCTTCGGCCCACTCATTCATGTCAAAATGACCTTCGGTCCATCCATATAAGTCAAAACGACCTTTGGTCCATTCATATATGTCAAAACGACCTTTGGTCCATTCATATATGTCAAAACGATCCTTGGTCCATTCATATATGTCAAAACGACCTTCGGTCCGTTCATTTATATCAAAACGACCTTCGGTCCGTTCATTTATATCAAAACGACCTTTGGTCCATTTATGTTTATCAAAATGACCTTTGATCCATTTGTGTTTATCAAAACGGCCTTCGATCCATTCATTTATTCATGTCAGACTTTTGTCCACAATCCCAATTAGCAACTCATAAAGCTTATAAGGGAATAAACAATCGGACATTCACAAGCATTCGAATATCGATATTACTCACAGTGATCGGTTTGTGGATTTGCCCCGGAGCTTGACCCTACACATTTCATGAACACAAAAGGGTCACCAACAGTTTAATCCGTTCTTTAATTCACATGTTCCTCATTAGGCTTTATGCCCATCTCATTAACTCATTTACGATGCTTAACATATGCCTAAGAGTGCTTACAAGTGAAAGAGAACAGAAAACAGAACACAGAATGCAAAAACAGAATTTCAGAAAACAGGGTCCCCGCTCGAGCTTGGACTTCCCCTCTCGAGCGGACCCTTAAGCCTGCAGATGTACTGGTTGCATGAAAAATGAGCTCGAGCGTGGAATAGAGCGCTCGAGCGGAAGGCCTGTCCACAAAAGCTCCTCGCTCAAGCGTGAGATATCCCGCTCGAGCGGATATCCAACTCTGCAAAAGTGCTGGGAGCACGATTTTCCCGCTCGAGCGTCTATTCCTCTGCTCGAGCAGACATCAAAAATCTGGGTTTTCCAGATTGAGTTCTTGAGCTCCAATTCGAATTTCAACCAACAAAACATACATGTTATGGCTCAAATCTCAAATATACACATACTAACATGGCACCAATGCAAGATTATAACATTATGGAGCTCAATTTCTTGATTTATCCATATGCATGTCCCAAAATATGTCAAACTCAACATCAACATAACAAGCTCATGCATTCAAGCTCATATCTTCTCAAATTGTACATGCATGTGATGAATTAGCCACATTCTCTACTTAGATAACACAAAAGGTGATCAAGACATGAGTTTCCTTTAACATTTCACATGGATTATACACATTTGTGCTCAAACATGCAATATCAAGGTGATTTCCTACATGCGTGCACATATTAAGCTTCAATTCAACAAGTACAACCCAATTTCATTTGAATCTTACTCTTGATCACCAAATTAGTTTGAGCACACAAAAATTACAAACTATAATCCAAGAATTACTAACCTAGGAGCTTGATTCTCACAATCTATGATTAAATCTTGAATTAGACTTCCAACCTCCAAGTTTCAAGACCACAATTGCACAATCCCTCTTTCTCCCTCTCTATAGTCGGCTCTCTCTCTCAAATTGAGTCCAAGAATCAGTCAAAATGAGCTAAAGAAGAGAAATGAGGTGTAGTGCTCAAATACATCAAGTCCCACTAAGTCAATATAATAATAATAAGGCAATTGGGTACTAATCCACCAATTTAATCGATTTAATCTGACCCGAATCGATTTTTCAATTAAATTTCACTGTAGGCTCTAAAAATTATGCCAACCACAACGGCGTAATCAATTTCGGGTTCTGTGGCCAATAAGGCCCTTAATTTAATTTCCAAAGCAAATAATCAAACAGATATTCCTACGGTGAACATATAGAAATTCAAAACCACGTAATGGTACACAAAATCATAACAAAACACATAATCACATTCATGTTAAGGGCCAATTAATATGTTACGGAACAGGGGTATCACACCTAACTTCACCCAAAGCTTCCCAAACCCCACTATTCATACAAAATGACAAATATCAAGGTTAAATCTCATATTAACGAGCAGATTATCCCTACCTCAAATGGAGAAACTCAAGAGGAAGAAGGAGAAACTTGAAGATGCTCCAATCTTGAACTTTTTCAGATCAAAAGAAAGCCCACACGATATTCTATCTTTTTTACAAAGGGAGTAGGGTAGAGAAACTCTAGATCAATGAGTATTTGTAGAGAGAGAGGGAGCTTTAGAGAGAGAGGTAGTTGATCTAGGGTTTTGAGTGAAGAAGGGACCAAAAAGTGATATAAAATCACGCTGCTGCGAACTGCTATATGCAAGGCTCGCTTGAGCGAAGGAGTTGTCGCTCAAGCGACTAGACTCAACAAGTTGCCTCACTCGAGCGTACAATGCAAAGCTTCAGGTCTGCCACCAACGCAGACGCACACTCGAGTGCAAAAGTTCTTGCTCGAGTGAAAGTTACGTCCAAGAAAGAAACCTGAGGACTCTCAATCCTCACTCGAGCACAAGAAACAAATACCCAAGGCTCGCTCGAGCGCAAAAAGCCTCACTCAAGCGAAGAAGCCAAAACCTGGGCAACAACCATTTACACCAATAGACAACCAACATGTTCCAAACTCGCCCAACAAGTCCCAAAACTCAAATTTAAAGGATTAAAGGGAGGAAACAAGACAAAGAAAACAACATACAACCATGAAACCCAAGTCCGAAACACAACAAAGGTCGGGGTATAACCTGGATCGCTATAGAAGCAAAAGAAACAAGAAAATATTTCATTTTAAGTACAAAATATTCACATATTTTGCACCAATGACAAAATATTTTCATTTTAGGTACAAAATGATAATGTAATATCAAAAGCTGCATTGGCCCAACATGTACAGCAAGAGCATGAAAAAAACGAAAAGCCATACTTTGAATTTCAATGCTTGAAACGAGAACAAGATGGATTAAAAGAATGTATTCAACCAAGACAACCTTTTTTAACATCAATTCATCGCAATTACGCTTGCCTGGAATTAGAAACAATAACTGAAGATTCTCATTTGGCACAAAAACAAACAATGGTTACCCATCATTCTACATGTTCGTTTTCTATGCCAAGCACATCTTTAGCTCCACAAAGGAATTGGTAAACTACTATGTCTAATCTTGAAATACATACTCTTACTCATATCATTTTGTTTTATAGAATTTTATTTATACACTAATATTTGTAGGTCTACTCCTATAAATCAATTTCTTCAAGAAGATCTATGTACTGATGATAAATTAGAAGATATGCCTATGAGTACATCAATTGACGCCCCAGCACATAAAGATTCTTGTCGCCATTATCTTGGCAAGATGGGTATATTATATGCTTATTGTTCAGCCTTACATTAGATGGATGAAAAATTGACAAAATCATCTATGAAGCATCCCTTATTCAAAACTTATTGTTTGGAAGGAAAGATTAGGCTATCTTTACATGTTACACCCCCTCCACTACTTTAGGGGATGTATGATGGGAATAATGATCAATCAAAATCCTTTCGAAGTTATACTCGAGAGTGCAATGCAGTCAATGCTTTTACGAGTCTTGGTGCTACATTGGATCCTAGAGTACTTAGTGGAAGGGGGTTCTATATCATTCACAATTCATGGGGAATTGTGACATCGAACAGGATCACTACAACCACAACCATGGCAGGATACGAGTTATGCTCAACTATATATCTATCACCCTGATTTAGCATTAGAAATTCATAATAGTAGAAACCCTAACTTGAGAAGGATGTTCTCAAAACTATTTAGGATAGTTTGTTGCAAGTTAATGCATTTGTAGCTACATTTCGCTAGGCCATGTCATTTTACATCAATTAGACTCGGTAGGACACAATCTACCTGCTCATCTTCATTTCAATTCAACAACTAATCGATGTCAGTATGACCTACCAACTGTAGATGAGATTGCGATTGTAATACCACGTGATGGAATAGAGGTGAGTGGAATGAGAGATATTATCTTACATTTCCTAGGAAATAATGAGTTGATGCAAATTAATGAATGTCACCCAACATACTTGCCATTACATTATGTTCTATTATTTCCATATGGTGAGCTTGGATGGGAACTTGAGTTGAAATTGTGGAACTTTCAGTATGATCGACCTTCAACTGATCGACTTACTCAAATGGATTTTTATAGTTATTGTTTGTTTGAACGACCCACAGAGTATTCAACAATTTTGAGAGGTGGGAAACTATTTCAAGAGTTTTTTTTATAGATGCTTAGGCCACAACTGAGCAAAATCAATTGATATATTACAAGCTTAATTAAGGGAAACTTCAGGTTGAGCTTTACCAAAAGTTGTCAGATATTGATCTAGATTATGTACGACCTGGTCAAATCGATCAAAGGTTTGTTTTGCCATCTTCATTTATTGGTAGACCTAGACATATGTTTGAAATCTTTCAAGATTCAATGGCTATCACGCGATACAACCAACACCCATATATTTTTCTTACCATGACTACAAATCCTAATTGGCTAGAAGTTACTTCAGCATTATTACCACATCAAAAACCTATTGATCATCCTAATTTAATTGCCCGCATTTTCGAGTTGAAGAGAAAGTGTTTAATGAAGGAGATATAAACAAATAAAGTGTTTGGAAATAAAGTTGCACATGTTTTTATAATTGAATTTCAAAAATGAAGCCTCCCTCATATGTATGCACTTTTATTTCTTAAGGGTCCAGACAAAATTCGGACATATGCTCAAGTAGGCAAATTGGTCTATGCAGAATTTCCAGACCCAAAAGATGATCCTATGCTTTTTGAAATTGTCAAATGTTGTATGGTACATGGACTATGTGGTGCTCAAAATCCGCAAGCACCATGTATGGAAAATGATAGATGCACTAAGAGATACCCTTGAGTTTTCATAGAAACAACAACTACGGATCAAGATGGATACCCTATCTGTCGTCGTCGCAATAACGGTCAAGTACATACTATGAGGGGGTAAGAAGTTGATAACAGGGATGTCGTACCACACAATGCATGTCTTTCTAAACTTTTCAATTGTCATATAAATGTGGAAGTTTGTGTCGGAATGAGATGTGTCAAGTATATACATAAGTACATTTACAAGGGTTATGATCGTACAACGATGGTGTTGGGATTGATAAATGAGATTCAACAGTATCTCGATGCAAGGTATATTGGACCTCCAGAAACTAGTTGGCGAATATTTGGTCATCCTTTGCATGCAGAGATGCCAACAGTTGTACTATTGACACTTCATTTACCTGAAATGTATCGCATTGTTTTTAACCCAGAAGAGTCATTAGAAATGATTCAATCTAGAGCTGTTCAACAAATGTCAATTCTTACTAGCTTCTTTGCATATTGTGCTACCAGTGAAGATGAATGTTCATTCACTTCTCAAGAATTTCCACAGCATTTTGTTTCGCTCAAGTCGGAAAAGAGATGGAAATCAAAAGAAAATGTACTTTGCTAGCCCTTATTGTGGTGAAAGATTTTATCTGCGTTTGTTACTAACTATTGTCAAAGGACCAAGGTTGTTTCAGTCTTTACGCATGGCCGATAATGTTGTGCATGATATATTTAAATTAGCATGTGTTGCAAGGGGGCTTTTAGAAGATGATGAAGAAAGGATACAATGCTTGAAAGAGTCTACAGTTATGAAAACTAGATACCAATTGAGGAGATTATTTAGTATTATTCTCACCTAGTGCTCTCCACTAAATCCATGTGCATTATGGAATCAATTCTCAACGCATATATGTGATGATCTTGCACATACGATTCATACATTGTTTGCCATTTCTAACCCAACTAAGGCTCAAATTAAAGATTATGGTCTCCATCTTTTGAATAAAATGCTTCATGAATCATGCAAAAGTTTAGTTGACTTCCCACCCATGCCATAATCTACTGCAAATTGGAGTGTACTAGTTGGTAATCGATTGATATTCGAACATCAACAATTGTAGAATGAGGCACAGCAGGAAAATCCACAAATTACTATTGATTGTCTCAACAATGGTAGCAAAGTGCTTATAACACAATCACTTCTTCAATTTTTCAAAATATAGGAACCATTTTCTTTCTGAATGGGGGTGCTGGAACAGGGAAAACATTTCCAAACAATACAATTGCATTAAAATGTTGCCGTCTTGGCCATATCGTTGTTATTGTGGCTTCATCTGGGATTGTACCATTGTTATTGGTAGAAGGTCGCATTGCACCTTCAACATTTTCCATTCCTTCAGATGTCTTGGAAAATTCACTTTGTGGGTTTAGCAAACAATCATTACAAGCTGAGTTGTTTAGAGAAACAAAATTCATAATTTGGGATGAAGTTCCTATGCAACATAGACATTGTGTTGAGGCGATTGATCATACATTGAGGGATATTTATGATAGTGAAAAGCCATTTAGGGGTATTATTGTTGTTCTTGGCAGAGACTTTTGACAAACCTTTCCAATTATACCCAAAGAAGTTCGTGAGCAAATTGTGAATGCATCATTAAGGCATTCCGTTGTATGGAAGCATATACATATCTTAACTTTGGATTTGAATATGCACTTCAATCATGGAGACCATGAAATTTCTTGATGGAGGTAACACTGCTTTAACCTTTTTCTTTATTATATAAAATTAATAAATTGTGTTTACACTCCTATTTTATTTATTTATTTATTTTTTTTTATAGATTTCACTTTTTCTAGATTGGGACCAATCCTCAAGAAATCATCAACTTTCTATCAACAATACACAAATGTCAAGATTTGAATGAATTACTTTCAACAGTTTACCCACAATTGAATATGATAGAGACATCGATCCCAACATTTTTAACTGAATGCACAATTCTATCTAAGCGTGACGATGATGTCAGTGACATTAATACTACTGCGTTGAATATCTTTCCAAGAAGATTATATACTTATCTTGCAGCAGAGAAAATGTTTGAAGATAATGAAATTGATCCTACCATTACAAATAGATATCTTAATGAATATTTAAACTCATTGGATCCTCCTGGGCTACCAACATTTAAGTTAGAGTTGAAAGTGGGTTATCCTATAATATTGTTAAGAAATATTGCACCAAAAGATGGACTATGTAATGGTACAAGATTGATGGTTATTAGGTGCGACACTCGCATAATTGAAGCTCAAATTTTAACTAGAGAAAAGTTTGGCAATTTGGTATTCATGCCAAAAATATCTTTGACACCATCTTCTTTAGAAATGCCTTTCCAAATGACAAGACATCAATTTCCAGTTCGATTAGCATATGCCTTGATCATTAAAAAATCTTAAGGACAATCTATGAAATTTGTTGGGGTTGATTGGCGCATACTAGTATTTAGTCATAGGCAATTATATGTAGCATTTTCCAGATGTACATCCTTTGATCATATAAGTATTCTCCTCCTTAAAAATGGTTCGCATTCTACTACAAATATTATTTATCCTGAAGTGTTGTTGTGGTGTTCCATGTAGATTAAATCACATTTTTTCAAAAGGTAACCATGTAGATTTATTTCTATTGATTATACAACTTTTTATAAAATTCAATTTAATAATAATTGGAAATATGGATTTTTGTAGGATTGGATCCGAAAATCTATGAACCTTAAAAGGAGAAATACAACTAGCTTGCTTCGATGGGGATGTAATAAGGTAAAGTACAAGTAAAAGTGTTTTGATATGTATATTTCCAACAAATGTACTAATCTATATTTTTATTTTTATTTTGTTTCCACAAATTACTAAATTGTTGTGCATGTTCCTCATTAGGGATACATACAAGTTGATACAAAGACTTTTTGAAAAGTAATAGGGAGGAAGTTTGGGTAAACACATGTTTGAAGATATGTTATTGACACATCTTTTGTAAAGCATGCATATTTTGGAAAGCTTTAACCCACTTTTTGTACAATTTTAATCCACTTTTTTAGTGTATGACGATGTAATGTTTTTCCCCCCCTTATGTAGTTATGATTTGATTAGCAGCAGTAGCACTAATTGGTGTGTATTTTAATTTTAATTTTTTTAAGATTGCAGACCACTAGCTGGTGTGCATTATTTGATATTTAATTTATTTTATATTTGATTTGTTGGAAATTGTAGAGTACAGGCTGGTATGTATTGGTTGATGTTTAATTTTTAATTTAATTTGTTGAGATTGCAAAGCACTTACTGATGTGCTTTATGCTTTATGTTTACAATGTTTTTTACTTGCTCTGATATTTTGATTTGGAATATTGGTGAACATTAATTTGCATTAAGGCTGGGGGATATTGTTATTTTATTTGAGTTTTGTAGAGTGTGTAATACAAGCAAAATTGTTACTAGTTTTCTAAGAAGAAAAATATTTCAATATCTTTATCAAAAAAATGACACAAACTTCACAAATTTTAACATGATACGTATAAATTACAATTACATTTTGATCCTAACATTATTTATACCGTGCCTTTAGGCACAACAATACACTAGTAAATAAATAAGACAAAACGTACTTATTTATGTGCATTGAATAGATCAAATTAATTTTATTTTTAATTTTTTTGTCTATCTTATTGATGTCTTAACATTAATTTATATTTAATTTTTTATTTAACATGAAATTATTTATTACAAAATATTTATATTTAATTTAAAATTTATATACATGTGTACAATATGTATAAATAATTCAAAAAAAAAAAAAAAGTATTAAAGAAAAAAATCAATACTCTACATATTTAATTTATATATTTTCTTTTTAAACCAATCACAACATATTTATTTTTAATCTTTTAAATCAATTTTTTGTAATTCTATTTCTACACATTTTTGTTTTTCAAATAAATATAAAAATAAAAATAAATTAAATTAAATAATTAGAATCACTTTTAGTTTTATATTACTAATTTTATGTCTAATTTAACTATTATTTTTAATATGAAAATGAGTGTTTGTTTTACTATCTTATAATTTAATATATATCATATAAAATCATTATATGATAATTACACTTTTATAGCACAATAAAATTAAAATTATCAAAATAAAAAAAATTAATTTAATTTATTATATATATAAGTATTCAAGTAATACTTTTATAGAACCACAATGCTAAGATAATTAAATAAATAATTTAAATTTAAATTTTATTTTCAATTAAAATTAATATTATTCTTTTGTAACACATAGCATAGTACAAAATATCATTACATTAATTAAAGTTAACTCCATTGTGATTTTATGTCAGACATCATATTTATAAAAGTGATTTACATACATGTGTTCCAAATTGATATTGATTGATTAAAATAATAGAACTCAATACGTTTTTTTGTTAAGTTTTTAGAAGATAGATTGACAAATGTTAAATGATAAATAGTACGGAGTATTATTAAAGAATATTGATTCATTGAAAATGTTAGTGTGGAGTTTTTTTTCTTTTTCTTTTTTTCAAAAAAAAATATTTTAATACAAGTGGAATTCATGATTTTTGGTAAATTTAATTAACGCAAATGAGGATTTGATTTCAAATTGAGAATATACCCTTTTTTTCAAAAAAAACTTTTTTAAAAAATAAATTATGAGCCTATTTTACATAGGATAGTGAAAACAATTTTCATCAGCTATTAGCAAATCGGTTTATATTTTACCTTTCAGATGATAAAATTTTCTACACATAAAATATTAAGACTCAAAATTAATTTTTCATTTTAAAATAAATTTTCATACATCGCATGAGTCACCTACTAGTTAGTCCTATTTTATAAATATATCAATTTAACGAGACATTTAATGACAAGTCATATTTTATAGAGTTATTTGTAGCTATGTTCTTCTCAGGGGTAATTATTCAGTAATGTTGGAGTACTAGGGATAACCCGTGCCTGAAGGCACGGTCAATAATTTTTTTGGAACCACATGTGCTACGGAATTCAATTGTAATAAATCAATTTAAAACGATATATCACTCCAGTTTAATACTTCACAAATAAGAAGCTGAAATTGTTTCTACATAGTAAACTGGCAAAAACATTTATAAATTTCAAATAACAAACTTCAAAATTACAATCCAAATAATGAATTTTATATTACAGTGTAGCATAACCAAATAATAGAATCTAAAAATATTTGCTAAAATTCAAGTCCAAACAACAAATTTTAGAATTCAATCCACGTTAAAATGACACATGTATAACAAACCTTCAATAAAAGGATGTTACTGAATTAGTATCATAACTGCTAACCTTTTCACTTTGTCAAATTTTAATACCTTTAGGAAAAGGTGAACGAATATTTTGGTACAAAAGAGTAATCATCCTATCTAACTAAAAAAAAAAATAATTAATCATCCAGTTTAGAATGAGAGCCAACCAACTACACATAAAGAGAAGCAACATAACCCAACGTTTCTAATACGGATCACCCACTTGCAACAAAATCACTCGCTTAAATTCACTTTAAAAAACCAATAGCTATAAGAAATCGCATCAAAATACAAATGAGAAATCAACAAAATGATTCTTTAAAAGAAACTCTAATTTGACAACAAAATGAACTCATTGCAATAATAAAAATAAATTGAAAAACAATAACAAATGCATGAATAGCTTAATGTTTTATTATAGCGATCCCGGTTTTCCCCGTTATTTATTGTATTCCAAACTTGGGTCTAGTGGCTGTATGTTGTTGTCTTTATCTTGTTGTCTTTATTTGTTTCCATTCTTACACAATAACAACCTTTATTGCATCAACAAAGAAGCCATTGTAAAAGGCTTTGGATCAAGAGCTGGTGGGGAGGGGAAGAGTATGCAGACGTGAAAGAGTGAAAGGGGTTTGTGTGTGTATGTATGTATTGTCACGCCCCAACATTTTAATTAATCGGCAACATTACCAAAACTTGTGATTTAGGTCCATTTTTTTTTAACATCTATTACCCTTAGGTGATAGAAACATAATAATTCATGTTCTCTTTCTCATTGAAAACAACAATGTAATAATACATGCCAAGCTTCTGCTGCAAAGCTACAAATAAATAATTACAAACAACAAGATACATTTTTCATTCCTTTAACATCTATGATAAAATTATACATAAATGTCATGTTTGATTCACAAGATTAATAGTAAAGTATTAATAATCCTATTAAATTAGTGTGGTATTCACTATCCAATAGGATTAATATTCATTGGATTAATAATCCCATCCTACCCCATTACTAATAATCCTACAAATTTGTTGGATTAATTATCCATTGGATTAATTATCCATTGGATTAATAATCCTAAACCAAAATGTTAAAACAAACATAGGATAATTGGGCCCACGGATTAATAATCCTAATCCCATGCTCTAATCCACCCAATCAAACATGCTCAAAAGGTACATGGAATCCATACTCTTCAACTAATGAATCCGAAATTCTCTTCCTGAAAAAAAATAAAACAACGAGGGGTGAGCACTAATGCCCAGTAGGAATCTCATAGTTCTACAACAATAGCTAACACACAGATAGAAATGATCATGCATGCAGAGTGATACAATATAGTAAGGTGACATTTTGTAAGTTCAAAATATTATACGAAAAGTATATTTTCTTAAAATTTCACTTGAACCTTTAAGAAAACTCCCTGCCATAAATGTAGTCTCTCATCATTAGGAAGCCATAAATTCTCTTTGAAAACAAGTACACTTAAGGAAGAACACCAACTTAAATTTATTAACCCGATTCCAAATTATTCCTCATTTCGTTTCCATTTTAATATTCCATATTTCATTTCCATTCTAATATTACACAATTCATTTCCATTTCCAATTACCATACTCCATAACATCAAAATCCAAAGGAATAGAGTTCAAACATAACACACGAATCACAAACCCTTTTTAATTCAATTTCCCAATTGCTTACAAAACAAAGCTCATAATCTTCCCTTTTGTCACAAGCAATCTATTGAGTTTATCATCACTAGCCCCTAATCCAATTACCCACATGATGCCAATTTCAATCCTTAATCCATTTTCCTTTAGTTCATTTTCAGTTCATTTATTCTTCTCAATTCATGAGTCAATTTCATTATCTTTCAACAACCAAATTGAGACTAAAACTCAGTGGTTTTCAAATCATACAAAACACACATAAACACTTTAAACTACCATTTCACGGATATTTTATCCGCGGGATCAGCACCCATGTATAAGTTTCGGGACTTTCACCTAGGACACTCCGGCCAACTTAGTTATAATGGAGTTCATCCCCTTTTTCCTCCCAAACAGTTTAGTCCATCCCCTTTCTCCTCCCCAAAAAACATACATATACAATGTATTTAATCACATAATCACACATGGAGTACATCCCCTTTTTCCTCCCAAACAATGATACATATACAATGTATTAAAACACATAGTCATATTCAATGACAACCATTTCTCAGACTTATCATATTATTTATTCTTTTCAAACAGCACAATACATGTGATCCAAAATATGATTTTCAAAATGAAACAAGTGCACTTAAAATATAACACAAGAATTTCCAAAATCTCTTTCCAAACATACAGTTTAAATCC
Source organism: Camellia oleifera (assembly GCA_022316695.1). Lineage (NCBI taxonomy): Eukaryota > Viridiplantae > Streptophyta > Magnoliopsida > Ericales > Theaceae > Camellia > Camellia oleifera. Next base: position 63,732,031 of record CM039306.1, read on the forward strand.
TCAAAATCCATCGCATGCTCCATGATATGCATGATTTATAAATAGTCCGGTTTTCCTAGTCAACATGCAATTTCTACAACAATCATAGCTATCCTCCACCGATAGCCCAAAACAAATATATTTGAACTGATAAATAAATTCCTTTAAAGATACGTTTTTTCAAAATCTCAAATGGGAGTGATAATACATATCAAGCTCCACCATCATCATTAATAATCCTCCGATTTCACATTTACAATGACAATTTTAATTATTTATACAAAATAACAATTTGATCCAATTAGAGTAAAACTCATTTTTTTTTTCAAATATCAACCCAAGTACCAAAATCAACCATTGTAACACAACATGACCTCGTATTCAAACCCCATACCCATTTATTTCATTTTCACCAAAACCCCTCTTTTCATTTCACACCCAAACCCTAGGTTTGTTCAATCTACTCCCAAATCCCACCATTGTTACACAATGACAAAATAACTAACTAAAAGCCACATGAAGGTGTAGAAAAAGATCCTTACCATTAACATTTCATTTACCCAAATTTAGTTTCATATAATAACATAATTAAAAGATTAACAACAAGAGTTCAATCGCAACTTTTACATAAATTTCCACCCACTTCCAAAATGCAATTAAACTTGTATATGTACAATTTAACACCCCAATTTCATAATACAACTTTCAATTAAAGCAAAACTTGCATCTATCTTCTTGACCCAAACTAGGGTTTTAAGAGAAATTAAGCTTTTCACCCAAGCACTTTTTATTCCAACTATTTTATTAATTATACACCTAATTTCATAAGCTCATAATCATAACCCAACAATTTAAACCCCAATATTTCAAACCCTAAATGTGATGACCGGTTTCATTTTTGCGTCACTTCACTTTTTGTTTTCATTGGGTTTGCAATGTCCAGAAGCCTTTCTCAAATAATTTCTCATTCTCGTTTATTCAATGTCGATTCTTCACTAGTTTTGGAGAGTACTAGGTTGAGTCCGAAGTGCATAGGATAGAGTTGAGAATTTTCTAGGCAGCTGGGCTAGGGCCGCACGTACGGGGGCTCTGGGCTGCACATGCAGGGGATGAAGCCGCATGTGCGGAGTAGGGCGACTTGTGCGAGGTTGGACACTGCCTAAAAGGCAGGTGCAGATTGAAGTGCGGAAGGACTACCGCACGTACGAGGGTGAGGGCCGCATGTGCGGGGATGGGCACTACATGTGCGGCAATCTGGGCAGTCCGAGGGCTCTATTTTTTCTCTCTTTTAGAGCCGAGTGTATCTCATTTCTATCACCTCCCTCTCTCTCTCTCTAAAAACACATTTACTCCCCCTTCTCTCTAGAAAACCTCATCAAACACTAAAACTTTTTGATTTTGCAATCCATTGGGTCTAGATCCATCATCATCTCTCTCTCTCTCTCTCTCAAGCTTTGGAGACCTAAGCTAGAACATCCCTTGTATGGTGGAGGCTGAAAATTTCTACACCATTTGATCTTAGGGTTTCATTTTCATTTCATCATCAAACATTGAGGTTGGGATTTCTTGAGTTATATATATATGTTTTGCAAAGGGTTGGTGAGGGTATTGGGTTTGTTTTGGGTATAATGTGTGGGTTTGATTTTGGCTCATGAGTATAGGATTATTTAAAAAAAAAAAAAAAGGGGATTTAAAAATCTTTGATCATCTAAGATAATGCCTTGAGGGTTGAAAACATCTTTGGCAAGGGTATGGTGCCTTTATTAGTATCTCTTTCAAATGTTTAGTGTGTGTGTGTGCTTTGTAAAGAAGAAAACCTAGATTTTTTGGGGGATTTTCTTGAATGAAGGAAAATGAGGGTTTTTGGGTGATTATATACATGAATTCATAGTTGTGTGTTGTGATAAGTAAAAGAAGTGGTGAGTTTCCTTTTTTGGTTACAAATGTGTATATGTGTATTTATATATATATATATATATACTGATGATGAGTTTCTCTACACATGAGAATTGTAGAGATTGGAGATTGCTTGTCTAAACCTTTACAACAACCTTGAAATGATGAAAATGATGGAAGTGCATGAATTGGGAACATGCTATTAGGTTATGGATAAATGGTAGTAAGTTTTTAAAGTATTGGTGGAATGGCACTGAAAGGAGAAAAAAGAAGTTTTTGATCATCAGGCAATGCTTATTAAAATTATGTTGAAAGTGGAGAAATATGACATAATATAGATAATTATTGCATTGGCATTTCTAAAACCTTGCATGTCATGAACATTGGATTGAGAATTGGAACTTTCATTGAGAACACATTATTTGTGAATGAAATCATAGAAATGTTATGGGGTAAATACGTTGGTAAGTCCGGTTAGGAGGTGTAAATGAAATTGATAAGTTGGCATGAGTGTCCAGGGTGAAAGACTGAAAACACGCGCGGAGGAGGTACCACTTCCCTTCCGGTTAGCAACCGGTAAAGTGGGGTTATTGGTAGTGCTTGTTGAGCCTACTTGCATACACGAACCTAGGAATTACTTGAGTCGTATTTACCGCCCCTATGGATTAAAAATTGGAAATTTTGAAGTTGATGAGATTGCAAAATATTATGGAAAAACGTGGTGATTTTCTAGTAATGCATGAAATGAAATTCTTCTTTATAATGGCATTTGCATGGTATTACATTTGCATTTAATGTTGGGGAAATTTGCATAACTATATATACTTTGTAAGGATTCTCTACTGGGCCTTATGCTCATCCCTATGGGATTTTGGTGCAGGTAAAGATGTGGTGATCCTGCCGAATTGAGCGTGGATATATTTTGTGAAGAGTAGATTGCTCTTTTGTTTTGTTGTAAATTTTTGTAAGCCAGGGGCTAGACATGTATGGGCCCGAGAGACCATTTTGTGTAACCAGACTTTTGCCTTAGAAGATGTAAGCCCTTAAGGGCATTTTAATTACTTGGGACTAGATGCTTTACATGCTATAGATTCATGTGTTTTTCATACCATTGAATGTGTAACCGCATGTGAAACTTTTGTATAAGCTTGTTCATTAATCATGTAAAGATAGAAGGATTATTGTCATTATTTAGTGAATGTTAGTTAATGTGATTGGTTTATGTTGAATTATTTTGGGGCATTACAACTTGGTATCAAAGCCTCCGGGTTTGAAATACTTGGGGCTCGCGGGAAGTGGTTGCTTTGCTACAATGGGTTCATTTCGCATGATTAGGAAATGTTTTGTTTTTATAATTATATGATAGCATGCTTATGTGACTATATGGGTATGGGATTGGACTTTTGCGAGGTTATTTGGGCCTATTAGATTCCTGGAGGTCTTATTGGAAGGGTACCTAATCAATACTCATTCCACTAAGAATTCTTAGTTTTTCATAGGATGAATTTCATCACTAAAGGATAATTCGTATGTGTTTATGTGACTAAGTGCTTATGTAGAGTGAATTGAATTATGTGTGTGATACAACATATATGATTGTTATAGTTTAACAGGTGAGGCAAGTTGCGAGCACATTTGGAATTATGTGCTAAGTTGTTTATCTTGTTCCTCAATTAGGATGTCAGGAAGGGTTCAAACACGTGGTGGTAGAGGTGGAATGCATGGTTGGGATCACCGGGGTGTGCAAGGGGTGTCAGTCCATGAGGTTCTGGTGCAAGAAAAGGGTTTAGGCCAAGTTGATATGGCCAAACAAGTGGGGCAAGATGAGATAAGGGTGAGCTTCCTCATGAGGGAGTTTTGCGGGCCAAGCCGGATGAATTTCATGGTGGCCCTGAGCCTAAGAAAGCAGATGAATGGCTTGAACAAACTGTGAAGACTTTCGAGATGACTCACATTGAGGATAGTGAGCTTAGAGTGACTCTTGTGAGTTACTACCTCAAGGGGGACGCGGGCCAATGGTGGAAGTATGCCAAGGGCCAAATAGAACCGACTTGGGAGGCATTTGTGGTGGCCTTCCAAGACAAGTACCTGCCTCCTACAGCTAGGGAGAGGTTGAGGCAGGAGTTCCAAGACCATAAGCAACTTAACATGTCCGTGGCCGAGTTCGAAGCGGCCTTCTCTAGTTTGTCTCGGTTTGCACTGGAGTTGGTAGCGACGGAAGAATGTCGTTACATTGAGTTTAAGAAGAAGCTTAGAACCAAGATCTTGTTCAAGGTTGCCGAGAAAATGATCCGGAATTATGACCGTCTTGTGGAGGCGGCCGCACATGTGGAGATTACCATGGAGGCCGAGGAGGAGAGACTTTGGAATTCAAGGTCTAGGGGCCAACGGTCACAAAGGGACTATAGGCCCAACAAGAAGAGCAGGAACACTTTTTTATCCCAGTCCTAGCCGCAACAGTCTAGATCCATTTTCCTCTTACCTAGTGCAGGCCCGAGGAAAAGTACACCGAGTGGGTTCTTTTGCTTCAAGTGTGGCCAACCGGGTCACAAGGCCTTTGCATGTCCATAGAGGGGAGAAGGACAGTAGATGTTGCCACCACCACCACCTGGCGGATCTCAGAGTCAGTCTCAGAATAGAGGGCAGGGGCCTACTTGCTATTAGTGCAATCAGTTAAGGCATATGAGGAGAGCTTGCCTGCAATTGGGAGGCGCATCTGGCGCATTAGGGTCAAGACAGACTCAGAGCCACCAGTAGGCTCACTCAACTCAGACTTCTCGAGTTCATCAGGGAGTCACTTCGGCTCAGTCTGTACAGCAGGCCTATGCTCCGAGGGATGAACACGTTGATCAGAGGCCACAGGGGCGCGTGTACGCTGTTACCATACCAGAGCAATTGCCAGGATCCTCAGTTGTGAGAGGTATTTTTAGTGTGTGTAATCCTTTGGCCAGTGTGTTGATAGATACGGGTGTGTCTCATTCATTCATATCTGCGGCATTCGTATCTACATTGGGGCTAAAGGTGGCACAGTTAGCGTCCCCACTCAGAGTAGAGTCACCAGTTGGGGGTACAGTTGACTTATATCGGGGGTGTCATGGTTATAAGATAGAGGTTGCTGGGCATAGACTCCCGTTTGCTTTTGTGTTGCTAGATATGTCGAGTTTTGATGTCATTCTAGACATGGATTGGTTGTCTTTATATCGAGCAGTGATTGATTGTTTTCGTAAGAGGGTCACAGTGTGCACCTCTAGTGGTGATTGTTTTTACTTTCTGGGGGACGAGGTTGATCGGGTCTTATCGCCAGTATTTGATCCTCGTAGTAGGAACGAGCTTAGTGGTCTTCTTGCTACTCTCTTGGATAGTGAGAGTGACGGGACTCAAGTTGAGTTGCCAAGGTGTAGACACCCCATTTTTGACCATCCTCAAGACTTGGGCGTCACCGCTTGAACACTCGGTGATCATCCATGTTCGTGTTCGTTTTGAGTTCCCGAAGGTCTCGGCTACGCGCCTTGCCTCAGGATCTCTCAACTCGACTGTTTTGTGTTTGATTTTGCACCAAACACTTGTGTTTTTGCTTCTGAGGGTAGAGAGTAGCTTGTTAGCTACCCCTGACACCCACCGGCCCTGGCTTGAGGCCACTAGCCGTGTCTTCTTGCTACCGGCCATTGGTGAAATATACCATTGGCCGGTCGGCATTTGGTGTGGTCGGTCGACCATCTGTTTGGCAGATGGCCTCCTTTTCTGGCCGATACCACCTTTTTGCCTTTTTTAGGCATAATGCATGCCAGCTGTGTCTGCTGGAATGCATGGGCCCTACCCCCCATGCACGGGTGTGGCTGTTTTGAACCTTTGCACCCTTTTTGGTCCAAGCTTCATAGAGAAGATTGCACCCTTTGCTCAAGCTTCTTGAGGAAGCTTGACCCTTTGTCATAGCTTCCTCAAAAAGCTTGCACCCTTAGCTTAGCTTCCCTTGGAAGCTTAGTCTTTGTATTGTCGATATAAGAGACCCCTCTTCTCCTTTCATGGGGTTGAGCAAAACTAGAGAAAAATACATATATATTCTGATATATACACCTTCTCTCTCTATAGCTCCCTCTCTCTCTCTTCATTTGTGTGTGTTTAAGAGCCTGAAAGTGTGTTTTATTCTTAGTTTTGCACTAAGACACACACCATTACACCATACTTCGACTTGGGAGGTCTTGAGGGTTTGTTCTTGAAGTTTTGGGTCTACTTTGATCAGAAGAAGGTGGCTGACCTTGCTGTTCTTCAAGGGATCTTCAAGGGTAACACTATTGCTTTATATTCCCCAATCTTGCACTAGTCTTTAACATATCTTGCATGCTGTTTTAGACTTTGTGTGTAAATGAAAAAAGTCTTGTATTTGCATGCTTAAGATGTTTCATGGAGGTCATTTTGGTGTTGGGGGACGACCTCCCCTTTTTAGGCCTTGTTTGGCCCTTTTTGTGCTCTCTTTGTTAAGCTTTGGAGACTTTTGTGTGTTGGCCTTCTCACCACTGAAATCTAGTGGATTTTTAGTGGTGAAGAAGAGGTTTTGAAGTCTTGCATAGGTGAGGGACACCCCTCTCCCTTTGTCTCTCTTTTGTTTGCATTTTTGGCTCATAAGGGTAGCATGCATGCTTAGTTGCTTTTGGCTTCAATTCAGAGATTTTTGGGTGTTATTGGGTCATATTACATCTCTGTTTTTGGTCAGATTTATGCCCCTTTGCGTGCATAATATACTTGCTTTACATTCCTCCTTTTTGCCTAGAAATGCATCTTGCCTTTAAGACCATCATACATGCATGTTCTTGACTAACATTGTGAAGCTTTTGGTCATGTTTCATCATGTTTGAGGTCTGTTAGGCATTGTTTTGATCATATTTGCCATGTTTGGTATAGCCCCTTTGTATTTTGGCTTGTGAGCCTTGAGGGTGTGAGTCATAAGCATGTTTTAGTTGGGTTGTTTCAATGATTTGGAGTCATTTCACATGCCATTTCAGTCCCTAATCCATGTTCCTATGCTCGCATCCATCACCCTTTTCATGCCTTGAAGAGGTGTCCTTTTGTGCCTCGAAATGAGCATTGTGCATGCTTATGTATTTAAGTCTTTGGGGCTGTCATATCAGTGGGTTTTGGGGTATATTTTGATGCATAAAAACTCTGTTTTGGGTTGCTTAGTTCATGCCATGTTTGCTTGGGGTAGGTATTGAGCAATGCTCTCTTTTGTGGCCTTGAATATCTTCTATTTTGCATCCATTCCCTTGCATGTCTTGGTGTCATCTATTGCATGCTTTTAAGAGTTTACCATGAGTGTTTAATGTCCAAGCATATTGCCTTTAAGTATGCTTAGAGTTGTCCCCTTCCATGCTTAGATCATAGGCCATGGTGTGTGCATGCTTGCATGCACAAGTTGTGCCATTTTTGACCCTTTTGGCCACTGTTTTAGGGTGTGGCTGAGGCCTCCTATTTCAGTCTTAGTTCATTCTTGTACATAGTTGTATGTTTGACTTGTTGCCCCTCGTTGCATGCTTGCATTGTACCATGTTTGCATCACATGTTAAATTGCATTGTATTGTCTCTTGTATTATTAGCACATTGCATGCTTGCATAATAGATTGCATTGCATTTGGCATGTTTTGCATCTTAGCCTCATGTTGCATTCTTGAGCCATGTTTGTATACATGCATTGCATTGCTTGGTTTGGGGTGTCAAACCAAGCATGAGGATTAAGTGTGTTCATACTCCAAGCGACGTAACACATCTCAATCCTCGGTCATCGACGCCCTTGATCTCAAAATGATAAGGTGCTGGCATTCATCTCTTTTGTTGCATGCATTTTACATTGAATGGCAAACTTGGCCTCTTAGGTCATCATGCATCAACATGCATAATTGATGGCCCGAGGGTCGAGGGTCATGCTCCCTTGAGTCCATTACATGATAGGGAGTGTGGCCATGCCCACATTTGCTTGAAAATTCCATGCCACACACTACTTGCCCTCTGCTGCTGTCAACTGCAGGATTCTGCAGGAAGAAATAGCCGACTGGCTACTTGGAGTGCCAACCAACCAAATACAATTAGCCGATGGCTCAACCAATGGTCGATGACCATTCCCTTCGGCCGGTGGTACTCCCACTTGGTCGGTGATGCTCCCCAGTGTTCAGAGAAGCATCCTTGGGACTTGTGCAAATTTTCAGAGGAGCAGGGCAGTGTAAACAGAGGCAACAGTGCTATGGCAACGAATTTTCGAGCAGGGCGAGCCAAGCATGCATCATTCACGCATTTCGAGGCAGAGCTGCGACAGTCTCTTTAGCTTCACATTTTAATTATTTTTGTGATTAATTTGTTAATTAATTAGGGGGTCTGTAATAATTAATTAGCTAGGATGGTTGATTCATTATTCGGACTGTATTATTCTTTCGGTCCCTCCAAGTGAGGGCGTATTTGTAATAAGTGTGGGTGCGTGTGTGCATGCCTTCCAACCTCCACTTCTTCCTCCCTTTTACTTACCTGCTTTGATGGTTAGTATTAGGACATATTTAAATTAGCATACCTTCTGCGTGCATCATTCATCAGTATTGCATGCACCAGGCTCGGCGCATCATGCTAACTGCATTGTATTTCAATTCCAAGTTGAATACGTGATAGCTGTAGCATCATCATATGTCATATTAGGATAGCCGAGCCTATTGCAGTTGCATCTCGCATATGTTGCATTAGCCATCTTAAAATGAACTAGGATCATGCATATGATTACTAACTAGTTTCTGTTTTGGCTTGGAGTACTCATTAAGCATTTATGTTTTAGCATCCTTGCACACGTGTGAGTGTTGCCATGTCAGCATGCTTTACCATGAGGCTATGTGCTTAAATGATATAACTGCCTGAATGCCTGTGGGTGAAGGTTGGATTGTTTGAGTTGGAACAACTCATTGAAATATGTGTTTTAGCCTACTTACGGGTAGCAAATTTCAAACTATCTTTCAAACGAGCGGATATGCAATGCTTTGTTCCAACTTAGGCGATCTAGTCTATACTTTTGTGTTGTGCGCATCACATAGTAAATCTAGGCTAATAACCGGAATAAGAGCACATAACGTTTTCAAAACAAGATATCATGGTTAGTAGAGGCCGATCTTCTGATCGGACGAGAGGGGGTGCTCATAGTTAACCTTCCCCAATCGTACCCAAGTTCCCGAGCCGAGGCAACTTTGGTGATGACAGACACGTGGCCTTTGGCAAACGAGTCAGGGTTTCCTAAATTCCCTAAAATCAAATATTTAGGTGGCAACTCTGTATCTGGCAAAGCAGTTCATGTTTGGCACTTCTTTACAAAAATCTGTTTTCCAAAACAATTTGCCAGATTTGGACTCTTTGGTTCAGATTAAGAACCGTGACAATTTGAGTCTGAACTGTAGTAAGCCCAATGAACAAAACGGGATTTCTCTCCCGGGACGTTCGGGGACGTCTATAGTTTTTGGTGACTCTGTTGGGGAGTTTAGAGAACTTGACTCGAACTCGTGATATCTTGTTTTGACTACACTTATGTGTTTCTTTGCATTGCATGTGCATTGGTGCGCCTAGGACACCGTGTTGGCCATCTGCTATTCCTGAGCGGTTTGCCGGAGGCTTGACTTTGTCAAAGCATGCCATAAGGCTGACCGGTTGCGGGCTATGCCAGTATGGGAACACAAACCCCAGTTTTACCGGGGCACCCTTTTCGACCATTTGACGTAGTGCATATTCGGAATCCGTAGTGACCATTCCAAACTAGGACAGGTTGCTTACCCGATATAGGTTGTTTGAAACCGCTGCGTGCATAGTGAAACCCTAGCTCCTGACAAAATAGGACAGGGAAACCCTACCCCAACATAGGGGTGTTTTGGCTCTCATTTATCTGCTATGAGCTTTAGAGTGCGTCTTTACAAGAAGGCGCGTATTAGTTTGCAAGTTTGGGCATCAGGCGTGCAGGCATTAGTGTTTTTCGGGAATCAGTTATCTGCGGGTATCAGATTCAGACTTGGGGGCAATGATTTGGAAACAGTGACCAGTATTCAGTACAGTCGTTCCGCTATGCTCATATCCGTTCCAGTGAAATTGAGCTGAGATGCTATCTGTTTTCTCTTTTGCTAGGGTAGTCCTGGAACTATAGCTTCAGAAGGCTCCACTATCCCCCAGGTACATTAGACTTGTGCTGATAGATTTTGTTGGGTCAGAGATTCAGTTCAAGGGCGATTAGTGTTCCTTTGCCAGAGGCAGGGTAAAAACGCCAGTCAGGCATAGATTATCTGTTCAACAGTCTTCGGATCAGCGGTCATTATCCATCTCACCTGTGCGTAGTTGAGTTGAGATATCTGTTTTTTACCTCAGGGAGATATACCGGTTGCTCAGTTAGACGAGGACAATATGTCGAGTCTGGAAGAGATGGTGCGCCAACTCCAGGATAGTATGAAAGCCATGTAGCAAGACACTGTCTGTCAAGCAGAATTTGCCAAGTAACAGGCTATGGTCATAGCCCAACAGGCAGAGACAATTGCCAGGCTAGAGCAGCAAACTGGAGTATCTACTTCACACCAAGCTCCTCCCCCACCAAGAGTTCCCATACTCGGGGAGGCAACCCACGTCCAGGATGATGCGGACATTCCAGTCGGGCCAGCTCCGCTCCCGGTTCTACCCCAACTATCTAAAACACCCACCAACCTACCAGACTCCCCATTTGAGTTCAAAACGGACCCCACAACATTGAAAGTAAGCAAGCTTGAGAAATTGTTCAAAAAGTCTCAGGGGGTCCACTCTATTTCTGATATAGAGGATGATTATACTGACTCAGTGGTGACATTACCGGATCGGTTCAAGATGCCACATATCGATCGATTCAATGGCTCTGAAGATCCAATGGTGCACCTTCAACTGTCTTCTGATATCTTGAGGCCAATGGGTTTGACCACAGCCCAGAAATTGTCACTATTCGGCCGAACCCTGTCTGGGATAGCCGCAATCTGGTATGCGAAATTGGTGAACTCTGTGAAACAGAATTGGGAAGAGATGGCTGAGGCATTCAATGATCAATACTCCTACAACACAGATTGTGGTGACAACTCGTGATCTTGAAGTCACCCGCCAAGAGTCAAAGGAGGGTTTCTCAGAGTTCGTGATGAGATGGAGAGCAAAGGCCTCAATGATGACTACAAGGCCTTCCGACAAAGATCAGATTTGGATGGTTGTGTGCAACCTCCAGCCCAAACTAATGCAGAAAATGATCGTGCTCCCCTTCCCTACCTTTTCAGATTTGCATGAGATGGGAGTACAGATCGAGGATGCAATGAAACAAGGTCTGATTGACCAAGACCGAGAGCAGCCCAAGAGGGCATTCAACCGCAGTTCGAATGCGACCACCAGTGGTGATGTAGCTGCAAGGTCTTCTGAAGTTGGAATGGTCACCACCAAAACAACCACCCCCTTTGTTGGTACATCCAATCCAAACCCCTGAACCTCAGACTATCTACCCCGGGGCAAGAGGATTTTCACCCCGCTTTATATGCCTTTGTTGAAAGCCCTGGGGGTCCTACTCAGGAAAGGACATCTAAAACTGTCAGAACAATGGCCTCTACCCGATCCTCTCCCTCCAAAGCATGACCCGACTAAGTACTGTTCTTTTCATCAACAAACCGGTCATGACACTGACAGTTGCGTCCGTCTCTGCCACGAGATACAAAATTTGATTGACAACGGGGTCATCCCCGCACCAGGTCCTACAAAGTCTATCGACACTTGATTAGTGAACTTGTGGGGGATAGTGTGATGTGATCAAGCGATGAACCACCTGCGGGCAGCACTCAGTTTACTCCAGATGTGGCGTATGGCACACACTAGTTTGAGCATTTGGGAATGCTGGTTTTTTTTTTTTTTTTACTTGGGTATTGAGTCAGTCTTGTTGTGTTGTATTGAGTCAGCCTTTTTGTACAGAGTCAGTCTTTTCTTACTGAGTCACTTGGGTCTGTCTTGTTATACCGAGTCAGTCCTGCTTTGTTAGAATCGGTTGATTTCGGGGATGTTACCTCAAACATCACTTGCTTGTTTTGTGTTTGTCTTTTCATTTTCTTTTGAGTCTGTTTCTGCCTTGGAGCCAGTAATACCAACAGATTTGAATGAACAATAGTGGTTTTTCATGCTTTTGCGTTTGCTTCTGCCGTGTGCCAGTTTTGCCAGAAATTCTAAATGAGATGGCAGTATTCGACTAGAAGCTGTGTCTTTTTTGTGCCTTGAATTTGTTGCATCGACCTAAGTTTTCCAAAACTTTTTTCGAAACATTGTGATAAAAAACGAAGAGGAAGGAATTCCTCGGGTTTTGCAAAATTTGATCAATTGAGAAAAAGAGAGGCATGCTAAGCCCTTAATGATCAAGATCATGCTTGCTAATGTGAGTACTGAGAAGGATCCTGACTTGATCCAGATTGGTTCCACATTATCTTCAGTGCGAGCGATTTGTCGCTTTCTTAAAAGATTTCAAAAACAAAATGTTTTGCGCGGTCTTACGAAGACCTGTGTGGAATCGCTCTTGAGATTGTGCAGCTTAGGATCGCTCTCAGCCTCGAGACTCGACCCCTTTTGATTTCAAACGTCGAACTTGGATTCAGAATGTTCCAAGGCCAATCATGATATGAGGCCTGTGTGGCCAGATTCAAAGCAGCCCGTGAACTAGGGGCAAGAAAAGTCAGATCACGAAGATCAGATGTCGTCAAAAGAAGCTTGCAAAGCTAGATCAGGAGCACCCCTCGAACTAGGGACAAAAATGTCAAAGGTGCTCGAAAAGTCAAAAAATTAGGATGTTTCTCAAGCTAATGAAGATCGACAAGAATGACAAATCCCAGAAGGGAAGAAAGAAGAAGACATTGCTGAAGGACAATCGAGTTCCTATCCACAACACAAGGGGCAAATTCAGCCCCCATTGGATGGACTTCTGCATCGTCAGTAAACAGCAGCCATTCTCCTGGATCCAGATGACTTCAGGATCTCAAAACCATTTGGCATGGATGCATGGACAAAGCTACACTTTTACCCTGGAGGCTTGCTGGGCCGAAAACCCGGAAGGGCGACCCAGGCAAAAGTTAGAACAAGAAAAAGAAGAAAAAGAACAAAAAAGAAAAAAAAAGAAAAATGCAAAAAAAAAAAAAAAAAAAAAAAAGAAGAAAAAACTTCTAAAAAATGAAAAAAAAAATGTAAAAAGATGAAAAAAGAAAAAAAGAAATGAAAAAGAAAAGAAAAACATAGCTCGCAAGGTTAAAAACCCAGAAAGGGCGACCTTAGCAAAACTTAGAGCGCAAAAGGGGAGCGAAAATACCCGAGTGTACCTTGCCCCGAACTACGTAAGGCTTGATTCCCATCTTTGGGATACGTAGGCAACTTCATTCTGAAGTCCAGTCGTAAAACACTTCAAATTCGATTGTGTCCATGTGATGGTTTTGGTCATCTTTGTCTTCTCTATATCCAAGAGTTCGGTTGTGATCGTCACTCTGAAGACTGATTACAATGCGCTGCGGTGCCATTCAAACAAGGGGCAACTTTCTGTTGCCATACAATGTGCTGCAGTGCTATTCAGACTAGGGGCAACTTTCCGTTGCCATGCAGTGCCGTTCAGACAAGGGGCAATTTTCCATTTGTTTTGGATCTGAGGTTGTGCATCTCAAGAGTAAATTCTGCGTCGGTCGAGCAGTGGTCATTTGCAAAAATAGTTTCTGAGAATTTTTACTGAGGTTGACTGATCTCTCAAAAATTATTCCATCTTTTCCAAAACTGGACCATTTCTTGGACCCAAAAAGGGAAAACTTTCAGTGCTCATAGCCTGACTTGCATGATTTCAAATCAAAAATTGAACAAGTATGTTAATCTAACTCTCATATTGGTCAAAATTGTTTTAATAGAAAGCAAAAACAAAAAATGGTCAAAATAATGAACTATGGGTGCAGTTGAGTCAGGCTTCCTGTCTTTTCCCCGTTGTCAACGCACTTTCCAGAAAGGGCACTCTACCTGCCAGAAGAGGGCACAACTGAAGCTAACCACAAAAGGGCAGAAAGCTCTCAACATCCTCCAAGCAGCGAGGTATCAAGCCAAGTGTGAAGCACAAAATGGAATGGATCAATATATTCCACTCCCTCATCTGGACAGTTCTGATTACATCTAAAATGCCCAGCAAAGCATCGTCAACCGATGTCAGCTACAGATTTGCTACACACCCAGTTGTAGCGCAACCCCTCTGTGGGAGAAACTCACTGTTGTGAACAAGATTGAGAATCTGGTAGAATACCAGGGGCCAGAGCCCACAATTTCCAGCTTATCCATCAACCACCCAGGGGAGGGATAAAAAATGACAGATTGAAGAATAGAGAGATGTGAGTTGAGAGAAAAAGTGAGAAAAAGGCTTTTTCGTGAAAAACAGAGCTTGAGGACTGAGTGATGTGAGAATCACAAATGAGAAATGGTGGGAAACACTACTCAAGAAAACAGGCTCCCTGTGCACGTCTGAGTGTCGTGTCTTTTGTTTTGTTTCGATTCATGTTTTGAGTCATTTCGAGTGTTACTCGATGTGTTCAGGTTGTTTACCTTTTGTTTTTCTTTGTTGAGTCATTTTTGTTGTGGTCAGTCGTAGGCTCAATACCTAGTTGATAACTTATTCTCACTCCCAGTTTCAAAAAATCGTTTTGTGCTCAGAGTGTTGTGCCATTCTCCACATTTGTGCAAAACAAGATTCTTTCTTTCATAAACCATAGGGTTCAACCCTGGTCATGTGAGAACAGTAGAACAAGGACCTATCTGAAGCTATATAGGTTCCAGACTGCAAAGCAAAAGAAAAGAGGGAAAATTTGGAGCATCCTAGTGTGTTTCAACTTCGGCAAATTCCGAGACTGCATTCCAGGTGCACCTTCTTAGGCCTCTCCATTTCTCTGGAGTATGAGTGTATCTTGACCCCAAGCTTAAGCCTGCTTCAAGTCAGAACAACAATTAAAGCAACTGCAGATGTTATCTCTCGCCAATATAGACAAGGTGTCCCCTTTTGAGCTGAGCGTGTTGCCAAGTCCTCTTAGAGGTAAATCGGAGGCACCGGAGTACATGTTTGATGCCCCTCTATTGCATAGAATATGCACTTTCATATACACTTCTGTTACATGCGTGCTGCGCATCGTTATGATTCATGCATAGAATATGCTTTGCTTTCAATGTTGCATAGAATATACTTGTCTTATGCACGAAACATGTCTTCAATATTGCATAGAATATGCTTTCCATGTTGCATAGAAAATGCCCCCATACTTGCATAGAAAATGCATTTTATCGCACTTCTTTTGTGCACCTCACTTGCGTTGTCACACACACTCTAGTTGCATTGTCATGCACCTCTTTAATTGCATGCACCCACTTCACTTGCATTGTTATGCATGGTTCTAGTTGCATTGTTATGCACACTTCGCTTGCGTTGTTACGCGCATTCCACTCGCATCGATTATGCGCCCTTTCAATTGCATCGTTTTGCACACTCCTTTACTCTGAAACACTAGGATACGTCCCTATGTTCCTCTTTTCTCCGAAACACTGGGATACGTCCCTATGTTTCTGCTTCTTTTCCGGAAACCCTGGGATACGTCCCTAAACACCGAGATACGTCCCTAAACACGGGGATACGTCTCTAAGCACCGGGATACGTCCCTAAACATCGGGATACGTCCCTATGCTTCTCCCCTTTGGTTAAGAGCATTTGGAATACGTTCCAATACTTATACCTTTTCGAAACACCGGGATACGTCCCTTTGTTTCTCTCTCTTTCCGAAACACCGGGACACATCCCTATGTTTCTCTCTCTTTCCGAAACACCGGGATACATCCCTGTGTTTCTCTTTTCCTCAGGAAAACCGGGATACGTCCCTATGTTTCTCTTTCATTCCGAAACACCGGGATATGTCCCTATGTTTCTTCCCCTTTTCCGAAACACCGGGATACATCCCTATGTTTCTCCTTCATTCTGAAACACTGGGATACATCCCTATGTTTCTTCCCCCGTTTTGAAACACCGGGATACGTCCCTATGTTTCTCCTTCTTTCCTAAACACCGGCATATGTCCCTTTGTTTCTCCCTCTTTGGTTAAGAGCATTTGGAATACTTTTCAATGCTTGAACCACTCTGAAACACCGGGATATGTCCGTATGTTTCTCCCTCTTTGGTTTAGAGCATTTGGAATACGTTCCAATGGTTATACCTTTCCGAAACACTTGGATACGTCCCTATGTTTCTTGCATGATCATAAGTTATGCTCAGCTTTGTGCATTGTCTTGCATTTTGCCCTTGCTTTCGGGCGCATATCTTTATCTATAGCTTGTATGCTTTGTCTAAGTCTTCGGCCTTGTCAAAAATGGGTCGTCTTTGGGCTTTGACATTCACTCCAGTCATTTTAATGACTTTCGAGTTCTGTCAAAGAGGGGCAACTGTAGATACCCCATTTTTGACCGTCCTCAAGACTTGGGCGTCACCGCTTGAACACTCAGTGATCACCCATGTTCGTGTTCGTTTTGAGTTCCCGAAGGTCTCGGCTATGCGCATTGCCTCAGGATCTCTCAACTCGACTTTTTTGTGTTTGATTTTGCACCAAACACTTGTGTTTTTGCTTCTGAGGGTAGAGAGTAGCTTGTTAGCTACCCTTGACACCCACCGGCCGTGTCTTCTTGCTACCGGCCATTGGTGAAATATACCATTGGCCGGTCGGCATTTGGTGTGGTCGGCCAACCATCTGTTTGGCCGATGGCCACCTTTTCTGGCCGATACCACCTTTTTGCCTTTTTTAGGCATAATGCATGCTAGCTGTGCCAGCTGGAATGCATGGACCTTGCCTCCCATGCACGGGTGTGGCTGTTTTGATCCTTTGCACCCTTTTTTTTCCAAGCTTCCTAGAAAAGATTGCACCCTTTGCTAAAGCTTCTTAAGCTTGCACCCTTAGCTTAGCTTCCCTTGGAAGCCTTGACCCATTTTGAATAGCTTCCCTTGGAAGCTTCGTCTTTGTATTGTCTATATAAGAGACCCCTCTTCTCCTTTCATGGGGTTGGGGGAAACCAAAGCAAAATACATATATATTCTGATATATACACCTTCTCTCTCTATATCTCCCTCTCTCTCTCTTCATTTGTGTGTGTTTAAGAGCCTGAAAGTGTGTTTTATTCTTAGTTTTGCACTAAGACACACACCATTACACCATACTTCGACTTGGGAGGTCTTGAGGGTTTGTTCTTGAAGTTTTGGGTGTACTTTGATCAGAAGAAGGTGGCTGACCTTGCTGTTCTTCAAGGGATCTTCAAGGGTAACACTATTGCGTTATATTCCCCAATCTTGCACTAGTCTTTAACATATCTTGCATGCTGTTTTAGACTTTGTGTGTAAATGAAAAAAAGTCTTGTATTTGCATGCTTAAGATGTTTCATGGAGGTCATTTTGGTGTTGGGGGTCGACCTCCCCTTCTTAGGCCTTGTTTGGCCCTTTTTGTGCTCTCTTTGTTAAGCTTTGGAGACTTTTGTGTGTTGGCCTTCTCACCACTGAAATCTAGTGGATTTTTAGTGGTGAAGAAGAGGTTTTGAAGTCTTGCATAGGTGAGGGACACCCCTCTCCCTTTGTCTCTCTTTTGTTTGCATTTTTGGCTCATAAGGGTAGCATGCATGCTTAGTTGCTTTTGGCTTCAATTCAGAGATTTTTGGGTGTTATTGGGTCATATTACATCTCTGTTTTTGGTCAGATTTATTCCCCTTTGCGTGCATAATATACTTGCTTTACATTCCTCCTCTTTGCTAGAAATGCATCTTGCCTTTAAGACCATCATACATTCATGTTCTTGCCTAACTTTGTGAAGCTTTTGGTCACGTTTCATCATGTTTGAGGCCTGTTAGGCATTGTTTTGATCATATTTGCCATGTTTGGTATAGCGCCTTTGTATTTTGGCTTGTGAGCCTTGAGGGTGTGAGTCATAAGCATGTTTTAGTTGGGTTGTTTCAATGATTTGGAGTCATTTCACATGCCATTTCAGTCCCTAATCCATGTTCCTATGCTCACATCCATCACCCTTTTCATGCCTTAAAGAGGTGTCCTTTTGTGCCTCGAAATGAGCATTGTGCATGCTTATGTATTTAAGTCTTTGGGGCTGTCATATCAGTGGGTTTTGGGGTATATTTTGATGCATAAAAACTCTTTTTTGGGTTGCTTAGTTCATGCCATGTTTTCTTGGGGTAGGTGTTAAGCAATGCTCTCTTTTGTGGCCTTGAATATCTTCTATTTTGCATCCATTCCCTAGCATGTCTTGGTGTCATCTTTTGCATGCTTTTCAGCGTTTAACATGAGTGTTGAATGTCCAAGCATATTGCCTTTAAGTATGCTTAGAGTTGTCCCCTTCCATGCTTAGATGATAGGCCTTGGTGTGTGCATGCTTGCATGCACAAGTTGTGCCAATTTTGACCCTTTTGGCCACTGTTTTAGGGTGTGGCTGAGGCCTCCTATTTTAGTCTTAGTCCATTGTTGTACATAGTTCTATGTTTGACTTATTACCCCTCGTTGCATGCTTGCATTTTACCATGTTTGCATCACATGTTAAATTGCATTGTATTGTCTCTTGTATGATTAGCACATTGCATGCTTGCATAATAGATTGCATTGCATTTGGCATGTTTTGCATCTTAGCCTCATGTTGCATTCTTGAGCCATGTTTGTATACATGCATTGCATTGCTTGGATTGGGGTGTCAAACCAAGCATGAGGATTGAGTGTGTTTGTACTCCAAGTGACGTAACACGTCTCAATCCTCGGTCGTCGACGCCCTTGATCTCAAAATGATAGGGTGTTGGCATTCATCTCTTTTGTTGCATGCATTTTACATTGAATGGCAAACTTGGCCTCTTCGGCCATCATGCATCAAAATGCATAATTGATGGCCCGAGGGTCGAGGGTCATGCTCCCTTGAGTCCATTACATGATAGGGAGTGTGGCCATGCCCACATTTGCTTGAAAATTCCATGCCAGACACTGCTTGCCCTCTGCTGCTGTCAACTGCAGGATTCTGCAGGAAGAAATAGCCGGCCGGCTACTTGGAGTGCCGACCGACCAAATACAATTAGCCGATGGCTCAATCAATGGTCAATGACCATTCCCTTTGGCCGGTGGTGCTCCCACTTGGTCGGTGATGCTCCCCAGTGTTCAGAGAAGCATCCTTGGGACTTGTGCAGATTTTCAGAGGAGCAGGGCAATGTAAACAGAGGCAACAGTGCTATGGCAACGAATTTCTGAGCGGGGCAAGTCAAGCATGCATCATTCGCGCATTCCGAGGCAGAGCTGCGGCAGTCTCTTTAGCTTCACATTTTAATTATTTTTGTGATTAATTTGTTAATTAATTAGGGGGTCTGTAATAACTAATTAGCTAGGATAGTTGATTCATTATTCTGACTGTATTATTCTTTCGGTCCCTCCGAGTGAGGGCGTATTTGTAATAAGTGTGGGTGCGTGTGTGCATGCCTTCCAACCCCCTCTTCTTCCTCCCTTTTACTTACCCGCTTTGATGGTTAGTATTAGGACATATTTAAATTAGCATACCTTATGCGTGCATCATTCATCAGTATTGCATGCATCGGGCTCGGCGCATCATGCTAACTGAATTGTATTTCAATTCCAAGTTGAATACGTTATAGCTGTAGCATCATCATATGTCATATTAGGATAGCTGAGCCTATTGTAGTTGCATCTCGCACGTGTTGCATTAGCCATCTTAAAATGAACTAGGATCATGCATATGATTACTAACTAGTTTCTGTTTTGGCTTGGAGTACTCGGTAAGCATTTATGTTTTAACATCCTTGCACGCATGTGAGTGTTGTCATGTCAGCATGCTTTACCATGAGGCTATGTGCTTAAATGATATAACTGCCTGAATGTCTGTGGATGAAGGTTGGATTGTTTGAGTTGGAACAACTCGTTGAAATCCGTGTTTTAGCCTACTTACTGTAACATGCCCGGGGCGGTACCCGCGCGCGTTAAACAGTTTGGACCCCCGAGATCTCTTTGATCTAATCTCATGAGTGCAATGTGAAACGTAGATGGGAGTCCAGATTTGGAAACTTTTAGTGAAAATCTATTTTATTGCAATTTTGTCAAAAATGGACTACGTCATCAGATCTCAGAGTCACCACCTAATATTTTGGGAAATTAGGAAACCCATGACTCAGTGCTAAGGCCACTGTTCGTCGTAATCAAGGATGCTTGGCTCGGAACCTTAGGTATGAGAGGGGAAGGTCAATAATGAGCACCCCCGCTCACCCGATCAAAAGATCGGCCTCTACTAAACCATGATATGACTTTTATTTTCTTTATATGTTCATGTTCTGATTAGTTAATAAATCCTAAAATTTAATATGTGAAGCATACAAGTATAGACTATGCCATTCATTTTGGAACAATTTGATATCATTCATTTTGAGAGAGTTTTGACGGTGTTCAACCCAAATAAATTGAGTTTACAAGCGTGAAAAAATCAACATCATTCCAAATTAAGCGACACAACCTCCATCCACTGGCATTTATAGAGTTATATCACATGAGCAAATAGCCTCATGGTAGAATGCTAGGCATAGTAAGAAAAACACACACAAACGGGATGCTAAAGCATAAAAACTTGCATGTTTGACGTCCCACGAACAAGCTACAAAACAAAGTTAGTAAAATATGCATGATCTTATATACAAAATCCTAATGCAATTCACTCATAAGATGCAACTAAAGATTCGGCTTCTAAAATATGATATGTGAATCATCTCAAGAACATGAGGTAGCGCACATAATCACATAGGAATTGATTAAATTCACAAATGCAAACTTAGCCGAATCAAGATGCATGAAACATAGATGCGAAGCATAACTATGATGAAAAATAAATATGATGTTTATGTACAAATAAAGAAAGCAAGTAAAAGAACGGGATAGAAAGAAGCGGTGTAGGGAATTATTACAACATTTCAAAGAATAATTACAAATCAAATTAGAGAGAGATGAGGAGAATATTACAACAAAATAAAAACCTCACAATACACTCAAAATAAAAAAATAAATAAAATAAAAGCTTCATGTTCTTTAGAACCGCCGGCGGAAATTGATCAATATTAGGAGATTACGCCATCTTGTTCGGAAGAAGCTAACCGGCCGGCCAACAAGTGAAGGCCGAACACCAAAGACCAGCGGGTTTGTTACAACCCTTACCAATAGCCGAGTGGAAATGGAAGCACGTTACTATGGACTTCGTAGTTGGCCTTCCTAGAACACAGCGAGGCAATGATGCCATTTGGATAATTGTTGATAGGTTGACTAAGTCTACGTATTTCATTTCGATGCATACTAACGACCCAATTGAGCACATAGCAAAGTTGTACGTTATAGAGATAGTTCGGCTTCATGGGGTTCCGATAACTGTAGACACACCATTTTTGACCGCCCTCAAGACTTGGACGTCACCATTTGAACACTCGGTGATCATCCATGTTCGTGTTCTTCTTGAGTTCTCAGAGGTTTCGGCCGCGTGCCTTGCCTCAAGACCTCTCGACTTGTGTTTTTGCTTTTGGGGGCAGGGAATGGCTTGATTGGACATCCCCACACCTCACCGGCCATGGCTTGAGGCCACCAACCCTCTTTTCTTGCCACCGGCCATTAGTGATGGCCGGTCGGCACTTTGTTTGGTCGGCCAACCATTAATTTGGCCGATTGACTCCTTTTCTGGCTAAGACCTTTTTTTGGGGGAGGTTTGACCCTTTTGAACCCCTGTTTTAGCTTCTTGAGGAGGCTTGACCCTTTTGAACCCCTGTTGTAGCTTCTTGAGGAAGCTTGAACCTTTTGAACCCTTGGTTTTAGCTTCTTGAGGAAACTTGAACCTTTTGAACCTTTGCCTAGCTTCTCCAAGAAGCTTGAACCCTTGTCTAGCTTCTCTAAGAAGCTTGACCCTTTTTAGCTTCTCCAAGAAGCTTGGCCTTTTTAGCTTCTTAGAGAAGCTTGCACCCTTTGCTTAGCTTTCCTTGGAAGCTTGCCCCCTTTGACCCTTTTACCTTAGCTTCTCCAAGAAGCTTAGGCCTTTTGCCTTGCTCTATAAATAGAAGAGCTCCTCTTCCATTTTAAGGGTTCCAAGAATTTGTCTAAGGCTCCATACATATATCTCTCTCCATATCTTTTCCATTTTAGCTCCAAATTGCTTGGTTCTTGGCCCCTTTGCACACCAACCCTTAGCCTAACACCTCCATCATCAACCTAAGAGTCTTGGAAGCCATTTTCAGAGGTTGAAGGTCTACATTTTTGGTCCATAAGCTGCTGGAGCTTCTTGGCTACAAGGGTGAGCTTCTTACCTTCTTTATTCCCCGTTTTTGCACACACTTTTAGCCTGTCTTGCATGCTGTTTTGAGCTTTGTCATAAACTGAAAAAAGTCTTATTTTGAGCTCCTCTTAAGGTTTTTTTAAGACCACTTTTGTGTTTGGGGTCGTTTACCCCTCTTAGGCCTTGTTTGGCCCTATTTTGTGCTATTTTTGGTGAGCTCCGGGACCACCTTGTTTGGGCCTCCTCACCACTGAAATCTTGAGGGATTTCAGTGGTGAGGATGGTGGTTTAAGGTACTAGGAAGGAGAGGGCCATCCCCTCTCCTTATTGGCTTCAAAATGTGTCATTTTTGTCTCATGTGTGAGCACCATTTTTAAGTTCATGTTGGCCATGTCTTAAGTGTTATTTATGCTTATTTTATCATGATATAGCACTGTTTTAAGTTGTTTTAGACACACCATGCTTGCTTTGCATACTTGTCTTACAATGCCATGAAATTGCCTTAACATGTATCTAGCGTTTAGACCACTATGCTTACTTGTTTTGGCTTAGCTTTGTGAAGCTTTTACGCATGTTTTAGTGTGTTTGAGGACTGTTTTTGGTTGTTTGGGTCATCCAAGCTTTACTTTGTATAGCTACCATGCAACCTCCCTTGTAGGCCTTGAGCATTGACCCCTCTGGCATGCCATCCTTGCATCATTTCAGTGGTTTGGAACCACTTGTCATGTTATTTTAGTCCTCATGGTGTGCCTATATGCTTGCATTTGATGTCCCTTTAACGCTTTATATGGTTGTCATCTTATTCTCCATGTTTGGCCTCTTTTGTATGCTTGTATGTATAGGCCATTTAGATGCCATCTAGCTGTGTCTTTGACCTTGTTTTGGCATGATTTAGGACTATTTTAGTTCACTTTGGTCATTTGCTTCATGTATCACATGATCATAGTTTAAGTCCTTGGGCTTGGTTCCGTGTCTTGCATGCTTGTTAGCTTAGGTTGTGTGCCTAGTACATATTGCATGTTTGCATACTTGTCTCCATGCTCATGTGGCATACTTAGCTCACATGCTTAGGTTGCATTTGGCATGCATGCCTTGCCTCTTGAATCACCATGATAGAGGTTGGACCTCTTGTTTGTTTGTATGCATTTCATTCCATTGAAATTGCACAACTTGGCTCTTGGGCCATCACGCATCGAAATGCGTGATTGGTGGTCCGACGGTCGAGGACCATCCTCCTTTGAGTCATGAACATGATAAGGAGGGTGGTGGTGCAAACATTGCTTTGAAAATGCATTGCCATGCCTTGTCTGCCCTCTGCTACTGTCAAACAGGTTTCTGCAGGAAGTTTTGGCCGGTCGGCTAGATACAATGCCGACCGACCATGTATTGCTGGTCGAGAGTCACACTAGTGGTCGATGACCACATCCCCTTAGCCGGTGATCATTTACCTTGGCCTGTGGCACTCCACAGTGTGCAGAGAGCATACCTTGGGACTTTTGCAGTCTTCAGAGGTGCCAAACAGTGAAAACAGAGGCAACATGTGTCATGGCAATGGATTTCCGGGCGAAGCCAATCCGAGCATGCGCGCATCCCTCTTCCCGAGGCCTTTTATTGCTTTAATAGCTTAATTAATTTGTTAATTAGTTAAGAGTTTTGTAATATTTAATTAGCTAGGGTAGTTAATTATTTATTCAGTTTGTAATATTTATTCGGACCCTCCGAGTGAGGGCAATTATGTAATAAGTGTGTGTGAGTGTGTGTATGTCTTCCAACCCCACGTCTTTCTTCCCTTTTATTTACTAGCTTTCGATGGTTAGTTTAGGGCATATTTAAATTAGCATACCTTATGCTATGCATGCATGCATTCATATATTTGTCTTGCATGCACCGGGCTCGGCGCATCATGCTAATTGCATTGTACTTCAATTCCAAATTGAATACGTGTTATCTGTTGCATTTCACATGCCATGTTTAGGATAGCCGAGCCTGTCTAGATTGCATCTTTGCATGTGTTGCATTAGCCATTTTAAACATGAACTAGGATCATGCATTGATTACTAACTAGTTTTTGTTTTGGCTTGGAGTACTAGGTGAGCTTTTTATGCTTTAGCATACCGCATGCGTGTGAGTGTTGCCACGATAGCATGATTACCATGAGGCTAGCTGCTTATGTGATATAACTGCTTGAATGCCTGTGGATGGAGGTTAAATTACCTAAATTGGAATAATGCATCAAAACTGTGAGTTTTAAGCCCACTCGAGTACTGGCAAAACCATCTTTTCTAAAGCCCACTTGAGGGTGGCAAAAACCCGCATTTGAGCCTACTTGCAAGTAGCAAGCCATTTTCAAAACAAGCATGCAATGTTTTGTTCCAATTTAGGCGATTTGGTCTATATTTGTTTGTTGTGCGCATAACATAGTAATTCTAGGCTAATAACCGGAATAAGAGCATATAATGTTTTCAAAACAAGATATCACGGTTAGTAGAGGCCGATCTTTGATCGAGCGAGAGGGGGTGCTCATAACTGACCTTCCCCAATCGTACCCAGGTTCCCGAGCCGAGGCAACTTTGGTGATGACGGACACGTGGCCTTTGGCACCGAGTTAGGGTTTCCTAAATTCCCCCAAAATAAAATATTTAGGTGGCAACTCTGTATCTGGAAAAGCAGTCCATGTTTTGCACTTCTTTACAAAAAATCTGTTTTCAAAAACGATTTGCCGGATTTGGACTCTTTGGTTCAGATTAAGAACCATGACAAAACTAGTCCGAACTGTGGTAGCACAAGTCCCTCGGGGCGCGTCCACAGTAACCATCGTGTCGGATAAGGATCCTCGTTTTATCGCCCGGTTGTGGCAAAGCCTTCAAAAGGCATTGGGAACCAAGTTGACTTTTACCACCGCTTATCACCCTCAAACCGATGGGTAGTCAGAGCGTACTATTCAGATTTTAGAGGACATTCTTAGAGCTTGTGTCCTAGATTTCAAGGTTTCTTGGGAGAGGCATTTACCGTTGATTGAGTTCGCCTACAACAATAGTTATCAAGCTAGCATCAAGATGGCACCGTTTGAGGCCTTGTATGGCTGACCTTGTCGATCACCAATTTTTTGGACCGAGGTGGGGGATGCACCATTGTTGGGTCCAGAAATTGTTAGGGAGACAATCGAGAAAGTTGCTCTCATTTCGAAGAGGTTAGCTACAACCCAAAGCCGACAGAAAAGTTATGCCGATAAGAGGAGACGACCTTTATCTTTCGAAGTAGGCGACCATGTTTTCCTTAAGATCTTGCCTAGGCGGGGTTTAATGAAGTTTGGCAAAAGTGGAAAGTTGTCTCCGAGGTTTATTGAACCTTTTGAGATATTGGAGAGGACTGGAGAGGTGGCATACCGGTTACCTTTACCGCCACAACTTTCGGGGGTCCCACAATGTTTTTCATGTGTCCATGCTTAGGAAGTACGAACCCGACCCTTCTTATGTGCTAGATTGGGTTGATTTGGAGGTAGATGAGGATGCCTCTTACGAAGAGTGACCGGTCCAGATATTAGATACCCGGGAGCAAGTGTTACAGGGTAAAACTATACCATTAGTTAAGGTGTTGTGGAGGCACCACGGGGTTGAGGAGGCAACTTGGGAACGGGAAGTAGAGGTCCGCTCCAAGTATCCGGATTTATATGAGAATGCTTAGTTGTTTATTTTAAATTGTAATGTTCCCTAGTGTTGAAGAGAAAGAGTGTTAAATTGTCGGTCACATGTTGTCATATGTATTGTTGATCTAAGCATGATGTTGAAAAGGAATGATATTTTGCTACAAATGTTTTATTTCATATGTCTAGTGTAAGCAATTGTGATTTTGATGAAATGATGATGATGAGAGTCATAAATGTTGGTTGAAGATTAATGTTGCGACTTGATAATGTTGTTGGGATGGTCATAATTGCTAGAACCTTTTGGGTGGTTTGTTTAAATTTCGGGGATGAAATTTCCTTTGGTGGGGAGGTTATGATGACTGGTATCATTTTTGCATCACTTCACTTTTTGTTTTCATTGGGTTTGCGATGTCTGGAAGCCTTTCTCAAATAATTTCTCATTCTTGCTTATTCAGTGTTGATTCTTCACTGGTTCCGGAGAGTAGTAGGTTGAGTCCGAAGTGCATAGGATAGAGCTGAGAATTTTCTGGGCAGCTGGGCCAGGGCCGCACGTGTGGGGGCTCTGGGCCGCACGTGCAGGGGATGAGGTCGCACGTGCGGGGTAGGGCGACTTGTGGGAGGTTGCACACTGCCTAAAAGGTAGGCGCGGATTGAAGTACGGAAGAACCACTGCATGTGCGGGGATAGACGCCGCACATGCGGCCATTTGGGCAGTCCGAGGGCTCTGTTTTTTCTCTTTTAGGGCTGAGTGTATCTCATTTCTATCACCTCCCTCTCTCTCTAAAAACACCTTTACTCTCCCTTCTCTCTAGAAAACCTCATCAAACACTAAAACTCTTTGATTTTGCAATCCATTGGGTCTAGATCCATCATCATCTCTCTCTCTCTGTCTCTGTCTCTCTCTCTCTCTCTCAAACTTTGGAGACCTAAGCTAGAACATCCCTTGTATGGTGGTGGCCGAAAATTTCTACACCATTTGATCCTAGGGTTTCATCCTCATTTCATCATCAAACATTGAGGTATGGATTTCTTGAGTTATATATATATATATATGTTTTACAAAGGATTGGTGAGGGTTTTGGATTTGTGTTGGGTATAATGTGTGGGTTTAATTTTAGCTCATGAGTATAGGGCTATTTCAAAAAAAAAAAGAAAAGAAAAAAAAAGGGGATTTAAAAATCTTTGATCTTCTAAGATAATGCCTTGAGGGTCGAAAACATCTTTGGCAAGGGTATGGTGCCTTTATTAGTATCTCTTTCAAATGTTTAGTATGTGTACTTTGTAAAGAAGAAAACCTAGTTTTTTTGGGGGAATTTTCTTGAATGAAGGAAAATAAGGGTTTTTGGGTGATTATATACATGAATTCATAGTTGTGTGTTGTGATAAGTAAAGGAGGTGGTGAGTTTCCTTGTTTGGTTACAAATGTGTATATGTGTATATATATATATTGATGATGAGTTTCTCTACACATGAGAATTGTAGAGATTGGAGATTGCCCGTCTAAAACTTTACAATAACCTTGAAATGATGAAAATGATGGAAATGCATGAATTGGGAACATGTTATTAGGTTATGGATAAATGGTATTAAGTTTTTAAACTATTGGTGGAATGGCATTGAAAGGAGAAAAAGGAAGTTTTTGATCATCATGCAATGCTTATTGAAATTATGTTGAAAGTGGAGAAATATGACATAATATAGATAATTATTGCATTGGCATTTCTAAAACCTTGCATGTCATGAACATTGGATTGAGAATTGGAACTTTCATTGAGAACGCATTATTTGTGAATGAAATCATAGAAATGTTATGGGGTAAATATGTTGGTAAGTCCGGTTAGGAGGTGTAGATGAAATTGATAAGTTGGCCTAAGTGTCCGGGGTGAAAGACCGAAAACACGCTTGGAGGAGGTACCACTTCCGTTCCGATTAGCAACTGGTAAAGTAGGGTTACTGGTAGTGCTTATTGAGCCTACTTGCAGACACCAACCTAGGGATTACCTGAGTCATATTTACCGCCCTTATTGATTAAAAATTGGAAGTTTTGAAATTGATGAGATTGCAAAATATTATGGAAAAACATGGTGATTTTCCAGTAATGCATGAAATGAAATTCTTCTTTATAATGGCATTTGCATGGCATTACATTTGCATTTAATGTTGGGGAAATTTGCATAACTGTATATACTTTGTAAGGATTCTCTACTGGGCTTTATGCTCACCCCTATGGGATTTTGGTGCAGGTAAAGATGTGGTGATCTTGCCGAATTGAGGGCGCGGATATATTTTGTGAAGAGTAGATTGCTCTTTTGTTTTGTTGTAAATTTTTGTAAGCCAATGGCTAGACATGTATGGGCCCGAGAGACCATTTTGTGTAACCGGGCTTTTGCCTTGGAAGATGTAAGCCTTTAAGGGCATTTTAATTACTTGGGACTAGATGCTTCACATGTTATAGATTCATGTGTTTTTCACACCATTGAATGTGTAACCGCATGTGAAACTTTTGTATAAGCTTGTTCATTAATCATGTAAAGATGGAAGGATTATTGTCATTATTTAGTGAATTTTAGTTGATGTGATTGGTTTATGTTGAATTATTTTGGGGCATTACACTAAACCCCCAAATCTCATGATTTACCACAACATGCTCAAAAATATAAATTTTGCATTTATATAAAGAGAATACCACAAATCTATCTATAAATGAGAGTATTGAAGAAGAACTAGAAACCCCTACCTCAAGGACTAAGAAAAGAAGCTAGATTAAGAGCATCCTTTCGAAAATCCAAAATCCAATTGGTTGAAAATGTTGAGCTTCATGTATTCTTCACTTTTTGGTAAGAGATCATGGCCAAATCTTTGAGAAATGGATGGCATTTGGGTAAAAAATCTAGGGTTTTTCGAGTTTAGGATGAGAGGAAGGAAGAGAGAAAATAAAAGTAGAGAGAATGATCTAGAAAATCATTTTTTAAGTTACTGAATTTGCACAGTTCGCTCGAGCGTCGCTTTTCCCGCTCGAGTGTACCTGCTTCCAACACAGATACTAAAACTTCAAATGGGTACAACTCTCCCATCCAGACTCGGTTTTAGGTCGTTCTTATGTCCAAATAGAAGCCCTAGAAACAAGATTTCTAATGGTTCTAGTCTCACACCCAAATTCAAAGTGTGGAAAAAGAAAAGGGAAAAAGAGTGACGGCTGTTCGTAGGAAGATTATCCAAATTAAAGTTTCTGGTCCAATCTTACTTTACCATCATGTTACCTCTTTGATCAATGTCCCAAAATAAAACAAGGAGACTGCAAATACACTAATAAAAATGTCAAGGGAAATCTCACTTTTTACGGTCGAGCGGCTCGCCTGCAAACACGCGAGATACTGGGAGCAACAATTCTATGCTCGAGTGCCACTTCTTGCGCTTGAGTAGTCACCTGGACAGACTGTCACATGTATATACAACTATTTATAACAATTGCAAAAACTAAAGTCATCAAACACAAGTTAAAAGTTCAATTTCAGATTCTAACCTCATTAAATCTTAACTCTTAAACATGATTTCAGAAGTTCAACTTTTAGCCTCTAAACACTTAATAGAACATTTAGAAAAATTGATCCATCAAATATAATTAATTTCTAGCCGATAAAAAAAATTCTGAACATAAAATTTAGCATGTAGCATAAATATTAACTATCCAGTTCATACTAATATTTTTGCTAACGTACATTTGTAATCATTTTAACTTATATCTCCTCTTTTAAACTAAATCAAATCTATTAATTTAATTGCAGACAATTTCCCGCTGTAGTATCTTCCATATCTTTCCCTCACTGTTCTATTCATTTTTTTGCACTTTTTTTTCTCCCTTTACCTCAATTTCCTGACATCCCACAGCCTCATTGCCCAACCAAACCCTTTCTCTTCTTTTTGTTTAAGTTCTCTCTCACCCATGACATACCAATGCATGAAAATGCATTTTCAAAAGTAGACCAACTAATATACTTCAAACAAAAGTAGCTCTTTGAATTGAAGCTTAAGGTGTTTAAATTTGGATTGAAGTTTTTTCATAGTCATGATCAATCTAATTTTGAGATGTTTATATTATCCAAAATAATGCGCACAAGATAAAAACTCAATGTGGTTTTGTTATCATGAAAGAGTAAAATATGAACAATTTATCAAATAAAATAGTACTCAAGACCTAAAAAATGTATTTATGTGAGAAAAAACATAATAATTGCTCCAATTATACACTGAGTATAAAAAAAGAAGCTACATTCTGGAAGAAAAAAATAACATGAAGATGAGGTTACTTCATGCCTCATGCTAGTGACCATAGAAATTGAATGTCAACCGCAAACTAAATTGATCTAGATGTAAACCGTATTGCACAAGCACCACCCTCACTATATTCCACTCCGAGAATATCTTTTTAAATTTAGATAGGAATTTAAAAAGGAAAAAGAAAAAATGAGGGAAATATAAAGTTATTATGATTCAAGCACAACCTTACATATGTAAGCAAAATTATTTTTGTTGATGAAATGGTACCAATACATGTTTTATAGAGGAACCAATTTGAGAGAGAGAATAGACAAATGCATGTTATTTACAACTATCAATTAGTAAGAAAATTGATACGTACGCAGTTCCCCTAATATATTTTCTACCACTGGGAATCCTTAAACTAGTTAATTGATCAAATGTAAAATTAACCATAAAGATAGATATGTGATTTTTTTAAATTGTAATTCATAACTACACAACTGAGTAAGTAATAAGCCTGTGAAACTGGGTAAAACTTTGTCAAGCCAAAATATTATTTTTGCCACTCTACCCATTGGCAATATAAACTTAGGTATTTGCTTAATGTTGCCCCCAAGCCAAAATATTGGTTCTGCCACTAAACCCATTGGCAATATAATTTAATTATGAGGCTAGGCTTGATTATTCTAATGTTATGTCCTAAAACCATAATGTTGAAACCATAATAGAAATATGAAATTAGAAAATATTGTTCTAATGCTATGTCCTGCGAAGAGTAATATATTGAAAGCATAATAGAAATATAAAATTAGAATAAACAGCACCAAGAACAAAGAGACTATCATTATGTTTAGGGACCAAGTTTAAAACATTAACCGGCTTTTAGGAAGAGTTGTCTCAGTTTACGGATGACGCTACATTTCCTTCTAGCAAAAGAGCAACAAGGAGAATGCGCTCCTAGTAGTGCTTGATCTACCCACTTGGCATCTATTGGGTTACTAAGTGGAGTAAATGATCTTTGACAAAATCATAGAATCCAAAAATCAACTCAATAGAAAGGATAACAAACTGAGTGAATATTAAATTAAACTGTGTGAATATTGTTTTGTGTCCTATACATAGCAAGATAACATACTGAGTGAATATTTATATACAAATTCAACAACATAGAAATTAAAGCTCTATTTCTTTCTCTAAAAAAAGGCCCCATCAAATGGTTTAACAATTAGAAACTAACTTCTCTGTATCTCATAATGGTTCATCAATTTTCATCTTTGTCTAACCCATTTTTGTCAAATTTATTGCCTCTCGCAATAAAATCTATCAATTATGACCCACTTCAATTTAAAATATCAAATTTAGTAAATAATAATTTGAATTTGAATACATAAAGATATCCAGTTAAACTAACCTAGAACAATGAAACTCTCAACGACCAGTCAAAGAATTCTAAGAAAATGCAAAGACTCTTGCTAATGAGATTAATTAAAGCTTGAACAGTATGATACTACAAATTCAAACCAATTAACTCATGAATTTAAAAATCAATTAATTTCAATAATTTTGTTAAATGCCTATTCGTGGAAATAGAAAAATGAAATGTGGTTTAGATTTAACTAAGACAAAATGTAAAAATAAAAAACAAAAAAATAAACATAACAAAGAAAATCCATGAGCATCAAGTCATCCATCTTGTTGTGCCCTTGGGTCAACATCCACTTATGCACATGTAGGAAAAAAAAAAACTCTCCCACATACAGGAACAAATCTAGTAGTCCATGCCTAAACTGATGAGCATGACAAATTTGGTAAAAAAAAATTCTTATTTTTTGATGACATGACAAATCTCGTAGTCCATGGCGTAATTCAGATTGCACCTAATCCTACATTCCTAAACATGTATCAATGTCATCATTAAGAAAAGCATAACAATAGAAAGGATAACAAACTGAGTGAATATTAAATTAAACTGAGTGAATATTGTTGTGTGTCCTATACATGGCAAGATAACATATTGAGTGAATATTTATATACAAATTAAACAACATAGAAATTAAAGCTCTATTTCTTTCTCTAAAAAAAAGGCCTCGTCAAGTGGTTCAACAATTAGAAACTAACCTCTCTATATCTCATAATGGTTCATCACTTTTCATCTCTCTCTAACCCATTTTCATTAAATTTATTGTCTCTCGCACTAAAGTCTATCAATTATGACCCACTTCAATTTAAAATATCAAATTTAGTAAATAATAATTTGAATCAGAGAATTCTAAGAAAATACAAAGGCTTTTGCTAATGAGATTAATTAAAGCTTGAACAATATGATACTACAAATGCAAACCAATTAACTAATGAATTTAAAAATCAATTAAATAAAAAATTTAACACATGAATTCTATAATTCTGTTAAGAGCCTATTCGTTGAAATACAAAAATGAAATGTGGTTTAGATTTAACTAAGACCCAAAATATATATATATATACTATAGTTGATTTCTTAAATCATTCATTCTTTCTTGCTCCCCCTACCCCACCCACCCCAGTTTGATTTTAATAAACCCAAATAATGATAATTGTAAGAAAAAAAAAAAAAAATCATACTTATAAATTTCCAACACAACCAACCAAAGAAATAATCATAGAATAACAACGATCAATCATTGCTTTACAAATCAAATATTTACCACAATGTTTTGATATGAAAGGTCTAAGGAAGTCCTTAAGCTGCCTAATGTAAGGAGGTCTTAAGGAAGTCTTCAAGCAAACACAATGCTTTAAAGACAATGTATTGGACACACCTGATCAAATATTACACCTAATCACAAGTTGTAAACATCAATAAAGCAATTAAATTGGACAAACCTTTTGTCAAACTTGCTAGAAATTACCAAACCTACTGGAAATTAAAGATTATTGAAACAAAAGATATCAAAAAATTAGAGTATGTTTCAATCACAAACTGTAAACATCAATAAAGCAATTAGATTGGACAAACCTATTGTCAACCTGCTGGAAATTAACAAACCTGCTAGAAATTAAAGATTATTGAAACAAAAGATATCCAATAATTAGAGTAAAGATTATTGAAACATTATTGAAACAAAAGAATACACCTCCATCCATGATGGAAATATACTTGCTAGACCCAAAAAAGACAGGTTATTGAAACACATTAGACTAAAGATTCTTTTGCTAAATGTTATACTATTAACATTCTGCAAGATTGCTTACCCTGTGCCTCCATTACCCTTGAACTCATTAAAGCAAAGGATGAGAAACTACAAAAATAATCATATTATTGAACACGGACTCTAAAAACAGAAATCTCGTTTGGTTTTACATGGCAATCTGAAACTTCTCCATGGTTAGTATTCTTGCTCACTATTGCATACTGTATCTTTTGTAGATGCTATGCTATAGAAATTAGAGTGAACTAAATCTTAAACTAAGGTTTTGATTGTTGCACATGCATGGGTGGGAATAATCAAAAAGAAGAATAGGCTTGAAGGGATTTCGAGTACATTATTCTTTTTGAACACTTAATCAGCGAATCCTACCTATTAGTGAAAATTTAACATTAAACGTTCACAATCAAAATAGAACAAAAATTGTCTAGAAAGGGGCTCAATAGAGGGGGTTCACATACATCACTTGTAATAAAACGCCACTTAACCAACCTTAACACAACCAATGAAAAAGGAAGTAAGATAACATAGCAAGTCCAAGATTCAAGTAAAATTGGCCAAAATAAATTAGAAATGGTAATAACATTGATCTGCATAGCCCTAAGAATTTGCTAGCGTTGATACCCCAACTTTTGAACCACACCTTGTATTAAATCCATTGCTAGAAGAATCACATTCCATCATTGTTCACCTTTTTTTATTTTCTTTCTTCATTTTTTAAAATTTTTTTGGATCAACAACAAAAAGAAATTGATTTTCAAGAGAAACTTTTGCTACCAATAAATTGTATCTACTACCAAATACAATCCAAAACACATTTGCTACCAGTAAATAAACTTTAGGCACCAAATTAGCAAAATATGTTTTCATTTCTATTTGTCTACTCCAGGCTTTCCAATAACAATAGCATATTAATTATGTAATGTGCAAGTTTGAGTGGATACGCTGAGAATATATCCTAACCCAAGGTTTCTTGAAAGAGTTGACAGTAATAGTTACAAAAAGAAAACTCTCAAGAATCGTCTAAATCAATATGAAATGGCAGAGCGAGGAAATACAAATCATTCATTTTTGAGTGAGAATAAGCCAATTTTATAGCATATTAACATTTCCATTTTCCCCTTTGTTTAGATACTATCAGAAGATAACAAATAAGATTGATTTTCTCACCTAAACAGTATTTCTAACAGATTCTTCCTTTAGATTCTTTCTTTTGCAGTGGCTCCATTTGGTCGTCATCAATATTGAAGGGGGTTTGGGGCTGCCACTGTTGACGAAGATTGGGATGGTAGAGACAGAGAGGGAGGAAGAGAGAAGAGAAAGACAGTAATAAGGGGTTCAGGGTTGGGTCTCCGGCAAGGGAATGGGCTCTGATGGAGAGAGAGAAAGAGAGAGAGAGAGAGAGAGAGAGAGAGAGAGATTTTGAGCTGAGAGGAGTATGTGTGTGAGAGAGAGATTTTCAGCCACATTAGATCTTGAGCTGAGGTGAGAGACATTTTGGACCATTAGATCTTGATGGTAATTGATCTCAATCATTGAAATGTCCAAATAGGAGAAATGAGAGTAAGACATTTTCAGCCCTTGGATTGAAGCAACCAAATGGTCCAAATTTTGACACATATATATTTTCAGCTCTTGAATTCAAATTAATCCTTTCACTGTTATATAGATAGACATTCCATTAAATTGTGATTAATGAAGAATGTGAGTAAGTGGGGTATTACATTAGGTGATTGAAAGACATAAAAGGACATAATTGTCACTACCCGAACCCGCCCCTATGGGTTAAGGCCATAACCGGCCAGTAATCGTGTGATTACCTACATCCTCAATCCAAATAAATCAAAACTCATCAGAGATAAAGGGGCCAAACGGAAGCAATTCAAAAACTTTTGTCCATAGAGCCGTGCTTAAATGCACACCATAACATTCCAAACATTTATATGTTAATAACTCACATCAAAATATGTACTAATACAAAACGCTATACATACAGGATCATACAAATTTAAGCCAGTCAAACCCAAGTCTTATATACAAAAGTAGTCCAACGTATTCGCCAATATAACTAAACTACAAACAAGATCAAAGGCGAAGACAGTCTCGTGCGTGAGACGTTTGGGCTGACTCCTCAAAACTTAAACTGTTTCTCACAAGTACACCGGGGTTGGTTCTGGACGTCCCTTGGCTCACCTACATGTACATGAATGAGCGTGAGCGAATGCCCAGTAAATAATATCAAATGAGGAAAAAATATATATGTAATCATTGAAACAGTACAACAAACGGCCTTCGGCCCAATCATTCATATCCATCGGCCTTTGGCCCAATCATCTATATCCATCATTCGTATCCATCGGCCTTCGGCCCAATCATCCATGTCTATCATTTGTATCCCTCGGCCTTCAGCCCAATCATTCATGTCAATCATTCGTATCCATCGGCCTTCGGCCCAATCATTCACGTTAATCATTCGTATCCATCGGCCTTTGGCCCATTCATTCATGTCAATCGGCCTTCAGTCTAATCATTCGTATCAATCGACCTTTGACCCAATTATTTATATCAATCGGCCTTTGGCCCAATTATTTATACCAATCGGCCTTGGGCCTAGTTATTTATATCAATCGTTGTCCACCATTCAAACTAATGAACTTATAAAACTTACATAAGTGTAAATAATTGGACAACAGTATATTTCAAATATCTCGTTCAGATATTACTCACAGTGATCGGCTTGTGGATTTGCCTCGGAGCTTGACCCTAGAGGCTCAATCTTCCAAACTATGGCAATTTCTTGAGGTTAACCCTCCAATTCTTCACAAATTTGAGCCAAACATCCAACTCTCCTCCTTTCCCTCTCTCTAGCTGACTCCCCTCTCTATCTCTTGAGTTTCATCCGGCCCAGAGGAATAACAAGGAGGATGTATTTTTGAGTGTATAGTGCCCCACTAAGTCATAATATAATAATATAGAATAATTGGGCACTAAT
Source organism: Camellia oleifera (assembly GCA_022316695.1). Taxonomy (NCBI): domain Eukaryota; kingdom Viridiplantae; phylum Streptophyta; class Magnoliopsida; order Ericales; family Theaceae; genus Camellia; species Camellia oleifera. The sequence goes on from CM039306.1 coordinate 63,768,355, forward strand.
TCATTAATTTAATCAACTTAATCTGGTCCAAATCAATTTTTCAATTAGACTCCATCGTAGGCTCTAAAAATTGCGCTAATCACAATGGCGCAATCAATTTTGGGTTATGTGGCCGATAAGGCCCCCAATTTAATTTCCACAGCAAATTATTCAAACAGATATTCCTACGGTGAACAGATAGAACTTCAAAATCACATGCATTCACAAAATGGCACATAAAATCATGCTAAACACATAATCATACTCAAATTAAGGACCAATTAGCATAACACAGAATAGGAGTATCACAATCTTCCCCCCTTTAGGAAGTTTGGTTCTCCAAACTTGAGTTACCTTCGTCGGGAAACAAATGTGGATAGCATAGTTGCATTTCCTCCTCTTTTTCCCACGTGGCATCTACACCATAGTGTTCCTTCCATTCAACTTTCACTATCGGGATGGTTTTGCTCCTCAGCTGTTTCACTTGCCGATCGACAATTCTTTTCGGCCATTCCGCATATTCCATATTTTCATCAAAAGCAACCCAGTGATAATCAATCACGTGAAACGGGTGTCGGAGGTAACCCCTCAACATCGATACATGAAACACATTATGGATTTGCTCGAATCCCGATGGCAAAGCTACTCTGTAGGCAACTGGACCAAGCCTCTCCAAAATCTGAAATGGCCCAATGTAATGGGGTGACAACTTGCCCTTCTTTCCAAACCGGACTTGGCCTTTCATCGGGGAAACACGAATGAACACATGGTCACCAACCTCATACTCAAGAGGTCTCCTCCGAACATCTGCATAATTCTTTTGTCGGTCCTGAGCCGTTTTGAGCCTTTTGGTGAATAACCTTGATTTTCTCATAAGTGTCTTGCACAATTTCTGGGCCAAGCAAAGCTCTATCCCTAACCTATGTCCAACAAATAGGTGATCTACACCTCCTAACATACGGAGCCTCGTATGGTGCCATACCGATGCTGGAGTGGAAACTGTTATTATAAGCAAACTCTGCAAGTGGCAAATAGTCTTCCCAACTCCCCTGGAAATCCAAGGCACACATGCAACGCATATCTACCAAAGTTTGTATCGTTCATTCTGACTGCCCATCTGTCTGTGGATGGAATGCAGTACTGAACCTTAGTTCTGTTCCCATAGCTTCCTGCAAACCCTTCCACAATCTAGATACAAATTTCGGATCTCTATCCGACACAAAAGATATCGGAACTCCGTGTAAACGGACAATCTCATCAACATAAATAGTAGCCAATCTATAAGCAGTAAATGTAGTTTTGACAAGCAGAAAATCTACAGATTTAGTCAGTCTATCAACTACAACCCAAACAGAATCCATACCTTGAGAAGTCTGAGGTAGGCCAACGACGAAATCCATAGTCACATGTTCCCACTTTCACTCGGGAATAGGGAGAGGTTGAAGTAGACCGCCTGGTTTCTAATGTTCAGCCTTGACTTGCTGGCATTGAAGGCACTTGGACACATATCCTGCAATCTCCTTCTTCATTTTAGGCCACCAATAGGTTTGTTTCAAATCCCGATACATCTTGTTGTTACCCAGATGCATAGCAAATACGGACCTGTGGGCCTCATCTAAAACCCTTTTCTTTAGTTCTGGGATATCTGGGACACATATTCTATTCCGGAATTTCAACATTTCATTTGCAATGCTAAATTCTGCCTTTGGACTTGTCTCAAATTCATCAATTACCTTCCTGAGGAACTCATCCTCTTTCTGTTTCTGCTTGATTTCATCAACAATTGTTGGTTCGGTCGTAATAGCGGCTATCAATCCGCCCTGTTCACATATTACCACTTCAATTTCAGACTTCTCAAAGTCTTGTAAAATCTCCCTTTGTTCGGTAAGCAAACAAGCCATACCCCCTGTTGATTTTCTGCTCAAGGCATCAGCCACTGTATTAGCTTTCCCAGGGTGATACTGAATTTCTAGGTCATAATCTTTTATCAATTCCAGCCATCTTCTCTGACACATATTCAACTCTTTCTACGTGAAGAAGTATTTCAGGCTCTTATGATCCGTGTAGACTTCACAATTTGCCCCATACAAATAATGCTGCCAGATTTTCAAAGCAAAAACAACTGCGGCTAGTTCCAGGTCATGTGTTGGACAATTCTTCTCGTGTGGCCTTAATTGCCGGGAAGCATAGGCAACAACTTTTCCGTTCTGCATTAACACACAACCCAAACCCTTATATGATGCATCACTGAAAATCACAAAATTCTTCGTACCTAAAGGTAATGTCAAAATTTGTGCAGTGGTCAATCTCGTCTTCAATTCATGAAAGGCTGATTCTCTTTCTTCGTTCCACTCAAATGGTTGTCCTTTACGTGTCAATTGGGTAAGAGGCACGGCTAATTTCGAAAAATCCTTCACAAGCCTCCTGTAGTACCCAGCTAAGCCCATGAAGCTACGAACTTCTGTTACATTGGTCGGTGTAGGCCAATTCACGATTGCTTCTATCTTCTGCAGGTGCACTGAAATTCCTTCCTTGTTGATCACATGCCCTAAGAAAACAACTTCATCCAACCAAAACTCACACTCTTTTAGTTTAGCAAATAATTTCCTGTCCCGAAGTATTTGTAAAACAGTTCTCAAGTGATGTTCATGTTCAAGTCTATCTTTGGAATATATCAAAATATCATCGATGAAAACTACAACAAACTCATCAAGGTAGGTTTTAAAAATTTTATTCATTAAGTCCATAAATGCTGCCGGAGCATTAGTCACTCCAAATGGCATAACAAGGAACTCGAAATGACCATACCTCGTTCTGAATGCGGTTTTCTCAACATCCTCTGCCTTAACCTTCAGCTGATGATACCCAGAGCTCAAATCAATCTTAGAGAACACCTGTGATCCCTGTAGTTGGTCAAATAACTCATCAATACGGGGTAAAGGGTATTTGTTCTTTATCGTTACTTTGTTCAATTCCCGATAATCGATGCACAGGCGTAAAGTACCATCCTTCTTCTTCACAAATAACATTGGTGCACACCAAGGCGAAGTGCTGGGTTAGATAAACCCCTTATCAAGCAGATCCTGCAACTGTTCTTTCAATTCCCTCATTTCGGTAGTAGCCATTCTGTAGGGAGTTTTAGAAATATGCTGGGTGCCTGGCACAATCTCAATAGTAAATTCTATCTCCCTATCTACCAATTCCCCCGGTAATTCATTTGGGAACACATCTGGGAATTCTCTAACAATAGGTGTATCATTCAATTCAACATTCACAGGTTGTTCAGTCAACACATAGCATAGGTAACCCTGGCACCCTTTCCTGATCAGTTTATATGCTTTCATTACAGATATCAAATAAGGTGGAGGCACTACCCCATTACCCACAAACACAATTTCTTTTTATTCTTTTGGTTTAAATACAACCCCTTTTGTCACACAATCTATGGTGGCACAATACTTGGTCAACCAATCTATGCCCAAAATTACATCGAAATGTCTAAAGTTCAAGGGCAACAAATCTACATATAAGGTAGCATCCTCAATGTGCATATCACAAAACCGATATATATAATCACATAACACAGATTCCCCTGATGGAGCAGACACACACAACAAATATGGCAATAACTCTAGGGGTCTTTTCAATCTAGATGCAAATGTATATGTCACAAATGAGTGTGTTGATCCAGAATCAATTAATACAAAGGCATTCTGATTACATATTGAAATGGTACCTGAGACAACGGCATTGGCATTCCGCGTATCGCCCGGGACAAGCGCAAAAACTCTCCCCTGTCTCACGGTATCTCCGGTGGGAGTAGGTCCCGCAACATTTCCTGGTTTTAGGACTGATGCTGTTGAACTAGCAGCAAATTTTCCATGGTTCTGCTTGCAATCTCTGGCCATATGCCCTTGCTTACCACAATTAAAACATGCTCCTGTCACACGGTAGCAAACCCCACGATGCCTATTACCACAAGTGGTACACAACGGGGTTGTGTCTCGGGAAGAATTAGAAGTATTCGAGGAGCCCGTACTCTACTTCTTTGAAAACTTCTTCTTTGAGAAGAAGCCCTACCTTTTGCTACCCTTCCAATCAGTTGTGGGTTTAGTTTGTCTGGCTATATTAGCCTCAGATATTATGGCTCGGTCTAATACCCCAATGTAAGTCTCCAGCTTCAAGACATTCACTCTCTCTAAAATGTCACCTCGGAGCCCACCTTCAAAATGTCCCGCCTTCTTATAATCTGTCTCAATCACGTGTGGCGCAAACCTGGCCAATTCAGTGAATTTGGCCTCATACTCGGCTACGGTCATGCTGCCTTGTTTCAGTTCCATGAATTCTGCCACTTTCCTATCCCGGACACACTGCGGAAAGTACTTGTCATAAAAGATTTTTAAAAACTTTGCCCAATCAGCATCTTTGTAACTCTCACGCATCAACATCCACCATCTTCTTGCTTCGTCCTCTAGCATAGAGGTGGCTAGAAGTACTTTCTGTGCCTCTGAACATGGGAATACTTCAAACAGTTTTTTGATGCCGAGGACCCAAACTTCAGCTTTCAGAGGATCTAATCCACCATGGAACTGGGGTGGTTTCATTTTCTTGAACTCTTTGGTGAGGGCTATGATTCGATCATCGTTCTGATTATCTGGCATAGGGGTGCCGGAGGTGGAGGTGGCGGATGTGGTCGCTGCCACTGTTGTTGCCACTCTTGTTGCTATTTCAAGGCTTCTGCCATTTCCTGTAGCAATCTTTCCATTCTGTCTATTCTAGCAGTAGAGGACTCCTCTAACTCATCACCTCTTGTTCTCACCATCTGATTAAACTTGCATTATATTTCATGCAAATATATTTTATGCAAAAGATTTACAAGTATGCGTATATTAAAGAGCATGCACATCCAGATAATTTACGATGTAGGCAAATTAGAACTTATGGCACATAGCCGTTCATATCAAAACATTTATGCATATACTTGGTGCTTTCAAATTCATACTATGAATGCATCCTAGGTCTTTTCTAGACGCTTATTGCTCTTTTGGACAAGTGTGTGAGTTATTAACTCGTGCTCTGATACCACTCTGCCACGACCCGAACCCGCCCCTATGGGTTAAGCCATAAGTGGCCAGTAATTGTGTGATTACCTACGGCCTCAATCCAAATAAATCAAAACTCATTAGAGATAAAGGGGCCAAACGGAAGCAATTCAAAAACTTTGTCCATAGAGCCGTGCTTAAATGCACACCATAACGTTCCAAACATTTATATGTTAATAACTCACATCAAAATATGTACTAATACAAAATGCTGTACATACAGGATCATACAAATTTAAGTCAGTCAAACCCAAGTCTTATATACAAAAGTAGTCCAACGTATTCGCCAATATAACAAAACTACAAACAAGATCAAAGGCGAAAACAGTCTCGTGCGTGAGACGTTTGGGCTGACTCCTCAAAACTTAAACTGTTTCTCACAAGTTCACCGGGGCTGGTTCTGGACGTCCCTTGGCTCACCTACATGTACATGAATGAGCGTGAGCGAATGCCCAGTGAATAATATCAAATGAGGAAAATATATATATGTAATCATTGAAACAGTACAGCAAACGGCCTTCGGCCCAATCATTCATATCCATCGGTCTTTGGCCCAATCATCTATATCCATCATTCGTATCCATCGGCCTTCGGCCCAATCATCCATGTCTATCATTCGTATCCCTTGGCCTTCGGCCCAATCATTCATGTCAATCATTCGTATCCATCGGCCTTCGGCCCAATCATTCACGTTAATCATTCGTATCCATCGGCCTTCGGCCCATTCATTCATGTCAATCGGCCTTCAGTCCAATCATTCGTATCAATCGGCCTTTGGCCCAATTATTTATATCAATTGGCCTTTCGCCCAATTATTTATATCAATCGGCCTTGGGCCCAGTTATTTATATCAATCGTTGTCCACCATTCAAACTAATGAACTTATAAAACTTACATAAGTGTAAGCAATTGGACAACAGTATATTTCAAATATCTCGTTCAGATATTACTCACAGTGATCGGCTTGTGGATTTGCCCCGGAGCTTGACCCTAGAGGCTCAATCTTCCAAACTATGGCAATTTCTTGAGGTTAACCCTCCAATTCTTCACAAATTTGAGCCAAACATCCAACTCTCCTCCTTTCCCTCTCTCTAGCTGACTCCCCTCTCTATCTCTTGAGTTTCATTCAGCCCAGAGGAATAACAATGAGGATGTATTTTTGAGTGTATAGTGCCCCACTAAGTCATAATATAATAATATAGAATAATTGGACACTAATTCATTAATTTAATCAACTTAATCTGGTCCAAATCAATTTTTCAATTAGACTCCAGCGTAGGCTCTAAAAATTGCGCTAATCACAATGGCGCAATCAATTTTGGGTTATGTGGCCGATAAGGCCCCCAATTTAATTTCCACAGCAAATTATTCAAACAGATATTCCTACGGTGAACAGATAGAACTTCAAAATCATATGCATTCACAAAATGGCACATAAAATCATGCTAAACATATAATCATACTCAAATTAAGGACCAATTAGCATAACACAGAACATGGGTTTCACAATAACAGATAATGATTGGTTAGGAATACGAACACGTGATACTCCAAAAATAATTTATAATTTCCCCTACTGTCTCAAGAGATTTTAACCGAGTAAGTCCTCTTATTAGTTTTTTTTTTTTTTTTTTTTTTTTTTTTTTTTTTTTTTTTCAGGAAATACACTCACATGCAAATATCTTAGGTGCCTAGTTGAAATGTGTCAACTTTAAACTACTAACGTGACATTTATTTTTATTTTTAATGTTTTAAAATTTTAAAATATTATAACTTTTATTATACATATTTATTAAAATTTATATTTTTTAAATATACAGAACGAGATTTATCAAACAATGCTAATATTAAATATAAACATTTATAAACATAAAATATTAATTTTTTTAACCATAAGAAATTGAGAAATTTTTTAATCTTGTATAGTAATATTCCTTACAGTCGCTTCGCTACTTTTTTTATATTATATAATTTTATATTTAATATTGATTTTATTTGATAAATCTCAATGATGAGTAGGTTTTAAAAATATAAATTTTATTGAAATCAAATGTATAAAATAAAATTATGACATAGTAAAATTTTGGGACAATTACCCAAAAAAAAAAAAAAAATATCAAAGTTTTAGCCTTATAACAAAATAAACACTGAGCTTTTAATTTTATCAATTTAAATTATGAACTTTTGATTTATTTTTAATCTACATCATTTGCCTATTTTTATTAAGTAAAATTGATAAAAACTAAATAAATATTTTACTAATTAAACTTAATGAAAAATATATTTTAGATATTTTATATATATCTATATTGAGTTTAATGACTAAAATACTTATTTTTCATCAGTGTTAACCAAACCAAACCAAGCCTTGTAACGCCCCACTTTTTATTTCACAGATACCGTTATCAAATCCTTTGTTATAATACAATTTCAAAGATAATGTATGGAACTTCAATCCATTAATAATGTCAATTAAGTAATTCTCTCATTCGAATACAAAATGAATGCAACAAGAGTTATAATTAAATGAATTGCCCGCAGGCTTACATTATTACACATAAGATAAAGGGGTTCAACCCTTTGTACATGACAGCATTCCCACCAACAATTAAAAGGCCCCGTGCCCAACAAATAAGGAAGATGCACGATCTTGAACAACTTCTCGACATTCACCTAAAAATGATTAGCAACGTGAGATGAACATAAAGTCCAGTAGGGATCCCAACATAATGCTAAACAATAACAACTTACAGATAGCAATGATCATGAATGCTTAGTCTCATACTATATAAATAATGTGACAGTTTATATCCAAATAATATTTACATAAGTACTGAAAAATCTAGAAATCCCCTAAATGTTGATGTGTGATTATGTATCAATTTTAAGCAGTAAATAACAATCCCAATCAAACAATCAAGACAAATCGACACAATGATTTTACGTGGAAAAACCACAATTGCAGCACCTCCAATTGTGAAAAAAAAAAAAAAACCACGGGCGAAAGGCACAAAACGATCGACTAAGAAGACATAAAGGAATTACATAAGTGTACTCTCAATTACCTAGCGAATCCACGCCCGAATCGAACCGACCCATATGTGCCTCTTCTAGCCCCGTCTTCACCTCGGAATTGTCTTGTACAACGTTGAATCCACAACGCCAATGTCAAATCCATGATGATGAGCCACTCCAGAATCTACCAAAGCTTTAGGCTCAAATTCCATGGAATCCACCGAAGAACAACTCTTTCTTTTGTATTGAATAAATAAAACAAACAAACCCTTTGATATAATTCGCTCAATTCATGATTAAACTCTCACAAATATCAAAGGAAACAAGCAACGACGCTCCAAAAGAAAATCCTAATACCCAAGAAGAAGATCTGGAAGTCGTACCCTAAAATCAGACTGAAACACTTACTTATAGAAAACAAATCCGTGATCTGTACTTGAGAGCAAGAATGGCCGCTCAAGCAGACTAACGCTCGAGCACAGGAATGGTCGCGCGAGCGGGAAAGAACAACTCCCAGTACTTTTGTAGGCGAGTGAAACTTCTGAACGGATTGCAAACATAAAAGAATAGACATCACAAACTTGTCTGCAAGGCACAATTTGGGTTGAATTCGCATCTAAATACTCATAGCCTCACTTAAATAAACAAGTGAATAAAATTACAACTGAAAGGAGTTTTGTCAAATGAGATTGCCAATAACAAAAACCTAACAAGTACTTTTCCCAAAATTATTCAATTCCTTCAATAATATAGACAGTTCACATTTCCTTTTTATTTCTCATTTCAAAAATAGCTTATAACAACTGTTTTGTTTTGGAGTTTGAAACATGTTCATAAATCTCTGATTTCCTTCAGATTATTTACGAACTCAACACATAATCCACATCCTTTTCCAACACATTCAAATATACATATATACATCTAACACGAGAAACAAAAACAACAAGCACCTAACAACTATCTACTCAACATATGAGACCACTCGGCCTTCCTGAACCATAACCATCATAATGCATGATCTACATAAATACAAACAATAATGATAAATAAGCTCTGCTCTACCTGCCTTAAGCACGACAAGCCAATGATACACCTTCCCATAACGAAATGCCAATTTAACAGACACCGACTGGAAGGTAATGGTACCTCTACCAAGTTCTCCAGGCGCTAGCTGGATGGTACTGGTACCTCTTATTCTATGCGCAGCCAATTCTCTAGGCACTAGCTGGAAGGTAATGGTACCTCTCATTCTCAGCACAGTATACATTACCAATCATCACAACATGCCAAATGTACAACTAACACAAGTGTAATGCCTACACATAAACTATTCAACACAACAATGTCATCCTCCACCAATGACCAAGGACAAAACCTCTAAATGTATATACTCAACACATGTATTATAATAATCCAACTCTCATGAGATTTTAAATCCAACAACATCAATAGTAAAATAAAATATTCATAATCTAACATCAAGTTCATTCATGAAATTCACGAAGTGTAATGATTTCCTTTTTTTTCTTTTCTTTTCAAAAATCAATTCTCTTATTTTCCAAGTTAACTAGCTCCAATCTTTATCCACAATCCATTCTTTTCATTTCACAAAACTAAATCCATGGAAATCGAAGCCACAATCCAATTCAACTTAATATGATCAATCCAAAATAATTCCAATGCCATAGTTAATTCTCCCTTTTAGCTATTAACACATTTACACAAACCATAATAACAATTTACAAACATTACTCAACTTTACCCCTTTTTAATTCGCCAAGTCAAAATATTAAATTAGAGATTTTTCTCCCTTTCAACATAAACACGTTAGACTACTCCCCAATTAACCCAAACACCAACCAATTTAGCACTCTCATTCACAAAGAACAAACCCTAGATCCCTTTTCATGACTTTCAAAGAAATTCATAATGGATATGATTTTTATGTAATAAAATCTACCACATATCTATCTATAGATAAGGCATTGAAAATGAGCAAAGAGATCCCTACCTCAAGCAATGAAGAGAAGAAGCCAGAAAACCCAACTTCAACGAAAACATGATTCACTCAGATTAAATGGAAGCCCTCTTTGAGCTTTACATTTTGGTATATGGAACTAGGGGTCAAATATGTATGGAAATAGATGAAGTCAAGGCTAAAAAGCTTGAAAACTCAAACATGGCGGAATGAGAGAGAAAATGGAGTGAAAAGTGAAGAGATTTGACCCAAAAAGTGACTTTTAAAGCTATGATTCTGAACAGTTCGCTCGAGTAATGAAAGTTGTCCTTGAGCAAAGAATCGAGGCTTCTAGTATCTCAAACAATTTTGAAAATAGTGCTGGAAGGGTCTATGGCTCGCTTGAGCGAAGAAAGTTGCGCTCGAGCGAACTATACACACAACACAGATTTGTAAACTTCAAACAGGTATAACTCTCTCGTCCAGACTCCATGTATGGTCGTTCTTGTGCCCAAATTGAAGCCCTGAAAGTAAGTTTTCTAATGGTTCTAGCCTCACATCAAGATTCTAAGTATGGAGAGAGAAAATGATGAAAGAGTGAAAATTACTCAATAATAATTATTCGAATTTGGAGTTTCTGATTCAATCTCGCCCAATTACTATGGTAACATCTCAACCAAGGCTCAAATAACAACTAAGAAGGCTCTCAATCAAGAAAATCAAAGAGTCAAATTTACTTCTATTATAACAAGAAGCACAAAGTGCTACAAGCCTTAAGTCCCGTCAAATAGAGTCAGCTATATAATTCCTTCTTTTCCATTCAATTCTATCAATGGCTATTTCGTTAGTCAAATTCAAGAGATTTCTATCTCTATTTACTACACTAACCCACATCAATTTTGGTATACCCATTCCCCAAACACTTCTATCTACCGTCATTGTATCGCATCTCTTCACTACTACCTTTGTTGCTTTCCATTATATATGACTAAACCATTTCAATCTATTATCTCTCAACTTATCTTCTATCTGTACTACTCTTATCTATTCACGAATATACTAATTCCTAACTCTGTCTTTTCTAGTCTTGCTACATGTCCACATTCACATCCTTATCACGTCCACCTTAGCATCTTCATCTTAGCAATACTCATCTTCTCTACATGTTGTTTCTTGGTTGCTGAACATTCCATCACGTATAACATCTCTGGTCTAATAACCATTATATAGAACTTTGCTTTCAATCTAGTGGGTACTCATTTATCACATAGTATCCCAAACGAACTTCTCCACTTACGCTATCCCGCCTTAATTCTATGAACCACATTCACTCAAATCTCCCCAGTCATTGTGATAATCAATCCTAAATAACAAAAAATATCACTCTTAGGTAATTATTGGTTCTCAATCTTCACTTATCCTCTACTTCCATTGTTACTATTACTAAAATTACACTCCATATACTCTGTCTTAGTTATGCTTATCCTAAATCCTTTAGATTCAAGTGTTTCTCTCCAAGTCTCTAACTTAGTGTTAATTCCTTCTATAGTCTCATCCATTAATACGATATCATTTGCAAAAAGCATACACAATAGCACATCATCCTGAATATTTCTCATCTATTTATTTATAACTAAAGTAAAAAGATAAAGACTTAATGTTGATCCTTGGTAAAACCCTACAATAATTGAAAATTCACTTGTCTCTTTAGGCGGCGACCTAATAGTGATCACCACACCTCTATACATGTCCCTAATCCCATCAATGTAACATTTTGTCACTCGTTTATGCTCTAACACCCACCAGATTATATTCCAAGACACTCTGTCATATGCTTTCTCAAGATCGATAAAAATCATATAAATGTCTAATTTCTTTTCTCTATACTTTGCTATTACTCTCATCAAAAGATAGATCGCTTCCATTGTTGACCTACCAGGCATAAATCCAAATTGATTCTCGAATACTTCTATTATATTTCGCAATCGATGTTGCATCACTCTCTTCAACACTTTCATTATATGACACAACTCCCTTATAGTTGTTGCAATTATGGACATCTCATTTATTCTTATAGATTGGCACTAAAATACTCTTCCTTCATTCCTCTGGCATTTTCCTAGTGAACAAAATTTTATTAAATAACTTAGTCAACCAAGCAACCCCTTTCTTACCCAAACATTTTCAAACTTCAATAGGGATATCATCGGGTCCTAAAACCTTATTCGATTTCATCTTTTTAAAGGCAATCTTCACTTCAAAGTTTATAATACTGCGATACAACTTGTAGTCTTGGTTTTCTGTATTACTGACTATTTCCTTGCCTTTTGACCTTCTTTCATGTTCCTTATTTAACAACTTCTCAAAATAATTCTTTCACATCTTCTTTATCTCTTCATCCTTCACCGACACCTTAGAGTTCTCACTTTTGATATACTTGACTAAAATCTCGTATTTTCATCGGTTTTACGTAACGAAAATAGACGAATGATTTAAATTGAAAATAAATATAAAAAAAAAAACTTAAGATTTCAATTGACAAAATTAAAAAATCATGATTTATTTTATTATAAAGCTTAAACCTTGAATTTTTTTGTAATTGTTCCTAAAAATTTTAAAACAAAAATTAAATCTTATGTGATACATGCATCACATCCCACTGTGCATTACTTACATTTTGTGTTCATTCGCACCTTTACGCAATTGTGCAAAATAGCCAAACAATTTGAAATGAGGACTTAACAAATTATGCTGTTAGAAATTGGACGCCCATGTGGCATGACCCATGAACTTTTTGAACCTTATCCATATAAGTTTGAATTTGAATTCAAAACTTTTTTGGATAACGACTCATGATATCTATATTTATCATATCAACTGATCTGATATGATATATGAGATATGGGATAATGAAAACAACGTATGTTTTTCCCATACTGACTCTCTCTCATTAAAATAACGATCAACCTTTTTGCACTATGATTTGTGTGGGTGATACTCATATTGTGGTATCACTCCACTGCTGGGTTCGTTATTCGCATTCTTGAAGCACGTGATTTACCCACGAGATTCTTCACTTTAGGTTCTATAAAATAAGGTATGATCTAAATGTTTTGCCCACTATGTTATACTTCGATTTACATTGGTATCAGAGCAAATATAGGTATTTTCATGCTTATTTTTATGCATTAAAATATGTGTATAATTTTATATAAATACATATACACGATATATGCATGAAAATATATAATTTTATATAAATATATATACATAATATATGCATGAAAATTAACAAAGAAGGAAGATGAAGTATAGGGTTTTTGCACTTCCACTCTCATTAGATTGAGAGTGTAATACACCTCAATTTTTATGTTCATTAAATGTCATTTTTGAGACCATAAATGTTTTTATGTTGAAAAATGGAGTCCGGCAGTATCAAAATTGGACGAGAAAACACCTTGGAAGGCGGCGCGTGGGCCGCACACGCCATCTGACACCGTCAGCGGCTTACACGCGCTTCCACACGTTGCTACATGCTGCCATGCACTGCCACGCGCCAAGCGCCATTACCACGCGCGCTGTCCGCGCCATCACGTGTGCGTTAGTCGTGTTGTCTACGCACGCGCCGTCCGCGCTACGCATGCGCGCACTGTGTGATGAGCCGCATGCTGAGCTGAGCCGAGCCGCGTTGTTTTCCACGCCATTTGACTGGTTTGACGGCTGGGTGTAAGGGTCTGTTTGGTTTTTTTTTTTAAATCTAGAATTGCGTTAAATGGTCATAAGTAATTCGTTATAGCTTTGTTTTAAGCGTGGTTGGTACTATTAGACTCAAAATTATATTTTCTATCTTCTGTAAAATTTTTAAAATTTTATGAAAATAAAAAATATTTTTCCTGAAATAATAATTCATTATTTCTACTTTAAAATGCTTCTGGTGTTGCATGATTAAGTTTTTGGAGCTGAAATTTTTACTGTAGACCATTGTAATGGTCTACTATTTACTGGTATGATTGTTTCATTTTCCCAAATTCTAGAATTTTCTGGTATTTTCTTAAATTTTAAATAATTAATAAACACACATGAAAATAAATAATTGCGTTAAATGGTCGTAAGTAATTCGTTATAGGTTTGTTTTAAGCGTGGTTGATACTGTTAGACTCAGAATTATATTTTCTATCTTCAAGAAAATTTTCAAATTTTAAGAAAATAAAAAATATTTTTCCTGAAATAATAATTCATTATTTATTCTTTAAAATGGTTCTAGTGTTGCATGATTTAGTTTCTGGAGCTGAAATTTTTACTGTAGACCACTGTAATGGCCTACTATTTACTGGTATGATTGTTGCATTTTCTCATATTATGGAATATTTATTTATGATTTCATGTGTGTTTATTAATTATTTAAAAATTCAAAAAATACCAGAAATTTTCAGAAGTGATATACTTTCTGTTATGGCATAATCTAAATATTAAATATAGCGTATTGTTGTTTTTGGCCTAGAATTTCTAATATGTTATAATTAGAATAGCATGATTAATTGTTTTTTTATTTAAATTCCATTATTAAATGTAACATAGCATGAGTTGATTGTGAATCTACTTTAAGATGCTATTGTATGGAATTATAATATTTTATCATATTTGTAGACATGCCATAGTCACTGGGAGGTTATTCGGTTGAGAGAAATCTTTGTAGATTTACTCCTGAAGACTAATATTTTGTGCATAAATTAAATTAAATTTTGGATAATTGTCACCTATGGCGCAAGAGATGATTATGAGCATAGCGAATTTTTGATCTTGCGACTTGTGTAATATTGTCACTATTTAATTTAGATTTTTGTGAAAAAATTATATTATGCTAATCAAATTAATCCCAATGCGAATTTCTCTCTAAATTGACTTAGCTTATGAAAGTTAATTTGGTTGACCTAGACTTAGTAGAGATGTTCAAATGTGAACAATGTAATCCTATTCTTTAGATGAGAAAAAGTCTTGAAGACTTTAGGTTACACCTTAATTGAGCCAAAGTAAGGAAACATGACTCAAAGTCGCCGTGGTTTTGTTGCCTTGTTTGGTGCGCTATGGTTAGCGGCATGCTACGTAGTTTTGGTTGGCGAGTTTTGGAGTTATGAAATTAGTAAGCCCTCAATAGACCTGTATATGATCTTGACTATTGAGCTGCGCGGATTGACTTTGTAATTTGACTTGCAATGATGTTGCATCATTAGATGAAGTAACATTCAAGAGTCACGTCATCCAAGAAATGCGAGCTTAAATGAATTAGTCATTAAGTGTAAGATGAGTAGCCAGTATGAGCAGTGTTTTGCTCTCTATCCAACTGTTGGGAATGGATGGAGCAAAATTTTATGCACTATAATAGTGTGCATTAAAGTATCACTTGAAGTTAAAAGATTAGCGCTTAGTAGTAGAAAAATCTATTAACACTAAGTAAAGAGATTAGCGCCAAGTGGCTGCAAAATCTATTAGCATTGCCAACTTGTCTAAGTCTGGACACTTACTGTTTCCACACTTAAGTGTGAGACATGAGGAGGTGCTTCTTTGTATGGTTCCTTAGCTAGGCTAATGTTTTTGAATAATGTTTACCACTAAGCGCAAACGTTGCAGCATAGTAATGAAAAGGTCAAGGCTGACAAGGTTGTTATGACTCTAAGAATTTGACGCACGGCTCGTGAGAGCATGTGTTGAATTAGACTCTTTAGCCTAATTTGCACTTAAGTTACTTCGAGAGCTGTCATAGATTGATAGCTTATTCTCTTCTTCTTGTGGATAGTAGAATTAATTGCAAGTAACTATGAAGCGAGAAACAAAGATGGCAAGAGGAGCATCGTCATCTTTCAACTAGATGCAGTAAAGTGTATGGAGAATAAAATTGACTTGAAGGTGCAGGGGATTAGCACTTACTAGTTAAATTTGAGACTTAGACGCACTTGATATCTCCATGACATCCTTTTATGATCTAGTGAATATGAATTAGTCGTGAGTCATTACCTAGTTGGGCCTAAACCTTTAAAACGTGTCTTCGAGAACTCACACATTAGGATGATTGGAATTAGTTTATGACATTAGTCATGAACCGGTGGCTTATTAAACTTAATCACATTAATAAGAAGATGACATGGATGGTTTGAGTTGGCCCTCTTGGGCCCACTCGCTTATGACATACTGGTCTCATGTGAATGTGTAACTTTGTTCGCAATGGTTGCGCATAAATAAGTAGGAAAGTCGCAGAAGGGCATTTGTATCGGCGCATTTAGTCCACTATGATATTTGTGACTAGATATGTGTAAGGATATGATAGCTAACCCCAAATCTCGACACAATTATAGATTACAATACGCATCTTAGTCAAGACTATTTGATATCCCATAAGTCAAAAAGTTTTGAAATGATTTTTGACATTGCACATATGAGGTTGAGATCAATTAGATAAGAGCTTTCGTGCTTTTAGTTTTGACCAAGGTAGCGAGTATCTATTTGAGTTATTTTTTAGAAAGCTCTGTGAAGAGAAATGGATGCTTAGAAAATTGATAATTCCTAGTACTCAGCAACACAAGAGTGTAGTAGAGATAAGGAATTAAGTATTGTTAATGTTAGGTAGATGATGGCGCAAAATGTTTCCCAATTGGGAATTGCACTTTAGTTTGTTGCCTATATCCCTGACTAAGTGCCCTCCATATCAGATTTTACACTCCATTTGATTAATGGGTTAGCGGAGAGCCATCTATGGGCGATCTGTAACCATTAAGAAGCTTATCTTTATTTTAACTTCTGAAAAGGTTGCGAAGTTAAGACCTAGGATTCTATAGCGCAATATTGTATGCTGTCTTGTAAACACATAGGGTCATGTGGCGCATTATTGTATGCTGTCATGTAAACCCTCCGGGTCATATGCATATAGGTAAGCAGCTTTGTGGTAGTGTAACTAAGTCACATAAAGTTTTCTTAGTAAAGGTGGCATGAATAGAGTTTTGGAACTCTATAAGATAGAGAATTCTAAGCATAGCGCTTTTATGTAGCCTAGTTAAGAATGGAAAGAAATTTCCAATATCCTAGGGACAGTGGGAGCGATGTGTCTACTAATGGATTACTCCATTAGAGAAGAATACTCTACATTCTTAGTTGCGTGGTAGCGAATATGAAAATTTTTCACATCATCACTGGGTGATTGAGAGGGAAACATTCATGATTGCTCCGCAAGATGATAAAGAGCCTAGGATAATGCCAAAGGCTTTAGTCCCCTGTTTTTAGAAAGTGGATCAATGTTGCGCAGTTGAAGACAACGTCTTTGAGGATTAACCATTTCTATAATTTGGTTGACTTTCCATTAAGACGCGAAAATGTTCTAAACTTATGCGCATTTTGGATAGCCATTGTTGAGGCATAAGGCTTGCTAGATACCAAAAAGTCACACCATTGAGAAAAGTGTAGGCATGAGAAGACTTCCTCCGGGGGAGTGAGGTTATTTTGACTTAGGTTATGATTGACATAAGTTCGGAACATTGGTTTGTGGACATTATGACCCAACTTCTCATTGGAGAATTGGATAAGTAGATCCATAGGGATTTGCCTTCTACTTTTATGGTGAAAAGTTAGGAGCATAAAAAAGTTGTTAGTTCCAATAAATCTTTTACAGCTTAAAACAGTTATCCAAATAGTGGTTCTTAGATTTCGTCAAGCCATGATAGGCCAACGATGATCGATGAAGACCACAAAGGCATGATTAATGGTCCAAAAGAAGTTTTTCCTTACTTAGCCATTATGAGCCAAGAATTTATAAGGTTGTCGCCAACTAGGATGGGCAGTCCTTTGTTTTAGATATGATGGACATGGGTGATGTAATTTATATGCTCGGATGTACGATCCTTAGGGATTGTTTTGCGAGAATTCCCGGTTTGTCTTTGATGACTTACATAAGGAATATCCTAGAATGATTCTAGATGCAAAATTACAAACCCATTGACTTACCTATCGGTAACAGTCAGAGCCTTGGCTATTGAGTGAATCCTCGGATTGTCTTTGGGAGAAACAGATGACCTATATTCCTTGATCTTTTTTTTTTCTTTTTTTGTGGGAGCCTAAAGTACGCTATGTGGGCGTATTTGGCATGATAAGTGTTATCTTTGGTAAATGGTCAACTGAGTTGTTTAGACATTGACCTTGCTCATTAAACTGTGGATAGAATGCTTTACTAGTGGTATACTAATTTGCTCATTGTAAGATTCAATGCGCTAGTTGGGCGCATCTTGAATGAACGCAAATTGGTCACCAAAATATCTTTGGAGAGGTTATTGCGCAACAGGTAGTGATCTTGAATCACTTCATGTGAGGCACACATGGTGGATTTCGTTGTATATACTTATCGCAAGAGGTGCTGATAAGGCTTATGTTTGGAATCTAGAATTGCGCAAGCTTTGGTCATGTTTTTTTAAAATCGATCACTTATTTGTTATGAGATGATGAGATGTTGACACTATTATGGTTTGTGTCATAATGATTAGTAGATGATGATGTTAGCAGGCAAGATTGGCTCACTCACACGAGCAATCGGCCTTGGTGCTTGGGAGTGAGCAAGGATGAGACTAGTGGTTTATTTTTATTCGGAGCCAAGAGAGGCTTAAATTATCTACTAGCTATGTCGCCTTGGTTAGAGCCAAGATAAGGTCTTGTTAGAGACTGACCATGGATATGAGAGTACCCATTTTTTCCATGATGTGCCTGTTATGGATAGCTAGATGCGAGATCTCATTTGATGCCTGAGAGGCGAGCAAATAGAGAATTCGAGTTAGACGCTAGGAAGCGACTTGTGTGCTTAAGAGTGACTAGACTAAGATCTGTATGGTGTGTGAGTTTAACATCACTCTTTGGAAGAGTTACTCCACTATAACATGCATTCGTACTGCATGTGCTTATCGACCTGTTAGCGAGGTGAAAGAATGGATCCCTGTTTCTTTACCGTGTGAGTCCTAAAAGTCATTTTTCTTAAATGACTTCACTTTGTGCCTTTTGTGACCTTTGACTATGTCATAAGATGAGGAGTTGATGTTCAGCTACTTTGGTATGTTGCCTGTAGTCATGTATGATTCGGTTTTAAGGGACATTACTGGGAAAGCGGTCAATTTCAAATTAAATGATATGAGGGTGAAGGGAAGATCATCTAGTTCTACATCTCTGCTCTATATTCACTGTCGACAACTCACATCGCTCTCTATGGGATGCTGATTGGGTGTAAATATAATGCGGAACCTAGGAGAGTCAAACATGCTCTTTGAGGGATAAGAGATGTTTTTGGACCGATGTAGCTAGATGGGTTTGGGTACATGAGACACTATTTCTGTTCATTTTGGGTTGATGTCTCTATGCTGACTCATATTGAGTTTCTAGTATAGAGCTCCCACATGCAGGTGTTCTCAGCGATCGCACGGTGTATTGGCTAGTATGAGATTGTTCTTTTTTGGGGAGATTGAGATAGAGATGTGGTAGTGTCATGCCAACTCATGTGCGAGTGGGAGATGTTAGAAATTGGGCGCCCATGTGGCATGACCCATGAACTTTTTGAACCTTATCGATATAAGTTTGAATTTGAATTCAAAACTTATTTGGATAACCACTCATAATATCTATATCTATCATATCAACTGATATGGATAGATGATATATTTATCCTATATATTTGATATGATATATGGGATATGGGATAATGAAAACAACGTATGTTTTTCCCATACTGACTCTCTCTCATTAAAACAACAATCAAGCTTTTTGAACTGTGACTTGTGTGGGTGATACTTCTAGCCCCTGCCCTGACTCTGGCCCTGAGGTCTGGCTGAAGAAGAAGCAGCTCGCTGACCCCCTCCCTTCTGCGGGCACACCGAAGACTTGTGACCCAACTGGCCACATGTGAAACAAGTCAAGCCTCCCTGACTACCTCTCCCAGAGCCTGCACTCGGCACTGGAAAGGTTGATCTAGGCAAACCGCCCTGAGATTGCTGAGGGTTGAAACCCCTCTGTCTCCTGCCATCTCCCTGGCCCTCTTGGCTCCTCTTGGAGCCGCCATACTTCTCCCCATCCTATTCCTGCATCATAAGCTCCATGTGAGCTGCAGCATCAACCAAACGTCTGTATTCCCGGATAAACGACCCTCCAACCCTCAACTTGAGTCCACACCTCAACTTCCGCTCAAACTCAAAGCAACGGCGTTCCTCGGACGCCACCAGTTCAGGTGCAAACTTGGACAGACTAGTAAAAGTAGCTTCAAATTCGGCCACTGACAAACCTTGCTACTTAAACCGGCAAAACTGATCCCTCAGCTTCTCCCTAGCAGCTGAAGACAAAAACTTCTCCTGGAAGGCAGTCACAAAAGCCTCCCATGCACCACCCACATTGCCCTTCTCGTACTTCCACCATTGACCCGCATCTCCCTTTAATTGGAAGGATGCCAAGGTCACCTTTAGACCTTCATCCTCGATGCCAAGCATCTCGAACATCTTCTCCATCTGTTCCAGCCACTCGTCAGCCTTAAGTGGCTCTTTCGGATCTCTAACAAATTCATCCGGATTAGATCGGAAAAATTCCCTCTTCAAGAAAGAAGGCCCTGCCTCTGCAACCTGATGCTCAGCTCTGAGAATACCCAAAGCTCCCGCTATTTCTCAGACCAAGGCACCCATAGCCTGCTGACCCACTGGCCCGGCCACATTGGCCTGACCAACTCCCTCCTGCACTGCTGGAATGTCATCTGGTAAAGGCACCTCCTGCCTCCTAGGCCTACCACACCTACCACCTCGTCCTGACATCCTATTAAAGATAACAAAGACGTTAGCACATTTATAAATGTGCTGAAACTAAACACCCGCGTCCTAATGCATGGACAACTGTAATTCACTCCACGTAAGCACATAAACACGTAAGCACTTACGAATTTCACTCCCGGATAATGACAGTCCCATGGCATTACTAGAGTTCTAGTTAGAAACAGCACTGCTCAAGTGCTTTTCCAACAAGACTCACAGAAACCCAAGGATCCAATCAATATCCTAGAAATCAAATCCCATACCCAAATAATCACATAAGCATGTTATCTATTAAACACAAGACACTACATCTAAGTCTCTAACCAAACGAGACAAACCCATTGTGATCCTAATCACTTCCCACGTACCCAAAGTATTCGAACTCGGTATGCTCTGATACCAAGTTGTAACGCCCTCAAAAAAATACATAAAACCCATCACTTAAGACATGCATTGATATAAAAGAAATCAACCATTTCTATTCATCAGAGTAGTTCTTACAATAGTATTACATGTTAACAACAAAAGCAAATGCCCTATGGGCTTACAGGTTTCCAAGTTAATATTTGGTTACACAAAAGAAGAGTACTAACTCTAAACAAAATAAGCCCTTGGCTTGATGCACATGTAATACAAACAAAATAAACAAGAGAGTCTTCAACTCTTATCATCATCCAAGCTATGTCCTTGGTGGTTGCATGTTACCTGTACCTGAAAATAATGTCCCTGTAACATGCCCGGGGGGTACCCGCGCGCATTAAACAGTTCGGACTCCCGAGATCTCTTTGATCTAGTCTCACGAGTGCAATGTGAAACATAGATGAGAGTCTAGATTTGGCAACTTTTATTGAAAATCCATTTATTGCAATTTTGTCAAAAATGGACTGCGTCATCAGATCTCAGAGTCGCCACCTAATATTTTTGGAAATTAGGAAACCCATGACTCGTGCTAAGGCCACTGTTCGTCATAACCAAAGATGCTTGGCTCGGAACCTTAGGTATGAGAGGGGAAGGTCAATAATGATCACCCCCGCTCACCCGATCAAAGATCGGCCTCTACTAAACCATGATATGAATTTTATTTTCTTTATATGTTTATGTTCTGATTATTTAATAAATCCTAAAATTTACTATATGAAGCATACAAATATAGACTATGTCACCCATTTTGGAACAACTTGATTTCATGTAGTTTTGAAGATGTATAACCCAAATAAATTGAATTTACAAACATGAAAAATCATCAATCCAAATTAAGCGACACAACCTCCATCCACTGCCATTCATACAGTTATATCAAGTAAGCAAGTAACCACATGGTAGGATGCTTAAACATAAAAAGAAAAACACACACAAGCGGGATGCTAAAGCATAAAAAATTACATATTTACCGACGTCCCACGAACAGCTACAAAACAAAGTTAGTAAAACATGCATGATCTTATATACAAAATCCTAATGCAATTTACTCATGAGATGCAACTAAAGATTCGGCTTCTAAGATATGACATGTGAATCATCTCAAGAGCATGAGGTAGCATACATAATCATATAGGAATTGATTAAATCCACAAATGCAAACTTAGCCGAATTAAGATGCATGAAACATGGATGCAAAGCATGCATATGATGAAAAATAAATATGATGTTTATGTACAAATAAGGAAAGCAAGTAAAAGAATGGGATAGAAAGAAGCGGGGATGGGGAATTATTATAACACTTGAAAGAATAATTACAAACCAAATTACAGAGGGATGAGGAGAATATTACAACAAAATAAAAAAAAATAAAAAAACCTCACAAAACACTCAAAATTAATTAAATGAAAGAAAAAGCTTCATGTGCCTTGGAAACCACCAGAAGTTGGCTAACATCGGAAGACAATACCGTCTTGTCCAAAAAAAGCTAATCGGCCAACCAAATAGGTCCGCCGGCCAACTGGGCCTAGCAAAACATGTCTTGTTGCCAAAACCAAGAAAAGGAACAAACAAGAAATATGTAGCTGGCTTGACTAACTACTACCAGTTAGATTAAAACAAGGAAACAAAAATAGAAAGTGCAAAATTATAACAAAATTAACATGAACCTAAATTAAGAAAACAAATATAAGGTAGAATATGTAAGATTAAAACAAAACTAACATGAAACTAATATAAGAGGATAACTTTAACTTAGGAAATACAAGATTATTACACACTATGAAACTAAAACAAGAAAACAAATATAAAATAGAACATGCAAGATTATGAAATTAAAATAAGAACACAAAGAAACACAACTACTACAAAACTAAAACAAGAAAATAAATATGTGATAGAATATGCAAGATTACAACAAAAGTAATATGAAACTAAAATAAGAAAATAAATATAAGATAGAACATAATATGAAACTAACATAAGAAAATAAATATAAGATAAAACATGAAAGAAAAATGAAAGAATTGAAAATTCACCTTGCAAAGAAGGATTGAACTTCTTGATCTTCAAACTTCCTTTTGATCACCCTCAAGGTTGTAAATTATGATCTTAATTCTCAATTCAAAAGCTTGGAATTTGAGCTTAAAATGACGGTTTTGAACAACTGTATGATCACTATATTCCTGGAAAGAATACTCTCTCTTTGGTTAAGGATTTGAGTGATTTTTGACAAGGAAAGATGAGATGTAAGAGGCTATGTAACTTCACTAGTTTGGCAAAACAACTCTCTTGTTTTTAAGACTTCTTTTCTCTCAAATTCTAACACAATTTTAGCATTCTCTCCCTACCCTTCTCTTTTTCAAATCCTCTTTCAATTCAAGACTAGAGCTCTCATTATATAGCCAATGCAAGTAGGCAATGGTGGACGACAAAGTAAAGTTAATGGGGGACAATTTATAATGGAGGTGAATGATGAATGGTGATGGTGTGGTTAGTTTAGGAAAATGGATTATGACTTGAGATGGTGGGATGTGATTATGAAAGTAGATGGTGAGTGGGGATGGTAGGATGTAATTATGAAAGTGGATGGTGAGTGGGGATGATGGGATGTGATCATGAAAGTAGATGGTAGAGTGTAATTATGAAAGTGGATGATGAGGGGAGATGGTGGGATGTGTAGATAATGAGTGGGGATGTTGGAGGATGAGTGGGTGCACTTGAATGGATCAAAAAATGGCTCAAAGGGGTGTCCCAACCGAACTAAAACCAAGAAAAACGAGGCTGCTGCTGTTTTGGGCCGAGTCAACAAAATCTACTATTAAGCCCAACTTCAAACGGGCATATCTCCCTCATATGGGCTTGGTTTTAGGTGGTTTTTGGTTAAATTGAAGCCACAGAAGTCTACTTTCCAATGTCGGTGGTCTCACAATTAAATTCCAAGTGTACAAAGAGATATGCCTAATTTAGTGAAGGCTGTTCATTTCTCTCTGGCCCAGGTCAACAAAATCTACTTTTAAACCTAACTTCAAATGGGCATATCTCCCTTATATGGACTTGGTTTTAGGTGGTTCTTGGGTCTAAATTGAAGCCCCAGAAGTCTACTTTCTAATGGCGGTGGCCTCACAATTAAATTCCCAGTACACAAAGAGATATGCTAAATTTAGTGAAGACTTTTCATTTCCCCCCGGCCCAGGTCAACAAAATTTGCTTTTAAATCCAACGTCAAATGGGTATATCTCCTTCATATGGACTTGATTTTAGGTGGTTCTTGAGTCTAAATTGAAGTCCCAGAAGTCTACTTTCCAATGGTGGTGGCCTCATAATTAAATTCCAAGTATACAAAGAGATATGCCAAATTTAGTAAAGACTGTTCATTTCCCTCTTAATGAATTGATGCTCATTATTTTCCTAAACTAGTTTTCTTTCATCCCCCCCTATTTCCTTCAAATCCAAACCTATAAAGAAGATGTTTTTAAATATTTTTTCCAAAGAGTTCACCTCCCTTCCATTTATTTCCACTCTATTCTTACTCAGTTTACTAAAAAGTGTAATATTTTAATCAAAATGGGAGTCTCAGAACATCGTAGAAACAACAAAAAACAAATTATTTTGAAAAGAGGGTTTTAAGGTCTAAAATAGTTTGGCCAAAAAAATGTGTAAAGGTTGGGATTAAAGCTCAAATTCCATTTTTCTTGTTGAGGATTTTGTGAGAAACACATTCTAATTATCATCATCGGGTAATCAATGGAAAGCGCCCAAGTCTTAGGGCTGGTCAAAATGGAGTGTTTACAGTTGCCCCTCTTTGACAGAGCTCGAAGTCATCTCATGACATGAGTGAATGTCAAAGCCCGAAGACGACCCTTTGACGAGGCCGTAAGACTTGGGCAATCAAACAAGATGCAATGCATGTGGTTGAACCCGCATGTTGCCTACGTATCCTTTTGCAAGGAATCAAACCAGCGTAGTTCATGGGCAGAATGCA
This sequence comes from Camellia oleifera, assembly GCA_022316695.1. Taxonomy (NCBI): domain Eukaryota; kingdom Viridiplantae; phylum Streptophyta; class Magnoliopsida; order Ericales; family Theaceae; genus Camellia; species Camellia oleifera. Next base: position 63,793,621 of record CM039306.1, read on the forward strand.
AGTGACATACTCAAAATGCAGTTTGAAAGTTGGACTTACACGCTTCGCGAAGCCGATTGTTTGAAAATTCATGATTTATGCAATGCAATGCAATGTCGTGGAGTGATGATAAGGCTATGAAGATGGCAACAGGGAAGGCAAGCTTAGTGCAAAACACACGAAGCAAGCCACGTTTCTACCTGACTATGTTTGCAACTTTCCCTATTCTCCAACAGGGTGACAGACTAGGTTGGTTTAGTTTCCAGAGTTGAGGCGCATACAAAGCTATCTCAACCTATGGGGTTGCCATACAGATTTCAAGCCGGGGATACACCCCTGGATATTTAAACCAGACTTTAGTCTCAGAAATCCCGAACCATTTGCGTTCTAGGCATCGCCATTCGAACTCTAGTTTCCACCATCTCAGTTGATCTCCTAGGAACTCATTACAAACATAGTCAAGTGACTATACCGGGCCAATTGAAGTCGTTTGGGCACGACAAACACCAAAGGAATTGCACTTTTAGAGGATTTAAGGTCTCCTAGACCACGAAAGAAGAGGGTGCATCGCATACAAATGTGCATACCGTACAAATGAAAAGGGGATTGCATCGCATACAAATGTGCATACCGCACAAATGAAAGGGGAGTTGCATCGCATACAAATGTGCATACCGCACAAATGAAAGGGGGTTGCATCACATACAAATGTGCATACCGTACAAATGAAAGGGGTTGCATCGCATACAAATGTGCATACTGCACAAATGAAAGAGGGTTGCATCGCATACAAATGTGCATACCCCACAAATGAAAGGGGGTTGCATCGCATACAAATGTGCATACCGCACAAATGAAAGGGGTTGCATGGCATACAAATGTGCATACCCCACAAATGAAAGGGGGTTGCATCGCATACAAATGTGCATACCGCACAAATGAAAGGGGTTGCATGGCATACAAATGTGCATACCGCACAAATGAATGGGGTTGCATCGCATACAAATGTGCATACCGCACAAATGAAAGGGGTTTACATCACATCCAAATGTGCATACCGCACAAATGAAAGAGGGTTGCATCGCATACAAATGTGCATACCGCACAAATGAAAAGGGGGTGCATCGCATACAAATATGAATACCACACAAATGAAAGGGGGTTGCATCGCATACAAATGTGCATACCGCACAAATGAAAGGGGTTGCATCCCATACAAATGTGCATACCGCACAAATGAAAGGGGTTGCATCGCATACAAATGTGCATACTGCATAAATGAAAAGGGGGTGAACTCGGGATCCAAACGCGTCTCACGCGAGAGGCGGAATAGTGGTGTAACCAACAGTTGTACCTCAACGTATTTCATACGGAGAGAGAGAAGGTTTTAACCGGGTGAATAACAATGGTGTAACCAACAGACGTATCTCAACGTATTTCATACGGAAAGAGGGAAGGTTTTAACCGGGGAAAAAAACAATGGTGTAACCATTAAACGTATCTCAACGTATTTTGTATGGTGAGAGGGAAGGTTTTAACCGGGTGACGCCACATCCTAACACGTTGCACGTGAAAGGAGCAAAAGTAAATTTGAAGTCCAAACGCGTCTCACGCGAGTGGACAAAATGGTAGCATGATTTCTTGCTGATAAGGTGTAATCTCTACATGTAGAAGTCACAAATACCCCTTTTTTTCCTGATTGTATTCACAACTTTCCCTTTTCTCCAACGGGGTGACAGACTAGGTTGGTTTAGTATCCAGAATTGAGGCGCATACAAGCTACCTCAACCTATGGGGCTGCCATACAGATTTCAAGCCGGGGATACACCCCTGAGTATTTAAACCAGACTTTAGTCTCAGAAATTCCAAACCTTTTGCGTTCTAGGCATCGCCATTCGAACTCTAGTTTCCACCGTCGCAGTTAGTCTCCTAGGAACTCATTGCAAACACAGGCAGGATAATACACAAATATGTATAGACAAAATACAGACAGATATATACAGATATATACACAAACATATACAGCATATATACAGGTATATACGACACATACATATACGGACCTATACACAAACATATACGGATATATACACAGATGGAGAATATTCCGTTTGCAACCGTCAGTGGGAAGACGCCGTTACTGAGAAGGCATATTCCGTTTGCTGACGTCAGCACACGTATGCAAAACACACAAAAAGAAAGGAAAAAAACACAAAATGCATGGACATGGGATACGGGGTGTCGAACCCTTGATCTCAAACTTGGCCTCCGAGTACTCAACCACTGAGCCACTCCACTCTTATGACTATGACAAGATATGCAAACAAATATATATACATATACGAGACATATATACACAAAATCAAAACAAACCAAAAGAAACACTCGATGTGGGGTTCGAACCCCTGACCTCAGGCTCAGCCTCTCACTCTTCAACCACTGGGCCAAACCGCTGAACCCAAGCCACACCTGTGATCCAAATGTTCAAACAAATATCTATATTACATAGCTATACAATATATATACATATATGCATACACAACTCTCCTGCGTCTCTCTCTTTTTTTTGTCTTACTCTCTCTTTTTTCATCTTCTTCGAGCGTTGTGTCTGGCGCGCGATTTCAACAATCGCGACGCCTGACCGACAGGCTATCCAATCCTGCCCCGATTATCAATGATCATCTCGAGCCTTCCTCCCTCTTTGTCTTCTTCTTTGGCTTCATCCTCTTCTTAAGTTGAGGCTTGCGAAAGAGAGAGGCAGAGCAAAAACCTGCAAACTTTCTCTGCCACCACTCTGCAACCTTTTTCTTTTGCATTACTCTTCTTTGCCATGGCCTCTTCACAAGGTTCTCTCACTCTTTTTCCAGACCTAAACGAGTCTACGATAGAGACGACCAATTCCGACTCCCCTAGACCTCAACCACGAGCTCCTCCTCCTTCTCCTATTTTTAACTTTCCAACGATGTCAGTTGAACAAATCATGGCGGCACAGTTTGACATCGAAGCAAACTCGTATACGCTGAGGTCATGTGTGGAGACCGTAACTACGGTCTCCAACTTGTCCCGTCGGCTGCAGAACAGAACATGTGAGATGCATCGATTGAATGCACAACTTTCTTTACTTCAACATATGTACAAAGATTCTCGCGGAGAAGTCAGCGGATTGAAGAAACAAATCAAGGAGTTGAAACGACAGGTGACCGTCGCAACTAATCATGGGACTACCTTTGACGGCCAGTGAGGGATAATCTCCTTCGGAAGCTCTGCCAAGGCCGAGGCAGAGTCTTCAAGAGCTTCGAAGAAGTAAAGATGAAGCGAGGCAGCTGATGGTAAAGTCAGCAACGAAGATGTGTGCAAATGAATCCAGTTGTAATCTTCGCCATCGCCGGGCTGCTGCTAAAAAACTGAGAAAATGCTACTCTCTCTTTTTGCTTTTTTTGTTGTTGTTTTTTTTTTTTTTTTTTTTGTTTTGTTTTGTTTTTTTTTTTTTTGGAGTTTCTGTAATCGAGGATGTCCTCCCATGACTTCAATAAAATCAGTTTCTTTTTTGCTCATCACTGGCATGACTGGCATATCACTTTGAGCTTGAAAACAATTTGTTTGATTGAATTTGAGAATGATTGAATTTTTGAAGTCTGAATTAGACATTGACTCTTTATTGACCTGAATCAACAAATAACCTAACGAACTGAAAAAAAAAAAAGAAGCAAATTAATCCAAACACACTTATATACACTGACTAGTATAAATACACCGACTGGTATAAATATACTGACTGGTATGAAAGGAACACACTTATATACATTGACTGGTATGAATACACTGACTGGTATGAATACACACTTATATACACTGAATAGTTGACTCGATCGGTGGAGGAGACAGAATCTCTAACTCGACTGTGCCCCTAGTTCATTGCCTTGACCCTTTTTTTTGTCTCTTGATTTTTTGTAAACATATTTTGATCAACATGAGAGTTAGATTAGCATACTTATTCCATTTTTTGTTTCAAATCATGTAAGCTAAACTGTGAGCACTAAAATTTTTCCCTTTTTAAACCCAAAGAATGGTCCAAGTTTTGCAAAAATGGAATAATTTTCAAGAAAAATTAGTCAGCTTCATTCAAATTAATCAAAATTTATTTTTGCAAATGGCCACTACTCAACTAACATGGAATCAACCATTGGGGTGCATAGTCCCAAACCAGATAATCAAAGGTGATATCTGAACCAAGCCAACCGAACCAAGCCAATCCGAACCTAATGAAGTCGAGCAAAACTGGACTTGGACCGAACCGAACCGCCAAATCGAATCGACCCGTACTGAACCAAGTTAAATAAAACCAATTGAACTGAGCAGAACGAAGATACACCAATCAAACACGGATAGGACAACCAAGTCGACTAAAGACACACCAAGCAAACATGGACGAGATGAATGAGTCGAAAAATTATTAGGGCTGAACTTCGAGATGAAGCTACCTACGTGTCCCAAAGATAGGAATTAGGCCATCGTAGTTCGGGCTAAGGGTCACTCGGGTATTGACACTCTTCTTTTGTGCTCTAACTTTTGCCAAAGCCGCCCTTTTGGGTTTTCAACCTTGCGAGCTTCTTTTTTTTTTTTTTTTTTCTTTCTTTCTTTTTTTCTATATATAATTTTTCATTTTTTTTTTTGTTTTTCTACTCTAACTTTTGCCTGGGTCGTCCGTCCGAGTTTTCCGCCCAGCGAGCCTCTCAAGGGTTTCAGTTTAGCTTGTCCATGTTGATTGGGTGTGAGATCTATAAGCCATCCAAATCAATAATAATGGCTGCTACACTTGACTAGGAGATATGATGATGTAAGGACTAGGCTACTTGGGTCTGAATTTGCCCCTAGTGTAGTGGATAGGAATTCGACTGTCCTTCAATAATAAAATTCATTCTCTCAAATTCTGGGTTTGGCCTTTCTGGGCGGTCTTCATTTGGAAACGATTCAATTTTAACTCTTTGATCACATCCAACCTTTTACCCCTAGTTCAAGGGCTGCTTCAAATCTAAACCACATCCAACCTTCTTGCCCTTAGTTCAAGGGTTGCTTCCAATCTGAATTCCTGGCCCTACATAGTTTTGGCTAAGGTTCACTCAAGTATTGACACTCTCCTTTTACGCTTTAACTTTTGCCAAAGTCGCCCTTTCGGGTTTTTCAACATTGCGAGCTTTTCACTTTTCTTTTTTTTATTTATTTTTTTTTTTTTTTGTGCTCTAACTTTTGTCTGGGTTGCCCTTCCGAGTTTTCAACCCAGCGAGCCTCTCAAGGGTGGTACCTTATTGCCCCTAGTTCAAGGGCTGCCTCCATTTCAGCTATGCAAGCCTCACACTTTTGCCCCTAGTTCAAGGGCTGTTTCAAATCGAAATCACATTCTCTGCCCTGAGTTCAAGGTCTGTTTCCAATCTGAATCACATCATTGCCCCTAGTTCAAGGGCTATTTCCAATCTAAATCATATTCGACCTTATTGCCCCTAGTTGAAGGGCTGCCTCCATTTGAATCACATCATGGCCCCTAGTTCAAGGGCTATTTCCAATTCGGCTATGCAAGCCTTACACTTTGAATGATCATTGAATACTTCGAATCAAGGTTTGAAAGCTAAGGAGCTAAGGAGGTCGGACCACAAGTCAAGAGGGATCCTATGCTGTATAACTAATTCCAGGCATGTTTTCGTAGGACCATGCAAAAACAGTTTTTGAAATCTTTTCACAAAGTGACTAATCACTCGTACTTTTACGAAAATAAGATAGAACCAATTTGAACCAAGCCAGGATCCTTCTTAGTACCTACATTAACAAAAATGATTTTCTTCATCAAAGGCTTAGCATACCTCTCTTACTCTCAGCGTTGATCAAAATTTGCAAATCCCGAGGAAATTCTTCCTCTTCGTTTTTATCAGAGTTTTGGAAAAAGTTTTGAAAAACTTTGGTCAATGCGATGAATTAAGGCATAGAGAAGTAGGCAGACTCTATGGCATTTTTTTTTTTTTTCTGTTTATTGAAAAGAGACTATGACTTAGCAATGACAATAGACTTTTGACAACATACTCAAAAGAAAATGACAAAGATGACCTAGACAAGACAGAAATGTCTAGGTTAGTACTATCGAAATCAACAGACTCTTGACTCATTAGGCTAACTTGAGCATGACTCTAACTTTACAAACTTGGTGGAGTCAAACTTAGACTCAATACTCAATTCAGAACTCAGAATAAAACCATTCTCAAATTGCCAGTCAAAGTGTGGGCCATTGACAACATTCAAGACAAAGCTCGTGCAATCAACAGGTGGTCACTCCCCAATCACAGAGATGGTCGACTTTGTGCGATATCGGCATTATATATATATATATATTATTTTATTTTTAATTTTTTGATTTTATGTTTTTGTTATTTATTTTTTTTTTTTGGTGCTAAACTGAACAACCTGAACCACTAATTCGAATTTGAGAACCCCTATATAGATCCAATACATTGCACATAAAGCAAGAAAGAGAACAAACACCCCTAAAGAGGGTAGGGTTATCCTGTCCTAACTTGAAATCATCTAGGGTTTCACTATTCAAACAAGCGGTATCATACATCCTAGAAATAGGAGAGCGTCCTATCCTAATTTTGAAAGGTACTAGAGCTCACTATATGTACAAGGTTGGCTCTACTTTAGGGGTTGAAGCCAATGTGACGTTACCAAAGAGTCCTTTGGGTCATAACCAATGAAGATCTTAGGAAATCAGAAGAGTCAATATAGCCTCTCTTCAAAGTCTGAGAACCTTTAGATCTCAAAAGATTATAAGACAAGGCCTCCGAAGTAACGTAGAGATAGGAGTAGTGTCACAAAAAGTGTGCCTGTGCTCCCACCAGCATTTGGGCAACATAGGGATTTTAAGTGCACCAATGCATGCAATGCAATAAACATATAATTGAAAATAAAAGTCATCATGGAGTTCAAGTCAAGGTTTCATAAAATCCCCAGCAGAGTCGCCAGAAAACTGTAACATGCCCGGGGGGGTACCCGCACGCGTTAAACAGTTCGGACTCCCGAGATCTCTTTGATCTAGTCTCACGAGTGCAATGTGAAACATAGATGATAGTCTAGATTTGGCAACTTTTATTGAAAATCCATTTATTGCAATTTTGTCAAAAATGGACTGCGTCATCAGATCTCAGAGTCGCCACCTAATGTTTTGGGAAATTAGGAAACCCATGACTCGTGCCAAGGCCACTGTTCGTCGTAACCAAAGATGCTTGGCTCGGAACCTTAGGTATGGGAGGGGAAGGTCAATAATGAGCACCCCCGCTCAACCGATCTAAGATCGGCCTCTACTAAACCATGATATGAATTTTATTTTCTTTATATGTTTATGTTCTGATTATTTAATAAGTCCTAAAATTTACTATATGAAGCATACAAATATAGACTATGTCACCCATTTTGGAACAACTTGATTTCATGTAGTTTTGAAGATGTATAACCCAAATAAATTGAATTTACAAACATGAAAAATCATCATTCCAAATTAAGCGACACAACCTCCATCCACTACCATTCATACAGTTATATCAAGTAAGCAAGTAACCACATGGTAGGATGCTTAAACATAATAAAAAAAGCACACACAAGCGGGATGCTAAAGCATAAAAACTTATATATTTACCGACGTCCCACGAATAGCTACAAAACAAAGTTAGTAAAACATGCATGATCTTATATACAAAATCCTAATGCAATTTACTGATGAGATGCAACTAAAGATTCGGCTTCTAAGATATGACATGTGAATCATCTCAAGAACATGAGGTAGGACACATAATCATATAGGAATTGATTAAATCCACAAATGCAAACTTAGCCGAATTAAGATGCATGAAACATGGATGCAAAGCATGAATATGATGAAAAATAAATATGATGTTTATGTACAAATAAGGAAAGCAAGTAAAACAATGGGATAGAAAGAAGCGGGGATGGGGAATTATTACAACACTTGAAAGAATAATTACAAACCAAATTACAGAGGGATGAGGAGAATATTACAACAAAATAAAAAAAATAAAAAAACCTCACAAAACACTCAAAATAAAATTAATGAAAGAAAAAGCTTCATGTGCCTTGGAAACCACCAAAAGTTGGCTAACATCGGAAGACAATACCGTCTTGTCAAAAAAAAGCTAACCGGCCAACCAAATAGGTCGGCCGGCCAACTGGGCCTAGCAAAACCTGTCTTATTGCCAAAACCAAGAAAAGGAACAAACAAGAAATATGTAGCTAGCTTGACTAACTACTACCGGTTAGATTAAAACAAGGAAACAAAAATAGAAAGTGCAAAATTATAACAAAATTTACATGAACCTAAATTAAGAAAACAAATATAAGGTAGAATATGTAAGATTAAAACAAAACTAATATGAAACTAATATAAGAGGATAACTTTAACTTAGGAAATGCAAGATTACTACACAACTACTATGAAACTAAAACAAGAAAACAAATATAAAATAGAACATGCAAGATTGTGAAATTAAAATAAGAACACAAAAAAACACAACTACTACAAAACTAAAACAAGATAATAAATATGGGATAGAATATGCAAGATTACAACAAAAGTAATATGAAACTAAAATAAGAAAATAAATATAAGATAGAACATAATATGAAACTAATATAAGAAAATAAATATAAGATAAAACATGAAAGAAAAATGAAAGAATTGAAAATTCACCTTGCAAAGAAGGATTGAACTTCTTGATTTTCAAACTTCATCTTGATCACTCTCAAGGTTGTGAATTATGATCTTAATCCTCAATTCAAAAGCTTGGAATTTGAGCTTAAAATGACGGTTTTGAACAAGTGTATGATCACTCTATTCTTGGAAAGAATACTCTCTCTTTGGTTAAGGCTTTGAGTGATTTTTGACAAGGGAAGATGAGATGTAAGAGGCTATGTAACTTCACTAGTATGGCAAAACAACTCTCTTGTTTTCAAGACTTCTTTTCTCTCAAATTCTAACACAATTTTAGCATTCTCTCCCTACCCTTCTCTTCTTCAAATCCTCTTTCAATTCAAGACTAGAGCTCTCATTATATAGCCAATGCAAGTAGGCAATGGTGGAAGACAAAGTAAAGTTAATGGGGGACAATGTATAATGGAGGTGAATGATGAATGGTGATGGTTTAGTTACTTTAGGAAAATGGATTATGACTTGAGATGGTGGGATGTGATTATGAAACTAGATGGTGAGTGGGGATGGTAGGATGTAATTATGAAAGTGGATGGTGAGTGGGGATGATGGGATGTGATCATGAAAGTAGATGGTAGAGTGTAATTATGAAAGTGGATGATGAGGGGAGATAGTGAGATGTGTAGATAATGAGTGGGGATGTTGGAGGATGAGTGGGTGCACTTGAATGGATCAAAAAATGGCTCAAAGGGGTGTCCCAACCGAACTACAACCAAGAAAAACGGGGCTGCTGCTGTTTTGGGCCGAGTCAACAAAATCTGCTATTAAGCCCAACTTCAAATGGGCATATCTCCCTCATATGGGCTTGGTTTTAGGTGGTTTTTGGGTCTAAATTGAAGCCGCAGAAGTCTACTTTCCAATGGTGGTAGTCTCACAATTAAATTCCAAGTGTACAAAGAGATATACCTAATTTAGTGAAGGCTGTTCATTTTTCTCGGGCCCAGGTCAACAAAATCTACTTTTAAACCTAACTTCAAATGGGCATATCTCCCTTATATGGACTTGGTTTTAGGTGGTTCTTGAGTCTAAATTGAAGCCCCAGAAGTCTACTTTCTAATGGGGGTGGCCTCACAATTAAAGTCCAAGTACAAAAAGAGATATGCTAAATTTAGTGAAGACTGTTCATTTCCCCCGGGCCCAGGTCAACAAAATCTGCTTTTAAACCCAACTTCAAATGGGCATATCTCCTTCATATGTACTTGGTTTTAGGTGGTTCTTGAGTCTAAATTAAAGTCCCAGAAGTCTACTTTCCAATGGTGGTGGCCTCACAATTAAATTCCAAGTATACAAAGAGATATGCCAAATTTAGTAAAGACTGTTCATTTCCCTCTTAATGATTTGATGCTCATTATTTTCCTAAACTAGTTTTCTTTCATCCCCTCCTATTTCCTTCAAATCCAAACCTATAAAGAAAATGTTTTTAAATATTTTTTTCCAAAGAGTTCACCTCCCTTCCATTTATTTCCACTTTTTCCTTACTCAGTTTACTGAAAAGTGTAATATTTTAATCAAAGTGATAGTCTCAGAACATCATCGAAACAACAAAAAACCAAATTATTTTGAAAAGAGGGTTTTAAGGTCTAAAATAGTTTGGCCAAAAAAATGTGTAAAGGTTGGGATTAAAGCTCAAATTCCATTTTTCTTGTTGAGGATTCTGTGACAAACACATTCTAATTATCATCATCGGGTAATCAGCAGAAAGCGCCCAAGTCTTAGGGCTGGTCAAAATGGGGTGTCTACAGTCCCATATAGGGTGAGCCAATGCCAGTAGAGATATGCTAAACACAGTATGATTAATGACTAGGACATTATCAATTGATAAATGTTCAATTCCCATACATCAATTTATAACCCATTTCCATTTCACGACCACTATGTTCATGTTTCGTTTCATTTTCCATTTCTTATCAACTTCACAATTTACATCAGCAGCTCAGAACCTAGTCAACCACTTACATGAGACAGTGACTCATATCAAGCGTTTCCCATTTTACAAAAGATAAACATACTAGTTGTATCAACACTTCAATAGATAAGCGTACAAGCTGTATCCACATTTCAACAGATAAGCATATAAGCTATATCGACACTTCCAAAGATAAGCATATGAGATCTATCAATACTTCCATAGATAAGCATATAAGCTATATCAACACATTAACTGACAAGCATATAAGCTGTATCAGTGGAGTCCATCCCCTATCTCCTCCCAAACAACACCCGGTTTAGAGGTCCATCCCCTATCTTCCCCTAAATCGTGGAGTACATCCCCTATCTCCTCCCACACACACAATGTATATACATATAAGTCATATACCCAATCAAGCAATACATATCGTTAATGTATTCTATCAACTGTCGTACTCTATGACATAACCAATTGATTAGTTTTAGTTTGCCTAATCATCATGCATTGTCTACAACAATCAAAACTGCCCTCCACCGGTAGCCCAAGCAATTATTTCTAAACAGATAATAAAAGCTCCAACAGATAAAATATCGATGTTTTCAAAAGTGAACAATTAACAAATCAAACTCCACCGTTTCGCAATATAATGAGTCAATTTCATTATTCCCAACTAAATTCCCAATATCAACACATTACCCAGATTAATTATACCAATTAATCTATACAACAAATTAGGATTTTCTACCCCATTTCCCAATATTGACCCAATGGTCTATATATCAATCAACCAATAGCAATCTCATTATTTTAAAACCCAAATTTCACATCTTAGAGTCAAAATTAACAAAACCCCCTTTTTACATTTTGAAATCCTAAGTCCCAAAATCACCCAACTTCAACACTTTATCAAAACAACCAAAAATCTATGTCAAAGACCATAAGAGTGAGTAGGAATCCCTACCTCAAATTTTGGAGCCCAAGGAAGAAGATGACAAAAACGAAAATGCTCCAAATCACAACTTTTTCGGATCAAAAGATAGCCCTCGATGATCAACGACTTTTTTTGTAAAGGCCAAAGATGAGCAAACAACTCCTACTAGATCAATACCTAGAGAGAAGGCAAGGTTCTACAGAGAGAGGCTTAACAATAGAGTTTTGAAAAAGTAAGAGAGAGAAAATGATGTGAAAAAATGGTTCAAAAACCCGGATCTCGGCTTTATATAAAAGTCGGCCCGCTCGAGCGTGGAAACCCCCGCCTGAGCATCACTCACAGACCCCCGCTCAAGCGTCCAATCTGCAGCTCGAGCGGCGAATACGCACTTCCAGTACTTTTGCAGAACTAGGTCCCCGCTCGAGCGTCCAACTCCCCGCTCGAGCGACACACACAAACTTCCGCTCGAGCGTCCAAACTGCCGCTCGAGCGTACAACACTATAGAGGAGATACTGAATGGTTGATTTTCCTGATTGAGCGTTAAAACCCCCGCTCGAGCGGACAAACTACAACAAAGGCCCCGCTTGAGCGTCAAAAGCTCCGCTCGAGCGGACAGGCCAAAATCTAGGCATCTAGTCTTGGTTCCTAAGCTCAACCAACCTGTTTCAAACCTGCCCAACACAACCCAAAGACTCAAACAAATGGAGTTTAAGTACAACAACAAGGTAGACACAACTACCAACTCCATGGAACCAAGTCCGGAGTACAACTAAACAGCAAAGGGGATACTAGGATCGCTATATGTTAGAGACTGACCATGGATATGAGAGTACCCATTTTTTCCATGATGTGCCTGTTATGGATAGCTAGATGCGAGATCTCATTTGATGCCTGAGAGGCAAGCAAATAGAGAATTCGAGTTAGACGCTAGGAAGCGACTTGTGCGCTTAAGAGTGACTAGACTAAGATCTGTATGGTGTGTGAGTTTAACATCTCTCTTTGGAAGAGTTACTCCACTATAACATGCATTCGTACTGCATGTGCTTATTGACCCGTTAGCGAGGTGAAAGAATGGATCCCTGCTTCTTTACCGTGTGAGTCCTAAAAGTCATTTTTCTTAAATGACTTCACTTTGTGCCTTTTGTGACCTTTGACTATGTCATAAGATGAGGAGTTGATGTTCAGCTACTTTGGTATGTTGCCTGCAGTCATGTATGATTCAGTTTTAAGGGACATTACTGGGAAAGCAGTCAATTTCAAATTAAATGATATGAGGGTGAAGGGAAGATCATCTAGTTCTATATCTCTGCTCTATATTCACTGTCGACAACTCACATCACTCTCTATGGGATGCTGATTGGGTGTGAATATAATGCGGGACCTAGGAGAGTCAAACATGCTCTTTGAGGGATAAGAGATGTTTTTGGACCGATGTAGCTAGATGGGTCTGGGTATATGTGACACTATTTCTGTTCATTTTGGGTTGATGTCTCTATGCTGACTCATATTGAGTTTCTAGTATAGAGCTCCCACATGCAGGTGTTCTCAGCGATCGCACGGTGCATTGGCTAGTATGAGATTGTTCTTTTTTGGGGAGATTAAGATAGAGATGTGGCAGTGTCATGCCAACTCATGTGCGAGTGGGAGATGCTAGAAATTGGGCGCCCATGTGGCATGACCCATGAACTTTTTGAACCTTATCGATATAAGTTTGAATTTGAATTCAAAACTTATTTGGATAACCACTCATAATATCTATATCTATCATATCAACTGATATGGATAGATGATATATTTATCCTATATATTTGATATGATATATGGGATATAGGATAATGAAAAGAACGTATTTTTTTCCCATACTGACTCTCTCCCATTAAAACAACAATCAAACTTTTTGCACTGTGACTTGTGTGGGTGATACTCATATTGTGGTATTACTCCACTGCTGGGTTCGTTGTTCGCATTCTTGAAGCACGTGATTTACCCACGGAATTCTTCGCTTCAGGTTCTATTAAATACGGTTTGATCTGAATGTTTTACCCACTGCATTATACTTCGATTTACATATACTAAGTATAAGATTTTTGAGTAATTAATCTTTTTTATTTATTTATTTAATCTTTTTCCAAACCGTTTGAGTGCATCATCAGTGATGTAATGTAACCATATTGTTGAGTTATTGACCCCAATTGTTTTTTTTTTTTTTTTTTTTTTTTGGATAGGGTAACAATGAAGAAAGCAAAACATTAATTGAAATTTGTTACGCAAGCTTAAATTATCTGCTTCTTTCTTTATGAACTTGTTAAGAATGTATTGGTTAAATAGTTTAATTAAATTATAAATAAATTTCTTGAGATTGGTTTAAAAAATAGATTATCTCATTTGATTTTATAAATTATAAATGACCCCTTCTTAAAATTTGTCATTTAACAAAATTTAAAAAAAAAAAAATTAACTAGCCTCTTTTACAACAATAAAATTGTCAAAACTATTAATTAGATTATATTTCTGATATCATTAAAAATTATTAAGTAACTTAATAATTAATTAATAAAAAGATTCATTTTTAATTGGATAATATGATGCTTCTGTCTCCTTGAGGTCGTTTTCTTTTTTCCTCACTTTCTCTTTTTTATCTCTCTTATTATTGTTGTATTTTATTTTTTATTACTAACATATTACTTGCGCTATGCATGGGATTTTATGATTTAGAATGAGTTATTGTTGTAAAATTTTTAATTGGTCCTCCTTTTTAAATGATTTCCCATAAAACTATTTTATACATTGATTTTTAAACTTGTACGTCAACTATCCCTTTCTAAGAGGAACATGATACTAATTCCCCCAATAACCCTTGTCAAGTCTCTACCCTTGATCAACCATTATCTCTGCAATTTTCATTCCATCTCTTTTGACCACATTGGCTCCTATTTAAGGCACCCTGCTAGATGACCACCCCAATTTTTAACTCCTTTTCCTTACCTTTTCCCCATGTCGATCTCTACCCCAATTGTAACGCTCCCAAATATTCCACATATGATAATAACCCTGACTATCTTTCTTAGTTCTATAATCATAGTTCTCCAGTCATTACAATACTGATCGATCTCTATGTTAACATTCCATAAAATATGAGAGATTTAAAAAAAAGGGGTCCACATGCAAGTACATATTCAATATCCTCTAAGGTATGAATCTACAGCATGTGAAATAGATTATATAAAAGAACCAAACAAAAAAAAATAAGGTCACTCATCACTCGGGTTACAAGTTCCAAGGCTTAAGTCTGGTTACAAATAAATGGTTATCGAACCCATATATGCAAAGCCCTTGGCTTGTCAAAATACAAAAAAAAAACAAAGAGTCTTGCACTTTTCAAATATCCACTCGCCTTTATTTAGGTGGAATCACATCTTTTTTTGCAACAAATCCACTAAGGGGTGAGCCATAATCCTAGTGGAGAATTCTTAACAAAATATATGCATTTTATATAGTCAAAATGGATGAAATGACAAGCCATGTCATGCCATGCTCAAAACAAATATTCTTCTCATTGTTTTTTATTTATTTTTTATTTTTTTTAAAAGGAAGAAAAAGAAGAAGTTAATGCTCAATGTCCATTTGAAAATGCAATCAAACCCATTATTTCATTATAATTCAAGGGGTGGTAAATACGACGTAGGTAGTCCCTAAGCTGGTGTCTGCAAGTAGGTATATCAAGCACTGCCAACATTACTTTATCGGCTCCTAACCGGAAGGTATAAGCACCTATTCTGCACATGTTTTTGGTCTTTCACCACGGACCTCAAGCCAACTTATTTCTCAAAACTACACTCCCTATCTGGACTACCACCGTATTTACCCTAAAGCAGTTTGACAACAAAATATTTGTTCTGCAAAACCATTTCCTTTTTAAAGAATAATCTCAAATGACAATTCTAAAAGCAATGGTAATGCAATTAAATGGATGATAATGCAATATATCAATACATTATAAAATTTTCTCATTTCTCAGCCATTTCTCATTTCAACCACACAATCTTTCATTGTGATCAAATTCCATATCTCTACTCAATACGTATATATACACAATATATATATTCCAAGTGGTAAATGACAACATCGCATTTCAAGCATTCTCTTTTCCATTAATCAATTAATTCTCAACATTTCAATTAACAGTCTCAATTCTCATCTTTGCAAAGCACTCATAATAACATGCTATTCACCATACTTTAAATCAAATTTCTCTTTTTCCATGGGGTTTTAACATGTGATCTAAACATAGTAATTTCCTCATCATTTATCCATAATAATGCCTTACCAAGCATGAATTCACAATAGCTCAACATTTTCTCCAAATTCCCAAATTCTAGGGTTTTCACAAATTTGGGTTTTTCTCATTTTTGAAATGGTTTTTCTTAAATAACCCCAACAGTCATCAACATAGTTTATGTTCTCAAAGATTTTGAAGAAGTAATAAGGAATTTGGAACATAAAAGCTCATGACCCAAGCTCATCACCAAGAGTTCATGACCCAAAATCATCACTCAAAATATGAGAAATTGGTTTCAAAACAAGTATAGATTTGTAAATATATATAACTCTAAATATATCCCTACCCTAAGCTTTAGAAGGAGGATAAAAGAAAAGCTCCAAAATCGACGGTGCCGAAACGTGATCTCCACTGCACAAAACGAAACTCTTGACGTGTTCTCCAAAAATGCCTCAAGAACTCAATGGATCTTGGTGGAAAGATGAATTTATGAGGGTTAGTGGGTGTTTTCTAGAGAGATGTGAGAGAAAGGAGAGTAAAGTGAAATCTAGAGAGAGAGAGAGGGATAAAAGTGAAAGAAGAGATAGAGAGAGAGAGATTGCCTTAGATTTTAAGTGATTGGACACTCTTTTCGAACATGACTCTAGATAGACCGCTTGAGCGATGGATCATGCATTCGAGGGATAAATTCAAACTCCTAAAATCTCTTTTATGCAGGCAGACCGCTCTAACGGTAAAACTTTTACTTGAGCGGTGAAATCACACTCCTAGTATTTCTGATTTCATAACACAAGACTGGATGGAAGAATTTACCACTGAAGCGGCGAAGGAACCGCTCGACTGGACTTAGCTTTCAAGTAAGGCTAAAATCAATCTTAAATTATTCCCACTATTCCCAGACTCATTCCAACACCCAAAGACCCAAGTCAATGTCTCAGAATACACTTTTGGACAAGAATGAATAATAACAAAGAGAATAGTAGGTGACAACGCATGATTCATAGAGTTCAAAATAGCAAAGATCCCAATATGGAATAGGAATTTTGAATTAACATTTTTAAGTTATTTTAAAAAGGATTGGGATATCACACCAATCCACAACCTCTCTTCTCTAATCTCACATTGCCTCCACCCTTCATCCTATACTATCTGCTTGTTTGGCCCATTAAAATTTTAATAGAAAATCCGTGCTATGTAAAAGATTTTATAATTTAAAATAAAGTAGATAACTCTATTCATATGTAACAAATAAAATAATTCACAAACAATAATTGTGACATGATTAGGATATTATTTTTTTCACATTGGGCTATTATGTTCTATATTTTTTAATGTCACTAGCCCTAGTTACTTTAGGATCATTAGGTATGTTTCTTACTGTCACTAATCTTAATTATTTTGATTAAATGGATTTATTTTAATTTTTTTTATTTAATATGAGTATGAATTTGCTTGAGGATTGTTGTTGTTTTGCTCTCTTATAAAGGGGTTGCATTAGGAAGGAGGAAGTGAGTTTATTAACTTTTACAGCTTTATGAAGACGTCGGGAAGGAGCAATCCATGGAAATGATAACTCATCAGTTCTAGTTGTAGCTATTGTTTTAGAGCTGACCAGTAGTAGCTACTGATTTGGAGTTGCTCATGGTAGTTTGTGATAGCTGTTGAATTTGTAGCTATTGGTAGCTACAGAAGTGACTTTGGAGAATTTAAGGTTTGCTACCACCTTTTTGCTGTCTCGAGGCCTCTGCAGCCATGACCGGTCGCATCTGCTTCTACCGAGCATGGAGAGTTTTTGATTGATTAAGGATTCTACCTTGGGAAGGTATAATCTCAATTTTCTATGTGTGTATATATATACAAGCATGATTCCTTTTTCTTCTTCTTCTTCTTCTTCTTTTCTTTTTCTTTTTTTTTTTTTTTTTTTTTTTGAAGAGTACAAAAATTGTATTTTAGATATATATATATTGTTGCTGGAGCTCGTTGTTTTGGTTGAATGTTGTATTTTTGCAACAATGAACATATATTCTATATGAATTCATTGAATAAAAGTTTGTATATATTCTATGTATTGTTTGAACCCAATCAAATAAGAGCTTGCCTTTTTACAAAAATATATATTTTGTATATATTTTCAATCTGATTGGAGCTTTGTGTTTTTCTGTCACTTTCTTCGTCTTCTCGTTTTACCCATTGTGAAATAAGGGATTTTCCTTGTACTTTGCAAAAATATAAATTCCATATATCTTTTGAACCCATCCGCAGAGCTTTGAGTTTTCCAGTCACTTCCCTCGTCTTCTTCTTTTACCCATTGTAAAAAAGGGGTTTCCTTGACTTTGTTACCCGCACTGTTGTTTCTTATGTAAATATCCCTCTTGGCAAGTTGTCTGGTCTTATTCAATTTTGGTTTTTATACTCTCTCTCTCTCTCTCTCTCTCTCTCTCTCTCTCTCTCTCTCTCTCTCTCTCTCACAGTTTGGTTCTGGGTTTTCATTCTCTTTCACTCCAAGTTTGGTTGGTTGCCCAAGATGTGTTTAAGCTTTCAGAGAGAAGACGGAAGGACAAAAGCTACTGTTGCGAGTCACATGGGTGTTGAGTGGTGCGGAAATGGTAGGTCGACTCTTGCATTACTTCAGCTAAGTCAGATTGTAATTTTAAAAGGTCAATTTCAGGTTTTGGTATTAGGGCTAGGGTTTGGTATTACCAATTTCAAAGTCTTAAATTGAAAAAGGGAGTGGGTTAAGCTTTGAAGTTACTACAGAAGAAAAAAAGGCAAGCTTTTAGAGAAAGAAAGGAGGCAAGAACAGTGTCAACGAGCCACGAAGGTTGCCATTATTAGGCTACAAAGGTGCTACGTGGTGTGACAAAGGGGAGGCGACGCTTGCGTTATTGCAGCTGAGTCGGGCATGGGTTTTGAAGGTGTATGTACCGAAACAAAGGTAGAGCTAGGGTTTTGATCCTTTAATTCATTGAAGTTAGGGCTTTTAAGAGTTATTGCTATTGTCAATTCTTGAGAGATGAGAGGCGTTGCTATTCTCAATTCCTGAGAGAGAAGAGGCAAGTCATGGACCATTGACAATCAATGTAGAATGAGAGAAGCGAGGAACGTGAGTTGGGGAGTTGCGAGCTATTGGAAGAGAACTTGGTGTTTTCGAAGGTGAGCCACAATTGAAAGCTCTGTGGAGAGAACTTAGTGTTTTTTAAAATGAGCCACAATTTGGATTCCACCTATTTGGAGGTCTATTTCAGTCGTGTCTTGTGCAATTGGAGGTCAATTTGTTGAGGTATGCTTTCAATCATGATTTCTTCAAGGCTTTCGATTTTTTTTTTTTTTTACTTTTTTTGGTTGGTGAACTTTATTTCCGTTGTGCCTTGCTAGCTTAGTCAATTTTTACTCGCTTTGGCAGGATAGAAATTTAGGAGCTTACCCAATTGCGTCGGTGGTGATCTCATCTTTAGGCAATTTATTCTTTTGCAGATTTCTTTGATCTTCGATTTTTTTTTTTTTTTTTTTGACTTGAAATTCCCAACAATATTTGGAGCTAAAAATTGGCGAGCCATCATACGGGCTCTAGACTTGGCCGTAAATTGGTAGGGGAATTTAGTAGTTATTTCTTATGAGAGCTAACACATTGTTGAAGAACTCACTCTTGAGAGCTAAAGAGCCAACATATTAATGATCTCCCAAAAACGTATTTGGAGAGCTATCAAAAAAAAAAAAAAATGACAACCGTGTTTGGTGCTATCCCAAGAAAATGGTGAGAAAATTAGAACAACTCTACTTCAATGGTTCCCATTATCTTGAGGCTACCTCTCATTGGGGAGCTCTATTTTAGTGGAGAGCCAAAGAATTAGAGAGAGCTCTACTTTGGAGAGCTAAGAGCTAAGAAATTAGAGTGATTCAAAAATTAATAAAGGACATATTTACACCTATCACCATATGAAGAGCCGAAAAATATATTTATGGTTGTCACTATATGGGCTCCACTTGGCTTTCTTTTTTTTTTTAGAGAACTATAGACTTAGGGAGCTCTAAGAATTAATAATAATATATTTGTAGCTATCACCATGTGGGCTCCACGCTCCACTTGTTTTGTTGACTTCTCCACTTTGGGCACTTAGCAAATTTGATGAGAAAATTTAGAGCCAACTCTACTAAGGAGAGCTCTACTTTGTGGAGAGCTAACTCAAGAGAGCCAAGAATTAAGAATTAGGAGCCAACTCTAGGGAGAGCTCTAGTTCATTGGTCTCTACCATCCTTGAAAGCCATGACGTTGGAGAGCTTTACTTTGTTGGATAATTATAGAATTGGAGAACTATAGAGTTGGGGAGCTTTAAGAAATAATAATAATAATAATAATAATAATAATAATATATTTGGAGCTAGAAGCTATCACCATACCGTCTTGGAGAAACATAAAATTGGACAGCTCACTAAGGAGAGTTGGAGTTGGGGAGCTCTAAAAATTAATGATAAAATATTTAGGAGCTATCACCACGTGTGAGCCAAAGCTAATAATAGTGTATTTAGAGCTATACACAATTGTGAGCCAAGAAATTAGAGAGCTCTATTTTGTTAGGGATCTAACTCTTCAAGAATTAGGAGCCAGCTCTACAGAAAGCTTTTCTTCATTGGTCTCTGCTATGTTGGGGAGCCAGGAACTTGGTTTTCTATGTTAGGGAGCTAGGAACGTGGTCCGTCGTGTGTAGACACTCCGTTTTAACCATTCTTAAGACTTGGGCACCTCACTTTGAACACTTGATGATGAAATGTTACGCTATGCAATCATTCGATTTCTTCAGCAAAAAGGCTTCAGTTTCAAGCTTTAAAACCTAAACCTTGCACCCCCTTTGAACCAAAATCACATTTTTTCTAGTCTAACCACTCAGAGAAAAGCTAGCTAACAAGTGGTCGGCATGCCATTTTTGATAGGCCGGTTGTACCTCCTCTTGCCCGGCCGGCCATGTTCAGCGTAGCAGATATTTTAACAACTGCTAGTTGTCCTCATGTGCATGCCTTGCAGCAGCTGTCTCTATGCAGATATTTCTGATGTGAGATGATGTTTTTCCATAAATATGAGACCCCCCTCATGGTTTGGGGTTAGAAAATGTTGCTAAGAGCCATAACTTGTCCAACACACTTCCCTCTTCTCTTGCGATAGACATACACTATACATACACCTTCTAAGCTTAAACTTGAGGATTTTGCTGAGATTCTTGAAGATAAATTCAGACCTTTGAGAGTGCTTAGCTTGTTGTTTGTCAACTAGAAAGAGCATTCTCTCTTGAAAGGGGTAATCTTTGAGCTTTTGTACCATCTTTTCTCTCTCTTTTCTTTGTCGTTTCATACTGATTTTAGAGATGTTTTAATCTTAAAAATGTTATTGAAAAGTCATAAAAAGATGAGGGGTTAGTCACCCTTCCTTAGGCCTTATTTTAGGGCTTATTGCTTTGCTTTTCCTACTTTGTTTCTTTTGATTTTGGCTACATTTTTTTTATGTTTCAGGGTTGTTTACTGTGTTCATTTAATTTATGCTTTGAATATTATCCTTGTGTTGTTGTAAGTCCTCATGGATTTAGTGTATAGGCCATAGTTTCCAATCCATTTGAATTGATAGTCTTTTCTTTAATTTTTTTTTATAGCTTTCGCATACATATTCACACCATTGTAAACACCGACCTTTCATTAGCACTTTGCAATCTCCCTTCTTTCTTTGTTTCTTTTGATTAAAAGTTGTATCAAACAAAAGATTGGAGCTCAAGGCATAAGAAAGAGACCTCTCATGCTAAATGGTTTAATCTCCTTGGAGGTTCATTACCAGGGCATTACATCCCTCTTATGCCAAGCACAATCTCTTGTCTGATACCTCCCTTTATCACCAGTGCATTTACTTCTAAGGGACTAATTTTTTATTTAGACCCTTGGAAATCATAAAGGAAAGAGTCATTATAACTCATTATCGAGTTTGGATTTAGAGTCATTATCGCTCATTTTGGGTTTGACTAGTCATTATCGCTCATTTTGGGTTTGACTAGTCATTATCACTCTTTTTGAGTTTGACTAGTCATTATCTGTCATTTTGGATTTGACTCCGGGTTCATTATCGCTTGAAAATAGGTTTGATACTTCCTTTGTACTTTCCCCCATAGAAAAGGGCTCGAATAGCTCATTTCTCAGGTTAAGTCATGCTTGATATTCTTTATTGTTTTTATATTTAGTGGACGTAATCATCACCTTTGGAGAAAAAGGAAGAAAAGATAAGAAAATGGGAAGGTAAAGTAAAAAAAGGCTAATAAAATTGGAGTAAAAGAGGTGAAAAGGTAATAAAATTTGGCTAGGTTCAGTTGGACGTTATATTGAACCTATTGCGTCTTGAATCATTGCGTACTTTTTAGTGATGTTCAATGATTCATGAAGCAAGTCTACCCCGCTCCCTTGAGGAAGCTCCATGATAGGGATGAGGTTTTTTTTTTTTTTTTTTTTTTCTTTGAGTTTATTAAACTCTTGTCCTACTGTTTCAAATTTGCCATGATTGATGATTTGATAATCGAATCTACTCCTCCTTTGATCATTTTCATGATGAAGAAGAGCAGAGGGAATAAACATCTTTTGGAAACACTCTGTTTTGCTATGTTTCAGTTATGTTGCAGCAAGGTATTCCCCAAAAATAGTGGCCAACCAGCCATCATTTTGTACGGCTGACCACTTCTCAAGGTCGGCCGGCCACTTATTTTGTACAAGCAGTGGCATTTTTACAGCAGAACAGAGCAGAATCTAAAGCCAAACTAAAATAATTTTATTACTGCAAACAGAGCAGATTTTGGTAATAGGCAGAGAGGTTTCCAGAGGATGTTCCCGATTGTGCGCATGTGGTTCCTCGCCTCCCATTCAAATCCATTAGATTAATAGCTTTTAGATTTGTATGTTGTAATTAATTAGTTGCTTTACTTTCATTCGGACTTGCAATAATTTAACTAATTAGTTTATTAAATTGTGTTTTAATAATTAGTTAATTAGGACATTCATTCAGACCCTCTTGTGCAAGGGCAAATTTGTAATATTCGTATGTCTTCCAACCCCCATTTCTTTCTCTCTTTTACTTACATGCTTACTGTGGTAGCATCATGTTTTCGTTTTATATCATTGCTATGCTTTGTATCTGTTTTTGTATACATTAAAGTTTGGTTCATCATTCTAATATCATTGTCATTTCTTACTTGCTTAAATATGTTCATTGCGCATGCTTTGAATTGATCCATATGACATGTTAAAAAAGCCAGACTTAGTAGTTGCATTTTGTATGTGTTGCATTAGTCACCTTGCATATTTAGGAGCATGCATTTTTATAATTATTTTCTTTCCTTTGGCTTGCCTCGGTTGAGTACTAGGTGAGCGTTTTTGCTTTAGCATATTATATGTGTGTTTGTGTTTCCATGTCAAGCATACTACTATGAGGCTAAGTGCTTGTTTGAAATATCTCTTTGAATGCCTGTAGATGAAGGCTATTTCACTTAAGTTGGAATGATTTTGATTAATGTACATATGAGCTTGCTTTTCATTCAAAAAACACATGTTCAAAACTCTTTTCGAACAAACATGAAATCAAAGCATTCTAAAGTAAGTGACGTGGTCTATACTTGTGTGCCTTACATAGTAATGTTAGTATAATAATTAGAACATGACCATTTAATGTTATTAAAAATCACAACATGATTAGTAGAGGTCGATCTTTGATAGGGGAGCGGGGTGCTCAATTCTTGACCTTTCCCTATCATACCTAAGTTTTCGAGCTAAGATACTTTGGTTATGATGGACAAGTGGCCTTTGGCACAAGTCACAGGTTTCCTAAATTTCCCAAAAATATTTAGGTGGTGACTCTGAAGTCTAGCAATGTAGTCCATTTTTGGCATCTCTCATGATAAGTGGATTTTCTAAAGATTTGCCAGATTTGGACTCACATTTGTGTGTTTTTTGTTTCACATTGCACTTGTGAACTAGATTTAGAACCACGGGAGTTTGAACTATAGGGCTATCGTATCCGATGAGACTAAACCCTTCCAAGGAGCACAAAAAATGAGCCACACCATGTTGGAGAGCCAGAAACTTGGTGAGCCCATGAATGAATAAGTGTGTTTAACTTTATCAAAAGAGAGCTTTAACTACTATAAAATTCTGGCAATTGCCCTTTTTTTTATTTTTTTTTAGAGGAGCTCTACTTTGCTGGAGATCTAACTGAGGAGAGCTGACTCCTACTTTGTTGGAGAGCTAACTTGGGAGCCAACTCTAGGGGGGAGAGCTCTACTTCATTGGTTTTCACCATCTTGGAGAGCTCAAGTTAAAGAGCTCTAAAAATTAATAATAAAATATTTAGATCTATCACCCTAGCTCTACTAAAGAGAGCTGGAGTTGGAGAGCCAAGAAATAAAAATATCATTTTTGGAGAGCTCTAAAAATAAGAAATAAAATAAAGTAAAATAAAATGTTTAGCTCTATCCATATTGGTGAGTCAATGAAACTGGAGAGTTGACTTCAGGGACTTGGCTAGAAATTAGTGAGAAAACTTAGAAGCTAGCTTTTAGGGGAGCAAGCGCATAGGAGAGCTCTATGTAATTGGGGAGCCGAGGACTTGGTGAGCCCATGAATTAATAAGTGTATTTAACTTTATCAAATTAGAGCTATAGTTGATGTTCCTCACAAAATTCTAGCGATTGAACTATTTTTTTTTTAATTTTTTTTTTTTGAAAGAACAATTCCTAAGCATAGTTCTTTTGTAAATATGATTCATGTATAAGAAACTTACTTGTTGCCATTTGAAATGATGCAGGTAGAGGTTGATTGTTCGAGATAAAGGGAAAAATTGGTGTTCCTCCGCCGAAGAAGCATAACAAGAAGTTACTAGGCAAGACAAGTGGTGAGGAGTCTTCCAAAATGCCTTCTATCAAGCACTGGTTTTGTGCTTCTTATTTTGGAGTTGGGGATAAGTTTTGCAATGGGGGTCGGACGATGGGACTGTCAATCCATCTCAGATTTTATCAGGGGGTACCAGAAGTAGAAAAGGGAGTGGAGGGGGTGATAGCTTCTGAACCTATTATGCGATTGCACATAGAGCGTGACCTCTACCCTTATTCATTTCTAGCTCACAATAGTTATGCTTTCTGTAAGAATCGTGGGGGTTTTGATATTTGGGTTGAGGAAGTGCTAATAGATCTTTCTTTTAGGGAGACTTTAAAGAACACTGGTGTTTATGGCACCATAACGACTGTGGGAGCCAAATAGTAAGGGATGCAAAGAGGCTGAGTACACGTTTGGAAAATCAAGATATATATTATATTCGGCCCGTCTTGTACCATTCAAAAGCTGAGCATCCTAATCGGCCATAGAACTAGTTGAGCGAGGAGCCGAGTGGGAATTGGTTTACGACAGAAGGAGTCGAGTGAACAATCACACGGTGGATTAAAAGTGGGCCCGACCCTGAGGCCCAAAAGCATACATAAATAGAGGAACATCAGCCAAAGAGAGGTAAGTGAGAGATAACCCCAAGAAACTTGAGACATAAGCAAATATGGGACATACACTGACTAGTTCATTGGAGTGCTAATTCCGACACCCCTGACCGGAGTGTTAATCCATTTTCAGGTGGCAATCAGAGGATCAAGAATGTCCTTTAGGATCCAAGAGTATTTCCAAACCACATTACCACAATTGGCGCCATCTGTGGGAATACTCAAATACATCCACGGTGGCCTACGGAAGATCCTCTGATAGTCGCTGATGAAACTACACCAAGAGACGACCTCTCACCAAGAAACATGCTGGGACCGGAGAATATCGCCGCGCGATGTGCCTTGATCTTTGACTCAGTAGCTCAAACATCACCCTCAACTTCAATGCATGAGACAATGCAGATGATTATGGATCAGGCAAAGCAAAATGAACAGCAGCTGAAGAATGTACTAGCTGAGAATGAGCGCCTGCGCTAGGATTTGGCCTTGGAGGTGGCGAAATGCCAACAAGCAGCATGCCAAGACCAAGGTCGACCTTCAGAAAAGAAAGATGGTCACTGATGTTGACTTCGGAAACGTAATAGTGATAGTGATTCAGACTCACCATCCCCAGAGCCTAGAAAGAAAGGGCACGTTGATGTATCCAGCTCATCTAAGGGAAGTCCATATGTATACCATAGACGAAGGAAAAGCGATGATTTAGATGAGGAAGATAACACGACCCATTCGTGCGACGAATTGCCAGGGTTGTGCTACCCAAGAAATTCAAGGCACCGTCGTTCATCCTCTATGATGGAAAATAAGACCCCACTGATCACATTCGTCATTACAAGCAAGTGATGACGCTCCATGCTGACAACGAAGCCCTCATGTGTCGGATATTTCCAAGTAATTTGGGACCACTAGCCGTGATTGGAGCTGGCATCAATTAAGAGCTTCCTCCAACTTCAAAAGTCATTTTGGGCAAGATTCATCACCAATGAGATCCAGCCGAAACAAGTCGACTCGCTCTGGGCCATGCAAATTAAACCGGAAGAAACTCTTCATGAATACTCAGCTTGTTATTGGGAATGCTTTAATTTGGTTGATGATACTTTGAATGATTCCATGGCCATCATGGCCTTTAAGATGGGATTGCATCCCGACAGCCCCCTCCTCAGTTCATTGACCAAGCGTCCCCCCAAAACTATCTGGGCATTAATGAAGAAGGCTGAAGAATACTGCAAAGTGGAAGACGATGCCCTTCGAGTCAAAGCCGGACGTAAAGCCGTTGAGACGGCCACGTCGGGAGTTGTTCATCCGATTAGCTCCGTGCCTCCAAGAAGCCCTGAACAGCAGAATCGACACAAATGAGACAAAAGGCATGATTCGCGCCGATCAACTGACCAATGTTCACAACGAGCTAATGAACAATACCAAGTGGTTAACAGGCACACAAGCCGTCTGGGCAAGAAATACATGGAGTTGATAGAGCCGATCAATAAGATTCTATCGAAAATACAACACCTTTCGTTCTTCAAGTGGCCGCCCAAGATGATGGGACCTCCCGATGCAAGAAGACAAGATAAACAATGTGAGTATCATAAAGACCATGGTCATGACACCGATAGTTGTTTTCTTTAAGAGATCACCTGGAAGAATTGGTGCAAGACGGTCGTCTTACACATTACATCCGAAAGAACAATTCAACAAATACAGTAGCTCTACGGCTGGAGTCACCCCCTCTTGGTGTAATCCATATAATATACAGCTTGCCGGCACCACCTGAGGTGCATACAATCCAGTTGACATCTAGCACACATAGCTCAATGACGCCAGCGAAACGGCCACACGACACTGAAAGGATTAGTTTCGATGACAGTAATTTAGCTGGAGTGACCCACCCCCACACTGATCCCCTCATCATCGAGCTACGTGTAAATAAATTCACCATCGAGCGTGTCCTCATTGACTAGGGTAGCACTTCGGAGATAATGTATTACAAAACTTTTGTCAAACTTGGTTTTACCGATTCGCACCTATCTCCGGCTGATTATTCGTTATTCGGCTTCAATGCTAACCCGAAGTACCCTTTGGGCAAGATCACACTACTTGTACGAGTTGGAACCAAATCAGTAGACGTAGAGTTTCTGGTTATTAAGCTCCCTTCGCCGTATAATCTGGTCATGGATAGAACTTGGTTACACACGATGCAAGCCATGCCAAGCACCTACCACTAACTGCTCCGTTTTCCAATTGAATATAGCATTGAACAAATTCGCAGCTCTCAGAAGTCGGCACATGCATGCTATCTTCTAGCTACAAAGAGACTGAGGGAACTGGAAGTGCATTCAATTGAGGTACCATATAGGGAGAGTCTCAAAGACATTGGGAGGATCCCAAGTGACAAAGCAATCGAAGCCCTGCATCGAGTCGCAATTGACGAAAATCCTGACAAGTTCTTCATGATCGACGCTTCCTTGGATAACGTCGAAAGGCATGAATTGATAGCCTTCTTACTCGGCAATATTGATGTGTTTGCACGGACTCCATACGAAATACCAGGAGTAGATCCATTAGTGGCCCAACACCGCTTGAACGTTGATCCGAAATGTAAGCCAATTGTTCAAAGAAGCCGGCGGTCAGCCGCGGAGCATACTTCGGCCGTCGTTAAAGAAGTAAATAGGTTACTTGACGCCGGGGCAGTCCACGAAGTAACTTATCCTACATGGTTGTCCAATACTATGGTCGTGAAGAAGAAGAATGGCTCTAGGTGCGTTTGTGTGGATTTACGGACTTGAACAAAGCTTGTCCCAAGAACTGTTTTCCCCTGCCCAAAATAGACCAAATAGTAGATGCAACGGCACATCATCAATGCATGAGGTTCTTGGATGCCTAAAGAGGCTATTATCAAATTGCCACAAATCTGGATGATTAAGAAAAAAATCGCATTCCTCACCCCAAGAGGAACTTATTGCTACAAGGTCATGGCTTTTGGGCTGAAGAATGCGAGGGCAACTTACCAAAGACTAATGACTTCCATGTTTAAGGAACAACTCGACCGTACCATGGAAGTATACATCGATGATATGGTGGTCAAATCCAAGGAAAAGCATTCCCATTTAGCCGATTTGTCAGAGACATTCAGCATCCTTCGAAAGTACAAAATGAAATTAAACGCTTCTAAGTCTGCATTCGGCATCGGCTGCGGCAAATTCCTTGGCTACATCGTCAACCACCATGGAATCGAAGCCAATCCAAGGCAGATCACAGCAATTCTAGAGCTAGAATCCCCTCGGTCAGTCAAAGAGGTTCAAAACTAATGGGGATGGCCGCCGCGCTCAACAGATTTATCATCCGTTCCACAGATCGCTGCCGACAATTCTTTCACACACTTCAGCAAGGTAGAGCATTTGATTGGACTCCCGAGGGCCAAGCTGCTTTAGACAGCTTGAAATCTTATCTCTGATCAATACCCCTCTTGGAAACATCTGTAGCCGGTGATCCACTCATTTTGTATCTGGCAGTATCCGACCAGGCGGTCAGCGCCGTATTGTTAAAGGAAGAACTAGGGAAACAACGACTAGTTTACTATGTGACCAAAGCTATGGCCGACGTTGAGACACATTACCTTCCATTGGAAAAGCTTATCCTTGCTCTCATCATGGCTGCAAGAAAACTGATGCACTACTTTCAGGGGCATACCATTGGGGTGCCAACGGAATATCTCCTCCGGTCAGTGCTCCGCAACGCAGAAGCGTCTGGGCATGTCTCGAAATGGGCTCTTGAACTTGGCCAGTATGATATCGAGTTTCTAACCAGAACTTCCATCAAAGGGCAAGTGCTTGCCAACTTTGTTGCTGAGTTCACAGGATCCTTGGCCGATTTGAAGTTTGATCAAGTGCAAACTAAGCCCGACTGGAGAATGTATGTTGGCAATGTTTGGTAGATGTATTGCGATGGGTCATCCAACCAGCGTGGTAGTGGGGCTGGCGTAGTGATCATGACCCCTATTGAATAGGCCGTCAAATTGGGATTTGACGCATCAAACAACGAGGCCGAATATGAAGCACTATTAACCGACCTGCGAAATGCACTTCACCTCAGTGCGTGGCGCCTGCTTGTTTCCTGTGACTCAAAGCTAGTAATCAACCAGTTGAAAGGGGAATATGCAGCCAAAAATCACTTCATGGCAGCCTATATGAAAATGACGAATTCTTTGCTCTGGAAATTTGATCACCATGAATTGAATCAAATAACCCAGGATCAGAACACGCATGCAGATGCTCTGGCTTGCCTAGCCTCTACTATCAACTCAGAAATTAAGCAGACAATTGAAGTAGGGTTTGTCCCCGAGCCGAGCATTGCCTCTTTAGAACCAGTTTAGGTTAACGTTATCGAACAAGGTCTGAGTTGGATGGACCCTATCGCCATATTCTTATCTTCAGAATGGCTCCCAATGGATAAGAAAAAAGCACACAAACTTTGAAACAAAGCCCTCCAATACTATTTCGATATGTAGGGGAAGCTCTACAAAATATGCCTCTCCGAGCCGTACTTAGAGTGTGTTCATCTGGATAAAGTCGAGGAACTTTTGTCCGAAATACATAAAGGCAGTTGTGGTGCCCATTCAGGCGGACGTTCTCTGGCTCACCGAGCCGTATCACAGGGTTATTATTGGCAGACCGTGCAAACCGACGCCGAGTGTTATGTCAAGAAATGTGGTCAATGCCAGAAGTTTTCCCCTTTAACTCACCTGCCAGCCGAGGAGTTAAATTCTATCACTAGCCCTTGGCCGTTCGCTCAATGGGGCCTTGATATCGTTGGACTATTACCACGGGCCCTAGACAACCAACGATTCCTAATTGTTGCGACGGATTATTTCACAAAATGGGTCGAAGTAGAGGCACTAACACATATTCAAGATTCCGACGTTATGCATTTTGTATGGAAAAACATCATAACAAGATTCAGCATATCACGAGCACTTGTTTTTGACAACGGTACCTAGTTCGATTGTGGCGTGTATCGAGAATTGTGCGACACTTATGGTGTCCGGCCCAACTTTTCCTCGCCGGCTCACCCCTAGAGAAATGGTCAAGCAGAGGCCACCAACAAGGTTATTTTGGATGGCATCAAGAAAAGACTGGAGAAAGCTAAAGGTAGATGGGTCAAAGAGTTGCCCAATGTGTTGTGGGCTCACCACACTACTCCGAGGCAATCCACTGGGGAAACGCCGTTTGCTCTACGCTTCAGAACCCAGGCAATCATCCCCTTGGAGATCGGCCTCCCAACCTTGAAATTTAAAGTTTTTGATATGGGCCAAAATGACATGATGTTGGCCTTAAACTTGACTCTGATTGAGGAACGTGGAGACCGTGCCCTTGCATCCATGACACGATA